>OY284478.1:14051780-15251780 GCA_958336345.1 Dorcus parallelipipedus
TGAATTTCCAAATATAATTTAATTATTATCCTTTCAAAAAGTAATTTTTTAGTACATATCTCTGATGAGGCCCAATCAGGCTGAAATAATTCACGTGATTTATAAGATATTCTATTTCTCTAATACTGCCAATTAAACAAATCAATTTAATTACAATTTCATTTGGCAAGAACTACAGCTGTCTAATTTATAATTCAACCAGAAAAGAAAGAAAATCTTTTTTCGTTGTATTAAAATATTATTGTAATTGTTTTACATAAAATAAATGTTATAACAATCATTCTATAATTAATCAAATTATTGTGGCAATGTTATATCTACTAACGCCATACCCTGTATAACGCTTTCACCCTGGGAAGATGATAAGCTATTTTTTATGCGAGAAAATACCCACAATATTTAATAACTCGCAATTTTATCCTCTTCAGTTTAAAATCCCAGATTTTCGGGTAATTATCTTCACATTGCCAACTCTGTTGAATCAAACATCATTTGTTGAATCAAACATCATTTAACGTCCCTGGGCGATCGTTGTATCGTAAAAAACTGAAAACTACCATCTGTTGATTCAAATCATCAGGAAGAAATTGCTGAATTTACATGTTCCAAAATTTAAGCCGTTCAATTGTTCTTGCCCCACCCTGTATAGGGTGGGCCAAATTTGACATTTAATAGGAAATTTAGCCAATAACTGACCTCGGCTTCTCGAGCTCGACTTTTAAGACAAAATTAATGGTGAAGACCGCATTTCGATATCTTCTACCGATTAGGGGCTATAGGGTGTTTTTCAAAATTCTACGATTCTAAAAATCTCTATACCTTTTTTGTTTATGAAATGTAAAAAAAATTTAAGGCACTTTTTCATGCAGAATTCCTTGCTTCAAACTACTTTTTTCTGGACTGCTCAATATTTAAGATATAAGCAAGAACTTTGATTTTTTATATAGAACACCTAAATATATTTTTAAAGATTCAATGAGCTACTCGCATGAAAAAATATTTCTTTATGATTAATAAATATAACCCAATTATAACAAATAAAGGGTAATTTAATCGAAATTACACAAAAATTACTGTATTCTAAGTGTCGGCCATTTTGTTCTAAACATAAACGCCAACATTTTCTTTTGTTTTGAGCTGAGCTTACCAATTCAACGGCAGGTAGTGGTGCATTTTTCTTATTCGATAAAGTCAGAATCTTTGTTTCTTTAAAATTCGTCTTGCAGAAGACCTTGCTAAGAGCCAGAATGATGTTTGGTCAAACTGGCGTGGATTATGTTCGATTTCTCCCAAAACCATGACGTCCCCAAATTCTTTATTTTTGTTTTGAGATTCATAATTGTTGGGTTTTGGCAGTTTTTTAAATGACTTAAAATTCATTAAATTGTTTTTAAACCTCAATAAGATATCTCGAAAGGATTGTCCTCTTTCAGGATACCACTCATGGTAAAAACTAATTGCCGCTTCTGCGTTTTCACCAATTTCTATAAAACATTTTAACATCTATTATTTTTATTAGTAAGGAGACAATGGATTAGAAATAATAAAACAAAATATGTAGTTTATATCCGTAGATATGTATTTCGGCAGAAATCTTCAACACACTTACACATACACCCACAAGTTAAAAGCACTTCATGAAATCTTTGGTTGGTATAAATACATATTATAACATGTCGCATTTCTCGTAGTTTTCATAGATTTTTAATTATCTTCTTGACAGCGGTCTATCAAGATAATTGTTTAAATTTTTTAGTAATCCGTAACCTACTTGAATGCTGCAAAAAGAATTAAACTTTTAATTAAAACTTTAAAACTCTATGTCTCAAAAACTATTTAAATAAAATATCAAGTATTTCATATTTTTGTAA
Source organism: Dorcus parallelipipedus (assembly GCA_958336345.1). Classification (NCBI taxonomy): domain Eukaryota; kingdom Metazoa; phylum Arthropoda; class Insecta; order Coleoptera; family Lucanidae; genus Dorcus; species Dorcus parallelipipedus. Next base: position 14,053,652 of record OY284478.1, read on the forward strand.
ATGGAATTCTATGCTCTTTTAAAAAACGTATAAATGTATAGGGTGTTCCATATAAAAAGTTAAAGTTCTTGCTTATGTCTCAAATATTGAGCACTCTAGAGAAAAAGTAATTTGAAGCAATGAATTCTGCATGAAAAAGTGCCTTAAACAAGTGCTTACAGAAATCAAAAACTTTAATATACGAAAAATTATAGAGGTTTTTAGAAATCGTTGAATTTTGTAAAACACCCTGTAGTTCCTAAGCGGTACAAGATATCGAAATCACCATCGATATCGATATCACCATTAATTTTGTCTTAAGAATCAAACTCCAGAAGCCGAGGTCAGTTTTTGTCTCTCTTTTGAGTCTTCTAAAATCAGGAGTTTCTATTAAAAGTGTCAAATTCGGCCCAACCTGTACAACGTTAAATAATTTTTACTCTTCTTAGTTAATTTTTTTATTGTTACACTTTGGATTTTAGATGTAATCTAACTGAATAGTAATTCTAAACCATGAATCCAAAGAAAATAACAGATTGCAGATTCGGACTCAGCGTCCTCGATTTCCTAAGGTGGCCTCTTGACTCCATGCACTCTTTTTGTTAAGCTTACAAGGAGATTGCATGTATCTATAGGTATATAAAATTTGTATAAAATATTATAAAAAAAATTATGTAAATCAAAAACAAAAAATTATTAATCAAAATACAAATATTCCTCCAATATAATTCAATAATATGTGTAACCCGATAGTAAATTTCAATTTTATATTTATGATTCAATTCAGTACCGTCGAGCTACAAATCATTCCAGTTTTATAAAATGCAATTTCAACTTTTGTTGTAAATAAAGCGGGCGTCCGTCAGAAATTTATCCCGGTAATGGTCGTCTATAAAACGCAGATATTTCGTGTTTAGACGGGGCTTTTTGAGAACTACTTTGCGCTACCGCATTAATTTCTCGAACGATTTCCCATTTTACGTCGGTGAATTCAATCAGCTTGCAGCATTATACTGCACGAAAGCGTGGGGGGGGGGTATATCGCCTGAAAAATTGAAAAGCCGTCCAGGACTGGAATAGTTTTACGGTCCTGAATTAGATGAAATACACAAAGGAAATCGTTGACCTCGAATTGAACAGCTCTTTCACAATATGAAAAACACAAAGGATTTTTTAATGTCCATTTCTTTATACCTTGATTTACTACTTCCTGGAAATTCTAGTGAAACGATTATAATGATTGACATATGCATTCATATAGTTCAAATGCCATTTCTGGCACAAATGGTAATTACAAAAAGAGGGATTATAAGGTATACAAAGGAATAAGAATAATCTGATACATAAATCTAACATCTCAAGGCTTATCCATCATGTTAAACTAATACTACACGAATGGTGAGAGATTTTCTTAATCTCCAGGGTAAAAAAGAGTAATGAGAGTAATATGCTGAACCGTCAGAAACATATTACGCACACCCTTTCTGTATAAGCTTTCAGTACGAACTTGTGATGTGTGTCAGTTTTTGCTGTGAACATGTAACAGCATACAAATTTCCCTCGTCTTTCTGTTTTAATTCGATTCTGAAAATATCCCCCGTTTTCATCACGACGTGTTGCATCGAGAATTCTTAACTTTCACTTACTTGAAAGAGGTTGCCGAACAAACTTCAATTCTACTCAAAATTACATTTGTGTTATGTATAATTAAAGTCGGTTTGCCTTTTAATATCGTACATTAAAATCGTCTATACGTTCCTAATATAAATGAATCAAAAACAGCCGACAGCTTCTGTGTTTGTCACTGCAAAAAAAAATTCATTATAACAGATCGTAGCCTTCATTATCGTGATGACGTGGCAGTGTATAAAATGATTGATCGCAAATTCAGCGTGACTTTCGAAATCGCGTTTTTACTCTAACATTTGTCAACAGTATCTTAGCATTGTGTTACCGAACGACGTCGACGCCGAGTGAAATTGATCTCCTAGATGCTGTGCTTGCTTCTAACAGATAAAATTAAGGGAAAAGTAATGAAGCCGCACGACCTGATCGCTTATGAAAAAAAAAACGCAGTTCTCAACAGTTTCAAATGTATGCAATGTTACGTAATAATTTACATAACGAAAATGAGGGACGTAGCTGGATTAAATAATACATTCAGGATTAAGTAATAGTAAGTAACAGACTTACATGGTTTACACTACACTACATGAGGAGACAACTTTCCTACGACTAGAATGACACTCTAATTAATTACAAGTGAGTATTTACATGGTTCCCTTTTAGAAGGTTTTTCTATTAAGCTTTATGCTATCCTGCTTATGATGCCGTCGAGGGTAAAACCGCCAGATTCTACAGTACCTCCTATTTTTAAAGCAGTTTTTTCCAATTCCGCCTGAGAAATATATTCATTAATCTTTAAATTTACTAGTTTAAGATTTTCTGATACAAATAATAATTTAGCAGCTTTATCATTGGATAATTTGTTTTTTCTTGAATTTTGTATGTGAGAATATCTACTGAATGAGCGCTCACAGGAAGCTGACGTAGCTGGGGTTCCTAATATTTTAAGTGTCATATTATATAAATTGGGAACCGATTTTGAACAAAGCGATTTCCACCAACAAAAGGCAGACATTTTGCCCACACATTCCCATAAAAACTCCTTTTGAAAAATTCCCTCTCTAGATCTGTAAAATGCCAGTTCTTCCATAAACAAATTTTCATCAATATCTGGAGAATTAGAAGCAATATTAACCATAAATTCAATAGCTTCTATATCTTCGCCTGCTTTTAAATCTTTTCCAAAAGTTTTTGGATCAATCAAATTTGCTGCCAAATGAATAGGTTTCACACAAAGTGTTCTCCTATTCTCTAAATATTTTGTAATTTTCTCCGCTTCTCGTTTAAGCACTGGAGCAGAATTAACTGTTATTTTAAACAAATTTTCTAGCTCTTGAAATATTGCAACTACAGAACTTATTTGTGGTGTATTGGCTTCTATTTTTGTTATATAATCTCCTACTGGTTTTAATAATTTATGGAAGTTTTCTATTCTATCCCAGAAAACATCATTTAAAATCTCTGTTTTGTCATTTTTCATAACCTGTCCACATCTTTCGTCAATGCTTAATTCCTTTAAAACTGACTTATTTTTAATTAGGCTTTCTAATGAAGCAATATTTGAGCCCCATCTAGTTACTACAGGTAACTTTAACGTGATACTTATGTTGGAAGCCTTTTGCTTTTCTTTAAAAACGGCCATAAGAATATGGGAATTTCTGATTTCTACAATAATTTCTTTTGTACGTGCAACAATATTTTTAATGATTCCAACTTAACAATATCTTGAACTAACAAGTTTAAAGTATGAGCGGCACAGCCATAGCAATTATATGGGGATATTTATTTTCAATCATTCTCCAAGCTGCCTTCATATTATTTGCATTATCCGTCACAACTGCACAAAATTTCATTTCACCAATCTCTGTAATGATGCCAGAAATAACATCAGTGATGTAATCTGCAGTATGTCTGTGGTCACCACAAACTATGGATTTATAGAATATTGGTTCCGGAGTTGTAATAATAACATTTATGATGCTGTCTTTTTTAATATTGGTCCAACCATCGCAGGTAAGACACAAAGAGTAAGAAGATTGAATTATTTCTTGTACTTTTTCATGAATAGCATCATATTCAGCATTTAATAATCGATTTGATAGTAAGTAACGACTTGGGAGCTTAAATCGTGGACGTATTTTTGCAAAAAAAGTCAATTGTTTGCTTATTTTCAGTGATACTTAGAGCTAGTTGGTTACTATAAACAAATCTTGCGAAGGTTGTTTCTAATTCAATCTGTTCCTGTTGTGTTACAATATCCACAAAATTACTTAATGTACTGTTAGAAATAGTGGCGCGAGAAGAGGGGCGTTGATAATCTGTAGAACTGCATCCAGATCTTGAATAGGGGCGTAGAATACTTGTGGTAGGTGAAGAAAAAAGTAAAGGGGACATTGTATTTGTAGAACTGGGATTAGTAGGAATAGAACCACCATGTGGCTCCGCACTACTCGTGATATTAAAATCACAAACTTTTGCTTCTAATGCTTGATTATTTCCACCACTATAAAAGTTTTCAAAGTACATTGAAAACGAATATATTTATAAAATAAAAATTAAAGTACCTGTTCAGTTTTGTGCTACTAAGAAATGCATCTTTAACTTGTTTTGGACATGCCATACATTTACTAATAATATGTGCTTTCATTCTTGTAGCATTGCTATTACTTTTCCAACTATTGCAGTATTTGCATACCGACATATTTCACTGTGTTACCCTTCACTTCTCGAAAATACAATGAGAAAATGTTTGTCTCTTGCGACTTCAGAGACATTTTGGTAACTATTAAAGTATTTTTACGCATACACAAATACAAGTGATTCCCACAATCCCACTTGACAAATCTAATCTTTAAAATGCTTCGTGGATGTTCGTGGATTTCAGATTGCAGTTGATCGAAATATACATAGAGAGCGCTATAACAAACTTTTCAAGAAATTGTGAAAAGTTTCAACATAGCTTGAAACTTTTCAATGAAATGAAGTTTTTTCGGAAATTTTCAAATGAAACTTTTCACACTTACATCTCTATATGTACCACATTCATTGCCGAATCAGAAAGTGAATCAACCAGAAGAGCGACGATCACTTCATTAATGTAGCATCTATTATAACTAGTGGAAGAGCATGAAACCTCTAGAGGGCATGTTTGCAAATGGAATAAAACAAGAACAATTCCGTAGGAAATTTTGCATCGTGGACATATAATACTAGAACACCGAGGAAGATAAGGGAAAGTATCATAACTCGAGCGACCGCTAGTAGATGGCGTTCCAAAAAAATTCGGAAGTTTTTAAAATATTCATGAACAACAGCATCATCCGCATTTGTGCGTACGCAGGACCTATTTATTTACTGAAAAAAATTAAAAATAAAGAAAAAAATACTTTATTTTAAGAACTAAAGAATTTAATTTTTCAAACGCAAGGTTCTAAATTGCGATTTCACATTAACGAACAAAATTTGAAAACTAAATAAAAAATGTCTTTAAATGCAGACAAAAATTCGGTACGTAATTAAAAGTAATTAGCAAAAGCAGTCGAAAGCATTTTCATTTATTTGCTCGTCTTTGGGGCGCTTATTTATTATAAAAAAACAAAAATTAAAGATATTCAAGAATTAAAGAATTTTTAAGGAACTTATTTAAAAAGATTAAAGATTTTGAAAAAATTTTTTTTCTAAGACAAAGTTCGATTTCAATTAATGGGTCAAATTTGGCAAAACACATTAAATCACTAAAAAAATAAAATATAAATAATGTCATTTTAAATGCAGACAAAAAATCGCTGCGTAATCAAAAACATTCAACAAAAACAATTGACAATCGATACCAATTTCATCTCCTTTTCCTTTTCACGTCCTCGTCGAAGGAAACTATATCTTCTGAGCAGTTTAATTTGAAATTTAAATTTCCCACAAATTATAACTCAAGCGGCCGCGCAAAGATGGCGTTTCATAAGAAATAGTATAGGTACTTTTCAAATATTTACGAATAATTTTGTGTGATCCACGTCTGTGCGTGCGTCGCACAGTGGGAAAAAGACTTAATTTCGGTGGCCAAAAATCTATACTTTTATATAGACAACGGTAAAGTACTTATTCTTTCCTATGTGTTTACTAACATTATAATAAAGAATTTAGACAAGAAAATTTGTAAATGTTTATATTAAATTATATTACCAGTGACCCCCAGTATGCGAGGAAAATGTAGGTTTTCAATGATTTAAGAACTTGTTCACCGTTTCAACATCTACAATTGATTTTTACGCATGATATTAAGTCAAAAATTAAATACAACGTCAGTACTTTTAACTTTTTAAAAAAAATAAAAGAACAAAAAGTAAATAAATTTTAATTTATGTATCAATTCTGGAAAATAATACAAAAACTACGATTTTAAATAAAATAATAAATTTTCTATAGATAGGTAGAATTTAGTACTTATTAATATACAGTCGAACCTCCAAAACTGAAACTTCAAGGTACCGGAAAATTACTTCGAGTTACAGAGATCTCGAGTTAAAGAAAGAGATAGCAGTTATATAGAATCTGCAGGGAGCATCAAATAAAACAGTAAATTTCGACTTACAGAAAATTTCGAGTTGTGGAGGTTCGAGTTATAGAGGTGCGACTGTATAAAGTAACAAATAAGCAGCAAGTAAAAAACAAATATTTACATAATACAATTTAAACATTATTTATAAAATATTTTTTTTAATAACTTGTTATTCAAATATTTCTTTAATTTCATCTGGCCAATCTTCAATACTTTGTTTTTTTTTTTTGTTTAAGTCTTAAGGATGAAATTAAAGGATCTGATGACACCAACAAAATGCGGAAAAGGTCCTCATTGACTTGATCTCGATATTTTGCATGTATTATCAATGGTATTATTGAGTCGTAGTCTACGATATTCTTTGTGACTTGCCTCTTGGGCTTCTTCTGACAGTTCTCCAATTGGTAAAATATGAGACCCAATCATATATTCACCGTGAAAAAGAATTTTGTGAGCAGTTGGTGTGATGTTTTTCTCTTCACATTTTTTTCTTAATAAATTTAGGGTATCTTTAGCATATTCTCCAAATTTTTGAGCTTTCAATTTCAGTCCGGAATTAATCATGTTTAAAATATTTCTAAATTTCAAGATAATTTCTTCTTTTATATGCAATATATTGGATGTAATTTCAACATTATCAAAAAATCGTCTTGCCGTATTTCCATCATTCGTATTTCCAAATCCCTGCTTTGGCGTATCTATTATGAGGCCTAATTTTTGTTTAAATTCTTGTATTTTTCGTTTCTTTTCTTGTTGTTTTATATTAAATTTTGTCTCATCTCCTTTTATATTTTCAAACTCAACAAACAAGGTGAGAGTGACCGTGCTTGGGCACTGGATCTGCGATTGGCATGAAGTTTGAAAATATTAAACCAAAAATTTCAAACTTCATGCCAATCACAGATCCTTCAGAATTCTTTAATAATAAATTAGTCTCATTCCTTTTATGTAAAACTGAATCAGAAAATATGTATAAAGTTATTAGTAAAAATTAAATATTTGCCTTTCGCCCGTAGGTATGCAACTTGTCATAAATGAATGAAGTGTTTCCTGATTTACTTAAGCTTTTATAACTTCTGAAAACGGATTTAGACGGATATGATTTTTTGTAAATTAATAGAGGAAACACCATGCAATAATAATATAATAATATTGAAATCGTGAAATATAGTGGTTTTAGCTTATGGTTAGATATATCATAAGAATTCTATGTCAACTATACACATTTTTAAATTACTATATCTTTTTCACATATGAACCGACATTATTTTTATTAGGTTTATTTTCTTTACAATGTATTGCAGTTTCTAGAAATATAAAGATAGTTATTTATTAACTGAAGGTACTCACGATTTGGAACGGAAAGATAATAGAAAATATTCCTATTGTAAGATTGTCAATATTCCTTGACCTTTGACAACTCGCAATTTGATAAAAGAAGCTTTTAGAAAAAAAAATTTTTTTTATTTATTACTCCCAAACATTTACCTTAAATATAGACAAAAACTAAGTTTTTTGAAAAACATAAAAAAATCGATTTTTGGCCAGCAGAACTGGCTGTTTTTCCCACTGTGCGTCGTACCTATTTGTTTATAAAAAAAATTAAAAATTAAAGAAATTTACTTTATTTTAAGAACTAAAGAATTTTATTTTTTAAGCGAAAGGTTCTAATAGCGTCAATTAATGAGTAAAATTTGATAACACACATTAAATCACTAAAAAAATAATAATAAAAGTAATTTCCTTTTAAATGGAGACAAAAATTTATAAAAATTCGGTACGTAATTAAAAACATTCAACTAAACCAATTAAGAAATGAAAACATTTTCATTTGTTTCCTTGTCGTAGGGGACTATATCTGCCGAGCGGTTTAATTTGAAATTTAAAATTCCCAAAAATTATAATTCAAGCGGCTGCGGATAGATGGCGCTTTGTAAGAAAACTGTATGTTTTTAAGATATGCACGAATAATGTTTGTGTTAGCGGCGCCGTCTGCATCTGTACATGCGCAGGACCTATTTATTTATAAAAAAATTTAAAATTAAAAAAAATTAATCTTTAGAATTAAAAATTTCATTTTCAAAGACGAGGTGCGTAATTAAAAACATTCAACAAAACCATTTGATAATCGAAATCGTTTTCATTTTTTTCCTTGTCATATAGGGAACTGTGTTATCTACTGAGCAGTTTAATTTGAAATTTAAATTTTCCGCAAATCATAATCCGAGCAGCCGCGGACAGATGGCGCTTCATAAAGACAAAGGCTTTTGCTGTTTTGCTTTAAAAACATTCACGAATAAGATTATGTGAGCAGCGTCATCTGCGTGCACGCATGCGTATTGATTTCAGGAACGTATTCTTTTATTAAAAAATTAAAAATTGAAATTATTTTATTTTTCCGAAGACTAGCTTCTAATTGAGATTTTAATTAAAATAGGCGGCCTCATTAATTAACTAAAAAAGTTAACAAATAATTTGTTTTTTAATAGGACAAAGAGAAATACATAAAAATTCGGTACGATTTTGTTTAAAAAATTAATGATTTTAGAACAAGCAAAAACTTTTATAAAGAATAACATTTTTCTCTAAAGTTGAAAATAAAAAAGTTTTTCCTCTTTTTCAGTCCATCTGGGGATTTGGGGCCACACTGTGGAATTAATAACATTCAACAAAAGCAACTGACAATCGAGCGTTTCTCATCTCTTTCTAATTCCCTAGAACTAGAGATGGGACATTCGAATCCTCGAATTACGTGAATCTTGCAAAAGAATCGAGATTCGAAAATTCGCATTTTTGCGTTTTTTTCCGTCATTCGAATCTTTCGAATTGTAAAGAAAGTTGTTGCCCAAATATTTTTTTTTGTCAAATCATGTTTGAAGAAATGGAAATGAACCTCAAGGTCCAAGGGTTTTAATTATGCGCTTCATTTACGAATTTTCAGTTTTAAGACGTCACATCTCTACTCTCGTCGTCTACTCTCTATTTGTCACATCTCTACTTAGAACAGTTAAAATCGTTATGGCTAATTACGTTAGGGAAGGGAGAAACCATTCCAACCGTGAAACAAGAAAGCCACGTTGTCGATTTTTAACAGTTATGAATTGACACAGTTATTGACAAGTTATTGACACACCTGTGTAAAAATTTAATCCATTTTGTAAAAAAAAAAAAATAGGAGTAGTTAAACTTTTGTGTGAATGTTATGCCTTTATATATAATTTCAAGGCTTAACATTCCCACAATTCGGCCACCCGACTATCCATCTGTCCGGATGAATAAAATACATCAATTTTTAAGCAAAACTATTTCCTGAAATTAAATAGCTGAGGCATCTTAAAATGAATGTCCTCCCCATTTTGATTTAATCTTCATCTTAACCTTGACTATCACCCTCATTTTGATTTAATCTTCATCTCAACTTTGACTGTTACCCTCATGTTCATTTTTTGTCTTCAAGTACGTCATCGTTTTCTTCATCTTCGACGTATCTTCATATTCGCCATCATTTTTTTTTTCATCTCGTCTTCATCATTGTTTTCATCATCGTCTTCATCGTCGTGTTAATTACAGTTCAAAATTGCGTAATGAATAGGTTGGCAATATTTGCAAATTTTAGGGACAACTTAGATTTTGTCGTGGCAACCCTGTTAACGGATATCAGGCGTGCGATTATCAATCGCCACGTGACGTGTTCTTTTATGGGCATTATCGTTAATATCGATTTCTTGGGGCTGATGGCAACCGCAAACATCTCGCGTCACCCTGTTTGGCTTTGTTGGAGCATCTCATTACTCGTTTAACTGTCGTTGTGTGTAAATTATCGAAGTTTTTGCGAAAGAAAGATTTAAAAAAAAACTGGTATTCGACGTGGTCGGAATTTCCATTAAGTGCATCGCTAAACGAGACTAGGGAGATTTTAACTTCCCTGCCAGGGCCTGGTTTACATAAAAATCCAGGTAATGCTAGGCTAGCAACTAATTACATTGTTTCTCTTGTTTCGTTCTGGTACCTTTTACTTTCGGATACTTTTACGTTTAGATATTTCTCTTAGTACTTTTACCTTTTAGCCCTCTGTCAAATAACAGACATTTTGGAAGCAGTTGCTGTGTCCGACTGAAAGAAGGTGTTTGACGCAATTTCGTTACGACTGCTCCGATCAACGTACTGACGACATGTCGGAAGACTTTCAACCAGTAGAACACACTATTGGGTTCCGTGAGTTCGTACCGTATTTCTTTATTAACTGCATCGAGTCGCTGCATTTTCCTTAAGAGCGAATTTTCGACAGATCTTGCACTATTACCTAGTTAATGACAATAAATATTGTCGTAGTAACGAAGCGAATTTATCGACTAAATAATAAATAAATGTACATTCAGGTACAACAATTTTGAATCGTTTTAGTCATAGAGTTTTAGTCGACATTCTGTCGCATCGAATTATCCGTTTGTAACATTGCAACTGTTCTTGTAATTATTTTGTGTGTATAATTAAAGCAATTGTTATTCTAACTGTTTGTATATTTGTGCCACTACTTTCAGCGACAAATGAGTAAATCAAATCTCCTGTGATTGTTGTGAACAATGAACTGCAAGACCGGAACTGTTTGAGAACACTGTCGAGGCCAATTTCGGATCAGCTGGGTATTTTGTTCCCCTTGGCGTCTACTTTAACATTTAATTATCCACACTCATTCTTCACTGTTGCTTGTCAAGGTAGATAAAGCGCAGACTGTAGCTGTTTAGATGTGCCACTACATTCAACGTACAAATGAGTTTAAATTAAAACCTCCTGGATTTGTTGCGTAAAACTATTGCCAATACGAGGCAAATTGGGAAACCCTCTCGTATTATCATATTCAGCTGGGTAATTGTTCATCCTGGCGCTTTCCAACATCTTTAAATCATGCCCATCTTCACTGAGCTACCTGAGACGATAGCTGATGTAAAGCAGTGCAAACTTGCCACCTAGTTTAATATATACATCAATCCCGGACTGAGTCAGCCCCTCATAATGTGAGAATATGTTTCGATAATAAATAATGCCATAATTTCTCAGTACAAAAGATTACGTCTTAATTTTATGTCCATTTTGTAAACCTAGTTATGAGTTATTTTGGACATAATAGAAACTAAGACGTAATATTTTGTACTAAGAAATTATGGCATTATTTATTATCTAAACTTATTCCTATAGTTTTAAAAGTGGAAAATGAGTGATGTAAAGTTAGAGGTCGAAGTGTAATAAAATTTTTGACTAAAGAAGGGGATACTTCTAAAAATATCCATAAGAGAATGACGACACTGTATAACCATGATTTCCCATAATATTTCCAAGTCAAATTTTGGTGAAAGCAGTTTCGTTGGTGTAGAGAGTCCATTGAGAACAATCCAAGAGGTTAAAGGCCCTTAGAAATTTGAAATATGGAAATGGTAATAAAAGTTGAGGATTTAGTGATGAAAAAGACCCATGTCTGAAAATGTCATCAATTGCTATTGATACATGCCGTTTAAATTAATTATAATTAATTTAGGGCGGGGATATCAATCTCTTAACCCTTTGACTCCCAACGGGATGCATATGTCCCACGAGAAAGTTCAAAAGTACTATTGGGTCTTAAGTCACTTATATTAGTATTATGTGTTGTCCCATTGGTTCTCAAAAGAAATTTTTTTTTATATTTATATATTTCCGCTAGATGGCAGTGTTTGCTTGACAGAGACATATTTCAAACAAGTGAATCACTGCATTTAGCGCATGTTCCTCGTGCTTTTCAGTTATCTTTCTAAACTTGTGTTTTATTTTATTCTGTGTTACTTATAATCTCTACTGTTGCATCTCTATCAGTTATTATACATTCGGTAAGTAAAATAAAAGTGTTTATTGCTTCGTAATCTTGTAGATCGCATTGGTTGAATACAGCGGGATTTATTGTCCCAAAAATAATTCCAATTTTTTCAACTGTAATCTCATTTAGATACTTAGTATTCTAATTTCATATCTTTTTTGAAGGATAAAATGTCACACCCTACAATCAACCGCAAAAGACCACTATCTGATGTTGAACTAAGACACAGTCTCAACTAGTAATACCAGTGGGACATATGGTCCCAAATAGTAATACCAGTGGTGGGACATATATGTCCCGGGAGCAGGTAGTACACCCCCGTCGAAATAAAACAAAAGAAAAATAAAGAAATTACATATATTTGTTTATGGAAATACAGTTCTATAAAAAGAACACATAAACAAGAAAACAAAAAATTGGTAGTCAAAGGGTTAATAAACTGGCTAATAGTTATTAGATGAATAACTACCATGGAAACTATTAATTTAACTTGAAGGCTTCCGCGGCCGTCGTCCATGTTTGAATTGGCTTCCGGTTGGAACCGCGTCAAGTTGACTTCTTCTACTGCCGACGTTTCGTTCTTCATTGCTGGTGCTGGTGGTGTTGCTGCTGCTTCTGGTTAGTGGTTGAGATGTTGAGTCTCAACAGTCTCAACGACTAACCACAAGCAGCAGCAGCAACACCACCAGCAGCAGCAATCCTGAAGAAGTTCTTCTGTAATGAAGAACGAAACGTCGGCAGTAGAAGAAGTCAACGTGACGCGGTTCCAACCGGAAGCCAATTCAAACATGGAAACAATTAATAAAAAATCAATCAACAGTTCAAAAAAATCAAGTTATTGGTCGAATATTTAACTTTACTAGGAGATGGATATCTCGACCCATAATGTAATAAAGATATCTGTTAGGGAGAAAATTAACGTTTTTCAAATTAATTAAATAAATGTATACGTACATGAATATGTAGTGTAAAAATTCTGTAATTAGTTGTCATATTCAGAAAATTAAAAAAAAAAATAACATCAAAGTTGATTCGAAGTTTTCATACGTCCGCACTAATGAGAAATTTACAGTGAATGAACACGATGGCATTCATAGGATGTAAATTATACACTCGTCCTCGCGGTCGTACGCCTACTCCTTTATCAGGATCCAGCAGAGAATTCGAAATAAGAAACCTGGGCTTCCTCTATCTTCTAAAAATGCATCGCCGTGAGGCAATCTTCTTTGATCAAAGAAATTCGTTCATTTTAAAAAACTATTATTAGCGACGTGGTATAAATCTCAATTTAAAATTATTATTGTATGTATTATATGTACATCATTTGAAATGAAAAAAATGTATATAATTATTGAAATGCGAAAATTAAATGATAGGACGTTCAAAAGACATTAAAGTAGACCTGTAAAGATGTGCTTCCTACACGTAGGTATAGATCTATATTTTCAAGGAAAAGCGGTTTGAACATTTTCATAATATCGTCTATAAATCATTTTAAATTAGAGGGTGATTTATCACAATCTTAATGACAATTCTACCTTGTGAAATTAATTGGCCCAAAGTTGGAATTCCGTCTGCAACAGAACAAACTGAAGGTAAGCGAAGCTTTCTCACTACATACGTTAATATTTTAAAAAAATATGTGTGTGTGTTATGAGAGCGCTGGATATACATAAGTTCACGTACGAATGCACAAAATGTAAAGCTTCGCTCGGTACATAAAATAAATTATGGGACGTGAGATAACGTATGAACGCGCATTCAGAAAAAGAATGGCGAAAGCTTGGTTCGTTCATTCCTACAACGCAACGCCGGAAATATGTTATCCCTCAAGTTATTTTTATATTGAATTCAATTATATTAATTGATTTGTACAAAATTAAACTAAATTCTCAGATTAAAAAGAAAACAAAAGGTTGACATTTATTAATAAATAGGTACATATAAGCGAATATTCTATAACTGGGCTGTAGTCACGGTGGAAGATATAGAGGTGCTCTGGCAATCGCTTCGATGCCGGCATACGAACGCGAGGAGTCAGTGTATGAGTGAGGTAGGTAATAGTTTCGGTAGGCAGGGCATCATTTTGAGTAACACGTTTGCCAATTGATGAAATTAAGTAAAACTGTATTAAGTTCGACACTGCTGCAAATTTACCTGAAAAGCGAAAATGGCCCGGGTTCGTCTGTATACTTGTCTTATCTTCTACCGTGGCTGCAATCAAAAAGGGGGCAACTGAAACTCTTTTAAAGTTGAACTTTAAAAAAGCTACAATTTTGACTGCAGCCCAGTTATACGAGTAGAATATTCGCATCCTTAACTGATCAGTCGTGATCATACTTCGCTAAATACATAATATAGTTAGGAAAAATCGTTAGTCATTTTCGAGCTTGAGCACAGCTAAATTTGAAGGCCCCCTAAATCGTGTTAGGGCTTGTAATTAGTATAATGCAGGATGATATAGGACGCGGAAGTTAAAATGGGATCCTTGTCCATTACTACTTGCTAGGATAGTTCGTTAGTAGTCCCCAGCAAGCTGTAAAGCTTTAATCTCGTTTATATCACTTGTACTAAGTTTATTAATTTCCGAATGGAATTTACTGCCGAAATAAATTTGTTCGATGTTAAATATTAATTATTTTTCCGAGGCACAGATTGCGCCGCGCCCTTTCCCGTTCTTAGGGTACCACATCAGATTGTGCTTTTTAAGGAAGGACTTTGTAAACACAAGTTAAATTTAACCCTCAGTTCATTCCCATAGTAACGATTGATAATAAACTGAAAATAAAGATAACTTTCATTTCAGAAACAGGGTCTATACAATAAATACTATGTTATCAACCTAGTCATGAAAAAAAAAATTAACTTCGTTGTGAAATACACGTTGTTATATCCTGATGATTAGGCCACCCATATAGCACAGGATACATAAATCTATCTGTTTCCAAAAAATTCGCAATATTTCTAGTAGGTACTAGGACATTCGAGATGAACTAATACATACAAGAACGAGGGTAAAATTAAAGTAGTTTATGAGTCCAATGCAATTAATATAGCGAGCGAAGAACTGTGGAATATTTTCAGAGCGATTACATATTTTTAATCTGAATCTTAACAATACTCATCTGGATCTGAATCGTATTAGTACTCATAAATAAGCGCAAATGCACGACAGTAAAATTTCTAGATAGTGGCCAAACGTGCAGCTTAATTACATCAGACACGTCTTTCACAGATAATATCGCCGTGGTCGACTAGTTTTATGAGGAAAGTTATGTACCAGTGACGGATCGGCAAACTTAATTGGGCACTCATGTTAAGTAAAGTAATTACGCGAAAGTTTTCCAGTTATTCATAATATAGTTTGCATTTCCTGCTACTTTATTAAATCTTTATGGTTACACTGAATGGGATAACTACGAGTAGCCACTTTAGCCAAGTATTAAGAATGTAATTTTTTTATTTTTAACATACTGCGAGTCGCGCTGTACAAGAAACTCTATTGGGTAAAGAAACTGTATCCGCCTTATTACTACTACAATACTTGCCCTAAACTAATAGACCTGTCGAAAATTCGTTCTTAATGCAACGCAGCGTCACGAGACAGTTAATAAAAGTTATTAAGTAAACTCACGCAATCAAAAGTATGTCCTATGGGTTTAAGCCCTCCGGTCTGACCTCTGCACGAAGTCCAAAGCGATCATGCACCCTTCAACCGGGACGTGCGTCGGCAGTATGCAACCATGGGACGAGTATGATGAGTTTCGATTGCACAGCTTCCAAAATATCGGTTCGATTAACCGTGTATGAAAATACCGAGTGATTTTTTAAATTTTTTATCAACTCTTGCCATGAGATCTGGACGGCATGTCTTAGCTTAAGTGAAAAGTACGTCATTGCATTCCTTCATGCTGTTTTACAGTAAAGCTAAGACATGCCGTTCAAATTCCATGGCAAGAGTTGATAAAAAATTTAAAAAATCACGCAGTAGTATCCCAAAGGGAAAGGCCTGAGTTGAAAGAAGAAACCATATAATTAATGACAAGATGGCGTCACGCTGTTTGTCCAACCTGTCCATTACCTGGATTTTAATAAAACCAGGCACTGGCAGGGGAGTGGAAATCTTTTCCTATCTCGTTTAGCGATGCACTAGTGAAAATTCTAACTGAAAACCAGTTTTATTACTCCTTATTTATAGATTTATTTAAGTATGTATGTACTGTTTAGTTCTTCCATAAAAGTATTTCAACACATTTTTATTACATCGCATTCATACATGTACACACATTTAATTTACTGGAAGTTGTGAAGTAGCGTTTCGACTCCGAAAAATCAGCGGAAATAAATAAATGAAATCGTACGTACATGTCCTCTGCTCATAAAAATTCTCGTCAAATTTCCAATATCTTCAGCCCGAATGGAAATTCGCTTGTCACGATCAAATGGTATGTAAAAATCATTATTCGGCAACGAAAACAAGAATCGATTCCACACATCACTGACGCAGTACAGAAGCTACTTCGGAAACATATGAATAGCAACCAGGAAGTTGGGAATTGCAGGACGTACAACAAGGATCGATGAGTATTGAAGCTGTTCTAGTTACAAAGTTAACATTATTTTTTGAAAATACTGCTTTTAAATAACCTATTATTTTTCTTCATCTTTGATTTGATTAAGTGAGTTTGCTCACTTTTTTGTCAAATTTTCCTTCTAGCAATAAGTTTACCTTTGTAATTTCTCCTGGAAAGTGTTTTATATTGTATTGAAATGTGCATCAACATTTCATGGCTTTTAATATAGTTAAGTAATCCTGCTTTATTTGCTAACACAACTTGTCAGTAAGCTATTAAATCAGTCAATTAGGAATTAAACTAGGTACTTGTGGAGCTTAATGTACTGTTAATTGTTTGGATCGTTTCCAAATTTTCAAAACATATGACGTAATGAAACAATACAACAGTACATGATATAGCAGTAAATATCAATTTTATGGGTCTCCTCCAACTCCTGCTGTCCGAAAACAGTGTCGAATTAAATTAGGCAAGATTCGTTACCTACGGAAATACATAACAACCTACATTAAATTTCACAGATAAATCTTTTAGGATTGGATGAAGAGGCGGGTTTAAATCTTACTTCGAAATTATCGAACGTAGCGGTAAGAACGGCGTAAAACTCCGAGTATTTTTATTGGATACCGCGCTAATGCAAAATATCTGTTTTCATGAAACCCGAAGCAAAATAATGTTGGGAAAATTCCGGAGTTGTGAATGATACAATTATTAGCGAGGAAGAGGTTCACAAGATATGAATATGCAAATTTATAAGACAATAAAAAGTTCTTTTGCGTTTATCAATTTTATCTTCACGCAATGATTATGTTAGATCCTAAAAAGCATCAAATGTAAGAAACCGGAATTCTGTACAGCAAAATGTATTATTTTAAATTAGAAAAGAAATTAAATTTCGGACGCAAGGCGTAGTTTTAAACAAACGATTCTATATATTAGCGTAAACAGAGGGGCTAACTTTTTCGTTCAAGGCAAAAAGTTAATCATGTTACTCAGAAAAATTTGAACCGTGGCTTAAAACTGCTACTTCAAAACTCCTGACTTATTTACTTCGATCGGTAACAAGTCTGCGCTGTATCTTCCATCAGCTTTTTCTCGACTAGCCACAGTGAAGGGTAATTAGATGTTAAAGTAGGCGCCAGGGTGAACAAATTCCCAACAGTGTTCCCAAATTGTTTCGGCCGCAACAATCATAGGAGATTTGATTTACTTACTTGTATGTGAAGGTAGTGTGGCACAGACATACAAACAGCTCCAATAATTACATACACTTACAAGAACAGTTGCAAAATTACAAACTATGGGACAAAATGTCAACTTAAACACTATAACTAAAACGAATCAAAATTGTTATACCTGAGAGTACACTTATTTATTTATTTGCTGGATAAATGAGATCAATCCCCCTCATTACAACTACAATAATTGTTATCAAATAATAGCGCATGATCTGTCGAAAATTCGCTCTTAATGCAACGCAGCGTCACGCGACAGTTAAATAAAAGTTTTTAATTAAACGCACTCAATCGAAAATATGAGTCTATATGTGACTATATGAGAATATATGTGAGTCAAGGTCGTTTCCGATGTGTCCTCTGTGCGAAATCCAAAGTGGTCATGAATCCTTCAGGCGGACACGTGCGTCCGTCGTTTTCTGCAGTATGCAACCACGGCACGAGTATGTTGAGCTCCGATAGCACAGCTTCCAAAAGGTTAACCGTGTATTAAAATAGTATCCCAAAGGGTGAGTGGAAATCGTCCCTTATCTCGTTTAACGATGCATTACTGAAAATTCCGACCACCTGGATTATGAGTTTCTCTAAATTTCCTTAGCAGAACTCCGATAATAACAACAATATAAGCGTCACGAAAGTCATACGAGTATTGAATCGTTACTACAAAGCCAAACAGGATGACGCGAGATGATCGCGTATGCCGTCAGCTCTGACCAATCAGACGTCAGAACTGTAACAAGGCAATATAAATCTTGTCCTAGCACAAACATTAAGTGGTACGTTTTAATCCTTACCGCGGCTGGCACCATTCTGAATAACCTTAAATCGGCCAGTTAAGAAAATTCTGCTTCTTCAGCAAATGGAGTTCAGCGAGTTATGATTCCACTGCGTTGTCGATGGGTATTTCTCACTTAGAAGTTTCGCGCATGTTAAAAATATTTAAATTTGGTTGGTTCATTTGACGTCAGTCACACACTTACAAGACCCGATAACGATGTTTCTTTCTTGTTTGCTCTTTCTTCAAAGCAATTTCGAGTCTAACCATTCTGCATGTTCTCATCGCGAATTACTTTCTACTATTTCGGTTTTGATGAAAAAAAATTGTTAATTTTCCCCACGGTTTGGATCGGTAGCAAAGAAAAGAATTCTTTTCGCGAGTGTTTTTAAATTTGTTATAAAAGTTTAAGTAAGTCATAAGCGAAATTAAAGTGTTCCAAAAATTTTGATTACGGGAAGTAAACAGGCTCAAGTTTCGGTGAGTTAAAATCAATTTTTCTGCTAAGAATTTAGAAATTAACAAAAGCTTTAAATGTGGTATGTACAGAATTCCGATTCTTCTCTCTTCGAACTAACTTTTGAATATATCCTTTGCGTTTCCCTTATTGATTATTGTGTTATTATCTATTTTAACTGCCTTTGAATTTTTGAATCATATCTCTAATAGACAATCCTTCGTTTATTCCCCATCATTTTTGACATTGCAAAAAAATCTCCAAAAATGCTCATTTTTTCATAAAATTTTCAACTCCGAAAAGTGCCCTCTTTCCGGACTTTAAAAGGTTGTTTATTGGATTCATTTTTTTTAAGAAATTCTAATATTTTATTGATCAGGTTGAGCCAGCAGGACCATCACTATTAACATTAGTGGAACAGCTGGAATATTATAACCTAATAATTCTTATTTGGTTTTACTTTGCTAACGGCTTCCAGTTTGTTATTGGAGAGCAAAGGTTGTGGTTCGATTTTATTAGATTCACAAAAAATTTATAGAAAACTAATGTTTTTTTTTTTAATATATAAGCGCCACCAATTTTTTATATAACGAGGCAAAAATTGGAAACCTCTAAAATTTTAAGTGTATAGTTAAATACGGGGTGTAATTCAAGATTAAATAAACTCAACAATGGTAAACTATCAATATATTTAATAGCAGCTCTAAAAGAGCACATGCAAACAATTCCCAAAAAAAATAATTAGGGGATGATATATATAATATATAATGATGATAAACACAAATAGGAATGTGGAAGACTTCATACAGCACTTTAAATGTAATTGACAAAAACAAAAAGGATTACCCTTTTTTTATACCACGATATTGAGCTCAACTTCGTTCACAAATTCAAATACAAATTTCAATTATTAAATGACAAAAATGATAATTCATAAAAAAATATTATTAAATAAATAAGGTGAATTATATAAATTGAAAAGTTAATAATTTTACAAATATATAAATCGTAATAAAAGTTTAGGAGAATTAATCTTAAGAAGAAATTAATAATTAAAGTGAATTAAATTAATTAAATGATTGAATTTTAAGCAACAAAAATAATTATTCGTGTAACTAATTTAATAAAAAAAGGAACGGCGAAAGCGACGTTGAATTGAATGTAAATTTCTGATGAAGTAAAAAAAAATAGAAGGATTACGACCTGCTGTCCTTTCTCTTTATCCTGACACTCCAGATGATTACGACTTCCACCTCATTGGGGTTTCTGGATGATCGAAGAGAACTACGTGTGATCAGCAAAAGTGAGGATCAGCATCTTCAGAAAAAAACGTTGACGGAAACTTCAATAATTAAGATTCGATTTCATGATATGAGGGATCATTTGCCTCTGACGGTGAATTATAATAATGGGAGATAGTGAAACATCCCTCCGGTTTTCCTAAGAAAAGTAAAATTAGGATCGTCCTCACGAGGTCCGGAACAAAGGCGAACTTTTCAAGTGAAAATGTTAATAAATAAGAAGAACTAACTTACCCCTAGTTAATGATAGGGATTAAACAAACATTGTTAAACTAAATTTTCAATGGATGATTGATGGATTTCAAAATATTTTAAATAAGTTGAAAATAATTAGCTGGCCGTTTTAATCTGTGCCACTATCCAACGACAACTGCCCCTTTCCCGCGCCAGTCCCCGAACTCCACCCCTCATTCTAATCGAACCAATGAAAATATCAGAAGGATGCGGGAAATATGAAAGGAGTTCGAGAAGTTCAAGAACGTATCCCAACGCTGGCAGTGACGCCAAAATACAATAGCGAAAGTTGTGGTAAAATCAAATATAAAGATTAATTTTCCGTTTAAACAATGAAGTCAAGCAGCACCCAAATATTGTATAAGACGAAAGCACATGTATCTGTTCACAAACAACAATTAATTAAAAGTTAAGGATAAATATTCTCATGGGTTAAGTCTGACTGGAGCCTCATACAAACTTAACCTCTAAATAACTCTAACGAATGTAAACAAAGTTGAAATTGAACAACGAAAGTGAAATAATGCTTACAGCACTTAAATTAGGCAAGTAATTTTTATTGATATTTGATAAGGATAATACGAAAATCACTGGTTAGTAAAATAATGAATCTTTTGTAACTTTAGATTATTAGATGTTACAATATAAGCCTCTAAATATTTAATGTAAATTGTCGTAGTAATAATAGGGCAGAATAGATCTGAAGTACACTCAGATACAGCGTTCTGGAATCACTTTAAACATAGTATTTTGGCGACGTTCTGCCGCATTGGATTTATTTAATGTAATCAATCAATCTGTGCTTCTGTAATTAAAGCAATTATTATTTTAGCTATTTGTGTATTTATGCCACTACCCTAAACGTGCAAGTGAGTTTTAAAATAAATCTCCTGTGATTGTTGTGAACGATCAATTGCAAGGCCAAGACAAACACTGTCGAGGCCTATTTCGGATCAACTGGGTATTTTGTCTGCCCTGGCGCCTACTTTAAGATCTAATCACCCACACTCATTTTTCACTCGTTGTTGGACGAGGAAAGAGACAGTACAGACTTGTTACCTATCAAAGTAAATAATTCAGGAATAATTCATATTGGTAGCAAGCAATACGTTGAAATAATAAATTAAACGCACAAAATATTAGAAAAAAACACAACAAAATTCTTTAAGCCTAACCAGAAATGGCGTTCATCAAGAAGAATTTGAAGTTATAAAGTTGCAAACTTTTGAATTTAAAAAAAGCTATTGAAACAATTAATTGATTGCATGGGGAAAAATGTAACAGTATTTTTAAATTTTGAGAAATGTTAAGCAAACTATTTTTAAAACGAATTATTTTTTTGATGAGGTCTCTATAGAATTAATAAATGTCCAAGTATCAGTATCAGAATTTGCTACCTATCCATTTTAATCGTTCACATTTCACATTCAGAGTTTAAAGTGTCAGTTAAACTACGTACCGATTGTTTCATTAAAACTTGACAAAGATGGCTACATTACAAAATAAAAGACGTAAAATGACGTTTTTAGGCAAAAACTTTTTTGTTTGAAATTTTGCTACCATAAAACTCTAAATGAGATACTTCTGTTTACTTACTCTGATTGGTAACAAGAAACGGGGGTGGATTATTTGATGTTAATAAAAGGCGCCAGGGTGAATGCGTCTGATATTACATCACCAGACATAAGAAGTGTAACTCCATCCTTTTTTCTCATTCACCGTTAACAAAGAAATAATACTTAAATAATTGTCGGTTGTAACTTAGGTGATTGATGACGCAGAACACAAGTTCCGTGATTTTAACTTTAATGCAGAATTTGGTAATGAGCAAGGATCATATTTGAGACCACTTACTGGCCACGCACTTCTAACTTGACTGTACTCGGCCGTCCCCACCTTGTCTAAGGCAGCAGTGTAATCGGCGATCGTATTTTACGGCTACATTTAAATAATTTTTCGTTATCAGTCGGTGAATATATGCGTTCAGTAGGACTTCGACTTGCGACTTGCGACTTTCCAATTTATTTATATTCTTCTAAGTTTAGTTTTCTTTTTGCTTATTTCGTTATATTCTTAATTTAAAATACAGACTTTTTAAGTGTTTCTTTTTCATGCGATATTAATTTTGTAAATGCATTGAGCATAACAATGATCTTTTATATAATTTTTGAGAAAACACCTACGCCTATGAATAAATTAAATCAATCAAGTTATTAAATAATACTATGTAAGCTTTGTAAGCGGGTCGCCGAGTGGCTCAGCGGTTTAGCCTAGTCTACTTGGAAGTCGTGCCGCTCGGTCGGCGTGAGTTCGAATCACACCATTGGCCATGGATGTTTGTGATGTCTAATGACTTAGACCCAGCTATATAATCTTCGTGAATGGCTTATGGCTGAAAATTGCAGCATTGCTGCGCAAAGCAAAAGAAAGAAAAAGAAGCTTTTTAAGTTATAAAAATTATCGTTGTAATTATCTGTTGCTAAAAATAACACGGGCGTGATGTTTCTATTGCCACAGACGGTTCCTTGCACACCTTACGTAATGCAGTTTTATACAAATGCTCACTCCGCTCACTCGACTCGATCCTCCCACTCTTCGATCTATTGTTCCTGTGTAAACTCTGAATAGCAAGTTTTGAAGGTAAATTTTGTAATCGTAGATAAAGTATAGTACGAAACTCGAGTTGTAAAGCAATTACGCACTTGTGGAATTACTTGTATGCGCAACTTTTCCACCGTGTGTAATTTGCTATTTACAACTCTCGTTATGTAATATACTATTATGTAACAAAGCAGTAAAATCGCACTTTATCGAACGAGTTTTCAAATTGCGAGCAAGCAAACGAGGTCGATAAGGACACTTTGCTGCCGTGATGCATACAACATTTTTTTCGACTACCACTTAGATACTGTTCACTCTAAGAAGTACCTGATGACTCATCGAAATATGATCGGCGAACTGCGAACATCTGATTAAAAATAATGCTAACTGATCAAAAATATAAACATTTCAACAGCATTAAAGTCACTTCAAAATAGGTCACAGTTAGGTAAAGTACTGCTTTCTCTCCTTGAATGGGTATGAACGTGGTAAGTAGTCGAATTTTTTTTTTTTTTATATAAACACTTATACGTACCGTATGTTTCATTTTGAGTTGGAAACACTCGCACTTGTCTTAAATCCACTCAGAAAGTATTAAAAAAAAACAAGGGTGTATCCACCTTTTTTTTAAGTATGCTACTCACAGTAGTTATATTTAAGAGACTGATTAAATGAAAAGAAACAAAAACTGTAATGTAAATTATTTTTCAACCGAAAAGGTTGATAGGTATTTGAGTATTAAATACCACATTTAGCGTGAACATGCGGTCACTGAAAATTCATGAAATTCCATCACGTGAATGGAGCACGATTAAATTAAATTACGAATGTTTTAAAGTACCTTCTAGAATTTTCTATATTTTTTTTTATATGGAAGATACCGAAATAGCGTTTCATTGCATGAAATAAAGAAAAACAAAACAATTTATATCCTTTTACTATTAATTATAAAAGCCTGAACTCTTGCCTTGTCTTTGCTTTGGTCCTTTTAATTTAAAGCAAACGAGCTGGACTGACGTAACTGCAATGATCTCTTTCTCCTTGAAGGAATTAATTGAATGATATTCTTTCAAAGCACCGTTACACGGCCGTGCCTTTATCAGGTGTTCTTTTTTTTACCTGTGAATTAAATGAAAGGATCTGCGACTTTGTGCTTTCTACTTTGGCCTTTCTTTTCCGAAATTCACAAATAATTACGTACGTATTCATGAAAAATTCCACTTTTGTTTTCGTTTGCAGAAAGAATTACTTTGTGTTACTGCGCTTCGCTTCTAAAACGAATTAGATTTTACTATTTTTGTTTCCAAATTTAGAAGAATAAAAATCACAATTTTTTTTTGGTGCGTTTCGCGGTGTTACTTTTTGCTTTGGCAAATCTCGCGCAAATTTCAATATAATTTCCTGAGCACGTATTAAGGCTTTTAGTTTCTAGTTGGTTTCAACCTCGATGTGCTAAGCTTTGCAACTATTATGAAATATGGAAGCACTATACTGGAACTGCGTCTGAAACTGCAAACCGTGTAGTATAAATTCAGCTTGTCAAGGGGCTTCCCATCGCACTAATTTGCAAAGAATTAATTCATCCGTTCTCAAAACCGTTGTTACTAATTATTACATTCCCGTGAGGACGTTTTGCTTTGGAAACTTGAAGCAATTATAACATGCATAAATGCATCGTATTAATATTTTATCTGCGAGGGCTAAAGTGTTCTACAAGTTATATACGAATGGGAATTAACTAATTTATACTCAGTGGTAGTCAAAGCGAACGTTAAACAGGATCTCTTAAGTTGAATTGACCATTAAAAGAGAATATTTATTTTTGAATTGAAGTATTTCGAAGGTGACTTTATAAGTTCATTGTCAATCCTCGTATACAAGATGTAGTCGGATAAGTTTCACTTATTAATACTGTAAATTCTTCATCACATACGGAATTAATTCTGCAAATATCAATAATCTTGTTCAAAAATTAAAAAAAAAACTGACCGACCACAAGAGCGCATCCCTTTTGTTTATAGACCTCTGCTCGTTCGTCGGTGCATCTGCGGTTTTTATAAACACATCGTAAAACGATAAATTCTGCAAATGTCACGGTCACTGGGTCAGTGTCGCCCGTTCGCTAACGAAATCTTCATCCATTTGTTTCATTAGATAATCGATAATAATTTCCGCGTTTTATCGAAACGTTTTATATTGTATGAATTGTGTACAACTGTATTTTAATAAATGTTTTTATAACCGAAAGCAAACGTTTTTAAGTTTGCAAAAGATGGCAATTTGAAAACAACTATTATTTTCGCAGACGACGACGACGACGGTTTTATTGTAGCAGTAGACTTTTGTATTACGTCAGACGTCGCCGTAAGTTTTAGTTAAAAGCGGGGCAAATTTACAATAATTGTTGTAACTTGTTTGCACTCTCGCAAAGAATCTTAACAACTTCACATTCCAACTGCGAAAATCAAGAGACGAAACAATGCACTCCTTTGAAACTTGCTCGTAAACAAGTTGGTAGTTATTGCGAACCGTTGAAAAAGCTGCCGACGCTCTTTTGTTTCTTTTCTTAAATTGCACATTTCTTCTTTGCCTAGTGCGTACATTCATTACATTACGTTGAAAAGCAACGGTTTATAAATAACTTAAATATTTTTATAAAAAATAATTTAATTTCTGTCTAACTATCGACGTTGAATTATCAAATTTAAAATAGCTATTTTTACACTTTTTTTTAACTGTAATAAAGGAAAAGGGAGAAGAATAATAATTTTAATAATATGTCAAGATATTTTGCATGTGTTCAATAAAAAGAAACTAACTGAGAATTATAGCAGAATTTGATGCAAGTACCTCCACAGAGATTTCATGAAAAAAGCGTACACGAAAAAAGCCCATACGAAAATTGCGCACAAAAAAAAGCCCACAGCGAAAAATGCGGACAAGAAAAAAACGTACAACGAAAATTGCGCACACCGAAAAATGCCCACATGGAAAAATGCGTACACGGAAAATTGCTCACACCGAAAAATGCTCACACAGAAAAATGCGCACATGGAAAATTACCCACACTGAAAAATGCCCACAAAGAAAATTGCGCACACAGAAAATTGCTCACACCGAAAAATGCTCACCCAGAAAAATGCCCACATAGAAAAATACGCACATTATATTTTATTTTCACATAAAAATGAAATTTATGCGCATTTCCATTCCCGTATATGGTGTGTTAAATAACGTGGTTTTTTAAAATTTCTCTTCGTAGTTGGCCGTGAATTATTATGTAGTTGTGAACTAGCCTTGCTTGAAACTTAAATTAACATACGTATATCATAACCTCATGTTTTTTATTAAAAGAAATTTCTGAATTTCTGAACTTAACAAATGTCATAAGTCATAAAATATAGTTTGTTAAATGAATCTTTTTACGCATGTCATTGATTTTATCCGTATGAAACACATCAATACTCTCAAACCAAGTAATAAATAGTAAATGTTACTTTACAAACATTCCTATAAAGGCGTTCCTTTTTCAATTTGAACGAGTGATGTATACCGTGATAGCTCTCCATACGGACAGCTCTCATAAGCGAACATCTCTCATGACCGGACAATTTTTCTGGAACCAAAATTTAATTTTATCTCACCTAAAGCTTTCTTATAAGCGGACAGCTCCCATAAGCGGACAAAAAAGTTGGAACCGTCGGTGTCCGCTTATGAGAGCTTTCACTGTACTCGCCGGCACTTAAAACGAAACGCAATACCAAGGCCACAGCCGTAAGTAGCACTGTCTAAGGTTCATTTTCGAACGAGTTTATTGCGTTTCGTTTCTCTTTTAGTGCCGGCGATGGTACGTAGATATATAAAAATTGGTTTTCAGCTGGATTAACATTATCGAGCAATTCGGCAATTTTTTTTCACATGTATTGAGTGCCGCATAAACGGTAGCTGCATGAACGGATACGCTCGGCTAGATATGAATAAGTACATTCATTGAAACACATAAGAAAATATTTGTCCAAGACCGAAATGTAACCTGCGTGAAACGAACATTGCCTGATATGTGAATCAAGCTTTACTATAGTCTATTTTTAAACTAGGAGTAACAGTTTTTGGCGGGCAAAATTCAAATTACTCCTAGCTTAAAAACAAACTTTAGTCACAGTTTTGTTGACGTGCGTAAAAGCATCCATTTTACAAACTATAAACATTTTATTAGTTTAAAAGTGGGAATATGCTGTTTCATACGGCAGATCGAATGGTCGGAATTTGGCAATTTCTATCAATATATTGTTTAATATCTATTATATGTTATATTATACTCTTGATATCTTAGGAGCGCAGTTTTTTTTACCAAAACCATATTTTTCAAAGAATCTAACAAAGAAAGTGACCACTCACCGATGTTGAATGTCAACAATTTTAAACAAACAGAAAAATTTGAGTAATAGTATCAAATTTAAGAAAAGAGAAAACTGATGGAACATATTTTCAACAGAGAGGTTCATAATTAAAGAAAAAGGATTTTAAAATCGTTTCAACTAAGAAATGTAAAAAAAAAATTATAGCATCAATTTTATATCCACGAAACGCCAAGTCTACTCAGGATGCAGTTGATTTGATTTCAGCTTTTCTGAACGTTTAATATAATTCTCAGGATTAAAAAGAAATTACATAAACAAATAACTAGAATCATTGTCCTCTATTGTTATTGTTTCATTCCTAAATTGGAATTGGAAGTGGCAGTGTTATTTTCTTTTTTCCGGATACTTTCTAGACCACTGGTTCCCAACCGGTGGGTCGCGACCCAAACGGGGGTCGCCTTGGGTTTTCTAGTGGGCCGCCATCGGTTTTAAAAGCAAACATTTAATGGCCGGTGTATGCATTCTATCATACTATGCATACTATCAAATATCGCAAATGAGAAGCAGGACCGCGAACATTTTAAAAAAATCTAAAAGAGTCGCGATTAAAAAAAGGTTGGGAACCACTGTTCTAGACGGACTATATTATTTTGAGGGTTGGACCCACAGTGAATTGAATACTAACGGTGGCAGCATTCCAGCAAGTGAGATAGCGAACCATTACGTCATCGCATACCCGCTTCTCCTTTTACACAATTATTAACCAATATTAACTGTCACGGTTGACAGTTGTATTAGAGGGAGAAGCAGGTATGCGATGACGTAACGGTTCCCTATCTCACTTGAATGCTGCCACTAATAGCATTCCTTTCACAAACTAGAACAGTTCTGAACAGCACAGAACAGTTCAATGTACAATCGCAATCATGCATGACATAACCTTCACAGAAAAGCTCATTTTATTTGTGGTTTCCAAACAAAAAATAATTTACGACATCCCGGATTCACTTTTGAGTATTAGCAAGATTTGGATATATTCGACATTCATAGTTTTGAAGGATGTCCTATAAGCTTTCTGTAAGCGTTATTACTTATGATTGCGACTGTACGTGCTGTACGGAGCTTGAAGCTCTTGAAAGGAATGCTATTACTATTAAGGTAGTATTCAATTCATCGTTGGTTGTAAAGAAAAATTTCAAGGAAGATCTGAGACTGCTATTTGAGGGAGTTCAAACAATGAATGGGGAACAATTTGAACATCGTTTATAATCAGTTGGTGTTAATATTGTTTGTAGTTGTTTTAATAATTTGTTAATTTTTTATAAAAGCATGAGCGTTTAAAACTCTCCAAATACAGACTCAGAAATGTAACATTTACTTTTTATACAAGATGACAAAATTCAAATTTACTTTTATTTATAAAAAATAACTTTATTTTCTGAGTCCACTATTTGGACAGCTTTAAATGCTAATACTTTTATTAAGTGATCATGTATTATAACAGCATTTTATACAACTAACCCGCTTATTCCATAATTCATAACGACAATCGTTAAGTGACATATTTTGACCAAAAATTATTATTATTACAAATTATTAAAACAACTACAAACAATATTAACACTAACAGATTATAAAAGATGTTCAAATTGTTTGAACTGTTTGAACTGCTTCAAATAACAGTCTAAGATCTTCCTTGAAATTTTTCTTAGAGGGACAACCTTCAAGTATAGGACGTCCAGAACTACGAGGAGAAATTTTAAAAAAGGCACGTTATTTAACACACCATGTACGGTAATGGAAATGCGCATAAATTTAATTTTTATGTGAAAATAAAATATAATGTGCGTATTTTTCTATGTGGGCATTTTTCTGGGTGAGCATTTTTCGGTGTGAGCAATTTTCTGTGTGTGCAATTTTCTCTGTGGGCATTTTTCAGTGTGGGTAATTTTCCATGTGCGCATTTTTCTCTGTGAGCATTTTTCGGTGTGAGCAACTTTCCGTGCACGCATTTTTCCATGTGGGCATTTTTCGGTGAGCGCAATTATCGTTGTGCGCTTTTTTCTTGTCCGCATTTTTCGCTGTGGGCTTTCTTTTGTGCGCAATTTTCGTGTGGGCTTTTTTCGTGTACGCTTTTTTCTGGTCACCCTCCACAGGGCTTAGGGAATACGACTCAAGGGAACAAAAAATAAAAATAAAAGTCCAATTTCCAGCAGACTTTATTGTTAAAACAGGATTGAAACACAGAGATCCCCTTCCATCTTTGCTATTTAACAAAATGCAGCAACTTGAACCAAGAAGTTGCGAAAAAGAACTAGGAGAGACAACAAGAAAAATGATAGAAGTGGCATTTGAGATGGGAATGTAACTAAACGAAAGAGAAATGTAAAGTATGGAAGGGTTACGGCGTTACACAACTTTATAAATGGATTTGGTTTATTTGATTGGCAAGCTGCTTGTTCCGCCTTTAATCTTCCCAACTACCACTTTATGTCTTTACTCTCTCTCCATAAAGGACTGCATCAGTAAGTCTCTTGCAAACATGACACGTTACTGTCTCCAAAAGAATTCGTTCTTCCTTCTTCCTGATGTTTGAAGCTTCTCTTAATTTGTCTCCCATCTTAACTTCGGTCTACCTCTTTCCTGTTGGTATCCACTTCACTCTTTCAGTCATTTTACCTTCCACTACTTACAATTTCTTTTTCTATTTCTTGTAATATCTCCTTACTTTATACTGCGTTTCTGTTATTTTTGTTACGCCCACTATTGCTCTTAGAATCATTCTTCCTCATATTCTTAAACTTTCTTCGCCTTTCTTGTCATCGTCATGGCTTCTGCCCCATAAGTTAATATTGAAAGTAAAGGGTTAGACAACGAAAATGACAAATTACAAGAAAAGGAAGAACAAATTAAGGCAGAGATGGCAAGAAGTTGAAGAAGATGGCAGACTTGGATATTTTATTTCATATTTCTCATTTGATTATCATTTTTTGAGGCGAAATAAATAAGCAACTAATACGGTGTAAAAGTTTGAACCTACCAAAGGAACTCATTGATTGCTCTAAGCTACACTTTAAGACTTATTTCAACAAAGATAAACTTTTTGTCTTCACAGATGCAATTGAAATTAGCAACATTGGAGTTTTGTTTTTAGTTTTTTTTTTTTGCTACGATGAATTTTGAACTCGCTCCTATAGTCCAGAGAGAAATCAAAACTGAAAAGATCACCTCGCCTGGACCCACACTTTAAGTCACACCAATTTTCCAATTGAAGTTGCTTTAACAATCAATCAATCAATAACTGCATGTGTATTTTAAAAAAAAGAATTAAGAAACGTATGAATTTGTATCACGTTCAATGAATCCGAACATAACTGCTACAGAACGAAACAAAAGGCCGAATTCTGCATTGTCTGTATCAATGAGTCAAGAGGATCTAGCGCAAACACAAACAGATAAATAACAGATGAAGCCGCAGCGTAACTCATACATGAACAATGCGCCTAAAAAATCGGGAATTGCAAAAAACACGAAGCGATTCTATCAATGCAGTTCATTCATTTGTAAACAGTCTTTGATTTAGTTTCCTCTAGAGTTTTATGACTTTGCAGACAACCAAAAGAATATTTCTCTGTCGGTATTTGTAAGTTTCCTGATCGTTAGGATATGTTTATATTAAAGAATATGTTTATAAGAAAGCCCAGGTCAAATTTATACTCCCCTCGTAAATTAATAATTATTTGAATTTATGTATTTATATACATATAGGTTTAAGTAATATGATATTCAACAAATTTGAACAAAATTCGAAGTTTCAGCAAACGGTGCATTTGTCGCGGACGAAAGCGAAATGAAATTTCTTTTTACACAACACACTTAAAAAACTTTCTACTTCCCTAAAAAAGTTTGAATATCAAATTTAGACGTCAGTGTTATCGACATTCGAGTAAGTAAAACATGTAAAATGCTGCGTAAATTCGAATTGGACTGAAGAAGAGGGATCATTATCGTGCCCTAGAATTTTATATTGGGAGGACAACAACTTCTTCATAACTTATTCACGTACCTAAGAGAAAATTGCTCCAACTTTTGGGAAACTATTCGCTGTTGTACTTTTAGTTTTCTTCGTGAAAATTTACATTAAAAATATTTATTTTAAAAGGATTATCCTTCAGGTATGCTGTTTTGAAATAAAGTACAAACAGAAGTCCTTAGCAAAATTAAAGCCTTCCTTGCCCGAACTATGTACATATTTAGTCGAATGTATGTGCATAATAAAACTATACTTAATCGAAGGTACTTTCCAATTTAATACTGATACAATTTCCTTGGAATATATGAATTTACGTACACTTGCAAGTGAATTTTTCTATTCAACGCAAGGATTCCACTGGCAATACACATATGCATTCATTGCATGCAGCTGGCGCAGGAAACGTACATATTTATTTTTATGCGGTGATACTCTTCCGATGCTGCACTTTCGTATGACATCTGAATAAAAATTGATGCAATGCACAAGTATACTTACGTATATACAATATTCTAAGTGTTATCTAATCTTATTTACTACAAGATTTAATATTTGCGTGAGGTAACCTGGGTGCATGCGATACCTCAGAATAGCACCAACATGGATTGCTTTTTAAATTCATTGAAATGCTGTTACAATAAAAACGTGAAGGAGGATGCACCGGAATATATAACATCATTGTAACTCTCATGCATTAATTTCTGAGAAATCGAGCAAAATAACATACGAGAGAAGTATAACAGTAATATGGACTGGACTTACCAGTAATAACACAAAGTTAAAGAAATAAATTTTGTTCTTCAAAATAATATCCTTCTTTAATATAAACTTATCCCAACGATTAGGTAACTTACAAATACCGACAGAGAAAAATTCTTTTGGTTGTCTGCAACTGTGTCCCAAGTGCCTGCTAAGAGGTCTAAACTCTGAATTTGTAGTCTTTCGATCAATTAAGAAACCTGTTAAAGTTGGACGGTGAATATCCCAAAATATCGTAACCATCAGGTTGCTTCCTAACGGTACAGTTTTGAATTTCTTTGGCGGCGATGAATTTGAATGGCGCCACCCTATTTGCTTTCTGGGATTTAATTGTGCACCCAAGATTTATCAACGGTAATAATTCGTTCCAGGTTTCTCAACCTCGGCATATAAAAATCTAGTGTTAATTCGCGGTACAACAGAACTAGGTACATAACCGAAAAATATGTTTGATACAATTGTCAACATTTATGGAAACACAACAAAGTCTTTGGTATTTACCAACTATATAAGTGTCTTGATTATTATGAAGTAAATTTGGATATTGTTCATTGTTATCAATCAGAAATTTAAGAAGTCCAGGTAAAATCTATACTCCCCCCGTATACACATTATCTTTTTTCTTCATTTTATTATAAACTTGTTAAATAATTTCTAACTTTGATGATTCTTCCCGGAACACTTTCAGAAAGTTGTTATCGCATGCATACACTTAAACTAAACAATAACAAGTAACTTTAATGCCGCAGCCTGATCATTTACGGACATACTAGAATTCCCTGAAATGTGACTTGTAAATTTGAGATTTGCGGATCCGAGTTGCAATTCTTTACGTGCGCACGTTTTATTTGTCCGACCCAGATTTCTATACCCACGGGGAATATTCTTTATAGCCACTTTTTGTGTAAGCCAGACCTCATTTTCAATCTGCACCTGGCAAATATTGGTTTTCTTACGTGCAAGCTCGCTGCACTTTTTCTTTTTTCAATTAAAATATCTAGTACTGTTCAGATATTCTTTACATATACCCCTCTACTCGACGATATTATTTACGTTTCGACTTTCGACCTATCATATACACCGAAAGTGCGAGTATTTTCTCTTTTCCCAGAGGAGTAGATTTTGTTGCTTTTACGGTTAACAGTAACAGAAAGATGAATTTTTAACATGAGGTTCCACTTTCGTTTGGCGTACTACTCTTTGCTTATAAAAGATCACAATGTATGAATCACATTCTACATAAACCACTGTAGAATTCCAAAGGTCAACAAAGAAAAACGAAAAACAAATGTAAATTTGATTGTGATCTTGTATGCCAGATAACATTTAATAAAGTTTCATAAGCAACTTTGTGTTGACAGTTTTATATTATAATACTGCATCGTCTGTATCAAAGCAAACTAATTATTATTTGTTTAAAATTTACTTTTAATTATATAACAACCCTTTTTTTATTTTCTTCCTTGTACATTAACACCCCATATTTTGCGAATATTATTGATACTAATTATATTAGAAGACGTATTTCATGTGCAACCACGTATTCAAATTTGCAGGAGAAATTCCGAATAGTTTAAATATTTATGTGTCTGTCCACAAACTATGCATGTTGCGCCGATACAAATTACTTCTACACCAGCTACCACATTATAGTTTCAGTGGGGTATGACACTAATTAAACCTCGGTCTTTGTCGCATGATTGTCTCAAGCTCCCCTAATAATATTGCACATACATAGCTTTGTCAAATTAAGGCCCGCACGTGCTGTAAATTATTAATCTATTGCTCCTAGAAACAATGATACTTAGACAGAATTTACAAGTATCTATTCTGAGTTTTCATTCTATGTTAAACTTATGGCCATTTGCACCAAACACTTAAGTTCAGCTTAATTTTAAGGGTCACTTAGAATATGACTTACGTAAAGCTGTGTAACCTAAAAATGTCACATTATAAACACCACTTATATTTAAGTTCAGCTTAAGTGTTTGGTGCAAATGGCCATTAGAGAGTTAGAGACAACAAAAGAATATTTTCATTACTATATGGATGTAAAGTAATTTCCATGAGAAGGCAAAAATATTTCGTTGCGCTTCGCTTAAGTGTGCGACCACCAAAAAAAATTATTTTTGATGTATGGCGCAATTACTCTTGTCCACTTGTTATTTTATTGAAATTATTACAGTGGTATTTAATAAGATATAAGAGCCACTAAAAACAATTTAGCATAAAAAATTTATAGGTGGCCAGGAATAAGTTGATTGGAAGAGCAATAAAAAGGAACGATGGGAAATCAAGGCAGCCTTTTTTATCTTTATTCGATTTCCAATTTTTTATTACCGTCAAGGGATCATCGCATTACATATTATACTGGCGTCTGTCCAAGATGTAGTACAAACAAATGAAATTTATAATTATCAATAAGTACGACCGCGTTTATAATTTATGTTGGTCTTTAATGTCAAAACCATTACACTTAATAAAATAAAAAAGTGAGTTATATTTCGCTACCGAGCAGTTCGGTTCTTAAAACAATTTTATTTATTCAAGAAACACAAGAATATTTGTTTGTACAACACAACAGTTCTATCAAGACTCTTATATACATAAGTTATTAGTAAACAATTATGAAAGCTGCATACCTGCAAGTCATGAACATATGATACACCCAGAGCTGGGCAAATTACTTAAAAAAAGTAATTCAAATAACAAGCTTCAATTACTTTGAAAAGTATTGGCAATTATCAATTATCTTTTTCTCTTCATATACAAAGTATTGGCAATTACCAATTAAAAAGAAAAGTATTTGAAGCTGCAGAGCAATTACTAATTGAATTACTTTAGAGTATTTCAATTACTTTGACTGCTTGAATTATTATTTGAATTACTTGAATTATTTGAATTACTGAATTACTTTAGAGTATTTCAATTACTTAGACTAATTCAATTGCTTTAGAGTAATTGAATTACTCTAAAGTAATTCAAATGATAATTCAAGCAGTCAAAATAATTGACTAAAGTAAAGTCTAAAGTAGTCTGAAGTAATTGAACTACTCTAAAGTAATTGAATTACTTTGAATTATTATTTTTTTCGATATTGACGTTATTTAACCTTTCCGACCGGTTCTTCTGTTTTGATTTTCTGATAAATCAATGAATATCTTTTATTTTTTGTTCAATGTAATTGAAGTACTTAAAAGCAATTCAATTACTCAAAAGTAATTCAATTACATACTAAAAAGTAATTCAATTACTCAAAAGTGATTCAATTACTCAAAAGTATTTCAAATAGTGAAAATTAATTGAAATAACATAAAATTATTTCAAATACCAAGCATTTCAATAAAGTAATTGAAATAACAATTATCAGGACCAGATGTCAAAAGTATTTGAAATATTTTAATTCAATTAATGAAAACGCTTCAATTACTTTTTCAAGCATTTTAATTCAATTAATGCCCAGCTCTGGATACACCATATCAGTAAATAATCTCAAGGTTTGAGCAGCTGCGAGTTAGTAAGCAAGTCCAAGGTTGCACACCTGCGCTATTTACATAAAGGAATTCTTTGTTGTCGTAGATATAACTAGTTTGAATTTTTTGCACACAATATCGTGAAGAAAGTGAATATATACATTCTGCGACAATAATTTCTAATAACATTCTAGTCAGAGAAAATAAAATTAATTTCATTCGCAAACATATTTATTCTAGTATTGTACGTATTTATTTTAATGTTAAAAATCATACGCTCAAAAAAATGAAAAAGTTCTGCAACGTTTATGAAACGTTTAAATTTATTGAATAAATTCCTCTTTTGATTTTGTGATACTGAGCACGTTTTCCTGTTTTCCAGTAATTTTGTTACCGCTGTCAATTAATTAATTAATTAAATATACATCCATGAAATAACGTTGCCACTATTTACCGGTGAATTGTAATTTTATGCAAAATTTCACGGGATGCTACCGGCGGGCGGAAATGTAATAAATAATCTACATAGAAAGTAAATAATTATGCTCGTTATTTGGACCAATAAATAGATTTTAAGTGAAATGAGCTAGAATTTATCAAAGGAAATTTAGTCATAAGTGTCATGCAAAGGAGGTGCAATGGAAACTCTCACAAAAAATAAATGATTTTGACATAAAACTGACTTGTCCATTACTTTACTAATAATAATAGCCTACTTCATTTTTTTAAATCTTAATTTAAAGTATTTTTTAAGTATTCACCACTCTGTATAATACAATACATCTTATGGGAATAATACCCCTCTTGAAAATAGCACAAGTCGAAACCGGTCGAGACGCAAAACCCCCAAGAGTTCGCCACTTTAACTAAAGCATGTCAATTATTTGTAAATCCATGCAAGTATCTCATAGTTTTAATTTTGCGTTAGCAAATATAAATTCCTTCGTCGAGAAATTAGTGCAACTCCAAAATCCAGCGCGCATTATAACGGAGCATACAAATCGAAAAGCATATTCGAAATCAAACGCCTGAGTACTCAGCTCGTCGCTTCCTTGTGATCTTAGAAGCAAATCCTTGCATCCTCATGCAAATTACCATAATCGCTCTGAACGATGAAGTACATTTCATTTCGACATCTTTCTTTCAGTTACACGCAGATTTATTACAGTTTGTTAGACAAATTCCCAGGAAATATTAAATCAATGAAAAAAGGTTTTCTTTTGTATGAAATACAGGTGACTCTTGAATGGTCCGACAAAAAAATATTGACGAAATAAAAGACTTCCCAGAACATGGGACAAAATAGTAGATAGATTAGATATAATTAATGAAGTTATACCAAATGATGATACCTTGCATAGTGACACTTCCATGGTGAAATTTCGTAACCGCATTGTAAAAACGACTGGATTCATAAACGTCGTTGTCGATGACGCAAGGCGTTTATACATTTTATGATATACCCGACAAAATCTCAACCCTTCAGATCGCCTAGTGGCCTTGCTCTTGCAGAATCCAATAATTATTGAAATTTTACGTAGAGAATCGCGTTAACGTTCTCGCATGGATTTCAATAGTAGGTTTCACTTTTTATTGACTATAACATCGCTGCTCAGCAAAGTCCGCACAATATGTTAACTTCCCATGTAACACACCAAATATAGAATATGTCTAAAACACGTTTTGAATTTAGTCTAAATGTAGAATATTATAGACTAGTGTTTATACATATGAGTGACAGTCTAACTAACGTCTCTTTTTGGGATAAATATAACGTTTACACAAAATGTATATTTATAGGGTACGCGCAACTTTTATACATGGTTTATACTAGACGTATATTTTGGAATTATAAAATTATTATAATTATATATTTATATTATTACAACTTATTCTAAAGAAGTACAGCGAAATGTTGACATTTAATTCAACTTTACCAAGTGTCTGTTCGTTTGTAGTAATTATATATTTTGTGATGATTTGTAATGGGCAAGAAAGTTCCTGCCATTTTTACTTATAAACGACAACTTTAGTGAGTAACAGTTTAGGTCGCGACATCTCGCGGCGAAATTTATAAGATACTCATATTTTAAGCTCTCATCTTATGTAGCGATACAATGTTAGTAGTTTTATAGAAAATTTACTATGTAACAAGGGTCACAAGACCAAATTGGATAAATATTTGTTAATAAATGTTACATCTAAACATTCATTATACTTTTTTAGATTATATTATAAATTTTAATGAGAAAAATGTATGTTATGGGCCTACGCCTACATGATAAGATGGAATTTAATAATTTAATAAACGTGTTTTGCAAGTCGCGACATTTTATTACAATTTAATGAAAACGTATAGTTAACGTATCACTTATATCCTAGGGTAACTAGTACCATTAAAATATGAATATTTTTGGCATTCTATATACCATTACCAAAAATATCCCTGTCTGTCGTATATAAACCGTCTAATGAACGAAATGGTGTTGCTTGGGTTGCGAATTTGGACTGGTTAACGAAAACATAGTCAACACTATTCGATCAGGAAAGGGCGAAGTCAGTTACAATAATTTCTTTGCACATTTGCCCGGTTTTAAGTGGGTATTGTTAACAATGCAATATCTCAAGTAGGTAATAGATCTACAAAGGAAACGTTCAATTACATACTTTGTAACACTTTGATTACATAAAATTTCCTCTTTCTTGCGTTGCAGCGCTTTGTTGCGCACATATTTTTACAGTTACATTTAATGTAACCTTGAGAAGCTAAAGCAGATCGATCAGCAGAGGCACAGAACAACTCAGAACATTTTTGGCCATTAGAAAGATTTGTTACAGTTCAAAATCGCTTAATGAATAGGTTGACAATATTCGCAGATTTTAGTCAACTTAAAATTTATTGTGGCAACCCTGATACCCGAGGCACAGTATAAGAATCACACAGTAGCGTCATTGGAGTATAACTGTCACATTTGCTCTTTTGTTTGATACCTACCCAGCCAAATTACATTGCATTTCCATAAGGGTATCAAATAGAATGGCGTTTTTTTTTTGACACTGACGTTTAAGTGACGCTACTTATACTGTGCTTACTTATAATGTACTATTGCTACCATAAAAACTAGGGCAAGATATTTTTTTAGCTGTGTAAAAGTGCTACCGACCATAAATGTAAAATTATTTGAATTTGTCTCTTGCACTCTTGCCTAAGGTAACGTTTCAGTAGGTTTTATAATTCTTTGCTGTTAATATGGTTTATTGATATCAAAATTTGACATGACATAAGTATAAATTGCTGACTTGACAATAAAGTAAGATTCAACGCAATAAAATAATGCAAACGCATGGCTACTGGATTTAAAACTTGTCCTACTTTTTAATTATATCGATAGTAATTTGCAAATCGGTGGGCCTCAAGCAAAATGGCAAATGTGACGGTTATACTCGAGTGACGCTACTGTGTAGATACTTGTACTGTGCCCGAGGGAGCAAGGGGGCTATTCTTGAATTACGATTACCGATGTCGTCTGGGATATGATGTCAAAATAACGTAGACTCTCATTCAAAACTATACAAATCGTTCGGAAGTTGCGTCATTTTGACGTCATGTCGCAGGCGACATCATAGGCGAATCTTTGTTGAACTTCTGGCGGAAACCTGGAGGTCTCACTTGCCTACCAGAAATATTATCTCAGGTTTCCGCGAAACTGGATGTTTTCCAGTAGACTCATCAAAGTTTCCTGTCAACGAATACGACCAAAACAAATTAAAGCGGTTCAGATCTAAAAGTAAAAACCATGAAAACAGAAATAATAACGATAATGACACGAATAATGAACAGGAAACCCAAGAAGACCCTACTGAACAGCTTCAAAACCCAGCTGAAGGAGAAGAAGAGGGGAACCAAATTGAAGAAGAAACGAACCAAACTCAACAAAATGCACTTGCCACATCCACAGCTGAAAATGTTCCAGAAGTTGATGAAGTTGATGTTCCACCACTTGCTAAAGGAACTAATTCACAGTTAAAAATAGTGATTCCAGAAGCAGAAACAAAGTGTTGTAATGATGAGCCAACCACATCTGACGGTAGAAGATCATTGATTTTTTACAAAAAATGAGAAAAGAATTTACTCCACAAAATAAGACATTCACTAAAGAAAAGCAAATAACAATAAAAAAGAGACTTATGGAGTGATACTAACTAGTACACAGGTAATAAAACGTTTGAAGGAAGAAGAGGATAGAAGAAAGATTAAAAAGCCCAAAAAAACAAGTGATAAAAAAGAAACAACGAGTAAAAAGATAAGAGAATAATTCAAGTAATAAAAAGTCAACGTCACGAAGAAAAGGTAAACTATGTGAAGAAACTACTTCAGAATCTGGTGAAGATGAGGATCTTTTGATAGAAGTTGACAATCTACCGTCAAGTGACGACAACAGCATAATTGGCGGTCCATACGGTAATTCGGATGAGGAAGATAAAGACGAACCAAAAGAGACATTTCAAGATGTTATCGAAATGGGCCGTTATTATGCTGTGGACTATGTCAAGAAATGGTACATTGGACGCGCTGAACAGGTGGAAGGTGAAACCGTCACCTTAAAATTTTTAGAGCGTTTTCAGGACAATATTTAAGTGGCCTAAGAGCGACGATATCGACACCGTGGCAAAATCATTGTGTTTCTTTGGACCTCTTAAAGTGAATGGGGCACATTATTTTACTGTAACCCCACAGGTACCAATTATAGAGAAAGCCTGGAAGAATTTTAAATGTGACGTTAAGAAAAACGCTAAATAGACACTAAATAGACACTCACCTAAGTGCTTTATCGTATGTTTAATTTTTTTGAAGTTTTGTAATTTTTGTTTTGTTTTATTTTTAAGCAATAGGCTTTCCTTAAAATATTTAGTTGTTACTCTAAAAAAATTAGTTTCAATGACCAATATGAGTTTATTTGGTTTATTTGTTAATTTCAAGTATTTTTAGCGTAATAATGTGTATTGTTTATTTTAGAATACAAGCTTTTGTTATACTAAACAATGTTTCGAAAAATTAGCGAATACTTCTTACTTTTAAGGTTTCTGATTTCTCGACTTTTTCGATTTCTCGGGACTCGAGAATTCTCGTCTGTTTGAAATCAAGAAATATAGAAAAAATTCAAAAGTCGCAGGCGACATCGATAGTCGTAATTCGAGAATCGACCCCCAGGCGTACGATTATCGATCGCTACATGCCATGTCCCAATATGGGCATTTTTGGTAATAATGATTTCTGATTGGTCGGAGCTGAAGCATCCGCAATCATCTTGCGTCACCCGATTTAGCTTGTTACAACGCTTCATTTCTCGTTTAACTTTGTTGGTACTTATATCTTTGTTTTAAGTTATCGAAGTTTTTGCTTAAAAAAAAAAAGATTAGAAAAACATAAATACGACGTGGTCGGAATTATCTGTGCACCGCTAAACGAGACTAGGGAAGATTTCTATTACCCTGCCAGGGCCTGGCGCCATCATGTTACTAGATATGCTATTTCTTCTTTAATTCAGACTTTTCGTTATGGTACTTTTATTTTCGTATATTTTTGCGTTTGAGTATTTTTTTGGGATACTATCTTGGCCATCGGTTAATTAACAGACATTTTGGAAGCAGTTGCGGTTTCCGACCGAAGATAAATGGTGTTTTGACGCAGTTTCGTTGTGAGTGCTCCGGTCAACTTACTGACGACTCGCCGGAAGGACCTTCAACCTACAGGACACACTCCTGGAGTGCGTGAGTTCGTACTGTATTTCTTTATTAACTGCTTCGTGACGCTGCGTTTTTCCTGAAAGAGCGAATTTTCGACAATTTTTGCGCCTTTAATTAACCGATATAATTTGTTTTTAATAAAAGTAAGATGATTTAGACTTGAAGCGTTGAATAGAGTGCATTCTGTACATCAAATTGTCAGTTTCTAATAGCATAACTAAGTAAATGGTAAATAAATTAATGTTAGCTCAGCAAACCATGGTACTGGATACAGAAAGACAGACGGAACTTATAGCTGGTCACGATCACACCAAGGCATTATCACTTCTGCCGATGACATTACGGCCATACGTCTTCTCACTTCATGAAAACAGCCGTCTTTTATATGGTTCATACCGGAAATTCCGTTTACGAACGAAACTCTGCTTGTGCGATCAAGTTGTAATTTGATGCACATTTTTCCATGAGTCATCGAGGCATTCCCTAGATCAGGGAGGGCGAGAAAAGGGATATGGTCCCCCACTACACTAACCAGTAGATGAGCAGAGTGTCGTCGAAGTCGCCTTCGTTCCGCAATATGAAGTTATAGACGGCTTATTCGTCTTGAATCATATTAAATTTAACCGAAAATTATTATAATTTTTTTTAAGTGCTTGTTTTTTCCATTTTAAATAGACTTGGACTTGTACGATACTGGGAAAATATCAATAAGCCAAGTGAATGAAATGAACTAACTCGCTCGGCGCTCTCTGCTTTTGATATTGTTGATAGGACGGATTTAACTACGTATTTTTGTGCTGGAGCCTATTTGTTTGAAATATCGGGATTCTCGCAAATAATTAAGTAGGGGGGATCACTCTCAAAGCAAATATCTTAGCAAAGGTCAGTCTCGTTATCACGACAGCAAAGTTGACGTTCTATTGAATATTTGTTTAATTTGCGTAATGAACTTAATGATTTACAAAATGCCGAATTCTTACATAAGCAATTACATAACGATTTCGTAAAGCTGTTAAAACAATAAAGCTGTCATGTTATTTTTTCTAAATTTAAGGGCATTTTTAAGTAGGTAACAAATGCATTTTGTTGAAACTTTTGCATATAAGAAATATCCGTGTAAATATAAAGACGTACATAATGAATGAGATACGAATTTGGGAGTGCTAGGTATTGGTACACAATCAGTAAATTCATGGTAAGGTTGTACAATACATACAATAAAGAAATCTACTTTTTAATTTATTATTATTATGTTGACAAGCTTTTAGTTTTGGATGTTGGGTTTCCTGTCAACCAATTTATAATGAGTACAGGAGAGGAAATTTCACATACAAAGAGGAAATAGTATCAGTAAACTATTTTATGTTCATTCATTTCTGGCACTTTCGAATAATTTAACCTAAAACGTTTGTCGTTCGTCACACATTTTTTGACCGTGTTGTACCTTTAAAACAAAGAGTAATAACGATTTATGGCACGCAGGAGTAATTAATTTCGAAATCAAACCCATGAGGTAAAAAAAAGGTTTTATCGTAAATCTCATCACTAATAATTAGATTTGATTTTATTGCCTACGGACTTTAATACTATGAAAAAGCCCTTAAATTATGAATCAATATGAAACATTAAAATTGCGTTTTTGATTATAAAATTTTATTAGTTTGTTTTAATGTTTGTACGTACGACAAACTGGCGAAATGTACATAAAAGTCGTTTAATGGGTATTATATTGATAATATTACACAGCATTACGTATTTTAATGGAATAAAATTACATTTTACGTTTTGCAAATAAAATGAGTACAATACAGAAAATATGTAGGTTTTGAAAAATATACTCAAGCATTAAAGTTACTCGATTAAACCCTTATTGATATCATCATTAAATCTACCATAAATGTTTCCAAAAAAGTTTTTTTATCACATATCTCTGTTAAAGACCATTTTCATAATAAACTGAAACAGAGCGTGTTTATTATGAAAACGGCCCTAACTTGGGACTCCTGGGACCATGAAATACTTTAATCTCCCCCACGATGTCTCTCCACCACCTTCTGTTTAATTCGAGTTTCTTACTGTTTCGTTTCTCAAGTTGTCCTTTATGCTGGTGTT
The DNA here is from genome assembly GCA_958336345.1 of Dorcus parallelipipedus. Classification (NCBI taxonomy): domain Eukaryota; kingdom Metazoa; phylum Arthropoda; class Insecta; order Coleoptera; family Lucanidae; genus Dorcus; species Dorcus parallelipipedus. The sequence goes on from OY284478.1 coordinate 14,097,323, forward strand.
ATTTGCTTTATCATAATTCTGATTACCGTAGACTTATTTGTTCTCACTGCAACGCGTTCTTCACATCATGAAATACATTTTTCTGCAAAAAAAAATAGCCGTGAATTAAAAGCAAACTAAACAAAGACCAAATAATCATAATAAAATAAATTAAATCAAGGAATCCTGAATTACAAGTACCTTTCATTAAATGTCTCCATTTATATATGACGTATCACACTCAAATTGGGTTTTCCGGGTACGCGATGAAACGTGAAAGGGTCAAATTAATTATTCAGTGTCGATGTGCGTGCGGAATTCGCCCGTTCGGATTTGGGCCCTTGTAATTATGTTAGCTTCTCATGCTGAGCATGCTTACGCAGGTTAATTTTTCCTTCAAAAATGATTTCGTCAAATGATCTACTAAACCAAACGAAATTACTCTTTTAATTTCGTACTTTGAAACTTATTTTGGGTGCAAAGATTTTACATACACACGTGCATATACGTGTGGTTTACAAGCTCAAGACTCGATTTCTCAAACGTGCCCAATTAGGGTACGTGCGTAAAATTTTTAAATTTTTAAAGTGTTATTGGAGCTTCTATATCATAACAGGCGACACTTTCAGTAAATGTTGCTTTTACGGTTCGTTAAAGCTATCGAACTTATTTGTGTCGCAAATAAGATTTACTTTCAGCAAGGATTTTTATTTACAATTGAGTGATGACGATAAAAGGTGAAATACTCATCAAATAAAAATAATTGCATTTCGTAAATCAATACCAAGTATTGTCACGATGTCATTATCTGGGAAAATAAGTAAATTAAAATTCGTTTCGTAATTATTGCAATTGTGTGCATTTCAAAATTATGCAGGATCAGCATTAGTAGGGCAGCCGCGTTACACATGCTTGCAAGCTCTGCGGAATGTAAGCGTGTATGTTTACATGTGCCAATTAAGATTGAGGCAATTAGAACATTGGTAAGAAGCAAAGTAATTAACTATCGAGGCACTAATAAATTAACTATTCAAATAATAAAGGTAAATCCAACCGGGCGTCGTGCACCCGAACGGTTAACCTCACTTCAAACCAAAAGAGAAAATTCGAGTACTGCAGTCCTTAAGCAGGGCGGTGCGGTAGTGTCTCAGCAGCGGAATCTGGTTCCGCGAATCGCTACGAGATTTTCACCAATATCAACAGGAAATGTTTCTAGTAAGGTATTCCAACGAGAAATGCTACAAATAAAAGCCTAAATAACAAAAGAAAGAACACTTTGCTCGTAGAAATTACTTCACATCCGCCAGGCTTTGAAAAGCAAGGAAAAGATGCTTTCGTTACACGTAGAGTGTGTCGTTCCAGATCACGGATTACACCTCCGTTCGGCTTCCCACACAAAGGAAACAACAAATTGGCCACTAGCCAAAAATACATCAACAGCACTGCAATGCATTTAACAAAGTACTAACTTGATTCTGCGCGTAACTAGAATACCTAACTGATCGATCACAAAACCCTTTTGAAAAATCAATACATTCGACCGGGATGAGCAAAGGCGCCAAGAAGACGGCACGTAAAATCGGCGACCATATTGGGACATTTTGCTTTTAACGAAATTGTACATTGTAACTAATTCTGCTTTTGTAGAGGTTTCTTCTTCGAAAAGAAGCTCTGGAGCAGCATTCGTCGAAACTTCCTGAACCATCGGGTGTAGCTCGTAGATGACGTAACAATTATAAAAATAGATCTGTTGGCGACATGGGATAAAATTAAGAATGATCTTCTGTCTTCTATTTTTCGAAGTTTACTGCTGTAAAGGACGAGGGTTAAAAGATAAAAGAAAGGGGATGAACTCATCTAACACTTTCGAATTTATCAATTTACAAGACCTCGTCGAGCTGCTATGCTTCTGTAGATCATTCAAACTTTACAAAAAAAATGATACAGAAATAAACCAACTGTTTCCACCTCTTCTCTCTTTTTACCAAAATTTTTGTCAAACCATAAAGGACCCAAGTCGCAATTCCTTTATTTCTGGTTTGAGTTTTAAATAGCCAGGAATCGCTCTCAACGCCCTTTTTATTTGGCGAGCATTATCGTGAAGAAGAATAACGCCCTTACTTTTTTTTCCTATGGCTAGTTTGACTTTTGCAAGAAATTCATTATAATAAGCGGCATTAATTATTCTTCAAAGATCCGAAAAATGCGTTAAAGAAATTTCGTAATTATTTTTTTTTAAGTTCTACCTATTCCTGACAGAAACCAGAGAGCAGGAAACACGTATCGTTTTTATGAACCTAGAATGTGTTTTCAAAGCAAGGGCGATATTAGGTTACGGTGATAAAGTTTTCCATTCCCATGGACTCAGCATCCGGAAATGATCACGCCGTTTGGCTTGGCGTCTCTGCCCTTGACCGCGCGACACGTGGGTAAAAACGGTAAAAGCTAAGGTTACTGTATTGAGAAGCTAGCGCCAACGTTCTATCTCTTTTAATTTGGGATTAATCAAATTCATTCATAAACTCCCTAGCAACAGTAACTTGTCATGTATCTATCCATTTTCTTCTTAGCGTTTCATGACGATAGCCACGGAAATGAATGACGGCACCTTCTAAATACAGTAACTATAGAAAAAGCAAGACGAGAACTCCATCTCGTGGAGAACGACTGGCCGCTAGAAGCTATGAATGAACCACGGGATTTTGGAAATAGTGCTGACTTTTGAAAAAGTCCCTCTTCGGTGTTTCGGGGTGGTGGCAAAAGTTTCGGGTACCCTAAGCTTTGTCCACGTTAATTCTCGCCGTAATTTTGGTTTAATTTTTGTTCTAATATTAAAATTTTCCAAGGTTTCCATATCGGTTTCAGGGTAGAAGAAGCAGAAGCTTTTTCCGTGAGGTTTTTGTGTCAGTCATTTAAAATAAATTCGCTCGCTAACAAACGCAACCGAAATTGAAACATCGTGTTATGGTTGAAAAATTCATTTAAGTTATTCACAATATTTGCCAGTCGCCCTGTATTTGTGGGGGAATCAAATTTTCAGTGGGCCTACGTGCCAATCGTCACATTACACCAGATTGCAACACAGAACCTTACGCTGCTATCTAGTCCTGCGGTATCTGTCCATTTCACTCCTCCGCCGGTTAAAAATGACTTCATCTCGTAACGTCTCCCGCTCAGCGTAGTTGGGGAGAAGCCGCCTTCCGCGTCGCATTCATTGTTTCGACAAAACCCTTGGAGTGTTGACCTACTGTTTGTGTATTCACGATTTTATGCTTCCTTTCATGTGAATTTTTGAAGGAAGTTTGAAACGGAATCTACTCCGAGATTTGTTTAAACGCACGCCGAGTGAATTCAAGCTCGTTATAAAGCTTCTCTAAGGCCTGTTCCTGGGATAAAGAACAGGTATGTCTTATCGGCAATTTTGTGTGTATGTTCTGTTTGTTGCGTTGCGTTGGGTGGAAGAAAAAGCCGTAATCGGAATTTGTAATGGCTAGAAGCCCTGGCATCACGGCCCACCCCTCGTCCGGGAAAATTGGACTTGACCTGTCGACGTGACGCCACTTTGTGACGTAATACTTACGCCGATTTACGTCATTGGCAGCATTATCCTCAGTTGGAAGGCGCTCACTCGCAAGTGACTGCTGTTGTCAAAACTTGGATTTGGTTACAAGTTCGGATATATTTTTTACTTATTTGTTTGCATCACCTAAACGCCGGTTTGCGTTAGTTTAAGTTTAAATAAGTGTCCTTAAATATTTCTTTTAAGTTCTGCTGTAAACGAAAAGCAGATCTGTTTATCGGACAAAGTTTAAATTATCCACTTGACTGATAACAAATTGATTTAGCTTCACTTCTTGTTCAACTCATTGGGACCCCTTCTCGGTCGAACTCGCTATTTGTTAATCAATTATTTATTTTCTTATTATTACTTTTTTTGAGCATTTTAAAGTGACTTTTATTTCATTCAACTTTTCTGCCCTTCGCTTTTGGGGTTTCGTTGAACCCTCCCTTTCTCCAGGAGTTTAGTCGGCAGTGCTGGAGAACTTCGAAGTTACTTGCACAAATTTGCTGTCCTTCAGTTAGGTAGCAATTGGCTCAATGGCTAATAAAACTGACAATATTGATACAAACAAGTTGCAATTGTTCATGACGTCAGCTAATATGCCTATGCGCACTTTCATTGCGCCTAAAAAAAAAAAATTGCAGGTGAAAATTTTAACCGACTTCGTATAAAGAATCGTTGCCCTAAGTGTATTATGTCCATATGGATTTGCGCACTACCTTACACAATATCTGTTACTTTTATTTTTTTATGGTTTTCATTTTTTGTTCATCATCCAAAGTTCCTCAATTTGTGCACAAACTGCTTATGCTTGTGCAATTACGTCATATGTTAACCTTTAGTCCGAAACCATACCAAATAAATTTGAAGTATTTTTTGTTGGTTAATATTACTGGTGGATGATTTGCAAATGTTATATGTATCAACTTGCCTTAATTTGGTTTTATTTTCCACGTTCTAAATCATTGCTAAATTTTATGAGATTATTTCTTAGAAGTTCTGAAGCTGCTTCATAAATAGTAAATTACAATTTATTACACTGCTTACAACATTCTCCTTCAAAGAAACACGACGTGTGTAGGTTGCGTTCAAATGGAAATATGTATTTGCGATCCCCTTGAAAATAAATGAGATAAAATGTACGTAGATTATAACGAGTTTTTTTTTTCAAATATTTACATATAATTATTTGAAGACGTTCTCAAACTAGCGATTTGATGTATGTTTGACATAAGATAAATACGCGTAGGTAAAACTGCTTCGTAAACAAACGAACAGAAGGAAAATCGGATTTGTCCAAATAATACAGATAATGAAGTCCTTTAAAATATCTCTGCCGGAGTAGTTTCCAGTAAGTTTACTCGCGAAAGCTTTATTCAACAAACAATTTAAATAACACGCTAAATTTAATTTGTAAGCATTTTGTGTTACGCAGGAGAGGAGATCTTATCTGATTAGCAAATCTGAAGTATTTAAAAAAATCACTTAAAAAAAAGGAAAACAGCACAAGAGCACATGTATCTGAACTGTAAACTTCTCGCCTGTGTAAATACTCAATAATTATAGAAGAAGACTTGTGTTTTGTTCCTGTTTCCGGACCAGTGATCGCTTTGAGAATTGAAACTTCGTCAGAAACTTTATTTACACTCTTCTACCTAGTTTAAAAAGAAAAAGGCAGGGCGAGCTTTAAATTATAACAAAGTTGCTTTTTTGAAACTCACATCTCTTTTCATTCAATTAATAGGATGCTTCAAAAACGTAATAATATTTATTGTTGTTTCACCATGACAATGATTAGACGTTTCGAAAAAATATTTTAAATTATTTTGTTATTTATAATTAAAAAAAAATACCAAGAAAAAGAGGAAATACACGAGGCCACAGCTTCTGATATAACTTTGACGATGTAAGTGTGTACAAACTTTTAGTTATTAGTAAACAAAATCAAGGTTTATGCAGCTGCAAGTTATGAATATATAAAAGCTCTGTTCCAACCACGCTTTCTGACCGTTTAAGAAACCGTCATAATCGAAATAATGATCGATGTTGACAACTTTGTCGAGTGTAAAACTTTGATGTGTGCATGCTTGTGACGATTTCGAAACGGTCACAGAGCGTGGTTGAAACAGACCTAAAATATGATATTCGTAAACAAGGCCAAGGTTGCACACTTGCGCTATTTTCATGAAGGTATTCTTTGTTGTCGTAGATATAATTCGGGAAGCTTTACGTTAGAAATGAACTTTTTCTAATTTAGCAAACTGATTTCGTTAGCCTCAAATATTGTTAGAAAATATTTAAATTATTGCATTTCTTGCCTTATGTAGCGACTAATCGAAACTTACCGAACTTTGACGGAATTAATTACTCTCATACTTATTTAATAAGCGTCAAAAGTTCGACTAAAAGTAAATTGCCAAAGACCAATTAAAAATGTTGAATCGCTCCTGCGACTTGTACTTAACGCCACACTTCCAACGAAGTATGCGAATATTTCAGTTAATTTCAATTTAATTAGTCAGATGTTCATTTCACTTTCGAACCTCTCTGCGAGGGGCGAACAAAAGTTTATTCGCAAACGGAAGTTGCAATCGTGCTTCTACAAGAAGTTATGTCTTGTCTTCGATGGAATTTTCTAATTATATTTATTATTAAACGCATACTCTACAATATTTTAATGGGGCCTGAAAAATTTATTCTTTCACTATTTTGTTGCACCTTCGGACACAATAACTTGAAGGTTTTTATGATGTGAATAAAACGCTCTGAAATTTCAATTGCAGTCTAAACAGCAGAAGTGCAATTAAAAGATGCAAATTCGAACAAAGGGCCGAAAGCGGCTATTTATTTCCGCTCTGCAAATGTCCATCGCATCGATTTTTACTCGTGGGATTTAGTGCCGAAGCAACTACAAAATTAAAAGTTTGTTTTACGAAGATATAAAAGTAAGGTGGAGTGAAACGGAAATCATCAATTCAAATACCAAACGCTTCTAAATTTTACTAGAATAGAGTATCTTTAGATACATTAGTGTAAAATGGAATTGAACACGACTGGTTGTGAAAATTACGGCGTCAACATTAATTAATTTTTTAATTAACTCTTTTTTTAATTTGCGACTGCGAGATGGCGGCATTTGTGCAAGTCCCCTTTTGGTCCTGCTCGTTTAGATCACTGGAGTGACTTAAGTTGCCTACTCTTAAGGGATTGCCAGGTATTTTTGGATCGGCTATGCTACCTTGTGTGAGTGAGGTTCTCACGCGGATTTATCGCGTGGCTTATTTACTTTAACATATTTTAATGGCCACTTATCTGAAAGAGAGTCAATATTTTGAATGAAGTTTGTCGCTCGGGCCCCTTATCACCTGAGAAATATTTACGTTAAAAGCAAAGTTTGAAATTCTTTTGCATATATGGTTGTATATTTGGTAAAGAAATAGTTAGAATAGTTAAGGAAAGTTTGAGATGTGATTTGCTCTACTTTATCGTCTCATTTGTCAGGATGCCATATCATATCAATAGACATTTGAAAAAAAAACGAGCACAAAAAAATTAATAAATCAGTTAATTCATCCGAATGAAACTGCGAAAGCTCTTCAAATTTATCGTTTTTTCTCACAAATGAAAAAAATTATGACAGAAACAATAACGTGTTCGTCCCAATTAAACAAGACATGTGCAATTTAATTAGTTAATGTTTCGTGATTGCATAAATTTTAGTCGGATAACGCCGTTAATGTTAATGTCACGTTGATACAGCTTCGTGATAATTTGAAATGCATGCAAGCAGATGACTGCCGATTGCCAGAAATACCTTTCTAATTCTTAAGCAGTTGAAAAGCGAAATGTATGACGTGAAAATCATGTAGTAATTAAGAAATAATTAGTTATTCATTTCAACTACTGTAAAAAAAATTCAAATATATGTACAGTCGCAGTCATAATTCATGACGTGTACAGAAAGCTTGCAGAACATCGTACCCATTTCCTTCAAAACTATGAACGTCAAATTCATCCAAATCTTACTACTTAAAAGTGAGTCATAAATTATTTTTTGCTTGGAAACCACAAATAAAATGTCCACGATGAGTTTCTCTGTAAAGGGTATGTCGTGATTCATGAATAATGACTGCGACTGTACACTCATTTTAACAATGATTGAAACGTATTTGTGTTCAGTAGCATGCTGTGGTTTTAGTAATTTTCTTTCTTTTTGGCGACAATAATTTACAGGTTTGTAGTATAGATATCATAAAACCAACATGCATATATAAATGTGAAACGGATTATGTTTTAAGTAAAAATATTATAAGTATGTAAAATTAGCTAGACTCTCATGAGGAAAGTATTTTATTTTTAGAGCGATATTTTTTTTTGTAACATAAAACCGAATCAAAAAACATCTCTGGCTTGTTACGTAAAAATCCATTTACTCGATTTGGCCTACGAAAACATTTTCGTTTTTCTTTTAATATATTCTTTCAGGGTTGGTACACAACCCGTTTTTATCGATCTCATACGACAGAATACAAACAGTGCCCGTCTTTCAGCAATTTCAAAGAATCGTTCAATTATTATATTCCGCATCTGAAATTAAATCTTGCATTCAATAAGCATTTGAATACGGTTCTGATCTCATAACCTTTTACGTGAAACTATTTTAAGAACTAAAAAGCAAGAGCAAATTTAATTACGAGGAGCACTGAGTTATTTATCCACCTGAAGATAAAAGAAAATTACGAACGCGATGGAACAAGTTCGTGCTTGTTAGAATCTTGAAGTTATGTTAGGTTGCTTTAAAATCAGCGAAATTCGATTTTCTAAACCAGTGGTTTCCAAAGTGTAGGTTGCAATCCCCTCGTTTAAAACAAAAACGCCTAAATAAAACATTTATTTCCATTTTTTCCCAATTAAATAAATATATTATCAAACAAAAATAATGTCTTAACCCTTAACTTACATATTTTAAATCTTTTTCTGTATTTGCTTTGCTAAATATTGAACCAAAGTGAACTTACTATGTATCAAAGAATTCAGGAAAAAAAATCCTCTCTCAAACAATATAAAAAAAGACATAGGGGAGACGGGGGGTGGGGGGGATGAGAGCCACTTAAGGAAAAATCAATATATTTTGAAAAAATAGAAAGTGTATTCTCTTAACAATTTTATGCTGTTTCGTATAAGGAAAAACCATTAAAATGAGGTAAGTGTATCAATCCTGTCATTAACAGAATTGACTCTTATTGCCCACATGTTGGGGGATAATGAGAACCATGAAAGAACGCAAACTAACTGCTGCCTAAATACGCTTGTTTTTCTGAAAATTTAAAACAAAAAATACTGAAGAGGAAGGAAGGACCCAAGCCATCAGGAAAAACAAGTTCAAACCAGAGTTGCAGAAATTTAGCAGAAATAAGCACGAAAATCCTCTTCACAGAATTATTATAACATAATAAATAAATAATGTTTAAATCTGGGAAAATCCAGATAACACAGCATTAATTTGGCGCCCAACGTGGGGCCAACAAAAAATGAGACCTTCATTTTTCAAAATTATAGCCATTTCACAGCTATATGTTTTAACAACTTGTACACCTCAAGAGATTAATTAAATGCTACGCTATGGGCGAGCCAGAAATATTATCGCCTATTTGAATTTTCCTCAAGCTTGTTAAATTAGTCACTTTGGTACCATTAGATGGTTTGACAGTATTTCGTATTCAATGGCGGTTCAAAAATAGGGAATTTATATTCCTAGTACTGAACGAATCATGGTAATTTTTTATTCATTTCAACTCACTAAAGATTAATATTCATTTCTTCAACAAAGAAAAGCGTAAATACTAAAGAAAACCTTTGAAAGCGAGAGAGTGACGACGGCATTTTCAACATTGATAAACACGTTAATAAAAAAAAAATCAAATCCACAGTGCGCCAAATTCAAATAGGCGACAGTATTTCTGGCTCATCTCGTATATTTAACCAAACACATTCCGTATTTGAATAAATAAAAAAACTTTTTTTTGTTTGGTTCCATCGATGCCACTAAAGTGATATTACAAACATCACACCCACTATCTTGTGCAGTAAATTTATTTTGTTTTGTAAGTCTCACTTAATTAATTAAAATGTCCAAAATATCTGAAGCAGGCAAAAGATATTGCAGTGGCAGTTTAGCAGTTCGATAAAGCGTAAATATTTTCACATGGAAACCTAAACCTCCCACAATCACTGCTGTGTCCGACGAGGGCTTAAATGAAGCTCTCGCCGTTACCAGAAAGCCTCGTCATGCATATATTCATAAGGGTTAATTTTAGGGTAAATTGCGTGTCAGAAAATAACTTGTTTACTCTGCGCGAAAAATTTTACGCGAGCTTAATTTCGGTGCAGAGCGTACCGCAAACATTTGTTTTATGCACACAGTAATTAAATAACGTATTACGAAAAGACGTTATTCAAAATTTTTTTTTTGTTTGTTCGGCGAAAAAGCAAACGCATTATGTACAATACAAACACTGTCTTTTGTGGTAAACAATCAAAGAATTTTGTATTTGTAATGTATGAATTGTAGCTTTTAATTTAATTTAATTTTTTTGCCCCCAAACAAATTGTATTACAGAGTGTACCTCCCTCTGAGGTATCTGAGGAAACGACTATTTTTCTGTTCACCCCACGTCAACCTTCTTCAACCACCGATCGACATCCTTTTCGTTTCCCAGGATAAGACGGTTTTAATATCTATCTCCTTGAAGTCCTTCTCGACGGCGAGTCAAGGTTCAATAGGATCGTGCCCTGCACGTTTTATTTATTTATTACACACACGTCTTCTTCCACAAGGTGCAACTCAATTTTTCATGGTGCCCTGCAATGCAAAAGCATTAATTTTTACTGTTGCTTTAAACGGAATAATAGTCTATGACACTTGCAAAAATAGTAAATCTCGCGGTTTGGTATTTTATATTATTTGGTTTGGTATTTATATTATTTTGTACCGTTATACAGGGTGCCCATTTTAAATCGTGACCCCTGCAGATTTTAGAATAGGCAACCCATCAAACCAATGAGAAATAAATTCCTGTTTTCATAATGTACCAAAAGCATACGTGGAAGTAGAATGTGTTGCCTACCTTATAATTTAAAATGGGCTATTTGTATGTAGTTAATTCTGAAATTAAAAAGCACAGAAATATATTAGGGGCCTTTAAATCATAAAGTCTTATAAAAAGATCCCCACAAAGAAATGATAATATGCTATTTTAATGTTGCTATTTCCGGGTCAATAATTCTAGCTGAAGTTACATAGATATGCAGATGTTAGGGGTCTAGGCTAATATGATTGATTCTTTTACTCATTCCTTTAGCTTCGAAAACTCTTTTCACGGAAAATACATAATTTATTTTCTATTCAAATATAACTTGTAAACATAAAATTCTCCTGATGTTATTGGGGTCAGTCTCTATCTATTTTCAAATATTATTACGTTAAATGAAATTAAGAAATTAATTGTCTCTCTTTTAACTGTAATTTAATAACAAGCTTATCATTAAAATGATGTAAGTGTGTAAATCGGTTTTAAAATAGGTTTCGTTGTATAAAAATTTCTACCGAAAGCTTAAATTGAATGTTTGCGTTTCCTGAAACATAATACTTCAAGGGATACAAAATCTTTATTTATTTTAGTGAGTGAAAAGTGCAATTTACAAAGAGGGCGGCGAACATTGGAAAAAGATTTGCAACCGTGGGAAGATTGACAAATCGTGCAGTGGACGTAATAAATCTTAAGGAATGATTACACTTAGGCTGATATTGCATGGAATGAAAAACGCCCGCAGTGATCAATGAAGGCTGTTGGACTATGTATTTGCAATAAGAATGAGGGTGGATTGTGCAAAACATGACTAATAACAATATAATTATTAGAAACAAACATAAGGAAGAAACGTTTACTTTGTTTCAATAAAAATTCAATATGTATGAGAGCTGGCTGATAAAATCGCAATGCCACAGTTCATTTTTACACTTTAAATCGTAGTACGCTATAAAATGCAGAGATTCAATTTCCTTGGCAAATAAAGCAAAGTCCTCGGATGTCTATTACGGTGAAGGATATATATAAAAATAAAAATAATTCTACGTTTCGTAGCTTCAAAAATCACTCTCTGCGACCGCCTTAATTTCTGAAATAATGATTCCACATTTGACGTCATCAAATTGGCTCGTGTGCCCAGAATATATTACTTGAAAAATTGGAAAATCGTGCTAGTTTTATTGCTGGAAATAGCAGATGAAATATGGAAAGAAAATTGCCGAACTCAATTGGCGCAATTCTTTGGCAATATGGGGAAAATAAATGAATCCTTCTTATATCACTTATTCATCATGCATCTTATCCTCGTCGTATTTTTATTTGTAGGAAACGTGATAGCTACACACTTTATATTTTTATTTATTACGATCCCCTGTACCTGTAAGTCATCAACATTTATTATCATTTTTATTCTGTGGTTTCAAGGTACCGTTCGTAAAACAGTGGCGTACACGTTTCGATTATATTCACATTCATGATGCAAAACTATATAACCCTAAATAAAATGTTATCATTATTTCTTTCCCATCTTTTTCCTTTACCATAAGAATTTGTTTCTTAATAGTAAAGAAACAATAAATCTGAATGGTCGTATTCTAATCTTATTTTTAAAGTCATATTTAAATAAAGTGATTAATATAAACAAGAAACGATACAGCTTTATGTCAATTTAATGTGTAAGAGTGTGATGGGAAATAAATACGTTATTAAATTTAACATAGGATGAGATTTTATCTATAAAATTGGCAATCTATACATATTGTTGTGTTATTCGTTTGCTCCACGTTGGGCGCCAAAAATTACTATGTAATAATTTTTGCTCGTTCTTTTCGTTTGCTGCCAAGTCAGGCACTAAAAATTATTAGTGTACTCCTCAATTGGGAGCCAATACTTGTCATATGTTGTTGATACCTTTGAAAATTGTTGTCTTTAGAAAATTTTTATTCTTTTTCATGTCTCAGGGTATATGGTGTTCGCCGTAAATCACATAATAAAATTTTCCTTAGTCTCTCTCTTTTTGCACCTTTTGCTCCTTTGCTTATTATAATCTGATGATAATTCTTTTAAGCGAGTAAAGTCACGTAAATCTGGAGAGTTTGCACAACAACCAGCCCCATTAAGTTTTTTTTATTAATTATTTTGAAAATTAATTTAATATTTGTTGTAAATTGCAAATGAGCAAAGGTTTCGTGTTTAAAGTCTAACTAAGAATTTTCGCGTTGAAGATCGAAGTGCGAATGTCGCGGACGCACTTTGCGCCGGTACTTATACTGAAAAACAATTGAACGTGCCATTTCATTATGCGCGCGCTTGCTCGCTCATCGGCTCTAATATGTGGCACAACTTGAACGAAATAGCAGCCGTCTGGAATAACAGAGCAGCTTGAACCATGCTTGCTGTCACTTGAACAAGCATTTGCATAATATTCCAAATTTGGAAATACTTGTTTCACAATTGCTTGTAAGTGAATTAATTAATTAATGCCGATCGCATAGATCTGAGTTAAGAAAATACACGACGAGATGATATGACATGACAAAAGGCGCAAGACTGTTTCACGAAAGTTAGAAGGAGATGGCTATGTAAAACTACTTTGACTTACCGTCCATCGATCGGCATATATTGAAAAAATGAACTGTAGATTAGCTACACGTACGGATCAAGAACGTTGCCTTGTGGTATATCAGATTTGATTTGATCTCTCATTTTAAAGCGTCCATGAGATATGCTTTGAAGAGATTATAGAATTGAATAGGTGTAGCACATCAAAGGCCTGACTAACGTCGAGGAATGCTGCTGAACAATGTTTTGGTTTTTTTTTTCTTCGATGAGATACGGTAACATTGCTGGATTGTAGAATGCTCACCCCGAAATCCAATCTGATGATCAGGGATTAGATTTTGTTGGTCGATGACATTTTGGAGCGACAGTTTTTCCAATAGTTTGGATATTATAACAAGTAAATTAGAACGCCGTCAACACAAGACCTCGGAAATGACAGCTGCATGAGGCAATCCGCCAATGCTTCCAGAAAAACACAGACAAGTACACCAGGCGATTTTACCCTTGACGGAATCACCAGCATGAGTCACTGAGAAAGCACAATTCATCTTTTAGAAAGATTTTCCGATGATTCATATGTCACGATGGGATTGCATAAAGCTCTCCTAGAAAAACCTTCTAAAAAGGAACCCTATAAATACTTGGGAAACTTATTTGTAATTCAGTAGAATGTCGTTCTAGTCAGAGGAATGTTTCCACCTCATGTAGTGTAGTGTAAACCATGCTAAGTCTGTTACTTGTTATTACTTATAATAAATATTATAAATTATTTAGTCCAGCTACGTCCCTCACTCTTGTTTTGTAAATAACATAGTACAGGGGGATTTCTTGAAAACGATCCACCTGAAATATTTCAAAAATGAAAATTCTCCAAAAACACGTCTGCTTTTACTTCAAGGGGCGCATGTTTTGACCTATGAATCACACTTTTGACATTTACTCCCGCACACCCACGAATATCCTCTCAAAGATTTTTAATGGAATGACCCATTGGTCATTTGGTACCTCAAATGAAAGCTTATCCTCCAAAGAATGAACCAATGTACCTGTCTTTTAGAAAAAATTTAATTACAAACTGAGAAATTAACACTTTGGTCTCTACATTACGATATTGGTACTAAATCTTTAAACATCTGGCTAGGCGTTGGAAATAACAGTAATTTAATGAATTTAGTGACATTTTATTACAGAATAAACAGAGATGCCTCAAAAAGTGAATGTTTGAGCAGGAATATTAGGTGATTCAATAGTTGGGCCCATATTCATTAATGAAACCATAAATGGTGAGCATAAGCTTTCATTTGAGGTCCCACACGATGGGTCATTCCATGAAAAATTTTTGGGAAGGTATTCGTGGGGGCACGGGTGTAAACGTCAAATGTGTGATTCATATGTCAAAATATGCCCCCCTTGAAGTAAAAGCAGACGTGTTTTTGGAAAATTTCATTTTCCTTTTCATTTTTGAAATATTTTAGGTGGATCGTTTTAAAAAGTCACCCTCTATAATTAGCAAGGTTATTATAATTCATTTGTTTTAATTTTCGTTTTAGTTTGTTACTTAAGTTGTATATATTTTTGGCTGCAGGTTGAAAGGCTATTTCGCCATCTCTTTCTTGCTTTTCGTTTCTCGGAGATTAGTTTTTTTTTTTACCTCGAGCGGTATTATTTATGTTTCTTGTTTTGTGGTCGTATTCTGGCGTAGCAAGTTTGGCAACTTCTTACAGTGCTTTAATTAGTTTTTCTGTCGCAAGGTCTACTTCGTTAGGACTTGCAGGTTTACTTTTTCATTAATTTCATTTCTATATGCCACCCAATTTGTTTTTGCATTGTGTAATTCAGGAATTCGTCTTATGTTTACTGAGGAAAAGCTAATGGTAGTGACTGTCGGTGTGTGATCAGATCAGATGATAGTTCATAGTACATTTTTGTTTCATAAGATCAAATTTTTCTTCGCATAACCTAACTTTCTAATTTCGTATCTTCAAAATTTAGTTAAATTATCTTGCTTAACTAAACTAAATCAACTTAATTAATGACTTTTCACTCTTGTCTAATCATTTCTAAATTGTTTTGGTCCGAGTAATACTTTTAAAAACCGCACGAGACACTCTACCGAGCACACATATCGCTTCTATCGGACCACATTCTGGCTTCTCCGGTTGATACTTCGTTGTGGCTTCTGCTACCTCAAGAAGCACCAAAATTCCTCTCCTTCAGTTGTATGTAATTGCTTGAATCACCCCTATTGTCCTCAGTAGTCCACTCTGCTTATCTGCTTTTCTTAGACCTTTTGTTCTTCTATTCAAGTGGATCACAGCAATATATACATTGGTGGCTAAGTAAATCAAAAGACACGTAACCTTTAGAGGCCTGTATTATAGCATTAGTTTAAACTGCAGTTTAGCAGTTAAACTTCAGATTTTAATAAGATAATCCCGTTTTATACCTACCGATGACAACAGCTTCTAAGTTAAAATGTCAATCGGTGGTTGAAGAGAAGCTTAAACTTACTGTTAATATAAGTGGGGTTAGTTTTGATAGAGTTTTTCTCATTTTATTGTCTAACTTGTGTTTAATTTCACACTCATTAGTCAGAAAATGGATTATTATCATTAGACTGATCTGAAGTTTACCTTTAGATTAAACTGTCATTTTAAACTCATGCCATAAAACCGGTCCTGTGGCATGGCAACACTAGTGGGTAGATGGCCGCCGCTATTTCTATGGCAGGTTAATAAAGTTGTGCGATTTTATTGGATGACGTGATTATCAAAAATGGCATAAATCTTTTTATCATGCACTTCAACATCAACCGGCGAACGGTTAGGAGGAATATGCATATTACCAGTTTTGAAGCGTTTAAATTATCGAATGAAATTAAGTGTCGCTAATATAAAGCTACATACAGCCATTAGTTCACCAAATGAAGTTACGTGTCCCGCGTGTAATCAGGATTTATTGGCAATAATATGGGAGATATTAACAAATTATGTGCTTAAAACTCTTGATTACCGTGCAGTTTTTATGCGGCACGATGCAGAATTATTTAATTAAACGCCCCATTTCGATAGCCCATTAATTATAACATAATAATAATTAATTAAAGTTAATGGACTAATTTGTTAAAGCCTGATAATATACTGATTAAAAACAAGTTCTATAAAAAGTAAGGAAGAAAAATAAACTAAGACAGATAAACCAGGGGCGCATCGTTGTTTTGGGGCTAATTTTTGATTAATTATTTCTCAAGAACTAAAGTAGAAAGATTTTTTAAACATTTTTCCCATATTCTCAGACATCGCTTCTTATCGTGGTTTCATTTCGTCGGATTAATTAACAGTCACCCTGTATTACATTACAAACAATAAAAGATATTTACACACATTGGAAGTACTTTATATATTTTTATTGTAGTTTATTAATTTATTGAAAATAACAACAGGAAGCTATCTCTAGATAACTGGCAACAGTTTTTAAATAACAGGCAAGAGTAGTTATTCAAAGGAACTAACTAGACATAGCATGTAAATATTGAAAGCATTTTAATATTCGTGAAATTTAAGCATATCCGTTTCACAATCTCTAGGATGCACAACGAAAAGATATCTTCTCGAACAAACAATAAAGGGAATAATATACCGAACCGCCAGGAACACATTGCCCCGTTCTTTTCAACATCAAGCTACGACGTGAGCCGTGAAATGGGTGTGTTGTTGTCGGGAATAAACGTGCAGGAGAGTTTATGTATTCAAATTTTCCTTCGGTTTTTACCTTAATTCCAGTCAGAGACGCTTACTTCTCGACGATAACATATTTTCTGCGCGTGAAAATTTTACCTACCGTAAACCGTAGACAATGCAATGGGTTTCCCAGAATTAGGAATCTAAAAAAGAATTACGTTTAGAATTCACTTTCCAATACAGGAAACACTTCTTCATTTACAAACAAAACAATTGTCGCAGAAAAAATTAATTGGTTAAGCTGATGCCTGAATTTGCTCATGCCAATAACAGTAAGCTTAGCGAAACATGTAAATTTCAATATACGACTTTAATGGTTACAGGTATTACGTGGGATTATCCTCATACATGGCTAAAGCTATTAAATTTGCTTCCATATAAACGTAATAGGTATTCACTTAGCATTAATGAGATCTTATTAGATATTTAACAGGACTGGTATCACTTATAATTACTGAAGATTATTATGTGCATTGATTTATAGGTGCATGAACTAATATGTGATTATGTTCTAAATCATTTATAAATTTGGTTAATATAAAAATCACAGTTTAGTAACTGTAAAAAAAATTGATGATGTTGAAATAATAATATCGAAAATTCCAGTCACGCAGCACACGATATGCTGCTACTTGCAAATTATGTTAACTAACTGATCCGTCGTGCTACGCCATGGCCTCTAACATTGTTTTTACAAAGGTCATTTCAACTACGTAACACTCTGAATGTGCACCAGTTTCTCTATGATTCATAAGCTCGGCTATTTCAATGCCGCTGCAATTTTTCGAATTTGTAAAGGTCAATCATGATTCTCATCGGCCAAGGCTTTTGATAAAGCGAGCCGCTGTTATGCTTGTTTACACAATCCTACATAATTTTTAGGTGGGTGAATTTCTCGGGCGCGCACTGTATCGAGTTTAACTTATGTAATGAGCTTAATAATTATGAAATGCTCGATTTCTTACAGCATGACACTGTTTCACGAGAGTTAGAAGGAGATAGCTACATAGAAGCTCTTTGACTTATCGATCGAATGATCGACATGAAAAATAGCATACACTTCCTTTAATACGTGGACTACATTAATTTATTTATTTTATTTTGGAACCATTATGTTGTTCATTGGCACTCAGCGGACTCTACATGTATTACTGTGTTAATCCTTGCATTATGGGACATCCTGTATACATATACATGTCCAGAACAAATAATTTCCTGAAATATGAATCAGAAATCTGCACACTTCATCACAATGTAGCATCGCGATTATTAATTTAATGACGACATTATTTTGCCGTGAAAAACAATTAAACTGCGCTTTAATGATCACATTTTACAGACGATTTTTACATTGTTGGGGAAATTGCGAAAGTTATCCGCGTCATTATTCCAGTCGTTTCGCCGAGTGTTACCATTTTATTACCCAAGCACTTTTATCAATTCATTTCGTTTGGCGGAAATTTTACTTACAGTACTATTGCAATTCAAAAAAATCAAATAGGAATAATATTCTTCTGATAAAATGATCGCTTAAAATATTGAATAATGAACTCGATAAGAAATATGATTGCACAACGTAAGGCCAAAATGCAAGGCAATAAATCATGTGCACAGTTTGCGGATAATGACCTGGCTAAAAAGGAAACGATGTAGTTGCAGCTCTCAAGCTACAATATCGGAATTTATTTTCTCGCTGATGTTTTTAAAATACATCAGTATTTCTTGAATTTATGGATCTTCGTGCTACAAAATGTATTACTAATGATTTATTTATCTGACAGGCGAAGCAATCATTTTTCAATTAATTCGTAAAATAAAAATAATATTAAAAAATAAAAATAAAATATGAACACTATGAGTACCTACATATTGCTATGTTATTTTAATATTTTAAAATTTTCACCCTGTATATAATTAGTTTAGATTTATTATTTTTGAAGTTATAATTTAACTGAAATGTTAAATAATTGTACTTTACCTTAGTAAGTTCCAGAACACTTTTGAAATTTTATTTTTGCACAAATAACTAAAACACTTTTCTGCCCGATTTAAAAAATGTCGATTGACATACTTGACGTTACGCTTTCGCCAACAACGAAAGGCTGGTTCGACCAGAGATTCCGAGAAGCACTCTAAGATGATCAGGAGCATTGGGACGACAACCTCTCACAACTTGGGTCGAGTTCCATGACCGGAATCTAGGGTAGTTCAACCAGAGATTCCGAGAAGCACTCCAGGATGATCAGGAACATTGGGACGACAACCTCTCACAACTTGGGTTGAGTTCCAAGACATTCAAGGATGAAGCGCTGTCATCCGAAGTCGAAACTCCAGGACGAGCCGATCATGTGATCGTGGAAGACGTTTCAAGATCATCTAAAACGTTTCAAGAGTATCCAGGCGTGGCAAGTTCATCCAGCACGCTAGAAGAGGAAATCCCAACCCAACCCAACAACGAAAGGCTAGTTCAACCAGAGATTCCGAGAAGTACTCCAGGATGATCAGGAACATTGGGACGACAACCTCTCACAACTTGGGTCGAGTTCCAAGACATCCAAGGATGAAGTGCTGTCATCCGAAGTCGAAACTCCAGGACGAGCCGATCATGTCATCGTGGAAGACGTTTCAAGATCATCTAAAACGTTTCAAGAGTATCCAGGCGTGGCAAGTTCCTCCAGCACGCTAAAAGAGGAAATCCGAAGCAAACCTCGAGCCTACTTCTACAAGAAGAACGGAGGAAGACGTCGTATCCTTGTTAAACTCAAGAACCAAGGCAGAATCCGTCTTTCGAACTTAGATGCAGTTCGACTGGGCCTCTTCTAGATGTAATTTCATATTTGCAACCTACAAGACAAGATAATTATTATTTGTGTACAAGAATTTTTGATTTGTTTACAATCTAAGGATTTTTAATTTTTCTTATGTTTGGGGTTACAGAGTTTTTTGTACCTTTAAGAATATATAAAATGGAGATTTCTGGGTAATCCCGCAATTCAACCTAGGTTTTGAGCAGTAGAACATTCAATTCACTCTCTGCACTTAGCAGTGAACGTTCATAATTTGTACTTAGCATTGAACAGTCTTGTGTTAACATTTAACATTTGTAATCAATCTTAAGCTCCTTCTGAGAAACTTTTGTAATCGAAGATAGTGAACAAAACGTAAGAACATTCCATTTATTAATATGGTTAATTAAACATGCGTATCCAAGAATAATTCGTAAATACTTACCAACAGGTATAAGTTTAATTCAAACAAAGGACACTCTTGATAAAGGAGACCATAATAGCATTTTTAATTAAAAACTTTGAGTAAAATATCCATCTACCCACTACGCTGTTAGATGACAACTCAATTTAAGTCAAATATAAATTGATGTGCATTTACACTAATCTTCCAAATATACTAACAATTACTAAGAACCAATTTTATTTGTGTAATTGTAATTTGAAATGTTTAATAAACAACAAATTTATTATTAATAAATAATTTCTATGTCAATCTATAAAATCGATTTTTACTTGCCTAAATACACTTCACGTAGCGTGACTAAAATAACCGACATTTTAAAAATCAACACCATTAGGACAAATACATTTCAGAACCCAATTCAACAAATTTGTTTAGCAATACAATTTGGTACCCTGAGATATAATATCAATAATCAATTTACTAACGAAAAGAGTCTAATGTTAAAATTTTTATGCGTGACTTTGTCATTTGAGTTAAAAATTCTAATCCAAAAATCTAACAAACAAATTTCATTTAACTCGCAAAAACAATATGTAAAACGTTATTCAACGAAATTGAGAGAAGTTAAAAGTATATGTTACACATGTTTGGAGAATCGAAAAGAACAGACAGTAGAGAAAGAAAGACTAACGAAGATTAAAGAAAAATAACTCAGAGCAATTGAGGCGGTTCGCACATATCTAAGCAGGATGAAACACAACAGAAAATAAAAGTCATTTGAGAAATGAAAATGGAAAGTAAGGATGCCACCTAAAATAAAGAATAAAAATAGGTTTGCCAGATTTCAACGGAACAGTATATAATATAAGAGAGGCAAGTTTAGCAAAAGGTCATCACCTTTACACCTGCTCAATAGAAGAGGTTTGAGTTACAGGATAGGCCTTACTTTAAATAAAGAGATAAAAGATAAAGATAAAGAGATAAAATTTTCAAAACCCGAAGGTCCGCCTTTTTAAGTCACTGAAGTGACTTAAGTTGCCTTCTGCCAAGGGATTGCTAGGAATATTTGGACTGGCTACGTTACCTTGCGTGGGCGAAGTTTCTTATTATTATGCAGGTAACTTTCTATTATAATACATGAATGGAGCAAAATTAAAATTTACGTTCAATATTTTGTGCATCCTGATGAAAAATACATATTTGTTTTCTCGGAACTGAGTTTAAAAGATGAATATTCACGCAGATAGTTTCTGCCTCCAGATCTTATTGTTTCATCCTTCGTTTCAATTTTAAATCTGTTTTAACAGCTGTTGAATTACCACTGTGATCAAGAGAAGATAGCGTCATTTAAATGCTCGCCTGAATGTTGATGCATGTAAATTAGAGAGGGTAGATGTGAATCTCGTTAATTGAAAAATCGTTATAAACACTTGCCATAAATTTCCCTTCGAGCGA
Source organism: Dorcus parallelipipedus (assembly GCA_958336345.1). NCBI lineage: Eukaryota > Metazoa > Arthropoda > Insecta > Coleoptera > Lucanidae > Dorcus > Dorcus parallelipipedus. Next base: position 14,118,901 of record OY284478.1, read on the forward strand.
ATTACAATGCACATTTATTTCTAGGCAAAAGAGTGCGTTCACCATACAAAACCTTATCTTTATACAGGGTGTTTTTAAATAAGTGTGGAAATTCGAAACCATAAGTGGTCATGATGTGTGGGAAGCAATTCGAATTTACAGCTGAGGAAAAGCTATTGAAAATCAAACAAGAATTAATAGTGAGCTTATGAATTGAGATATGTCAAGAATAAAGAAGTATTCACTACGACAGTCGTATTAGTAAAGCATCTATTGGAATAAAAAAAAATGAGGAGTGACTTTTTCCGAGGTCAGAAGACAATAAATTGTATCAAAGATATTTTGAAACTGTCAAAGAATTTGTCTGATTTTCATTACTTATGACACTCGTAATTTAATTTAATTTATTTTAATCACCTAGATTTAAAAGTAGAAACAATAAATTTATAAATTAATAATAAGATATGAATAATATAAATTAGTTTACGTCAGTAAAAGCGGAAGGGTAACATAATTCTTTTCTAGGCAGTGTGAAACTGAGAAGTTACTTTTTCTACAAAGTTTCCTTCTAATTTGTTCCTACGATAAAGTCTGATGAAATAAATTCTTTCTTTGATTTCCACGTCGACGTAAGTAGATTTCGATAAGAATGGGTTTAAGTACCTACTCAGAGAATTGTTCGAGATTTTCTTTCACATACAATTTCTTAGCAAGCAGAAAAAATTTATAACGGAATCTTTATTAGTGATCTTTATTAGTGTATTCCTTTTGATATGTATGTATAAAAATATTGTCTTGGTTTCCGAATGTTTTAAAGTTCCATTATTGGAGAAACTTTTATTCGACAAATTGATTTTTTTTTAATTTAATACGAGGGTGTATTTTTACGTTATCTATCTAGACATGAAACGATCCACGTATCAATTAATAACCATTTATTTTTATAAATAAACTTATGGCATCTTTTTCAATTTCTTCAGCAACTGTGCAAAATATTGTTCACCAACTTTATTACGGTTCATTAAAATTATTATTAGTTTTCCGGAGCAGCCTGTATATTTTGGGAATCGAAAATACGTTACTGGTTTTCCGTTAATTTCACAAGATTGCAAAATATTGCACAACAACAACAACACACGGAGTTGTTCTATTTCACTCACTCCCCTACGTAATTCAGCTGGCATCTCTTAGCAACCCCCCTTGCAGTATTTATCCGTCAACCCCCCGTCGTGAACGACGCTCTAAGTTCCGTCAGACTTGTTGCTTCTTGCTTAGCGTACGCCTCGTGTTTTTGGGCTCTTTCGCCAAGTTGGAAAATTCACCAAACTGTTTTGTTTAAAGAGAAGTTGAAACGGAGGATATTACTCAGAGATTTGATTAAGTAGCTACTAAACAAACAAAAGGCTCTCTTCCATGCCCTTTGAAGCCTGATTTCTGAAGACAATCAGGTAGGACATAAGCAACTAAGGACTTCAGGTCGCAACACGTGTTTTTCGATCATTTACCCTAAGTTTTTGTTCCGAACGTTTTACTGGAGACTTTCAAACGGAAATTAACACCGGGACTTTTACCGAAGTTTATTGGAACCTTGACTTGGAATTACCTGGCTTTGTTGTCCTCGAGCCGTGGTAGAACATTTCTGTGGCTTTCGTTGCGTCCATCTTCGGTCAACCAATTTACCAACCGATTGCTTGACAAGATTACCGGAAATTACTAGTCCTCCGGAATAGCTGGGTGACATATTAGACTCTACCTCACGAACGTTCGATACTCGAAAGACGTTAGTGCAGCTGATACACTTGCACCTTAGGACGACCGCAGGTCGGTGCTTTTCCTTTATAATTTTAATTAAGCATTTGATTTGATATTTATTTTTGTTTCTGAGCGAAACACGGATCCGTGCTTCGTATTTCAATTTTGCTTAACCTCGCTTATTGAGTTGAACATTTAAACCCGTTTGGTTTAATTTATATTTCTTTCACATCAAGTGCGCAATACTGGTGAATTTTATTTCATTTTTAAATTCAATCTTTGTTATGAGGGTTACGTATGACTCCGATCCATCCCACTGAGATAGCCGGTAGTTGGGAGCGTAACTTAATTTGCTCGCTCAAGAAATTTGCAACCTGGTACGTAGCAGCTTCTTGAGGTGTCTCGTCAGTTGCAGAGCAATATATTCATTATAATGTTTCCTGGCTTTTAAATTATCAAATTTCCCAGGTCTTTACTTTAAATTTATATCAATAAACATCGTCTTAAATAAAATAATGATGAAATAAATAATTCGATTTCTTTTTTAATATCCCTACAGTGTATTATTAGATTAGATATCCAAACAGATAATGGTAAACATTCAGTTTATCTATGAAAGATTTATTTTCTCATACTTGGGTTACGTAATAAATTGTCTGTAAATGAGGAGAACTCGGGCAATATTCGCATCGTTTATCAGAACCTTTTCTCGCACTGCATAGCCTCAAACGATGCGGTGCGTCCAATGTTCTTCCTGCGATATAAATCCAGCTAATATAAAAACCGATTCAATTTATCGCGAGTCCCGAATTTTCTTTGATACCTGTTGAAGAAGTGAGCGAGCTTTAAAGCTGGAAGAAATATTTGCATGCATTTCTTTCATCGTACTTTTGTGTTGTAATGTTAGGGCGGGTGGTTAGAAATGATAAAAGAAAGGGGATGAATTATCCTTTACTTTCGGACTTTTTAACAATTTTACAAGGCCTCGTCGAGACACTATGACTCTTTTAGATGTCACGACGAGAGTGAGAGACAAATTCTATCATTGCGCCCAAACTTATGTCTTATTCAAACGTTACAAAAATAATTACACCGAAATAATCAACAATTTCTACTTCTTCTCCTCACTCTCTTACCAAAATTTTTACCAAACGATAAAGGACTCAAGCAGCAATTTCTTTGTTTGTACGTGTCTGGTTTGAGCTTTATTTAGCCAGATATTGCTTTATACAATGTGCCCACGGATCGGCTGACAAGAGGAAAAACTTTTTTAATATCAATTTTACGCAAAAAAGTTCTGCTTCTCAAGAAACTTTAAAAACAATAGTTAAATTTAAATTTTTAACTACAATCTGTCTATAAAATTCAAGTTTCTTAATTTCATGTTGCACATATCAAAGTAAGGTTTATACCGGAAATTCCGATTCCGTGCATGTAGGAAACTTGCCCTATGAGCCATCGTGGTTTTCCTAGATTAGTTTAGGGCGGGCATACTTTCTACGTTCTATCGACTTTAACTTACTTAACGAGCTTAATGATTTACAAAATGCTCAAATTCAATGTATTGTGTTCCTAAACTTTGCGAGTTTGCCTCATCATGTCTTTAAATCAAGTAATAAGTATTTTAAAAATGTTCAATATTGTGACAAAACAGAAGTAAATTAAAATATTAGATTCATTTAGCGAACTTGAGAAAAGAGAAAATGCATCTTGGCGGCGCCAACGGAAATGACCTCGACGTTAAAACGGATTGAAATTATCTCGTGTTCTGTCGAATCTTTCCGGTCTCGTAATAACTCGGAATTGCTCGAGTTGCACTTTGTATAAAAACCCCGCGATCTGCATAAAGTGATAAGATATTAAACTAGTTGCTATCAGAACATGATGTAGGCTCTATTTTGTTAAAGTGTGCTGCTGGGTAAGTTGAACTTTGTACAATTATGTTTGTCAGTATTTATTTATGTTTAATATAATATTTAAGCTACGCTATGCCCCTTGTTTCGATTCATACCGTATCAATATTATTTCCTTCGTTTCTTACAAATTGCAGGTACATATTAGAAGATTATTTAATTTCATGCAGCCTAGGTGAGTATAGGATCCTTTTAATTTTGCCACGAACAGCTAAGGCGGAAGTAAATGCTGTCAAATGAACTCCCCAGATGCATTTTCAAGATAATAATTGGAATAAATAAGTGAGCGTGATACTGGTGCTTTAATCTCCGACGTCGAAACTCCGCGCCAACGTTGAAGAGTTATTAAACGAGCTGCGTCATTCTATCTATATATGTATTTATAAAATCTGAATAAATTGCTCCAAGTTTCCTCATAAAAGCTGGAGTACCTACATCGATCCTCTATTATACAGATGCCGCGTCGCACCGTAACAATTTCTTATTCTAAATTAAAGTTGATACTATTGCTATGAGCAAGGCTTCTAAAAGGAACTCGTTATAGAAGAAAACGCAAAGCTACAGTGTGACGTAAAAAACGCATAAAAATATTTCAAACAAATTAAATAAATTTCCTAACGTAAGTTTCAGAAACAAGATTATAAACATACTTTTTTTTAATCTAGTTTAAATAATAGAAAATCGTTTGTACAGCATTGGTTCACCCTGTACTCTGAATTAAAAATATTTTCGATTTGTATACATACCCACACATACAATCAGAAACTCGATCGATCATTCTACTCGTTTTATACTGTGCTAATAGTATAGTTAGTCGAGCTTTTAGAATAAACTTCTTAATCCCCATTATGTGTCCGAAACTGTTCTTGTAACTTACATGTTCGCCGACGGAAACTTCACTGGAGAAATAATGGCCCTGGCATAACCGAATTTAACACAAAATTTATTGGCTTGAGCTGAAATAAGAAAGCCAAAATATTCTCAAGAGAAAAGTTATCACACATAAGGATTTGAATTACAAAATTTCAATTACTATTTTTTATTTTCTATTAAAAACTACTATTGCAGACTTTTCAGTTTCAGTAATTTTTCCGTACACATTCTTATAGTTATAAAGGAAAAAGTTATAAGGCCATTCATAAAATTTTAATCGCAAACGTTTATTAAGTAACGGAGTGATTACACACGTTACAAAGTTTTCTTCCTTTCTTGCTGCTTATCTACCCTTTTCTTTTTTTCTGTTCGCAAAGTTTACAGGAACAGTTAATTACTTTCCTCATAGTTTCTGCGTTAATCCTTTTTTCTAAAGTGTGAATTTTTTACTGTGTCGTCGTAATTTGCTTTGTCTATAAATCGTCAATAAAATTTAAAGCAGGAAAGTGAGGGAAAATTTAAAATTTAATTAAAGTAAAACGACACCGCAGAAATTGTTTAACTAAATTATAATTTTAATTGAAAAATTTCTGCTGCACCAGTCACCCAACTATGCTCTACCGTCTGCTTTAGTTTTATTAAACGAAAGAGCGATTATTAAAAAAGTTTCAATCTGGCAGCAATTTCTGGCACTTTCACTGCAGACGTGGAATATTTTCAGTTTTAATATTATACCCCTAAATTAAGTAGACGTAAATCCTTCATAATTACCAAAGGCCAAAGACATTTACTGTAAAGTTTAAGTTATTTATCTTGGATTACACATTAACATAACCTAAACTATTTCCTATGCTTTATAAACTTATGCGCGTTTTACACGGTCATATTTTTGTATCAAATTTATTACGAAGTGAGTGAGAAGTGCCAATTCAACCAATCAACATTCACTGTGATAGCTTATCTCTCTGGCTTCGTAATAAATTTGATACAAAAATATGACCATGCTTTTTTTTATTTCTCAACTTCCGGCACGTGGAAATTTTTATCGGCGCTCGTAACTCTGTTACGAGGTAAGTTTTCTTTTAATTCTCTTCTATAGCGATCGTGGTTTCTGTCCCGCGAATTTGTGTTAATCCTTTCGTTTCCTTTTATTCAGCAAGCAGTACGGGATCATAACCCGGACTTGCATACGGAAGTCACGGCTTTACCACCGTACAAATCGCCGTAGAGCCCGCTGTTCGGCCCCTTTCTTCAGACTGCGAGCTGTTCTGATCCTCGTCGTCTCAGAACGAGCAGGAACTCCTTCGGAGGTTTAAAACACCGAATCCCCCTTTGTCGTCGCCTCGGCGTACTTGCAAGCGTCCAGCGTTAGGGGTCCTCCGAGGAGTTGCGAGATCTTTGGTATCGTTCAATTTTAAATTTTCTCCACCTTTCCGCCCCTCCGAGTTCCGCTTCTCGCGACTTGGTTACTACATTTATTTGCCACCCGAACGTAAAAGTAACGGTTACTTTAATTTATTTCTTCAGACTTCGCAGATCTTAGATTATTTATTCTTATAGGAGTATTAAATTTTGGCTTAATTATTTAATTTTATTATTAACTCAATTTATCTTCACCTTTTTTTTACATTTAGTTTCATTTCGTCAAAGTTTATTCTATTCATTTATTTTATGCACGTCGCGGTTGAGACCAAACGTGCGCGATTTGTACTCGCCATTTACGTGTATTTATACAATTTCTTTTATCGGAACGTTTTGTTGCATTCATATTTATCTAATTTATCGTATTTTAATGTTGACGGCACATGCATTGCTGACTTTGTTAGGTGCACCTTGAACCAGTTTTCCAAGTTCTATTTATGTCACCTGCTGTTTCTCAATGTTACTCTTGAATTGGGTTTCCTTTACCCCACCCTTCTGGCGAGTTATTTAGAGTCGGAACTATACAGGGTGAATTTTTTTTTTACCTTCCCTTTCCCTAGCGTCGGTTCATGACTTTGGGGAACGTTGTTATAAGCTAGGTGTCGTCTGTCGTAGTCGAAATTATTTTTAAGGAATGAGTTAGCTTGTAATTTAAAATGCTTAATAAATATCTGTATATCAGGGGATGTTTGTTTATGTTTTGACGATAAGCCTAGCCGAGGGAACGTAAAATATTAAGACGAGGGGCAGGACAGTTCTTTTCGTGATGCGGACTGAGAACGGTCGGGAAAAGCGCGTGTGTTACGCGTCAAAGTGACGGGATGTGTGACTTACAGGGTGGCTGCAGAGTATTGCCCTGAGAAGGCAATGTTCTGGCAGGAGTAGTATCGCGGTATACCCTGTTTATGTTATTGGCAATGAGGATCATCGATGAGTTGGAGTTATTCTAATATAGCGAATATCGTCCTGTTTCCGATGATCCGGAGCATTGCAGGGGGTATGTCGCCACCAGTATACGGCCCCGTGTGTGACTTGCCGCAGTGGTCAGCACCACTGATGAAGTGCACGGTGTCGGCGAAACAGTCATCTGGTATTCCATATTCATTGTGAATGGGAATTCAGTTGGTTGTATTCCTGACCTGCTGAAGCATTGTGCTCCAGAATGGTCTAACATGACATGATGTTGCACTGGATCGGAAACGGAGTGTGCTGACACTTACGCGATCAGTGGCATCAACTGATCCTAAGAACGTAAGCTTAGGAGGCAAGGTATGCTAATATCCATCGGGGGGGTTGGGTTTCCGAATTACAGGTGAATGTGGGGTTAATGCATGCGAAGATAAGAAGTCAACGTCCAAGGATAACTTCCGTAGTGTCCGTTATCAATGTGAGGGAATGGTTGCTACTAGATGCACCGTTGGATTTCCGCGGGGGCACGAAGGCCCCCCGGTGAGTAGTATTTGATGTATTTTGGTACATCCGATGTAAATCGCATTGTTTGTTGTATGTGTATCCGTTTCTCACGATGCATCGTATGCACGATAAGCGAGATGAAGAGAGAGAGAGAAAGCCAGAAGGGACTAACCAGCGAACGAGTGTTTATCAGAACGAGGTATGCTCTGTTTAACGTTATTACTATTTTGACCCAAATGTACAAAGAAAAAAACGCTCCGACATCAGTCAGGTGTGGGGTCTGTAAACAATTTGTTCTGCGATAGCGTCGAGGATCCAAAATTGGGCGCAATTTTAGAAACTTCGGCATTGAATCTGATAAACGTTCGTTCCAATGTTTATGAAAGACTTAAGTGTTTGGTTCACAGGAGACTGTCGCCCGTAGTTTATTTTTTTAAAATAATGAGCTGGCTTTATCGTAGTTGGAAACGATGGTTTGAGTGGAAACAAAATTCCTTTGCTTGTTTGGGTTATGGCTATGACACAACGTATACAAACGAAATAGGGGGTACAATTTATTAGGCTGAAATTTGAGCTATTTCATTCTTTCAATGTGCTTAAGAAAGGGCATTAAATAAATAATCAAACATCGAAGTTTCGAATTTGTGTGTTTGAGCGAGAAAAGTTTTGATTTTAGTTTACCTCGACGCGTACTTGAGATCACATCATTAGGCAAACAATCGGTGTTGACCAGTTTCTTTGTTGTAATTTCTTGAGCAGTAAATCACGCAAAAATGTTCGGAACAAAGAAAAGGCGTCGCGTAATAAGTAGTGATAGCGAATCGGGGGAAGAAAACGCGCAATTAGTACAATGCGACGACATTTCTAATGTTTCAAACAGTGTTGTGCCTTCCGAACAGTTAAATACATTAAGTAATGCAATACAGCAGCTTGGTGCGATTGTGCAAACGACAATTGCACAAGGTGCACCCACGTCACAACATCGTCGCCCAGATATTGTACCGGACTTTGACCCAGAAAATCCGGAGCATAACATACATCATTGGTGTCATGTGATTGATGGCCTGAAAGAAATGTTTCTGTGGACCGACGAAACAACTGTGTACCACGCAATAGCAAAACTACAAGGGCTTGCAAAAAGATGGTACCGCTCATTATCAACTCTCCAATATACCTGGAATGAATGGAAGGAAAAACTGATTGCCGCATTTCCGCCAGTATCAAATTTTCATAATGACATGCTAAAGTTATCTAAGCGTCAGAAGCAACCGACTGAAACTTACTTAAAATATTATTACGACATGGTAATTTTATTAAATACTTGTAAAATATATGGGGAGCAAGCAGTGACATGCATTATCGGTGGCATCAGAGATCCGTCAATCAAAGCGGCTGCTAATGCAGGTAATTATAAGGAACCCGAAAGCCTTCTGACCTTTTTAAAAACTTGCGACTATTCGAGTTCGAATGCATCTCAAGGACCGGCGGTAAAGGCAGGTAGACGGCCGCACTCGGAAAAGATAAAATGTTATAATTGTAACAGATTCGGACATAAGCGCCAGAGCTGTCCTCAAAATAAGGCAAACACATGTTATACCTGTAGGAAAGTAGGTCACTTCTGAAGTGCATGCCCTACAAAAACAAAATCGAAACCCCAGGAAAGACGCTTATGACGAAGCCCGAGAATAATAAATATTTTAAGAAAATAGCAATAAACAAGTATGAATCGGTAGCATTTGTTGACATGGGAAGTCAATGTAATTTAATTCAAAGTAAGGTTGCTAATAAATTGCATCTGCCCATTGATACGAATAACAAAATATGTGTAAAGGGTTACGGAGCTGGACAAGTCAACACGCAAGGATGCGTAACATTCAAAATAAAAATTGATAACATCGAAAAGGATATTTCAGCATATGTCGTGTCTGATGACATGCAAGATGTGCCGTTGTTGCTTGGACAGCCGTTTACTGAGCTACCGGATATTTTTGTTGTCAAAGACAGTAAAACATTGACCTTCTCGTGCGCGGATCAACCCCAAAAGAAAGTATATAAGGTGGCATTTTTATGTGATGGTGATACTATAATTCCGCGAAATTACGCCGGTAACATTAAAGTGCGATCGCAGGTGAAATATGTCGGGGATGTGTTTGTTGATAGCGCTTTGCGAGCAAAACCGGGTAGTGAATACGCCATACCGCGTACAGTGTTGCGTGTTAATAAAATCGAAGATGTTTGGCTACCTGTAGTAAATACCTCGGACAGGGACTTAGAATTTAAAGCTAGCACCCTAATAGCGCGGGGGTGGCCGTGTAAAGAAGCAACGACGGATGCGGACACGCAAGTGTTACAATTGACCGCGGCTACCGCACCGCCACTGCCTGTGAAAGAAATAAAAATCGGTGACGTGTCTGACGCAGATCGAAAGAAATTGATTGATATTTTACAAAATTATAGTGACTGCTTTGCATCGGACTTATCGCAAATTGGGAAAGCAAAATCATTAGAGATGCGAATAAATTTAAACAATGATGTTCCGTTTTCATATCGACCTTACCGTTTAGCTCATCAAGAAAAAGCAATAGTACGAGACATTGTTAAAGATCTGTTGACGAATGAAATTATTCGTGAATCCGACTCGCCATTTTCTTCGCCAGTAATTCTCGTCAAAAAGAAAAACGGCGATGCTCGAATGTGTGTCGATTACCGAAAGTTAAATTCGATGACAATCAAAGATCGATACCCTTTACCTCGTATTGATGATCAAATCGATCGGTTGCAAGGCTGTAAATATTTCACAAGCCTGGACATGACTTCCGGTTATCATCAAATACCTGTGGCCGAAGAATCGAAAGCGTACACAGCTTTTAGTACTCCAGAAGGACATTACGAATATAACCGAATGCCTTTTGGATTAGCTAATGCACCGAGTGTTTTTCAAAGATTGATCAACAAGGTATTAGCTCCTTGCCGAGATATGGCCGCTGTGTATTTGGACGATATTCTAATCCCCACAAAAGATATTGAAACCAATTGTAAATATTTAGAAATAGTGCTACAGACATTGAGACAAGAAGGACTCACTCTTAATATTAAAAAATGTGTTTTCTTAGTTAATAGTGTCAGTTACCTAGGTTTTGAAGTGACCGACAAAGGTGTGCGACCTGGTGTTGACAAAATAAAGTGTGTCAGTGAATTCCCGACGCCCAGTAGTGTCCGACAGGTGAGACAATTCCTTGGTTTAACAAGCTATTTTCGTCAATTTATTAAAGATTACGCGGTGATCGCCCGACCGTTAACCGTGTTGACGAAAAAGGACAGAAAATGGTCATGGGATGTAATTCAACAGCATGCATTTGAAAAATTGAAAAACGCCTTGGTGACGCGACCGACTCTGTCAATTTACAATCCTAACGCGGAAACCGAAGTGCATACGGACGCTAGTAAAGACGGTCTTGCCGGAATTTTGTTGCAAAAAGTAGATACACAATTACACCCAGTTGCTTATTACAGTAGACAGACTTCAAATTGCGAATCTAGATATCATTCGTATGAACTAGAAACACTAGCCGTAGTCGAGAGTTTGAAAAAGTTTCGGGTATATTTGATTGGACTTAAATTTAAAGTAGTGACCGACTGTAATGCGTTAAAACAATCCGCGACTAAGAAAGAACTAATACCGCGAATAGCGCGATGGTGGCTGACGCTACAAGAATATAACTTTGAAATAGAATATCGGTCAGGTAAAAGGATGGACCATGTAGATGCGCTGAGTCGCAACCCTTGCACAAGTGGTGCCGAGAGTGTGAATGTATTGCGAATAGAACCGGCCGACTGGGTTTTATCTGCTCAGTTAACAGACTTAAAATTAATGGAAATTCAGAAAATTCTTACAAAGCCTCCCGTAAATGAATACGAGCGGAATGTTTACAAACATTATGCCTTACGTAACGGACGAATTTATAGGATCACTGCCAACGGGGTACAGTGGGTTGTTCCGAAGGGAATGCGTCGAAATGTTTTGCACAGTACACATGATGCAATGGGACATTTTTCGATCGAAAGAACATTACGAAAATTATGCGAAAATTATTGGTTTCCGAATATGCGCAATTACGTAGAAAAGTACATTTCGTGTTGTGTGCCATGTTTATATAACAAAACACCATCCGGTAAAAAGCCTGGTTTTCTGAATCCGATAGAGAAAATACCTGTTCTGTTTCATACAGTACACATAGACCACCTCGGACCATTTGAGAAAACATCCAAAAAGAATGTTTATTTGCTAGTAATCGTAGACGCCTTTACAAAATACTTAATTTTGAATGCGGTCCGATCTACAAAAACCAAATATGTCACCAGATCATTACTGAGTTTAATCAATACGTATGGAGTCCCGACACGAATTATAAGTGATCGTGGAACGGCATTCACGTCAAAATCTTTTGAAAAATTTTGTAAAGAATATGGCATAAGACATATATTAAACGCTGTCGCAACGCCTCGCGCAAATGGACAAGTTGAACGATTCAACAAAACAATTACAGACAGTTTGCGCGCGAAAGGAGAATCAAATTCTTGGGATAAGCATGTTGCCGAAGTACAATTCGCAATAAACAATACTGTTCATCGCATTACGGGACGAACCGCGAGCGAGATGTTGATGGGTTATAAGCCGCGACCGCCAAGCGAGGCAGTACTTCTCGCAGAAATTCAATTGAGCGAAGCGATGACAGATTTGAAAACTATACGGGACGAAGCTCATGCGAAAATAAAACGGGCCCAGGAATTACAGAAACAGGCATATGATGCAAAAAGGAAAGCACCCCATAAATATAGTGTCAATGAACTCGTGATGATACGCAAGGCCACACACAGCGAAGGGACCAGTCGGAAGCTGTTGCCTAAGTATGACGGGCCTATGCAGGTAAAAGAAGTGCTTCCTAATGATCGTTACCGAGTTGTAGATATGCCAGGAGCAGTGCGTAAACAAAAACGGTATGATAACATTGTAGCGGTAGATAGGATGAAACTTTGGCCATCTTCGCGAAATATTTCGGACACCAGTGACAGTAGTGATGATAACAGTGATGGTGTGCCATATTATAGTGATATAGAATAAAAACAAATAGAATGCATAAGTGAATTGATCTGTAGGCTTAGATTTTGATTTTTACGTTAAATTAAGATATTTAGGTTTGGGTACGACTTAAAATTTTTTTGTTTGGGCGTCCGGTTGAGATATATTGATTAATATGTATAAGTCTAAATTCTAATTTCATTATTTCTAGTTACTACTATCCTTTATACTTTACTAGTTTTGTCCTAAATTTAATTTGACTTCGTAATATTAGCTCGTTTTAGTGGAGTATTCTCGAGGGCGAGAATTTTCGCAGGTTGGCCGAATGTCGTAGTCGAAATTATTTTTAAGGAATGAGTTAGCTTGTAATTTAAAATGCTTAATAAATATCTGTATATCAGGGGATGTTTGTTTATGTTTTGACGATAAGCCTAGCCGAGGGAACGTAAAATATTAAGACGAGGGGCAGGACAGTTCTTCTCGTGATGCGGACTGAGAACGGTCGGGAAAAGCGCGTGTGTTACGCGTCAAAGTGACGGGATGTGTGACTTACAGGGTGGCTGCAGAGTATTGCCCTGAGAAGGCAATGTTCTGGCAGGAGTAGTATCGCGGTATACCCTGTTTATGTTATTGGCAATGAGGATCATCGATGAGTTGGAGTTATTCTAATATAGCGAATATCGTCCTGTTTCCGATGATCCGGAGCATTGCAGGGGGTATGTCGCCACCAGTATACGGCCCCGTGTGTGACTTGCCGCAGTGGTCAGCACCACTGATGAAGTGCACGGTGTCGGCGAAACAGTCATCTGGTATTCCATATTCATTGTGAATGGGAATTCAGTTGGTTGTATTCCTGACCTGCTGAAGCATTGTGCTCCAGAATGGTCTAACATAACATGATGTTGCACTGGATCGGAAACGGAGTGTGCTGACACTTACGCGATCAGTGGCATCAACTGATCCTAAGAACGTAAGCTTAGGAGGCAAGGTATGCTAATATCCATCGGGGGGGTTGGGTTTCCGAATTACAGGTGAATGTGGGGTTAATGCATGCGAAGATAAGAAGTCAACGTCCAAGGATAACTTCCGTAGTGTCCGTTATCAATGTGAGGGAATGGTTGCTACTAGATGCACCGTTGGATTTCCGCGGGGGCACGAAGGCCCCCCGGTGAGTAGTATTTGATGTATTTTGGGACATCCGATGTAAATCGCATTGTTTGTTGTATGTGTATCCGTTTCTCACGATGCATCGTATGCACGATAAGCGAGATGAAGAGAGAGAGAGAAAGCCAGAAGGGACTAACCAGCGAACGAGTGTTTATCAGAACGAGGTATGCTCTGTTTAACGTTATTACTATTTTGACCCAAATGTACAAAAAAAAAAACGCTCCGACACGTCTTTTACAGTTCTCAACATCTGGGAAATCTCCCCATATTTTTGACGGACACTTGTGCGTATCTACCGCGCCCACGACCGTCTTCACTGAACTACTAGGACAGCAGACGTATTCTTCAGCTAAGAACTCCACAGGTAGGTCCGACCGACTCTGCCAAATTTTGCCCAAAAATTATCTACCCTACGCGCACAGGTGTTTGTTACGTATGATCTCGAGTTACGCTTAGCAAATGGTAATGTCAAGGCAACAAAAAGAAACCTACAGATAAATGCAAAGCAAATAGAACAGGCAGAGTCGTTTAAGTCTTTAGGAGCATTTATTGACAGTGAAGGAGCTTTGCAAGAAGAGATTACGTCTAGAATTCAATCAACAGTAAAACTATTATTAACTATTAAAATATTTATCGCGCAGCATAAAAATAACAATCTACAAAACCATTTGCCGTATTGCTGTACGGAAGTGAATCGTGAACCTTAACAAGATAACAAGAAATTAACGGCGATGGAGGTGAAGTATTTGAGGAGAGTAGAAGGGACCTCAAAAGTACATATAATAAAAAATAAAACTTAAACGTACAACCACTGAAAAATGAAATAGAAGAAAAACAACCGCAATGGTTTTGACATCTTTTAAGAATGCCAATCGAAAGACCAGCAAGAGCTACATGAGAAACTCAAACAAAAGGTAGAAGGTCCAGAGGAAGACCGCCAAAAATACAGTGGAAGAGATCGTAGAAGCAGAGTATGGCACAAGACATGAAGATATGGCTGAGAATATGAATGAAGAATCAAAAAATGATACATCTCTAATCCATCCTGTAAAGTATTAGCGCGGGATATTATAAACTTCATTATCTAACTTTTGAATAACACCTCGTATAATGCGCTTTTATTGTTGCGATTTTTGAAATTGTTAATCTTTAGATTTAATCCTTGTTTGTGTTCGTAGTTCTTAGAACATTAAAAGCAGAAAACATCCCCTGTCTGAAATACACCTAATGCAACCGGTTGTAAATTTGTTTTATGTGGTTTAATAAGGAGAGCAATGAATCTTCTTTCCTTTCCAAATAAAGACTAGAGCGCATTTTGCTTCCTGCGTGGGAGACCTTCATAAATTACAGTGTGAATAAGAATTATGTGGATACCGAAACAATAAAATTGAGTTACCTTACGTCTCGTATAAAATAAAAGAACTGATGGGGTTTCTTAATAAAAATGTCTTGCTGTATTAATTATATGTATGTACTGAATTTAGTAAATCTACTTTGCGAAAATGTGTACTAGAAGATAAATGTAGACTAGAAGACAAATGAAGCGATTTACCGGACCGCTAAGCTATTTGCAATCTGTTCGAAATTAAATTGTTTTCTGACCAATACTACTTTAAGTATAATTTATTATGTGTCCGTTTAAACTAATTTTGTACTGTGGAGATAAATGAATTTCCTTGGGTCTTATTAAGGAGCACAAGTTAATCTCCCTATAAAATCGAAATAGTTCCAATTGTACCGACTGCAATTTGTCATAACTTTCCAAACAACCCTCGTAAGTCACTTCAACAATAAAACACATTAATTTTGAGCCCTGATGATTCCTAATGTCTAAAAACTTCTAAATAATTTCGTGTGATAAACAGGACATTGCTTCCAGATATGCATAATTTGTGCGAGAACTTAAATCAAGTAAAATTTGGTAAAATAAACAAAGGTTGAATGGATGGTGTATATATTGTGAAAGCTTGTCTCGAGACTCCATGTGTATTTATATGCTAAATCCAGAGAATAAACAACGAAGGTAAATACAAGGATGCCGCCAATGTGTCAGCTAAAATGTTAACGGATTTTAAGTATGCCTACGCGAGCAAACATTTTCAGCACTGAAGTTGTCATTCACATGATTTACGCCCTAACTTCAAACAATAGTGTTAACAAAACATTGATATCTTCGTTTCCTTTCGTACGAAAGCCATAAGTGACCTGCTTCACAATTTATTGTATTACATCTGCTCAATAATTTATTGCACATAATAGTAAACTTCGCTCACCTGGGGCTTTTAAATCACAAACAGTGCTTCTCAAACGGTTTTTGTAAAAAAGTTATTTTTATCTTTGCCCCATACGCATATATATGTCATAACTTCGCTTCTTTTCTTGTGTATTAATAGTGGCTACAGTAAGTATTCGATTACACCCTGTATACTGGCTCTATAAATTTGGTTCTAGTATTTCATAAAATTAAATGTGACATTAATAAAGTAAGCAAAAATAGATTTAAAAAATAATTAAAGTTAACACCCGAAAGCAAAAGAGAAATACGAATAATCAATTTATTTTAGTATAAATTTTAGTAATACATATTCATTAGCAAAATTTAACTTAATTACAAAGATAATAAACGAAAGCGTTAGCCTGATGATTTGTAGCACCAATTTCTATTCGGAACGTTCAAAATATTTATTAATTACAGAAAGCTTGGGCGGCCGGCTCCCGAAACTGAAAAGCAAAAAAAAAAGACTGAATTACGACCAGCGCCTGATATTTCTCTTCATTCAAACAAGGACAAATCATCGGCAAATTGGCGCTTTTAAAGCAAAGTATGACAGGATCAGATTAATTATCAAATCGCGAAGAACGGAAGCTCCGGGCCGAGTTCAAGCTTAACGTAATTATACGGGGTTTTTGGAGCACCAGAAAGCAATTGAATTTGCCTTCAAGTACGATAATTATTTTGTAAGGCAATAATAACGTAATGAAGTGTAACAAATTTAGTTTTTCGAAAACATTTTTTAATTGAACGTACGAGTCTCTACGTAAAATAATTACAACGTAAAATGAACAAATGTTCTCACTTATGACCAGACTGCGGCGTTCGTTAGGACATTTCAGAGCCGGACTTGTTTTATATCATGCCCAAGTTTCCAAAACACAATAAAAAGGCGATATATTTTAAAATATTTTCCGACTTCCAAGAAATTGTTATATAAAGATATAGATAAAACAAGTCCGGCTCTGAAATGTCCCAACGTACGCCGCAGTCTGCTTATGATATTTTAAAATTTAAAGTCACTTCAAAGACGAATGTTTGAGCTCTCGGAAATACACGAGTAAAGCTTATAACATTATAGAAAACGAGAAATAGGAAAATTGCATTGTATAAATGCATTGAATAGAATGTCACTGCTTTTTGTTATTGCAACGAGTCGGTTATTTACGTGGACTTTGAAAGAGGGCCATAATTGAATCAAAACAATACTTTGATCCAGTTCTCAAGAAATCCTCACTACACACGTAAAAGCAGTGCTTTATTCGCATTGTATGTTTTTCTTTTGAAGTTCCGATTCAATCTGTTTTTAAATTGAAATTTACTTGGAAAAGTTATATTTTATACGTTTTATACTCGGAACTTTCGCAAGGCAAAAATAATATAATCTCTCAGTAACATAAATACGCGTCTCTTTGATTCAAATTCTCCTTAAGTACACGTAAACTCCTATTATCTGTAAGGACTTATAAAATCTATGGTTTTAAAAATTCTTTTTTCTGTATACAGAGTGTTCAGAATACGAATTATGCTTAGAAAAAAGTTACATTTTTTCTTACTATTTCATACTATTGTGTTCGAGTTTAAAAGACTAACAACCCTCTTTCCTTCGTAAGATGATTTGCATACCTTGGCAGATCTAAAATAGTTTAGCCTTTATTAACCAATAAATAATTAACAAATTAAAATGTGCCTACTCAAATTTACATAAATCGCAAACTTAATCCCAGTATCCTGAACCGTAGGAAAGGTCGAGGGTAAAATATAAGAACTTTCACTATTATTATTAAACTCTGTGGAATTTATAAAAAAAAAAAAGGTAAGCATATCGAAAAATGGTACGCTGCCACCATCGAGGTTTAACGAGGTTCCGGGTCCTTTTAATGTTTAATTAAATTACATGGTCATTATTGTCAATTTCGAACAACTTTCAGAGGGTTTTCCCCGGACTCTAAAACTATGCTACTGAATAAAATGCCAGCCAGGGATGGGACCGTTACGTTGATCGAACTTTAAGTCAACAAATTAGGACAGAAAATACACCCTACCTGATAGGGTGTACACAGCAGCAGAGCAGAAGACTTCTTTCATCGGCTTTCTTATGGGATATTTCCGATTCGCGCTCTAGGCGAAGGACCCTTCTCCTTAGACCACCCACACCAGGAATTTTTAGAATTTGTTAGGGTGAGAAAATTCGTTGCAAATAATTCCTATTTTTCGAACTGAAAACTGTTCTATGTTGAAAATGGGATATACTTGTCATTGCCCAATGGACCTCTCGCCCACCCGCGAACCGTTCGCGTCGCGCGCCAACCCGATTGAGATTCCGTCTTGTGATCACTCGCTTTGCAAACAGACCGCATAGAGAGTTATTCTCACTTCTGTGTAAGTTTTCCTTAAGCGGTGTATATTTTGGAGTAAAAAAGTAAGCGGATATAATATCCGGTTGTTAATTGCTTGCTGCGGGCCCTAGGCCTTTCCAAGCTTCTCTTACGGCAGGTATGTTTTTAGAGTCACGATGTACGTCGTTCGGTTCGTAATCCGAGTTTTCTTTTTACTTAGGTTTTATTTTTATTCCATCTTCTGTCCACCCCGCCCCCCTCATTCCGGAGTTTTGCTAACCAGAGGCTAACCTGACGATTTCCCTCAGAATCACCGCTGTGGACGGATCTTTATGGTGTCGTTGCAAGCCAATTTTGGCCCGCCATTTTGATGTTGGTTGGCCGTACGCTCATCAATCCCGTCGTTAGAGTACACCACCTTTAGCGCCTCTAAGTGGTAAGTGGAAGATTCTCTCCCATATTTCTGTCTCGTTGCCTTTGTTTAGTTCTTAAGGTTTTAAAGATTTTTTTAAAGATATTTCTTCGTTTCATTAAAAATAGAGTCAAATGACTCGAAAGAGTCGAAACGAAGAGATATCTTTAAAACATCTTTAAAATCTTCAGAACCAAACAAAGGAATGCGGTCATTCCAAATGGGTCATTTGGAATGACGCGGCACTCCTGTTACGCCTAACCTCGACGGACGACACTTTGACGTTTGCTCCTTGGACAATCGAAGGTCGGATCTATTTTATTTATTTTATTTTGTTACATTTTAATATTAAGTGTTTAAAGCATCAAACGACATTGATACGCGCTATTATTTTCGTATTGTTGTGTTCACTTTAATGCATTTTGTAAACGGATCCGTAATTAAATACCCTAGTTGAATTCTTAACGTTAACTTGACATACCAGTCTGTGTACTGGTTGTTTTCTTGAACAATCTATTAAGATTGTTAATTTAAATGTTTGTCTTGCGCATTGAATAAAGACAATCGTTATTTCTTTTCGAATTAAATTCAAACCTTTGCATTGGGATTACGTATAATCTAGCCCATCTCCACGAGTTAGCCGGTAGTGAGATTAATTTAATTTGTACTTTTCAACATTTATAATCAGGTAGGTCACAAATTGAAGCACCCGCTGGGTATATTAAAAAAAAGTTACTGATCGTGAAAGTGGTTCAGTGAACATTACAATAGAATTTAAAAAATGAAGAGGGGAAACGCAACCGTTCATGAAAATGGTTCGGTGAACAACTAATAAAAATTACATGAAAATGAATTTTCTCTTATTGCGGAACCCCATTGTTTACATTTAAAACCTACGCTCAAAAAAATCGCCGTTTGGATTTCTTTTTTATCCCGTAAAATTTTGATGAGTGGAGGTTGTTCTCACGCGCTCTGTGCCTTTATCGTGTTTTATTTACTTTAATCTATCTTAATGGTCACTTATTTGAAGGAGAGTCAGTATTTTGACTAGGAACTTCCCACTTCTCACTCGAGCCTGTCATCTTATGGGAAAGTTTACGTTACAATCAACGTTTGAAATTCTTTTGTGGATACGTCTAAAGAAGGTTTGAATTACTAATTCTTATTGCATTGTATTATTTTGACCCTACCAACACAATTCGGGATCAAAGGGTCTCATTTAAACCTTTTTTTCAAACGCATAATTACCTTTTTGGAGAAATTCAGACATCTATTGAGTTGTTCCATTTTGTTACCGAGTTTTGCCGATTATCTTTGAAGGCCGAGTTGTTAAAATCAAAAGTGAAAAAGCGTTCTGGATAAAGCTCTAACGATTAACCTTAGAATTCGAAGTAATGAAAGTATCATGTCCGATTAATTGGAGACACTATTTTTCTGAGAAATTGGTCATTCTATTAGTTAGGAGTTGCGTGTTTAGAAATTCTAAGTTAACACTTCAAACTTCTGATGATGTTTTTTCGTATTTAAATAACCAAAATGATTTCTAAAATTGACTCAAAACTCTAGTGCCCATCGAAAGAAATCCAGAACTCAAAAACACATTTTTCAAGTCCATGAGTAACTATATCTAATGTTCATTATGATAGTTGTTTGCTCGATCGCAAGTAAATTTGGGACAAAATATGTCAGAACAATATACAATTTTGAATCGACATTTGTTATTAAATTGCAACCTTAAGAAAAACAACACTATTCCAAAGGCTTTAGAAAAGCACTGCAGCAAGCAATTCCGTTGAAAACCTTGCGATTAAAATATGTACACAAGTATTTCGAATATTAAATAGGTAACTGGGTTGGAGTAAATAAAACACTTGGATCCTGTCCAAAATTTTATTGATTATAAAAACCAATTATAATTTTTTTTTGTTGTGGTTGTTTCTTTTACACTCCTTTACATCTTTGATAGTTTTGCAATACCTAGTCATTTCCTCTCGTGTTGTGATTTCATGATGACAGCTGGTCATTTTGAAAAGTTCCACCTTGAGATGTCCTCAAAGGAAAAAAGCAAGCTATCTATTAAAGTTCTGACGCTAATAGAACTTCCATAGTTTCCCTAAAATGGCTTCTTGTTTGGCTTTTCCTGTCCAACAACATATCTGACACCTACTCACTGATCATTGTACATAGCCGATCCTGTATAATCACAATGTCTACTGAAGAAATTCTTCCTTATATCTTGAGTCTCAGGACTTTACGACTAGAACCTATTTCAAGTTTAATTATTGCCTACCAAAATAGGTGCCTTCAAAAAATATTTACCTTATGCGTTCCTTTTCATTCATTTTTCTATTTTCCGTTTGCCTTTTTTTTTCATTTATGATTAATTGATTATATAGTTGTAAAATCGAATTTCTTGTTTGAACAATTCGATAAACTTCTTTCTAACTCAAATAAGATTTTTTTTAACTGTGACATAGTTTGGAAGGCTTTTGAACTGTCTGTATTCAAAGCATTCACGTAATTGCATTATTAATTTATGTATGCAAAAAATTTCGTAATTTTAAATAACACGTAGTGTTTCTATTATAACAAATCTAATTTAAACGCTTTCATCTTCAGAGATTGGGAAAATGCAATGAATCATGACCTGCTACAAAAAGCCTTTTTACAATCACACGCGACGAAAGTCAACTCTTTCCCAACGCCTCCACATCCATTCAGATTTATTTTCAAAAGTCCGACAGTCGCTTAAAATACATAAATAAAACGCATTACCTCGATACATGAAGAACATTTTAGTCGTTCCCCAAAAAAAAAAAAATGAAAAGCAGCCGCCTTTATTGCCGTTGCCTCTATAAATTGCTTCGGAAAGTTTCGAATTAAATGGAAGTTCCCGTCGGTCTGAATTGCACTTACCTCATTAAAAAGTATTTAACGCCCCACGAACTTTCCCTGCGTTCCGGGGGAAAACGTACGCCAGTTTACTGCGTTTAAAAAGCAATCAAGTTTTTTTTTTTAATGGGACGTTTTCGTTCAATTTTTATTCCATCGTTAAAAGCGGAGAAGCTTTGATACAATGTAGGTAAATGTATCCCGATGGCATTTGAACTATTTGCATTAAACGTCATAGTTCCCGGGGTATATTACAATTTTTAAAAAATCCCTTGAATTGTTAAACAATATTTATTTCACTTTTGGTATTTTAGATTTCAAGCAACAAAATGGGGGGTGGAACGGAATGGGAAAGCAATGAAAGAGAGAATTGATGAGATTGAAAAGTTCGACGTAAAATGAATCCGGGGGCAAGGTGTCATCTCCCAATACGTATATCTTAGCCATGATTATAAGATTCTGAGAAGAGTTGAAGGAAATATGTGGTTTATAATTTAACACAGAGAATAATAAATTTCTGATAGTGTTTTGGGGTACATTAGTAAAGATGGTGGTGATTTAAAAGTTGAAAGCCAGAAAGGGAGGAATACGTATTTACGAGACTATCTGTAATTTAAGCCTTTGGGGTAATAATTATGGACTAAGGAGAAGGTGTTGTGGAAATAAAAACTCAAGCAGAGATTCTGGCGATTGTTTAATTTAGATACTTGCAATTACTGAATAATAGTAAGCAAAAGAGACTTGAAATATAGGAAGGCGTGTTTTAAGAAGAATATTCAAGGGTGTGGATGTGCATGTTCTACGGCAAAGAAACCAAACTCGTTTAAAGAAATCGGAATTCAAAGAATCAACTGGTACAGGACTTGTGTGCAGCATAGGAAAGAAGATTAAGGAGCAAATAGTTGGAGTCAGTTGGAGTGAGCAAATAGTTGAGGAAACTAAAAGCAGAAGGCCTTAAATGGATAAATATGGAAGACCACACTCGATTACCTTTTGATCAAAGTGTATCCCAACCTTACGATAGCAGTGTTGCCACTTCGAGGGATTTAGGCGATTAGCTGACCTGTTATCATATCATTTTTCCCCATAAATCCTGTACATTCATATCATATTGACTTGATTCGAAAAGGAAAAAGTTAAATTTGTAATGAGAAGCAAAATTTAATAATTTAAATATTCGAAGACTTTTCGTCAATAACAAATAATGCAAATTTTTTAGTGATGCAATTTCCTCAAGTCCTCCACTCGACGTCACCTCATCAGCATTTAAATTGACGACTGTAGTCGTTATACTTACCAGTCATGCACTCTTGAAGTTACGTCCTCGCTTTATGAAAAACTAAAAAAGACGTTAATTTAAATAGTAGAAAGTAATTTTAAAAATATATATATATGTGTAATGAAGTTTGTAAAACATTTGCAGTGCTATTTTATTATGAAAAAAAGAATGATCTACCTGTGTATAATCGATTTTGTATTTAATGAGTTTCTAATGTATTAATTTTGTTCGTAATTTAATATATTAACTTTTTTTCATAATTGATAAGAAAAGTTCGACGAAGTCTAATTAAGACTTGGATTGGCAGGCAAACAAATCCTATAACTTAATCGGCCAGTAATCTAAAACCCAATTAAAAATTTTTTACTCCATTAAATTTCTGCTAACCTTCCAATCCAGTTTCCATCAGTCCACCGATTTAATCAATCGCATATTTATTAATTTTCACTGACTGCTCCATATCTACGTTACATCTTGAAGACATTTTAAATTATCTAAATAAGCATTCGCCTTTATAAAAACGATGTTTGTTTTCCAACGAATTATATAACTACTATTCAGTTATATGTATGTATGATGGTAAGCGGGATTAGGGGTGGCTTTAGAGAGTAGCAAAACAAGCAGCTTCTTCCGAAACATAATCCATCGCATCGCCACAAATAATTCAATACTTTGCTGGATGGGACACCAAAAACTTGTTTCAGAGAACGCAAACCCTAAGCCAACCTCTAATAAAGTACTTGAGTTAAAAAAAAAATATGAATTGGAAATCACAAAATTGTGATTAAATTTGATGTTTTTATCATTCTGTATTCTACAATGTATTTTTTTAAAAAGGCCATAAAGGTTGGCCATGAAAATTAAAACTCAAATGATTGTATCAAAAGATTTCAGTAAAATAATATTTTGATGATGAACTAATTTATAATGTTTGGTCTTCTTTGTCGTATAATGTGAAATTTTATGGGATAACTTTGTAACTACATTATGTGAACTTTATATAATGTATCAACTTCTATATCTCTTAGAGTAAGGAATAAAAAAGAAAGAATGATCAGGGCTCGGATGTTTCCTCCAATATATTTCCTCTTTTGTATTGGCCATCGTACAAACAGCTAGGTCATGTAAATCTGTTTACACACGATATACCTTCATCCTTTTTAATAGGCATTTGCAGATCTTATAGAAAAAGGATAATTAGGAAATAAAACATTATAGATTTTCCAAAACTTTATTACAAACACGCACAAAAACACTAAATAAAACTGGTCTCTCTTTGAAGTAATGTAGCTTATGTGCTACATCAGACTGACTTAACTTAACTCCAATGAAATAAATGTGCAGCGTAATATGCAGGTTCAATTAATGCGAAATATTAACAAAATTTGAAAATAAATTTAAAACATTATAAAATTTATTATACGTATTAAAAAAATTCAGTTTTCGCTATGGAAGCCGCGGTCGGCATCGACGGCTGGCAGTCGCTTCCGGCCGTCGTGGAAGTCAGCAGTCAACGTCGGAGTGTTTTCAATTAAATGTAACGCATTACATATTTACATGAATCTACGAAATTGAAAATGAATTATTACATATTAGAACAACTCCGACCAATTCAGGAGTTCCCGAAGAACAATTTAGTTCAGTTTTCACAAGTGAATCTACGAACCAAAAAAAAATATAACTCAAGAATATCCTGATTTCTAGAATATTTCACCGATAACATATTTAAGAGAAAAATGAGAAACACAAAATTGTGAACTTCGTTAAAAAATTAATTATGATTACTACAATTTACGTAACTGCATTGTGTTACACAAATGTGAATTTCAAGAAATACGTTTTCCTTCTGAATTTTGTGACAAACTTATTCGAATGTTATAATATCTACCACACAGAGCCAGCTACAATGGGGGTGCACTGAGCTCCAAACTCCGTGTCCATACCATAACACTGTGCTTAAAAAATGTCACCACAATTCTTACTGCACCCCGGCCTCGTCATTTAGAAGGCTAGAGGTAGCAGGACACTGTCTCCTGAAGATGTCGTAAATCGAGACATACCAAACGCGTGTTGCCACGCCTCCATTAAAATTAATACTTGAAAATTGGTCAAAGCGAAGCTGTTAAATGATAGCGAAACGTTGAGACCTGTGTAATTTTTAAGCTGTCCGCTAACAAATTATAACGAAATGATTAGGATTAATACATTACAACAATGATCAACACCAACCATCGATTGCCGAAAGTCACTGCTGCACCTCTTCAAAATCAGATTATCCTCATAAATTTAAACATAACCTACAGAAGATTGGGCCAGAGTTCTCCTAACAGTAATCGACTGTCATCTATAGATAAAGTTGGCAGTCGCTGCTGGCCTCTACGCATTTAACCACTCTATCAAGGGTTAGGCCAGGAGTCGACTATAAATCGTTGATGCCGATTGTGGTTATTCATTCCCGAAATGAAAACGTACTCTAATCAAGACCTACAGATGATTGGACCAAAGTTCTAACAACATTAATCGACTGTCACCCACCGATAAAGTCGGCAGTCGCTTCTGGCCTCTTCACCTTTAACTACTCTATCGAAGCTTTAGGTAGTCGACTATCGGTTGTTGTTAACTCCCGAAATGAAAACGTACTATGCCCGCCAAAAAAAATCTGGTACAACCCTACACATGCATTTTTGAGTTATTTTCTTAGTTTGAATGCAGCTCTAAATAATTCATTCCTATGGTAACGTAAAAGAAAACAAAGAAATACGCATACGGTCGAATTTTTTGACAATACTTAATTTGTCGTATTTACAATAGAACACATTACATATCCCAGATTTTTTTGTCGGGCTTAGTACATTTAACTACTCTATCATGACCTACGTAACTTTGGTCCAAAGTTCTCATTGTTTTAGTCGACTATTATCCATCGATGAAATCGACAGTTGCTGCTGGCCTCCGCACATTTAGCTATCCTATCGAGGCCTAGGCCAGTAATCGACTATCAACCGTTGATGCCGATTGTTGTTGTTAACTCTCGAAATGAAAACGTACATTTAACTACTCTATCAAGACTAACACTTAACTAATACCTATTTCTGAGCGTAATTTCCGGCCTTCATTATAACTATACTTATATTATTAGAATAATGAGGCATTACGATATATCACAAAAGTGCTTAACATTGATTACATTCCCAGAAATTTATAAGCTAAATATATACATAATTGGTTTCCCCTTTAACTTTAAAAACGTCATGTCGATGTTTTGTATACAAACTGTACAAGTTATTTCTACTGGAAGTTGCCAACGAACCTTTTATGAAATATCAAAAACGCGATGATATAATAGTGCGCATTTTCCCAGCAGTTTCTGAAAGAAATGTAACAAAAATTTTAACTTTCAATTAATTCCAGAATTGTCATTGTAAATTTTAGTCTTACCTTACACACATCATGGAATCATTTTTACAGTCGAGTATCTGTGACGACCGCTTCCCGATTCAGAAGTTTCAACCTTTCTCAACTGCCAAAGCTGCATCTGTCTGTATCCTTTTCGTTTCGTAAGATAATTGTGGTTTTGAGTCCGACGTCCAGGCCCTTCTTATTGGAGATGTCAGGATTCAATAAGGTCGTGTCCTGCGCGCTCTCTCTATTAAATCCGATGTTTTTCCGCAGGACGCAATGCGATTCTATTGTCGTTCCCTATAATCCGGGCACATTCATTTTTATTACTGTCCTAAATGACCTGGCGGAAATAATCTGGCATGATGACGCTATAAAAATAATTACCCTGACGTGAACCTATTGTAATTTATGAGGCGTATTGTCTTTAAAAAACGAAAAAGAATTATTCTTAACTCGGCCCATGAAATTCCAATCCCAAATCATAACTGACATATTTTCTAGTGACAAGAAAAAAATTACCAATGTGTTTCGGCGATAAGTCGAATTGAAACTGGTCTCGCAGTTCGCCATCGACGAGGGCGTATTGCGACGCAGCCTTCTGGAATCCTGACAGAAGAGATACCTGTTGAAATGCTGCCGGAAAGCTCCGCTTACACAGTAAAGCGCCACGGGATTTACACACGAGTTCATGAAACTGTAATCAGACCTTTAAAATTTTATTGAATTCGACATTGCATCGCACCTCTCTACCTTAAGCAAAATCCCACGATTTTCAAGGCATGCCAGAAATCGTCGTATTCTTTCTCCATGTTCGGATTGAAAAAAAACCACAGCGCGAAGACGTGATACGGAAAAAAACAGATGAAAAACACTACAAAAAAATTTACTATTAAAAACCGATCCTTAATGTTATTGAAATGAGTAATGAATAATTTGTAATTAGTAATAAGATCGTTAGAAAGGTTAGATTGATAGTTACGAAATACAAAACAAAGCACCATCCTCGCCACGTGTCTTCTGGCTCGGACTTGCGTCACACTTTGTCCTTGTAATTCCCCGGGCATTTCTTTCGCACTGGCGTGAAGCTTTTTGGCCATTAGTATATAAAACGTGGCGATGATTGACAGGGGCACGACATAATAAATCAGGGCTTTGCTCGCCACATTATATTTTCCATAATACACTCCGGTGATGTTTTCCGGAAAAGGCGTGCACACGATTATGAAGCGCGTCGAATTTGGCACCTTGATGTCCTTGAGGTTGGTGAAGATTCCATCGGGAATCGAAAGTAACATTGCCAGAACCCAAATAAGCAAAGCGCTCAGTACTGTCAAGGGCTTTGTCTGAAACAAAAATGTTTCTCTCATTTTCGAATATACGAGGGGAAGTCAGTCAGTTATTAATCAAGGTTGTAGCCTTTGAAAACCAGCAGCGCTTCATGGGATAGATTTCTCCAGAATTATGTTATTAAATGCCAAACAAATGGAAATCACTCTCAACAAAATCAGGGATGTTTGGAGGATGGCTCAAGGACTTTGGACTTCAATTTCGTTAACGTTCTGTAATCTTCCTGGCAATATGAGGACGTGCGTGGTTAAGCAACAGCAATTGTATTTATGGGAGAAATCCTGGTCGCCTTCATCCATAGCAAAACAAAGCAAGATCAGTGTTATGCAGGAGATGTTTGAAGACTTCCTACTTATATTTTGTAAACATCTTCGTGGTCTTCCGGTAGCATGATAATAAGCGATGTCACGCCTTTTCTGAGTAGTTTTCGTTAAAATGGGGGCACGAAATTCTTTGAGATGTTACTCGTAAGGCCCTTTGGACTTTGGACTTCAATTTTGTTAGCGTTCTATGGTTTTCCTGGCAATAGAGGAAGTGTGTGGTTAAGCAACAGCAATATATTTATGGGAGAAGTCCTGGTCGCCTTCGTCCAATGACAAAGCATGGCAAGATCGGTATTATACAGGGGATGTTTGAAGACTTCCTACTTGAATTTTGTAAACATCTTTGTGGTCTTCCTGGTAGCATGATAATCAGTGATGTCAGGCCTTTTCTGAGTAGTCTTCGTTAAAATGGGGGCAGGAGATTCTTTGACTCGTGTTACTCGTAAGGCCCTCAAAAAATTCGATAGAGAACAGAGTCAACATTTCATTCCAACAGTAAGCAGGAAACTCTACGCTGCTGGTTTTCAGGGATTTATAAAAAAAAAACGCCTTCTCTCGTATGTCAAACGGAATTATAAATGATATATAGATTAAGCTTTTCATTCATGTTTCGTAAATACACTTCACGGTTGGCCTTTCGAAGTAGTGGGAAGTCTGAAACTTCTTTAAAACTCCTTTCGCCCTGCAGAATTTCACATCTAACGAGAAAACTTCTTTAAATCAGGCTTCACTATGCAAAGCCCTCCTACTCAAGTTAAAATAAATTATAATGAGCCATCTTATAATAAAAGGAGATAAATCTGCTTTTAAACCCTGTAGAAACAGTACTTGCTTTTTAAGAAAATAAATAAATTCGATGTGGAAAAGAACAATATATTCTGATGGTTAATATACAGGATGTTTACTTGAATTGTTGAATTCTTCAGTCTAAATAAAACTGAGCGATTTCGAACAGAGACTACAGCATTTGCAAAGTTTTAATTTTAAATTTTAATTACAAATTATACGATAAATTTCAATGGACAGGAAAGTGCTGTAATTATGGATAATCACTTAGTTAATCCAGTTAACGTTTTACATCATATCAATTTGAATTTAAACTAAAAGTTCAAATGGTGTTCGTTATTTCATATGTTTTCAAGCAATTCCCGTTGTTTACTAAACGAAAGCATCTTCAAAACGCATGACGTATTTTAATTTAATTGAAAAATAGCACATTCGACCCGAAGAAAAATCAACTGGAAATCATCCAACAAGGGATCTTCTTTTTGCATTTGGTTTCCCTGGGCATTGTTAATAAGGAGAAACATAGTATTGTTACGTTATAATTTAAATAAAAACAAGGAACGTAGGCAGATTAAATAATGCATTTATTAAAACTAAAAGACTAGAATTTGCTTGGTATACACTATACAGTACAAGAAAATAAGAAGAACTCTTCATTGTCTTACAAAAGAAATTACCAAGTAATTTATAGGGTTCAGTTTAGAACGCTCGTACAGGAGAGCTTATGCAATCTGTGAAAGATTAATCGTGAAGCTACAAGGTTTCTATAAATGATTCTAACATCGCATTACCTCTGAAAAACAAATGACCATGTGCCACTAACCAACGATACTGAACAGTCATATCGGCTTTAAGTCTTAAATAATCAAAAATCTTTTTCAGAAGCTTATTTGGTGCAACATCATCAATTTAAGGAATAAGTTGTAAACTCAAATTGAAACATTTGACACTGGTGATGTGTTTTAGCAATAATTGTTCATTTAAAAGTTTCAAGTCAGTGTTGACACTGACATTTCTCAGATAGTAGAATACACATTCAAAAGGAGATGGAATATCCAACGCAATATTTAATGCCTACTTTGATGTTAGTATCATTTATAGAAAAGCTGTAGAATTTTTTATTCCTCCTTATGTCATTTGTTTATATTAACTCTATTCTTCTTGGATTTTTGCCAAGGCGTAGGCGGACTATTTGATAGCCGATTTACATTCGAGATCGCGCGTTGGCGCCATTCTAATTATCTTGTTACAGTATTATCTAAAATCTCCTTTTTTATTAATAATTGCATATAACTTTTTGCAAAACAAACTGTTGCAGTTTTCATCTTTTTAGGTGTTCCATTTGCATCGCTCTTTTCTCATTTGGATCCCTTTTCTCAAATGGGATCCATATGGAATTTTCCAATCTTGAAAAACCAAGGATTTAATAGGTTAATGAAAGGTCTTCTTTTTGGCTTGTCACTATCCTAATTCCTTTCAATTCGTAATAAATAAAGATACCACAGCGCGAATCTAATCGCGATAAACAAAGTCGGAGATGATGGGAAAATATGTTGGTTTGGGTAGAAGGAAGACAGCAAACGAAAAAAATGTTTACTTGAAGCCTATATTTTTCTCGTATTTTAAAACCTCAGATTTTGCAATATTTTTTCCAAGGTTTTTATTTCTGTCTAAGCGTTAAACTTACCCTCATATAAAATAAGGACAATCGATTTTGTATTATGACAAGAAAAAAGTAAAAGTCTAATGTGTTCAATTTTTTAGCCATAGCTTAAAATATAATGGGCTCTATTAAAAATCTTCGGCGCTTTTTGAAGATATATTACTTATTGTAAAAGACGAAAGACAATACAAAATAAAAATAAATGCCATCAACTTCGATGACCATACGTCATCTTTCAGCAAGTTTCCACGTTTGGTCATGATACCATTCTTTTGGTTTAAACACAAAGTATATCCTGGATGCCGCCGCTTCGACTTCTTCAACGCTACGAAGTCGTTCTGCACGCAAATCATGTTTTCCCGAACGAACTAAATCATAATCGGATGTTGGAGCTAAACGCCGGATGTGGTAAGCCTTCCTCTCCATTCAAATCCTGGATTTTTTTTGGCAATGACAGTTTTTTCTGCTTTAAAGGCAACGTACATCATATCCAGTTGTTAACTGTACAGTTGGCTTTGCCATCTCACAAAGATTTCTTCAAAATTCCTCCCATAGGCTTAACATAATCCGCTTTCCTCAAGTGATCTCGTCGAACTACCGGATCGGACTGTTGCTCAGGGATATTTCCTATAAGAACTGAACTTCTTATCTGAAGTCACATCAGCAAATAACCATCATTAGTGGAAGACTTTCAAGCATGTGGATCAGCTCGAAAACGTTTACTGCGGAAACTAGAACGTTGCAAATATCTTTTGAAGGCCCTAACTCCCTTGATACATAGCAACTATACACTAGTATTAGACGTGTAGTGTCTCTTTAGTTTAGATCGATGATCAGCCCGAACAGGCTTATCTTCCAAGCTCATGTCTTCATCAGAAAACCAATCTACATCATACATTGCGTTAAGTCATGAATTGCAAACATTATAAATGATGGCAGGTGACATTATCATTTGTTCGAATCATGTATTTATCCAGGATAGGCGATGTGGATTAAAGTGTGGCGCGAACTTTTGATACAACCTCTGTATATAATGTTACAGTTCAAAATCGCGTAATGAATACACTGGCAATATTCAGAAATTTTTAGTCAACTTGTGGGAATCCTAATACCCGAATGTAGACATCCGATTATTATCGATCGCTACGTAATACGTCCTTATATGGGCATTTTCGATAACATCGATTTCTGATTGGTCGGAGCTGACGGCATTCGCGATCATCTCGCGTCATCCTGTTTGCTTTGTTGTAACGTTTCATTACTCGTTTAATTTTCGTGATGCTGTCGTTGTGATTACAGTTATCGGAATTCCGCTAAGAAAATTTACAAGGTATACTTTAATACGTTGGAAGATTTCTATTCCCCTGCCAGGGCCTGGTTTATCTAAAAGTCTAGGTAATATTAAGCTAACGGCATGACGCCATCTTGTTAGATACTAATTATATTACGTTTGGATATCCTTTTACTTTTGGCACTTTTTCATTTGGAATTATTTTCAATTTGGGTTTGGTACTCTTCTGACACTCCGGTATTTACATATCTTGGGAGTTGCTACTATCGGAACTCACCATTTCGCTGCCTTGGAGTTATAGGGTTCTATGTCATGCATGATTTATATATAACATAGAACCCTATAACTCCAAGGCAGGATTTGTGTCCCGCTGTGTCGTACTATCGAACTGAAAGGCGCATCCGAGTGCGAGAGGAAATGTCTGACGCAGTTGGTTCATAATCGTCACGGGCAGCATACAGAAAACTCGTGGAAGGACGTGATCGACCTTGACCTATGAACACATTCTTGGTTATGTGAGTTTAATTAATAACTTTTATTATCGCGTGACGCTGCGTTGCATTAAGAGCGAATTTTCGACAGATCTTGCGCTATTAGTTGATGACAATTATTGTAGTAGAAATGAGGCGAATTGATCTGATTTATCGAGCAAATAAATAAGTGTGTAACAATTTTGAATCTTTTAGTCATAGAATTTTAGTCGACATTCTGTCGCATCGAATTAGCCAACTTTCCAACAGTTCTTGTAATTATTTTGTGTGTGTAATTAAAGCAATTGATATTGTAGCTGTTTGTATATTTGTGCCACTACCTTCAGCTGGGTATTTTGTTTGCCCTGGCGCCTACTTCAACATCTAATTACCCACGCCCGTTCTTCACGATTGTTAGTCGAGGAAAAGCTATTAGCAGACTTGCTACCGATCTGAGTGATTAAGTGAGGAGTAGAGTTTTGTGGTAGCAATAAACCAGACGAAATTACCA
Organism: Dorcus parallelipipedus; assembly: GCA_958336345.1. NCBI lineage: Eukaryota > Metazoa > Arthropoda > Insecta > Coleoptera > Lucanidae > Dorcus > Dorcus parallelipipedus. The sequence continues at coordinate 14,151,487 of OY284478.1, forward strand.
GGAAAAAAAAGTAAAGAAAAAGAAGTTGAATTATGTAATTTATTTTTTGTTGTTTATTTATTTCCTTGTACTATATACTATTTTCAGATTTGTTTTAATGATTATGTTATTTAAAATTATTGTCCAAAATGCCATTGGGCATTCCATCGCTTGTTTTAGATCACCGTCCTTGCTGAAAAATTCCAAACGATTTTAAACAATCCAGAAATTTTAAAAAATCTTGCATAATCAAAATCGATGAACGATGATACAGTTTTGGAGCGAGAATGGCATACTGAGATTACCTAAAAATAGAGAGTAACCTACATGAATTTAAAAGTATAAAGCGAAGGTGGCATTCTGAAGTGCATTTTCCTAACGTTGCCAGTACTTCACAACGTATTAAAGTAGATATCTTGGTCACATGTTTGCGTTCATTGTTAGATACATCTGGTCCTGACACATTTAAGTACATTAATTTCTACGTCGGTGATTCAGGCTGTCAACCACAGTCTTTTATTCTCATTCATTAATGCGCATAATATTTAATTTAAAATATGAAAAACACAATAATGATTTTTCAAATATAATTTATTTAATGTACCTAAAGGGTGAAAGGATGCTGCAAACTCAAAATACATAAATGTAACTCGTTTTCGATATGCACTGCAAAAAGTAAAATATTATTGGACTGATGAATAATGTATAAATACCTGCAGCCGTCGAAGAGGGTTGACAATTGCGCAGTATCTTTCGGCAGACAAAGCCGTCAATGTAAAAACCGAGACACCTGTAGATATGTCTTTGACAATTTCAGACATTTTGCACATCGTCGCACCCCATGGCCAGTTTTCCACGGTGTAGATGGTTGACGTAAATGGTACACACGTTAATATTAAAAGTAAATCTGCCAGTGCCAAAGACAAAATATATCTGAAAATAAGAAAAGACATTTGTCAATTTTGTTTATCCATCTGTTTTTCGTTTGTTATACAAATCTATTAAATTTTATTTTATTTGTTTACGTACATTTTCTTTCAAGCAGCTATTGTGTGACCTACAACTCAATCATGCAAAACCGTAACAATATTTTTTGCAAACTGACTTTTACTTGCACATATTGCTTTGGAAGATAAATAACCAAAAGAAAAATAAACCGAGTCTACCGTGTAGAAAATTGGAGACAATACATTATCGCTCAGACTATGCATGCTATAAAACACATTCATATATTAAAACTGTTTAAAATCAAGATGAATCGATTTGGAAACAACGTAAAATATCATTCTGTTTTATTTTAAATTCGGCTCGGTTTTGTTTGGACGTTCAAATAAACATTAAGTTAGATATAAGAAAAGGAATATAAAACTCACGTATTGGGAACGTTTCTCATCGCTCTGTGCCTCAGGAAGATGACCACGAGGGTCCCGTTTCCTAGTACTCCGACCACGAATATTATGAAAAATAAAACCGGAACGATGTAGGTCTCCGGTCTCTGAAAGTACGGCGTATATTCATCTGCGAGATCTACCCCAGTAACCGTTATATTTTCCATATAGATGACTGAATCCGTATCTGGAAAGAAGCAGTTAAATGTAAGACCTTTCCCTGAATAACATTTCTACAATTTCTTGTTGTGAGTTTATTACAAAAAAATGGGGTACACAGCTCAAATTCATTCGGTTATTTTCGATTAAATAGAACAACCTAAAAAAAAATTAATTCCATTCTACCTTGCTTAAGGAAGAAACAAGTTCATATTCAAAGACAGCATTTTATTACAAAATAATCTTTAAGGAGATTGTAATAAAGATGGGGCACTGAGGTTATTTATGTATAGTTTGAAATGTCGAAGCGACAAAGATACTAACTGTCAGTTCAGTACAATGTTTAATTTGATTTAATAAAATCTTGTTCTTAATATGTGCATGAAACTGCTATCACACTCTTTAATTAAATTTAATATAAGCTCGTTTTTCATATAAAATAATAAAAATTAGCAAAATGTGATTTTATGGTAATGTAATGAGAAATTCCAGAAGAACGAAGCTGCTAACAAAGACAGTCCAGAAACCCCGACGACCTTTTTTATATATACTTTGTATGACGTTTGCCTTTTTACATAATTTGATTTAACAAAGGTTCATTCATTCATTTAAAATTTAAAATGTTAAAAATAATCAAAGGTAAGATCTAATGGACGTGTGCGTATACTCAGAAATGCCTAGACACGAACGTTTCTATCAAAGACGTCCAGAGACACCGATAACTGCTAAAACATTCAATAGATGGCGCCATATCGCCTATTTTCACAAAAATAACGTTCAAGAGACAAGCTACATGACAGCAGAATCATTTGTAAATTTGAATGAAAATATGTAACTCTTAAAAAAAAAAAACTTGATGATTGCTATAACTTTCAATAGATGGCGCCACATCACCGCGGTGTCACATTCTCGCATGGAAAGGCCTTGCCTGTGCGTCATTTTTGGAAATATGTTCAAAGGACAAGCAATATGACAGTGGAATCATAAAATGTTTATAAATTTGAATGAATTTTTTTGTCAAAAAAGTGATTCCTGATTGATAACTGCTAAAACATTCAATAGATGGCGCCATATCGCCTATTTTCACAAAAATAACGTTCAAGAGACAAGCTACATGACAGCAGAGTCATTTGTAAATTTGAATGATATCACTTCTTTTAATTTTTGTACGGGTACAGACTGACTGACAATAATTGTTCTGCCAAAGAAAAACCACGAAAAGAAGCAATATCCGAGAATATGGGAAATATGTTAAAAAAATTCTATGTACGATATGTACCAAAATAAAAGACTGAAAACTATGGCTTTATTAAAAATTACAAGACTGTAAGAAACCTACATTTCGTAAGTTATTAAGTTCATTACGTAAGTTAAACAGGATACAACGTCTACTATTTCACCCACCTAGAAAATTATATAAATAAACAACTTGCTTTTTCAAGGGATATGCTATCATGAGTCAAGACTGACCTTTGCAATAAAACTGCATTCAGAGCATTTCAGCTGCATTGGTAACTCATCAAAAAAACCGGTATTATGCTGGCGTGAGAGCGGACTATTTAGGCAAATCACGATGACCCAAAGGGCAAGTATTTAAAAATATTTTTTAAAAATAAATGTTTTTCTGAATTAAAATAAAATTGGTTTTTTAAAATAAATCATATTTCACTTTCATTTTCAAAACTTGTAATTTCGTAAAATAAAAGGAGTTCTTAATTAAAAATTAAGCATTAAGCCCACTTCTGTTCTCTGTTTTCAGATTCTGTAGTAACAAGTCATCGTAATCAACTTTAACGTCTGCAATTTGAGACGACCTTAGGCGCACTCTTCGGCCATCAGCAAGGTAGACAAGCCTTCTTTTTCTCTCGGACTGATTAGCCTGGACCGGCCAATGCCTTGCAGTTAATGAAGTGTTCGACGTTCTGTGAAACCGCTGCATAACGTCACAAAATTCTACCCAGGCTGCCTCCAGAAGTATCTCCTTCAGCCAACGGATTTCCTGGTCTACCACATGAAATTGTTCTTCACTTTGATTAGTATCGTTTTTATTTTTAATTTACATAAACTGTCTATGTACAGTATTTACACTGTGTCTCTCATTACGAAACTAAGAGTCTTTTTATTTGTTTCTGTTTTATTTAAAACTTTAATTTTGTATTATCCTATGCATATACACTCGATGCATTTATATTGCAGTTCTAAATTTCAATGTCCTTTGTTTTGGTACACATCGTACTTTAGTTTTCAGGAAATAATTAATCAAGAAACGACGATACGTTCCTGGTTAAGAAAGAGCAGCAGATGAACGAAATAAATACAATCATAAAAGTGTTTTATAGTTTTATGATTGTTACGGCGTCGGACGTGAGTGAACGTGAACAACATGAGCTCCAAAATATTTGCGATATTATTGACAAATGCATGCAAATCGCCTGAAGTAAATTATTGTTGAAAATGCGATCCAAACAGCTCTACAGATTGCAGTTTGTTGTTGATAAAAAAAAAATACTAAATACATTCAAGTTGTCAATAATTATTTTTCCACGTTAATAAATCAATTCAATACTAAAACCAGTAGTAATTTCATCAGGTTATGGGCCCAGAGTGGCGAAAGGATTGAAAGAGTACCATTTGAAGTGTCTAGGAAAGTAGAACTTGAAAAATGAGTGGAAGCGGTGCAGTTCGTATCGAGTTGTTAAATAAAGATAACTTTGACACGTGGAAAATACAGATGGAGGCTTTATTAGTCAAAAATGATGCTTGGAACTATGTAAATGGAGCTGTTGTAAAACCAGAACTTATTGAAGGCGATGCAACTTCGGTGACAGCGGTGAAGACTTGGATTGACAAAGATTGTAAGGCCAAATCGGATATTATTTTGTCGATGAATCCTTCCGAGCTAAAGCAAATAAAAGGATGTACAACGTCACGGGATGTTTGGTTGAAGCTAGAAGCAATATACCAATCGAAAGGTCCTGCAAGAAAAGCTACACTTTTGAAACAACTTACCTTACACAAAATGAAAGAAGGAGAAGATTTACGGGAACACTTACGAATGTTTTTTGATACGGTAGACAAATTAGAAGATATGGATATTAAAATAAATAAAGACTTGCTAGCCGTGATGCTTCTTTACAGTTTGCCTGCATCACTCGAAAATTTCAGATGCGCCATAGAGTCAAGAGACGAGTTGCCAGCACCCGATGTCCTTCGAGTAAAAATTACGGAAGAATGTGATGCAAGAAAAAATGAGAATCGGCAGTGTTCAATACAAAACGCGTTGGCAGTTAGATCTTCAAATAAGAGATATACTAAAGATAAAGCCGCGAAACAAGAGTCTACATATAAGACTGTTAATAAAATTAAGTGTTTCAAGTGCCATAAGTTTGGGCACAAAGCTTCGGAATGTTACAATAGAAAGCAGTACGCTAACAAAACAGAAAATGTGAGTCTGTATGTTACATCAAAAACTACTTCAGAAAATATTTTTCAAGTGCAAGATGAACTCCTAGGAAGAAATTGGTGCCTTGATAGTGGATGCACTTCCCATTTATGTAAAGATTTAACAAATTTTAACAAGTGCGACAAGAATTATATTGGTAAGCTAAATCTCGCCAATAACGCAACTACAAATGTCAGTGCGAAAGGTGTCACTTCGTTCACTGCAGATGTCAAAGGAAAAATTACGAACGTAAGTTTAAATGACACCTTGCACGTTTCAGATCTGCGTACGAATCTAATCTCAGTTGGAAAAGTTACCGATAATGGGTTTCGAGTAATATTTGATAAACACGGCGCAAAGATTGTCGACGAAACTGATAACGTAAAAATTATTGCAGATCGTATAGATGGACTGTATTATGTGCGAGAAAAGGCAAAAGTTGAGTGTAAAACAATTACTTCAACTAATCAAACAAAAGTCAGTCTGTTGGAAACATGGCACAAACGTCTTGGGCACCTGAACATTCAGGATCTCCGCGAAGCTGTGAAATCTGGAGCAATCAAAGGACTAAACATTGAGAATACAAACGAAAAATTAGAATGCGAAGTGTGTCTTCGTGCAAAAATGACACGTCTGCCATTTCCGAAAAGTTCCGGAAGAAAAACAGATTTGTGCGACATTATCCATGCTGATGTTTGTGGGCCTATGAGAGTCCAGTCTAATGGTAAAGCTCTTTATTTTGTTACATTTATTGATGATGGTTCTAGGTGGTGCGAAACTAGATTTCTTCGTCAAAAGAGTGACGTGCTTCAAGAATTCGAAAATTATCGTATCATGGTGGAAACACAGAAAGGCAAACGTGTAAAAATCTTACAAACGGATAATGGTACGGAATTCGTGAACAGAAAATTCGACGAATATTTAAATAGTCACGGAATTCAGCGACGATTAACCGCACCGCATAATCCAGAACAAAATGGGGTGGCAGAGAGGAAAAACCGTTCACTCGTGGAAACCGCCCGATGTTTACTTCTACAGAGTGGCCTTCCTGCGAGTTTCTGGGCTGAAGCCATTTCAACGGCAAATTATCTGCGAAACAGATGCCCCACAAGTGCATTAAATGGAAAAACGCCTTACGAAATTTGGTTGGGACAGTCTCCAGATGTTAGTGGTTTTCAAGAATTTGGTTGCGAAGTTTACTGCCTTAATAGAACGAACAACAAAGGAAAATTTGAACCACGTTCAAGAAAAGGTATTTTCCTCGGGTATTCAGAGCAGTCTAAAGCATACCGAATTTGGATACCAGAAGGACGTAAAATAGAAATAACGAGAGATGTAAAATTTCTACATAAGCCATTAGTAAACGGCAACAATTATGAAGAATTCTACCCTAAGCAAAATGAAATTAACACAGAAAAATATGCTGATAAAGTTCGTTCGCATGTAGATATTGAATTAATCCGAACTGGAGAAGATGAAGAAGTTGAAGTTGATGAGCGAATAATCAACCCTGAAATAGAACCAAGAGAAGTTATAGAGCCACCGCTTCAAGATGATTTCAAGAAAGGACGAGGTAGGCCAAGAAAAATGTTTACAGGTCAAAGAGGGCGTCCACGTAAGATATATAACATGATACCTCAGGAAAATGAAGAACAAGCTGATTTTGCCTTCATGTCTGATGTGTCGGTAGATGTTGCGATTGCAAGCTCTGAGTCAAAGGAATGGATGAAAGCTATGGCAGCTGAATTCTGTTCTCTTTTGAAGAATGACACTTGGGATCTGGTGGAGCGTCCAATGAATCGAGAAATCATTGGCAGCCGAATGGTGCTCCGAAACAAGCAGGGTCCGGAAGGAACGATTGTGAAGAAGAAAGCTCGTGTTGTAGCGAAAGGTTTCTCTCAACGACCTGGAACTGATTTTAACGAAACTTTCGCTCCTGTGGCTCGATTGAGCTCATTTAGATTAACGACAGCTTTTGCTATTCAGCATGATATGCATATGCAGCAGTTTGACATAGCCTCTGCATATTTGAATGGATTTTTAGAAGAAGATATTTACATGAAACTTCCTGATTATAGTAGAGAGGTGCTTGAATTCATTGTTCAAACCCAATGTGATACTCCTGACATTATCGAAAAAGCCAGATGTATGTTAAACGAAATGTCAATTGGAGAAAAAGTTTGTCATCTTAGAAAGGCTCTCTACGGATTACGTCAAGCAGGACGAAGTTGGAACAAACGCCTTGATGATGTAATGAGGCAGTTCGGAGCTACACCTACACAATCGGATCCATGTGTTTACGTGGCTGATCAAGACAATGAACCAATTGTAATTATAATTTATGTGGATGATATCATAGCATCATGTAGAGACATAAGAAAAATCGACAATTTTGGAAATCATTTGAAGAATAACTTTGACGTCAAGAAACTTGGAGAAGTAAAATATTGCCTTGGGATAAAATTCGATAGAAACCAGGAGGGAATAACATTAAGTCAAGCGAATTACATTAACGACATTCTTCAGAGATTTGGGATGCGTAAATGTAATCCAGTTTCTACACCGTTGGCAGCTGACACAAAACTGACGAAGTCCGATGTTTGGAATGATGATGATGGAAAGAAACCTCCTTACAGAGAATTAGTAGGAGCTCTTATGTATTTATCAGTAGCCACACGTCCAGACATTTCCCATGCTGCTAGTGTTTTAGGACAATTTGCAGATTGTTTTGGAAAAAGTCATTGGAATGCTGCTAAACGAGTTTTGCGTTACCTAAAGGGAACCGTAAATATGGGAATCACTTTTAAGAGATGCAAGGATTCATTACGAGGATATGTAGATTCGGATTGGGGAGCTTGTCTAGACGACAGACGATCCTTCACGGGATATGCTTTCATATTTAATGGAGGCATCGTGTCGTGGGAATCTAAAAAGCAGAGAACTGTAGCATTGTCCACTGTAGAAGCTGAATATATGGCATTAGGAGAAGCTGCCAAAGAGGCAATATACATAAGAAAGTTCTTAACTGAGATAGATTTGAACTATTCTAAGACCGTAATGATTTATAATGATAATATTGGTGCTCAAAAACTTGCAAGCAATCCGGTATTCCATGCGCGAACTAAACATATCGATATTCGGCATCATTTTGTGCGTGAAATACTGCAAACCGGCGAGATCAAGTTAGAACATGTTTCTTCAGATGAGATGGGAGCCGATGTACTTACCAAGGGATTACCAATAGCAAAACACAGAAGATGTTTAGAAATAATTGGAATGTTAGTTACATAATTACATGGCAAATAAAAATCCACAGCTTGTCTCGAGTGGGGCTGTTGAAAATGCGATCCAAGCAGCTCTACAGATTGCAGTTTGTTGTTGATAAAAAAAAAAAAATACTAAATACATTCAAGTTGTCAATAATTATTTTTCCACGTTAATAAATCAATTCAATACTAAAACCAGTAGTAATTTCATCAATTTCTTTAATTTTCATTTTAATTGTATTGTAAATAAAAAGAATTCCACGAGCAACGTTTCCGTCATTGCATTTTAACCAGTTTTTTTTTTATTTTGTAAATATTCGGTTTATCATCGGTTTTAATAATAATTGCTTTTTTTTGGTGGAACAATTGTCAGTCACTTTTCCTTGTATGATACTCGTAATTCTTAATTCAATTCAATAAAAACTCATTCTTCATTTTAACTATTAAAAATATTTAGAAGAGGTATTTTATTATTAAACCGAATGAAGGCAACTCACAAAAGTTCTGTGATTAAATATTCAAATTCCCTAATGACTTGTTCTTATCATGGCCGAATATTTCTTTAATTTTTACATATCTTCCTGTACGACTTTTACAATCTTTTGTTTAATTCAATGGAAGAAATACACGAAGTAGTTACATATAAAAATTGTAGAGCGCAAGAAAGTCTATGTTATAAAAATAGGATAACACACAACAGAGTAATTTTTTTTTTAATTGATCACCCTAAATATTTACGAATTTTACGTACCCAACCGCCGACACTGGCACCTGTGCATTATTTGCAGACGTACTTCCTTTTAAATGTTATTATAATTTATTTTAACAGCGGAGCACACTACTGAGAAAAATCTGGTATAATAGATGGTATTGTTTCCCTTCATCGATATTAGTTATTTGATTAACAGTTACTGAAGATGTTTGGCATTAAAGCTTCAGTCATGTACATAATAATAATAAAAAGAGTGATGCATTAATTTTGCTTACACAGGCTGTACTATAAATAAGGAGCCATACGGCAGCAGTGGATAGGTGACCATATATAAAAACCTTTTTCCTCTAACAAAATTGAGGAAATGGTATCGTTTAAAAAAATAATATGCTGAAGTATAATACTAAGTCCGTACCTGCCTTTCCTGACCTGCGCAACCCTACCCCTATTGTACCGCAAGGCGTTAACTTACGTTTGCCATCTATTGAATCTGATTTTTCCCAGTCACACGGGACCACCATGGGACAGACTTTTCAAAAATATTAAATATCAACTGAAAATAATTATTTACCTTTTTAATATTATGATTTTTGACCTATTTGAAACTGAAAAATTTGGATGTAGCACTGTCCCCATCTTACCCCATTCCCAGCAGCAATTGAGTGTGTCATTAACAAAAATCTTTTCACTGGTATATTTCTTTGATCTTAGGGGTGAAAACAGTAACGAATGTAATATATCGAACTGTCAGAAACAGATCTTCTTTTTACACCGGAGGTACAGTAGCGTAGGCGGTGAAATATATGGGATCCTATTGCGTGGGTGTGTACAGGATAGTTTGTTTATGCAGATTTTCTTTTGAACTTTCACCTTACACTCAACTGGAGGCGCTCTTCTCATTATCACTAATACATTTCCTTATTGAGTATTTTCCTTTGTGTGTTTCAGGAAAACTAGAACCATGTTAAGTGCGAGAATATTAAACAAATTTTTCGTTAAATTAAATTCGTAGAAAAAGAATTTAAAAAATGTCTCTAACATTTCATTTATAATATGCACAAATCATAATAAATCAATACAATCAATTATCAAATTAAAAGGTGCATGTATAACATATAAAATGAACAGTTTTCAATCAGCGAGTATTTCAAAACAAACGAAACAATTTTTGCCCGTAAATACGTTTCATATTTGCTCTGGGTAAAGAGCTCGCGCGATTCCAACACAGCGATAATACAGTTTTCATTTTAAACTAGCTCTGTAACAGGAAGCAATGTGTGTAAAATTTGTAAACACATGGGTTGTCCATTTCACGCTTTTTCGGATTTCAATAATATCGAAGCGGAATTTAAAATCATTCGTTCTCTCAAATGGTCTTTATAGACTTAAAAGTCTATTAAGAAACTATACGAGGAAATAAATGACTTAGCAGGTACTGAAAATGTGTATAGGTTGTCCCATAAGGAAGTATACATTAAAACAAAAATTAATTTGAGCAGCGACGACTCTTCTTCTTTTTTTAAATCACTTGTTTTTTATAATCACTCAACTTCGTATTTATGCAGTGAAAAAAAGGAATCACATACAAGTTAATTTTCTTCTGCCTCCCTCTCTTTAAATTTTTATTAATTTCGATTAGGATTTAGATATCGTAAATTACTATTTCGTGCGAAGAAGCGATACAAGCTCGCACCGTACCATCGAAAAATATTCTCGTGCTTACAGATCATAAAGGAAGGTAATCGGAAACATAAATAATGTATGAGGTTATGCTGTTCCATTTATGTTATAGATTATCTTCAGAAGTCATTAAAGTTTGTTTTATTATAAGAAAACGAACATATAGTACCGGTTACAAAGTTAGGAAAAATTTTACTCCAATAGCTCCTTAACTATTTATCTTGTATAAAAGTATAACTTATAATACCACTTCACCTATACAATATTTTCAATCACAAGCCACGGAATACTAAAGAATTAAAAAAAAAAAATAAGAAAGATATTGGATATGCTACGTCGTGTAATGCAAACTTTTAATAACCGACTTAAGGAATCCTTACAGTATTTGTTTGAATTAAATACATTTATTTTGGTTTGAACTTTATTTCTTCATCAAAACTTCCCGCTTCCGTGGACCACCTTGCAATAAGATTTAAGTTGTTGCATACTAACACGTGATCAATATCTTTTCTAATCAAGTGACCCATGGGAAAAAGTCCTTGTTTGGTTCATTATTTCAAATGCCATTTGAATTATTTTTATCGCATTCCTATCGTTATGTATAGGTCACTTGATTAGGAAAGATATTGATCACCTGTTATTATAGATAGACTCAATCATTTTATTAAGAACCAACCAATAAACTATCGTCTTATTTTCTTAACATAAAAGATGGGCAAATTTAAAATTTTCTCAATGAGTGACATTTAGAAGAAAGGACTTCGTATCATCCCAAGAACATAAATAATAATTCATATTAAAATAGAAATATATACGAACGTACCTCTGGAATCGGACAAAAAATTGTATAGGTCAGTAATGCCTCGAATTGCTAACGCCATCGTTGCTTGAAGGTTTCTAATTTGGATTGTTAGTTTCTTAATGCCCCTCCCCGTAAGAAACTTGTTTTGCATATAATGCCAAAAATTTAATATTCAAAAATTATAGTTGTGCATAGTTGATTATCAATTTGATGAATACCTTGTCTACCGAAAACCGTATTTGAAAATTACTTGGAAGTCATTTATTCAATTTTTTAACAAAAATTACAAATAAATTCGTTTCAGTTTCGGTTTTCGCTATTCTCAAGAATTTCTTGTTGTTAGTAGTTATTCTCAGTTGTTAGTATTCATTTGTCTTTTCATACCACTCTTTTTTTTATGGTTTGCCTCCTCAATCTTCTAATTAATTACTTGATTTAGATTAATAAAACTTAAAGTAGTTGCTTAAGCTTAAAGCAATTGCTTTTTCTTAGTAAATCATTGCTTATAAATATCTAAGTTTGTTCGACTACAGTCTTCCATTGCTAAGAAAGTAGCGTAGACTTGATTTCAAATCTGTTTGCATGCAGTTATGGTAGTATTCGCAAACCTAAAGTTTACAAAATTCGTAGCGAATGCAAAGAAGACGAGTATCGGAAATTATACCGGTTTGATCGTGAAAATGTTCAGTGGATGGCAAATTATTTTTTGGAAGAAAATACGAAACACGTGGTGGCGCGTTATTCAATTATGGAAAAAGCGAAAATTTTTCTTTGAATTGTATCCGATCCAGGCTTTCAGAATTCCATACCTGAAGAAGTTGGCGTACGTTAAACCACTGTATCCAAAGCTCACGGTTATAAACGCTATTTTAAGTAAAGTAAACATTAGGATAAAATTCCCAACAACAACTCAAGAAATTCGTGAAGCAAAACAGCAGTTCTCAACTTCTGAGAGTCTTCTTTTTTGAGAATCGACGATCTTCTTTTGGTTTCTGTTCATCCAATTCTGGTGACTCATTAGAGGGGCAATGTTTAATATCTCCATTTGATGTGAAATACACAAAAAAGTTACATATAGAACAGCACAAGAAAGTCTATGTTACAAAAATATGATCAAATATACAGGATGTCTCACCAAAGGGTAATATAAAAATATCCATTTCTTAAATTGACCACCCTATATATTTTTAGATTTTCATGTATCATCATCATAGAATTCTCACTGTTGATTTGAATGAACCCCAAAAAAATATTACTAAAAATTAACAAAATTAAATACTGCAACTCTGTTACATATAATAATTATCACGAGATTAGCATTGACAATGGTTGTACGGTAATCGAAAGGTGCATTCGCTTAATGAAAAAATATATGCAGATCTGATAAGGCAAAGTCAAAAGAAATTTTGCTGTTAATGGTAATTCTAAATCATGTAAAAAAAAAATTTATTATTTCTTTGTTCTTTCATATTTTTCTAATGTCAGGTAAGAATAGCAGCAAGTGCAACTTATAATTTAAAAATAATTTAATAATCCTTGAGAAGTTAGAAGGTAGTTAGGAATTTTGAAGCAGTGAATTGATATTCTAATTTTTGAAAAAAATTGTTAAAATCTATTCACTTTCTTAAGAGTTAACATAATAGTATATTATTTTATAAGTTTCACAAGAAGGCTTATTGTAACACGAGTGGGGTTGGGGTACGACGAGCGAAGCGAAGCAAGCTCGGAGTGCCCCAACGGAACGAGTGTTACAATGCCTCTGTTTTTGGTGTCACAATGAATTCATTGTGAACGCAAAGTAGAAAAACGTATCTTCTTACCATTTTGAAACATAATTTCTCCTTCATCCAAGGCTCTACAATCGTAAAAGAGTAGCAGTGTTGTAACATATCTAGTTACAAGATTTAGATACTGCATCTAGATACTTTCAGTGTATCTATATCTGTAACTAGTTACATTGTAGTACTTGGTATCTGTATCTGTATTTAGTTATATTTATGTATGTATCTGAGCATTTAGATACACAGATACATTTTTTAAATAAAAATAAAAATATTTATTTTATGCCATCTCACCCTATGTTACAAGAAATTAAAATACACATTCCAATTTCCAATACACAGGCTAAACGGTAATGGAAAGATCTTCTTTATATTGTGCAATGCCTTTTTATAATAAACTTCCACAACGGATAAATTAACGGAAGAATATACAGGGTGACAGGGTGACTGTTAATTATACCGACAGAATGAAACCACGATAAGAAGCGATATCCGAAAATATGGGAAAAATGTTTATAAATTCTTTCTACTTTAGTTACTAGTAAAAAACTCGAGGAGCAGATGAACGAAATAAATACTGTCATAAAAGTTTTTTTTTATAGTTTTATGATACTGCAGCATGGCTTTATGAACTTGACTTTTAAGTGGAATTTCACAACTCCGTTTTTAGGTCAACGCCCGACGTGAATGCGAACTCGAAAATATTTACTTGACAAATAATGCATGCAGCAAATTACCTGAAATAGATTATTCCACGCAAAGAATAACAACACTTTGAAGACCTGGTAAACAAATAAATCATTAAATTCATTTGTAATTTGTTTCGAATATTAATTATTATAATTTCGTTTTGTGCATGAGGAATTATTAACACAAATCTATTAAAACTTTAACAAAATCTTAATTAATTATGAACTATTCCTTAGAATTTTCTAAACGTAATCCTGTAATGTATTACATTCATAAAGATTTTATAGTCGGCGATAACTTCAAGTCTAATAAATCTTTTCACATTTTCGGATAAAACCGATTCGTTTAAGCAATACTTTGCAACTGTAATCAAGTAATCATTCATTTGTAGTGATAATTAATTCCAATTACTATTTTGCATAATACTAGCGACGCGACGTTTAAAACAACAGATTGTATCCTAATAGTTTTTTTACTATTTATTTACTATCAGATGCCTGTCGGGCCGGTCATATGACCCCCGTGATTACCAGATTTAAATCCTTGCGATTTTTTTGTGGACGAAACGGCTGGTACATTTCGCTCTAGTAAATAATCCGCACGAATTAACAAACAATTATTTACACAATTATTTGCGAATTTATTATTCGTATTTCCTACGCAATTTTAGAAATTACTAATAATTACGTCGCGTAAAAGAAACTTGCCTTCCCCAGCTGTTAAACGAGTAATAAAATAAATTGAATGTTTATCAAGATCGCATTGTGTGCAAGCGAGAGTCAGTAAAAACATTTATAGTCCTATTATAAAGCCGCATTTATAGTACGTGGCCGCCGTATTTCGTACGCAATTTTTTTATTAATTATAAACTGTTTACGAGAATTCTTCCAGTAATCTGTAACATTGTCGGTACATGTCGGTCATTCACCCTGTATGCAGTGTAATCTATTTTGAACTTGTGAATTTGTTCATTTGATGTCTTGGACTACTTTTCAGTGTAATTTTATTATTGTCACAAAACGATAATTGTTCTTTCTATTTACATTATTCAATTTTAAACTTTGATGCTTTGTCAGTTTTTTTAGTGAAATAAAGAACTTTATTAGTTTTATTATTATGTAAGTATCTAAAAGTATCTAAAAGGTATCTAGATACATTTATACTATATCTGTATCTGGATCTAGTTACTTTTAAAAAAGAAGTATATGTGACTGTATCGAGTTACAAATTAGGGTAAGTATCTGTATCTGAATCTAGATACTTTGAAAAATGTATCTGTTACAACACTGAAGAGTAGATGTAATTAAATTATTTAATAATAATAACAATAAATTATTTATTTAAGCATTTATACAAAAAAATCAACGTGCCAACTAAACGTGAATTATTGATTTATTTGAAACGCCCCGATTTAATTCTTTTCTAATAAATATGCAGGCTCCAAACACGTAAGTGATTTATAGGTTTCATTTACAAAATATTTTTGACGCTATGAATAACTGGCAACAAAATTATTCAAAATTACACACCCACCTAAAATATCGATTAACTTTCAGTGAATGGATATGAATTTAATATGAGAATTAAATAATATTATTATTAATTTTATTGCTGTAGTAATAAGTATTCATTTCACGTAAAGTCTTATTTTGATTAATTCATTCGATTAAATTCCTTCGTTTTGTTTCTTATACGAAAGGAGAGCAAGTCCATTATTTCGAAGATATTAATGTAATTGCCCGTTGGATAATAACTCTCCTAATAACATTACCTGGAGAAATGACGGAGTATTATCTGCTAAAAACGTGACTTTATCCTGAAATGAAAAGATTAGCTTCGACCTTTCTATATATTTCCAGTAAATTGGTACATCATTTACAAACGTCTCCTTTCCTAGAAGGAAAGAATTTTATTTGTAATTAAAGTAAATAAATATGTATAAACACAAAAGAATTGTAAAATTGTTTCCACCTTCACAAATGCGTTAAAATGAATAAAAATGGGACGAGACTTTTGCGGGCGATGCAAATATCGAGGATTAATATCCAACTCTGCAATGTTGCTTCCTGCAAGGATCAAAGGGTAAGCTCCTTCCGAAACTTTGTTCTACGAGCTGACGAGCAGCTTTAAAATACTATATTCGTTCCATGTGCAAAATGTGAAGATTTATTCACGCAATAATGCGTGCAACACATTTCCTCAAATATTATTACATGTCTACACGATTATAATGCATGGTAGAGGTTCAGTTCAAGTTCATACGCCGTAATTTGCTCCGATTTGGGACAATCTGAATTCTCGACATTCCCTACAGATATTATCCTCCACATATTGTATTGCCAGTTCCCTTAACTAAACCCGAAATCACAACAGACTTGCAACTATACACTGTAATCCCGGAGTAAACATGAATGTGTCACATGATTTGTTCTTGTAATAATAGGAAAGCTCCAGCAATGAGCTCCTTTATCCCTGCTAGTTTATGTCAGCAGTTTTGAAGGTCTAATTTCAGCTTTGAAAATGAAAGAAAGAAATTTAAAATAGCATTCAAATTTCTCTATGTGTTCCTAATTTTTAATGTATAAATTCGTTTTCTCTGACAATAGGTCGCTTATCACAAATTTATTTCTGCTTCGATACGTCAGGATATTGGAAAACTTTAGCAGTTCAGGGGTTATTTATTAACAATATGGATTAAATTTCCCCGAGTTACGGATCAAGTCTTGTGTAAGAATAATCGAATATACATACATACATATCCGCTGCAGAGTCCGGAAATGTCACAAACTTTCCCAAGAAAGAAAATAATTCAAATGCAAATCAAGCTGTGCAAAATATCCATGTATGTAACTTAACATCGTCATCCCAAACATGTTTTTCCTATTTCTTTGAAATCTATTTCAACTTGCTTTATTCCGTCAATAAAACATCTTTAAGCTATTTCTTTTGAGTCAACTAAATTTCAGATTAGAATAGCCTTTGGAAATTGGTCAATCCAGAACTTAAAGTTTAAGCTCCTGAATCTGCAACAAAAATAAAAAGGACCCTGCCCATAAAGTCGGCGGTAAATGGTAACAGCCTGTATATGTTGAGGTACCTAATTAATAATATTGAGGTAACACACTTTGTAAATGCAATAATTGTAGTCCTTTTAGAAAATTTTGAAACATCCTGTGTAAGCGTAGTATATTTGTCGCATGATTAACGCGTGAAATATGCATGTGTCCGCAAGGATTAAAAAATAGGGTCAGGACAAACGCTAAAAGATTCGACGAGCTTTTTGCAACGGCCTAGCCATCAGTATCAATTATCTTATCCGACCTTCACTTCCCAGCTAGAAAAGAAACTTGAAACCCACATCTTTAACCCCCAAGGAAATGAAATTACTGTATACTCCATATTCATCATGAAACGAAGAAAAATCATTCGAGTGTTAAACATACGTACATTTGTGTGTGCTTTCAATTAATTAGCCCTTTGAAATGGGCTAAATTACCTTTACGATTAAATCAGAGTATTTACGTGAGATTTGCTTCTGGAAGAGCAAGTCCAGTGGCTGAAGTTCGTGTTAATTTTAAATTAAATTTATTGTCGCGGTGAACGCTTTGATGTTTACCTTTGGGTGGAATTGTGTATTTTACATTTAAATTTAGAACTCTCACGTACTCACATAAGACGAGTGAATTCAAGAAAAATCCGTTTCTGGTTTCGCAAGTCACTTTATTTTGCTCACTTATACATAAACAATTTACTACATCGTACAAGTAACAAAAGCGAGAAATTTCGAACGAAGTTCCAGAAAAAAATGTACTCCTGTTTAAATTAGAATTGCGACAAGATCGTTCACGTTTGTGGAAATGAATTATTTCATTTCAATTTGTTCTGTTTCTTACTCCAATAAATGCGAGGGGAGTATAGATTTGACTTGTAGATTTTGTTATACAATTATAACACAAGTAAAAGAAACAAATTTTATTTTTCAAAATAATATCCTTCCTAACGCAGTAATGGATGTTGCACACGGGGTTGACGCAGGAACTCAGGAGCATCTTGCTTCTGCTCGAGTTTCACTTCTTTTGTTGTTCAACTGGGTGGATTCGATGACGCCGACGTTGGTAGAGTGAGTGTTGTAGTGATCGCTTCTTACAGTTATCTGCACGGAAGACTTTCGATGTGTTGTTCCTGACAAATTAATGCTGTTCTTCTGACACTTAAGTGCATGGAAGTGTGCAACTCCTGACAAATTAATGCTCAGGAGGCTGTTGGATGTGCTTCCGACACTTGAGTGTACGAAAAGATGTTTTTCAATCAGAAATTTAAAAAGTCCGGTCATCTTGTAGTACTGTGTCTCTTTATTTCATAGTTAAAAATTATACACTCGAAAAATTACAACGTTTAGAATTAAATTAACTAAACTTCTTTTGGTTTTGTTTTTCTGTTGTGATTTTATTACCGCGGTTAATTAATTAACTAAATTTACTTTAGCTTGAAGCCTTCCGCGGCCGTCGCGTCGTCCATGTTTGAATTGGCTTCCGGTTGGAACTTCTTCTACTGCCGACGTTTCGTTGTCCATTGCAGAAGAACTTCTTCAGGGCTGCTGCTTCTGGTGGTGTTGCTACTGAAACGAATAACTTACCTGTTATTCTTTCTCTCAAGGCATCACTGATACATAGTAGAACAATCTCCAGAAGCAAGACGAGAATACACATCGATGATGCTGAGGTAGAGTGGGTAGACAACGTGCAGAAGATAGAATTTGTCACCAAATTTATAATTTAATTAACTAGCCTCATACCTACCTTGATGGTGTACAAGTTCTGCTGACTAAACGTATCAGCTGTTCCCCTCAACTAGCAAACAGTGGAGCTAGGGGTGGGAAGGTAAAATAATTAAAGGGCGCCAGGAGACATTGATTAACAAGCCGAACGTAAACGATCAGTCGACGTCTCCAATTCGACTAAATCGGCAGAAAATCAAAAGTAACAGAAAATCAATTTAACTCACTGGTACATGAGGGAGGTGAACACAAACACGCACTTAAAGTTAATAAAATTCAACTTTATTAAAACTCAAAGGAAAATAATCCGAGCGAATGCATTTAACACGTTTAACAGGTGCCTGATTACATTAAACAAGATTCAAACACAAATACAATGCGGCAAATTTCAGTTGTCAATTTATTTATTTAGGGACAACAAAACTGCTATTTTAAATTATATCAACCGCATTTGGCAGAAAATTCGCTCTCTATTCGATTATGCAAGAGTAATAAATTAAATTGCCAGCACCTTAACCTTAATGACAGCCTAATGTCGGTAACGTCAAGTCAGAATTACCAACCGAAGTGCTGTGGGTAGTCACGACGACCTCTGCCGATCGCGTTCGGCGTCGACAATCCGGTTCAAACTGGATTCGCAGGGGTCGTCAAGATGGCTCGTCAGGTTTCTCTTATAGGGCCGGTAGGTTCGAAAAATGATGCGAGTTGACTCGGCTTGAACCCAACTCACTTCGGTACAACTTACGAAGGCTGAAGCGCAGCAGAAGATCTGTGCCTACAGCTAGAACTAGAAGTTGAACCAAAACTAGAAGCCTGTATGAAAAGAAATGACAACATTAGCGACCATATTGGTATCCGCCATTACTCGATATATTTTACCTGAGATTTTCAAAGCTCCCAGGCTTGGAATGGGGATTAAAATTACCCCAAACCGTTCGGTGGTGTAGTCAGGAATGCCGGCAGCGCCGTTATTGAATTCTTCCCACACAAAGAGCAAGAACTCCGAGATCACACTGAGATACGTCTTCACCTTACAAAAGCCGAATGCGAATCCAAGATGGTGGTCGCTAAATAATGCGCGAAAGTTGCAAACGGTAACCAATGATGGACCATAATATAGTCACGTGGTGCCCCATAACCAATGAATGTTGCGCGTCCACCTAACGCGAGTTTTTCCCCTGGCGAGGTAACGGGGAAGGCGTACAAGGTTGCCAACTTTACCGAAACGCGGCTGAGATGATGCTGTGTTGCCACGATTTCTTAGCGGAAAATTCAAACGTAACAATATTTGCAAAAGAAGCTCAACTAACCCGGCCACAGCGAGACATTGGCCGGTGAAATGAGAGCAAAGCCCTAGCAGAAAGCGCTTAGTCAATCTGGAGGACAACCGAAAGGTTCGTATTAAAGCATCACTGCTCACCCACAGTTTTGATTACGATGAACTTCTACTTTCAGACAAAAACAAAATTCTGTTTATTTATATATTCTACTTTCAGACTTTAAATTTACAGCTACTCGTTAACAAAATAGAGTTAAAGAAAAATAATTAACAAAAAATAAATTTGTCCAAGTCGAAATTAATAAAAGCGTAGGATAAAAATATCATCACCATTCTCATTCTCATCATTTTCAGTATGGGATGTGAAAAAACCCCAGGCTTTAGAAAAGATGAATAAATAGAACATTAACTAAATAATCCAAAAATTTGCTTTGAGGGCTAAAATAGCTCTTAAGGGCTAACAATTTGTAACGCTTAATATTAAAGAAAATCTAACCGTAATTTGTAGCGCTTAATATTAAAGAAAATCTAATCGTAAAGGAACTAATTGTAAGTTGACAACACTGAGCATGGCGCGGCGGCGTGATTATTCAAACATAATAGCAATTATACCGTGCCTTCAATTAAATTCCTCATTAAGGTGGGCTATGATTTCATTGTTTTTTCTCCTAAAGATTTGTAGCACTGATATTTAATTGAACAATCGTCAACTTGACACTTTGTATTTTCATTTATAAAATGTTAGAATTACAGCACAAAATATTTATATCGTTGAAAGTTATTTTCAAACCGGTAAATTAGAAAATGGACAGTTTGTTCATTCAATTAATCAGTGTGTACAGAATTTTCGACAACAGTCTCCTAATCTTGCAATTACTTATGAACAGCTATGAATTGAGTGTCGCCAACTTTTAAAAAAAATCACAGCTTACTTTAATGAGAAATTTAATTGAAGGCATGGTATTAAATGTTAAAAAAGATATGGCATCATTTTCTTAAAACGCTTTCACTTCTTTGCTTTTAATAATTTTCTATAAGTTTGCATGTTCTACTCTCATGTGTGTATTTTAAAGTAGATGTTAGTGCATTAATAATATTAATAATAAATAATTAATGAGAAATAGATTCAAGAATCACAAATTAACAGAAAAGATTTCTGCCACAATCGAGATTCGAACTCGAGTCTTCTGGTTACACGTTTTACCAAGTAAGCTATTGTGAGCCGAAGTTCAAACGTCAATGTCTAATATAAATTAGAACCGGATGGATTATGATAATGCCTTTAAGTAAGAACAAACGTTACAAATATTACATGTTAAAAGGCATTATCATATTTCCATCCTGCTCTAATTTATATTAGACATTGACCTTCGAACTTCGGGTCACAATAACTTACTTGGTAAAACAGCTCCCATGTAACCAGGAGACTCGAATTCCAATCTCGATTGTGGAAATTTTTCTGTTATTTTATGTTAATGATTCTTGAATTTGTTTCTCATTAATTATTGCAATAACAACTAAAGGTGATCAATATCTATTCTAGTCAAGTGACCTATGGAAATAAAATCATGTGTCTTCGTTTGGTTCATTATTTCAAATGCCACTTGAATTATATATTTATATTGCATTAAATAATAATTTGCAATAATTCAAATTGCAAGTTTTGTAATTATAAAAGTCACTGAGATTAAATACGCAAATACGTTTAATATACAGGGATTTTTTCTTTTTTGTATACATATCCCCTATGTATACTTTAAAAAAAAACGAGTCAACGCGTTGTGTAATTTTTGGTAAGAATAGTCAGCTGTGAAAAATCAAGTTATTAATGTCAGTTAATGTCAAATTACTTTAATTAATTTTTAATTTTTTGAATCAAGACTTTTTCTTGAATCCGATATGTAGAGTAAAGACGGAAGAAATGAATGAAGGACCTGCAACACCAAGGAGCGGTTAGCTCCATTTTTGGTATTTTTGTGTTAAGTCCATTTTCTTGTTAAAAATATTTTTTGTTTGGTGCAAGATTTCCTAAAAGTGCCACAAATGCAGCTAACCTCTACTTACTACATGTCTTTGTTTTGTTATTAAGGTCCACCTTCTACTTGCAAACAGTAAGCTAAACGATCTTGAAAAGCACGCACAGCATTTCTGAGAAAATCAGGGTTCAACTCATTGCATTTTCTACTTATCCTTTCTTTTAATTCGTTTAAATTTTGCATTTGAATATTGTAAAATTTTGACTTCAGATAGCCCCAGAGAAAGAAATCGTTAGGCGATAAGTCTGCAGAACGCGGTGCCCAGAGTATGGGGCCGTACCTTCCTATCCATCGTTCTGGAAATCTAACGTTTAGAAAGTTTCTAACAGCATTTGTGGAATGTGGAGGGGCTCCGTCCATTTGAAACCATGGCTCATCGATGGCCAAATTTTCAATTTCCGGAATGATTCTGTTTCTTAATAGCTCTAAAAATTTGTTTAAAGTAAGGTTTCCATCGATAAAATATGGACCGATAAGCCTAGTATTAACTATTCACTCTGATTTAAATTTATTAATAATGGTTTGAATAGTTCTATTACAAGGAATAGGCCTTTCTGGATATTTTGCAGAAAATAAGTCTCTAACAGTTCTTAAGCTATTCACATTCTGGTACCACATTAATATTTCTATTTTCTCGTTTTTGCTATACATTTTGAAAATCACTTTTACCTACATTAAATTGAAGAAATTGGTCTAAACTGATATCTGTCATTTTGTCAATAATAATTTGATGTTTCCAAAAAATAAAGCTTAAAATCAAAGTTAACACAGCTGATGTTTCTAGGCTGCAACGATTACAGTAAAGCAATGCGTTGACCCGTTTTTTATAAATGTATACATAGGTACTATGTATACAGAAAAGAAAAAATCCCTGTATATTTTCATTTAGATTCACATTCAAGTTATGCAACTCTATTTGCATGAGTGATCCAAAACAGGTTAACCGTTGCCAGCACTAGTTTTTATGATAAATCTATGCTAATTTGGTTTGTTTTTTGGTTACCAATAAAATGTACCATTAATTGTATCGAGAGAATTATTATATTGTGACGAAATAGCGAGGAGAAGTGACGTCACCGCCTGGACGACGCGACGGTAATCCACGCAGGATTTTGAAATATTTTTAGTTAATCCAAAACTGAAGCCAGCTGAGAATGAATTAAAACACTAATTTCAGATTTAAAAAAAAAAACAATCATTAAAAATTACATGATCTCATTACCTTTTCTTAACAGTGTCAAAAAGATCAAAAACGTACGTAACGATTTGATTATTTGATAAAACATCAGAGAGCTTTTGCGACGTTCTTGAGCCGTTAACTCGTCCTACAAAACGGCTGTTATCGCAAATCTATCAATGGATATAATTTTCTAGGCACCGACAGCACGATCCCGACGTGCGTTTAAATTAACGAAAGTTAAATTGCTGACTGATGAATTTACATGAACCTAAGAAAAAGCAGATTTTGAAAATGTAAATAGACGAACTTTAAGAAATTACTTCTTGAAGATTAAACTTGAAACAATCAGTGAGCTAAATGGATAAACCGAAGCATATGCTTTTACTTTAAATTTTTCAATGAAAACTACAAATATATAAAGAAAAATGAAATAATAATAAATAATTCTGCTTGTGACACAGTAAACATTTTAATAAAAGAAATTGTATAATGATTTGCAATTGAAATTTTTCCGCGTATTTAAACTTTCAAAAATTTCTAGCAGAAGTAAAAGCATATGCTCCGAATTATTTCTTTACTTGTGACCTTAAAACGCCTTCCTGAATCGTTTTAGAATTTCTAATTTTAAATTATAACGAATCATAAAATTTTATACGACGGAGTAAGTAATTTTATGCTTGAAATATGTTTGAATCTATAAAATGCACAGACTATTTATAGTAGGAGTAAATGCAATAAAATTCTGGAAAAAGCTTAACAAAATGTTTCCAGAGTCCGCAGCTACTTTTTCATTTTTTTTTTTTTTCGAAAAATACTTAAAGGAATTCTTTTTAGTGAAACAATAGCAAGTGTTTATTTATTCTTTTCAGAATGTGCAAAAATGTTTCGTTTCATAACACCACTTAATTTGTCAAATATTCTTCTGATTGAATTTTAAAGGATTTTTTTTTATTAAATTATTTTTTTTTAATTAAATTAATTTAATGTTAAGAGAATCTTTTTGGATTCTTCTGCTATGAAACTCAACTTATCGACTTTTCTTTCCACTCAAATTTCAGGTGCGTTTTGCTTAGATTTGAAATTTAATCTGGCAATAAATCATCAAAGCTGATCTCCCCGCTGCGCTCCAACTAACTTGTCCCCCCATTGATACACCCGATTTGAAATTCCTCCTGGATTATCGACGTGAGGAGGATTTGAACGTCAACATTCTGATAGTAAATCCTTTCCGTGAGTAAAAACGTGCAATTCGCTTTCTGCAGATTCATTAATCTTACTCGGATCTAAAGCGTTTCAACAGGAGAATTGCATTTTGCTGTAGTTAAGATGATGCCAGATAGATGATTCCGTAAATGTCGCCACCAAACCGAGCATCTTCTTCTTTTAACTTGAAAGTAATATTTTCAAATATTTCATTGCGTCATTAAAAAATAAATCAGAAAACAGTTTAATTAATACGAATTAAATCAATCATGAAATAATAAGTAAGAAATGATTAATTTCATAAAAGTGATTAAGAAAGATAAAGATCATGAACAAAAAATAATCAAGACATTAATATAAGAAATAATAAGAAACAGTGCCGTTCAAGAAAAATAAAGTAGTGCAGTGGACTAAGAAGGAAATAAAATTCATACTTAAAGGAAGGACCAGCTTTAAATAAAAGAAAATACTATCCTAATAAACAAAATTAATTAATTGATTTATTTCTAATAAAGAATTTAAAAACAGCACGTAAATAGTTGACTTTTTTACACGAACTACATTTCAAAATTAAAATAATTACAAACAAGCGTCGGCTTCTATATTTGCGAGGAACCTTAAATTACGTAAGTTCTTTTCTGAAAACTTACCAATATATGTATAGAAGGTGATATCAATGTTTTTTTTTAATGAATAGTTCTTGAGAAGTTCAAGAAATAATTAAAACATCCGTGCGCACCAAGAACCGAACAATTTATTTATGCAAACACTTCCATCAAAAATTTCGAAAGCAGAATTTAGTTTGGTTTCGTTTATTAAGTTACGCAAGCGAAAAGTTCCCATACCGGCCCTGCTTTTGCTTGCGTTTAGTTCGCAAGTGCGCCGACTACTGAAAACGTCCCGCCAAGCTGAATTTTGCCTGACAGGATTCGCACGTCCTCCCTACGGAACATAATCACTTGCCTCCCTTTACTTAGAAATGTTTTATTCTATTAGGTGTGAACTTATTGCGACTACGAGTACATAACAAGAATACATTTGGATCAAGTCTATTGGAAATACATATTCCTAAATTGAAAAATTATTTATTTATTGAAAACAATACAGAATGAACCTAATTACATTGATTCCAAACAAAAAAAGAATATGTAAGCTTAAATCGCTATGTATTAAATAATAATAAAACCTCGTTTCAGTCAATTATATCTGGCATTCCACAAGGCTCTGTAATGGGGCCGCTTTTGTATAATCTGTACTCTTCTTGTCTTTGATTTACAAATTATTTTTATGATGGTGATACTCAACTACATTATAGTTTTAAATTACCAGACATAAAGTTAGCAATTGGTTAAATTAACAAAATAAATAAATAAAATATTGAAAATTTTCGAAATTAAGAATTTTCAGTTTTTTTCAGATATTTCAGAAATGAATGAAGATAGAAGAGACTTATTTGCACATTTTTATAGGCCTCAGAATAGTGCAATTTTCTTGTAATTTAACCGTCTTTGTATTCCTTATAGTTTACGAGGTCCCCATGCTGAGCCTTTAATTATTATTATAACCCTGTAGAGTTTGCAGATAGCCACAGGTGAGAAATATGCATGAGGGTTGATCTAAATCTAAAAATTTGTTAGATCTACGTGATTTTTAATAAAATCTCAAGTCCGAGATTAGCGTTAACTCTGTCAGACTAAAGGAAATGCAACTAGTCTTGTCTAATAGGTACAGTTCGGAATTTCATTAGATAACAACACACGTAACCGAGCTTTATGCATATAGCATTATGTGACATATCCTCATCTATAATTTAGCATGATTGCATATCCGTTGGACCTCCGGCGCTTCAAGAGCCTGGGCGTGGTTTGAAAGCATTTTAGAACTTTGTCAAAGACGAAAACTTTCGGGTTATTTGACGAAGGCGGCGGTCTTGGAGAAGTTCACATTTATTTGCGTTTTCGTAATTTTCAGTGAGCTATAGACCGCTACTTTTGTTTAAGTTCCTGAATGAGACGGGGCTATTTCTTCCAGACAGAAATAATGATCCCTCTTCAACTTTTTCAGTTTTATCATTCGAAACCAATTTATTGCTTTTGGATGTTCTTTATATTGAAATTGAAAAGTAGTAATGCTTTTATGTAATCGAGAAAACGGTTTTAAATTTCGTAACGATAGGAGAAAGTACTACCCTTACTTACAGTGCAAGTGCAAAGTTGTAAAGGTGGACAAGACGAAGCCTTGAAAACCATTTCCTACATTGGCAATTCAGTGGTGATGTATACGCGTCGGATGACACGTGTTGATTCTGTTCGGGATTTAATAACGGTACCAAGGAAACAGTGCGTATCCAAATGATACGGCAATTAAAGCATCTGGTCATTTACGTATACGTTTAATACGAAAACGTAATTGCCAAAACTCGCTATTAATATTAATAATGTCGCCATTCTCTATTTCCGCAAATAGGTCACTAATTTGATGTATACTGGTGCTTAAAAGCATCCGAATGAAAAGCAATAAAATCGTTCGAATATGACCCTTGTGGTAAACTTCCACAGTGCCAGGCGGTCACACCGGTCGTCCGAACACTTTTAAGCACCAGTATACAGTCGTGTTCAAAAAAGTGTTGTACAGAATTTGTACTGTGTAAACTTGTATGTGCATTCATGAAGTTCAACAAATTGTTGTACATTTTGTTACATAATATACGGTTTCTGGCAATAATAATATTATTGAATAGAAAAACTAATTGCCGCTCAAAAGCAAAGATATTCAAAACGTAGCTGTACAACACCTTTTTGAACACATCTATATATAAGTAAGTTATATACAGTGTAGATTTCATCTATATACAGTGTATATTTCATAACAAATAACAAAATGTTGTGCGGGAGGTAAGTTTGACGAAGAAACGAAGCTATGCGAATAAATCGCACAAACACAGGATATTGTTGTTTCGTGTGATTTATAGAAACTATTTTTAGAGGAGCGTACAAAAACAAATTTATTTACTGCGTAAAGATATAAATCAATCAACTATCTGGAACATAGTACATACTAGCTTCACCGAACTTTTTTTTACATACAATGTGAACTATTTTGAATCTTTTCTATTTTGGAAACTCATTTGGGTTATATAAAGTAGCTCGTTAAAGCACTAGAAATTTTATTTTGTTAGGTTGGCGACAACATATTGCTGCGATATCCACCTGAAAATGAAGAGACAAGGCAAATAAGCAGGGTAGAAACGAACAACTTACTTGTACGGAGGCCAAACAGAGTAGCTCATCTGTGGTGATGTCTCCAGGACGATTCTTTTGCTGAGCGTATTTATTCGAAAAACTTAGAATTTCATTCAACACTTCCTGATCGAAGAATAATTGAAAAGTGGCTGCAGGTGAAAGATTATTCTGCACAGATAATACAGGCTTCCAATCAGAAAAGTTTGGAACTTCTAAATCACTTTCCTTGTAATCAAAATTTTTGAGATGTTTTGGTATTCGTTCGACAAATGATGATAAAGGTTTTTCATCATCACTATCCCAGTCTTCCTCTGATATTTGGATTTCCACTTGAACTCTGAGTTGCGCTCCAGGCAAATTATTTGGCACAACAAAATTTTCATCTCCAGAATCTTCATCGGTATCACAATCTTCATTTGCATTTTCTGGTGGAAAAATAGCTATTTCTTTTGGTAACTTATTAATGTCGTCGTTTTTCTATCTCTTCCAACAATTCGGCAAAAGTAAGCTGCTTTTTCCAATATCTAAAGAAAAAAACACACACACACACATAAAACGGTAAGATTAGACCTACTGTCCTTTTAAAAGAACACCGTTTTTTTTACTCTATATTTCTTGTAAATTGAATAAATGTATGAAGTTATGGCATTATGAACGTTTCTGGAACTTTAGTGCATTGAAATATAACATAGTAAAGTCATAATTATCAATAACAATTATTATTACTTACCTCGAGTCACCCATTGTAAATCAGGAACGGACACCATAACAAAAACAATGTATGTAACGCAAAAAAATCACCGGCTATAACAAACATATCTTACAGTTTGCTTTACAATACTCCAAAGCATTGAGTGCAGATGGCGCTATTTGTATCCTAGACGCAAGTCCTAGACGTTGTATTGGATTCAGGTAAAAACAAACAGTTTGTTCTTTTAAAAGGACGGTAGGGCTAAATGGGTTAAAACAACAACGCACAACTGATTCCGTAGAATTTTGGCTTTTGAAGGCAGCAAAAGACAATCATCCAGCCACAACGAGGTATCAACAAGTAGAACAAGAACGGGTTCCGCAGGAAGTGAAATAAGTGCTCGATGTGGTTGTTGATTGTGATTGTGTGTCGTGTGAAGTGTCGTTGCTCAGTTACGCTGACATAAACAATCTAAAAAAGATTAGGGAATAATTAAAAGTCGTCGATTAAGTTAGTTTATAGTAGATTTTTAGTTAGAGAATGAAGAAAATTAGTTCAGTTAAACAGGATAATTTTAGGAAGTTAGGTGACGAAATAGCGTTAATGGTTAATGAAAACAGCTTCAGTTATGACAGAATTTAATTTAATTTAACAGTTTCTTTGGAAAATAAGAGAATTTAAGTTAATTTTGAGGATATGAAGTTAGAAAGTTAGGTTACGCGAAGGAAGATTTGGTTTTTATGAATCAAATAATGCATTTACCGACTAGGTGTAGCTCAAAAATTGTAAAACAAGTATTTCCAAATTGCTTACGTTCAATTTTAGTAGACAGAAATCCGAAAATTTGAAAAAATTGTAAAAATGCATGTCCAAGTAAACAGACTAGAAACCACCTAATGGTCCGTTTTCACGCTCAAGCAATTTGCACAAATGTGCTTGTGCACAAAGGAAGTCGTTGCATGAAAACGTATTTTTTTGCTTGCACAAGCTAAAAAGGTTGGCAAACTGCATGCATTGGCGCAAGCAAATTTGTATGCGCAAATGCTTGCACAAATCCGTTTGCGCAAATTGCTTGAGCGTGAAAACGGACCATAACACGTCTTAAAGACATTTTAGCGAACTTGTCCATTAAAACACTCGTCATTTTGCGGTTCGTTTTCTAAACTTGAACGCGTGCGTTAAAATCATTTCCTATGAAACATGTTTTTTTAATATCTAGTACTATCCTTTGGTTTCTTGGCGTTATCGCAACATCCAAGAGCATTGAGTTTTTGGTCAACTCTGCTTCCAAATCTACGTACGGGATCAGGTATAAGTTATGTAAACGAGGTATACGCATTAATCAAATTGCATAATTACCCCGTTGCATTAAATTACGGCTACATGAATCTGCAGGTAATATTGTTGATGTTCGGAAATTACATGCACAATATACGTATGTCATAAATGTACTTACATTACATATCTTTGTAAATATACAAGATATGGATATCCGCTGCTGCCGTTGGGTTCGTGTTTGACCTTCAATTGCTCAAGGATATTGAAATCCACAAAGAAAATACTGGCTCTGTTAAATTCAGCGAATAAGGATCTTTTTTAAATGAGCAATCTTAAAAGCTACATGGTGACTCGACCAGCGTTATGTCATCTTGTTGAAACCACATTTTCAGATTTTAACTTGACGTAAGAAGTTCCCCAGTTTTAACCTCCTCATTTGTCCCATTTAGGGCACAGTACACTTATCAATCAGTAGGGACAGCTCGTGTCGGCACCTTTGATGTTCATACTACCGTTTTCAGAGCCAATATGGCCGTTACTGGCGGGCTTTCATTTTATTGCTACTAGATGTCGCTGGTTGAAAAAATGGCACGGATAGAAATGAATGCAAGCAAATCATAGAATGCGATGTTGTTTTACACAACTTCAGACTTTCTACACAACATAAATTCATTATAATCTAACAAAGATGCTTTTCTGTTCAATCTTTCTCATCTCTCCGCATCCATCACACAAAATGCTGAATTAAAAAACGCCCGCTTAAAAGCAATTGATGAATTCACCGGTGCGCCACACGCGGCCGTTTGTGGAAAGTCCGCCAGTTTTCGCACATACGCACTCAGAAACTGTAGTGCCAGAAACCCCTAGCCAGTGTTGCCAATCGTACAATAATTATCGAATTGTATGATAATTTTAAGGACGCGTACGATAGCTTTTCTTGTACAATATTTTTACAATAATTTTGACGATTTTTTTCAGCAAATATATATAATATATATATATAATAGTTTTAAATGATAAACGGAATAGTATTTTTATTCTACATTTCCAATAATTCATAATCTCATCAGTATTATCAGCTTTTTTTTAACTACGTTTGTGTTCTGATGTTATAATATGCCATTCATAAAATTTTCATTCTGTGCAGGCCATGGAATTTAAACGTACGCGGTAAATTGATTCTTCGCTTCGCGCTGGCTGTCGTGTGACATTACTGTCACCAAAAAACGTAACTTTTCTTATTCTATATAGCGATTTTCAGTGTTTTTATAATGAAAATAAACGTTTACTTAGATAGGTAATTATTTTTAACTCCATAATAAATGTTGAAAGTGACCTCCATCTTCTTGAAGACACAACTAAAAATGTAAGTCTGGTTTCAAGATTTTTCGACAAGTTGAAAACGAAAGATCAACTTGTTGTGAAAATGCACGTACAGAAATTTTTGGTTGGTCTTGAATGATTTCCTGAACATTTTGTATGGTATCACGCATCAGCAGTTCTTTTCTTTGAACGGCCGCTATCTTTTTTTTGCTAAGCTTCCAGTTTCACGAAATAAATTTACAGTGTGCATCAAATTATCATAAAATTGACCATAAATTTTTCGTCCAGTACGAAAATACGCTTCTAACAATCTAACAATCTAACGCTTTTTGTTGTTCTGAGAAAACCATTTTAAATAATAAATGAAACCAAATATTATGAACTGTCTTATAAATTGACGTTTAAAAAAAATAGATATAATCAAAGACATAAATTTTTCTTCCACAGCCAACCTAAAATGAAAATTTTTTGAATCGCTTGATATTTGTTTTTAGTATATTACCTATACGTCATTTTTTACAATAAGCCGATCTGATCAATCTGAGTTAAGAACACACACAGCATGACCCCCAACTGCAAGTGGCAAATCTATTTCACGACAGTTAAAAGGAGATAGCTATACATATAAAAGTTCTTAAAATTACGATCGATCGATTGGCATTTATTAAAAAAGTGATGAACAAACTTCATTTTTTTATTATATGCCGATCGTATAGATCTGAGTCAACAAATTGAAATGACATGATATGACAAAAGCCGTAAGGCTGTTTCACGAAAGTTAGAAGGAGATAGCCACATAGAAGTTCTTTGACTTATCGACCGATCGATCGGCATAATGGCATATAATTAAAAAAATGAACTGCACATATAAGGATTATTTTTCAATAATGAAAAATGTATGTAAATATTGGCATTCTTTATCCAAAAATAACAAAAAATGAATCTATGTAAATGTACAATAATTTGGAAAGTGAAAGTTGATAATGCACAATAATTTTGGTATACCCGTACGATAGTTTGGTTAGGCAAGGTTGGCAACACTGCCCCTAGCTGCCCCTACTGATTGATGAATATACTGTGTTTAGGGCCGGTCTTTCCACCTCTTGATAAATTAATTGACGGATAACTACCATGGAAACGATTCGTAAAAATTAAACAACCATTCATAAAAATCAAATTATTCGCCGGATAACTTTAACTGGAAGATGGAGAAACCGGCCCCGACAAATTTTCTGTTAGGTTAGACTAAGAGAGCTAACTTCAGTTCCCTTGTAAAAGGAAATTGCTTCAAATATTCGATTTCACATTGTCATTTGTTAAGGATATACGGATATACAATGCGATCGAATAAAAAAAATAATCAGAATTGGATGGGAACAAAACGCTGCATGTCGTTCATCCTTAGTTATTTTTTTATTTGAAAAGTGACACTGACAGTTGACGTCTGCAAAATGACTGGTTCAAAGCGTCCTAGAAGATACAGGCTCTGTTATGAGTTATAAGAGTGGGAGTCGTAGTCGTCACCTAGCGAGAAAGTAACGGCCGGCAATGGGCTAATCTCTCCCGGGGTTCTACGTATGCAAGCGTGAATACTGGGTGTCTTTAATTGAAACCACAGATAGTAGTCAAAAAAAGAAGCAAAATTTGTTATACAACAATAAGGATAAAGTAAATAATAACTCCGGGAAAAATCAGTTTTCGTTTGCAAAGAAATTGTTTGAGTAACGCTGGTTGACGATTTAAATGGATTTAAATGTCTCAGCTGCGCAGAATTGGTGTTGTTTTTTTGTGATCATAAACGAATAAATACGGTATTTGTTGGGCTAGGTCATGTTTGTCGGTCGCAAAAAATTTCGTCAGGATTGTAAATAAAAACGTCTTTTCGCGGCGTTCCTTATTGCAGTTACTTATCACAAGTGTACATCAGTGCAGCATAACAAACAGGCCTTTCTTATGCTTATTTATTTGAAGTAAAATTTAAAAGCAAACTGAATTCGTAGCACAATAATGCATTTCAGTTTTATTTGTTTTATTTTCATGACAGTACATCGATCTGTGTTTATGTTCAGTAATACGACGAAAATAAATGTCTACTAAAAATGTTGATAAATATTAATTAAATCCAAGAAACGAGTGGCTTAATTAGTTTTCGTGATGAAAATTTGATTCTGGTTTAAAATAATTCTGAATTTTCGGAAACGTTTACCTACATTCGTCTTGGCGATTTATTGGTTACAATTGCACTGTCATAAAATAAAATTCAGCTCAGTTTCATTCTTTCCTTCTTTTATTGTTTGTTTTTATTATTATCATGCTGTCATAACTCATAACTTAGAATGAAAGCCGAAGTGTTGAATACCAGTTTTTGAGAAAATTTAGCCCGAGCGAGTACGTTTGTAATGTATAAAAGTTATTTATCAAGTTTACGTAGTGTGTAGTTTGTTTTGTGTTAGTTTAATTCGTGTAAATATCTGTGTACATAACTTAATTTAAGTGTAAATAGGTATTAAATATGGCTCATGTGTATTCCAATGAGGAATTGATAGACAGAGTGCTCTGTTATGGCTTATAGCGAATTATGTGTTAATACCGCAGGACATTTTGAACATTTATTGCAATTACAAATATCAGTGCCAAGAACAAGAAGTGAACTTTAGTAAAATTCTAAGTTTATAATGAATGCACAGGTATGACAACACGTTCGATATGCATTTTGTGCTGTACTGTACATTTTTTTATTTCGCATAAACGCATTTCGCTATGGTAGTGTCGGTGAAACACAAATGGATTTATGTCGAAGACGCGCGCGCGAGACCTTGGCCTAGTTCTTTCAAACGTAAATAAAAAAAATTATTGCAGTTTTTTGCTTTTTATTGAAAGCGGACTTGCCTCAACAAGTCATAAACTAAGCAGAGGTTTCAAAACAAAGGAACTGCACGCGCTTGTGGTAGGTCAGTTTTTCATTTTTGAGCAATACCGTTCATATTTGGGAAATCAATCTCTTTTATAATGAGCAACTTACAGTTTTAATTAAAGACATAGGTTTTGAGACACCCTGTATAATTAAATGATTATTTATTAACACTATCATCGTTCTTCTTGAATTTTTCGTGTTCTTATCCAAAATTAAATATTTAATAATGTATTTCATAAAACATCTTTTAATATTAATTATTTTCCAAATGATAGGAAAACATATTTGATAATAATTTCTTTGGATACCCTACAACTTTAAAAATATCTTCATGTTTCTCAACTATTATTTAAATGTACAAAGGAACGATACACAAATAGCCGCAAAATCGACAGTTGGATATTTTAATTTTCTGCGAGAAAATTTAATAGATATAGATTTTGTTCAGGCAAAATAAGTTCTTCATCAGTGGATATTAAATTGATGCATTCTTGACAAGACAGTTTTGGTAAAATTTTAAATATTATACATATAGCCCGATATATGTACAAGTCATTAAATTAATTTCTTCTTGTGTTGTAGTAATTTCAAAACATCTATTACTAATTTCATTTCTTTTGGAATATAATTCATTAAAAGCCGTGAAAAAATTATTCTACAAAACAGAAATGAAATACAATGCGATCGAAAATGATTGAGCGTCCTTCAAAAATATGTAATAATTTCGATAAGAAAAATTCGTAGAAAACTCAATTAATAAACAATCCATGCACAACATGGGAACGCTATTGACTGTCACCTGACCATGAATATTCAAAAACGCTAAAATTTTCTAGGCCGAAGGTAGTTTTGATCACCTTTGGGTATTTATTTTCTCAAGGACGCTCAATCATTTTCGATCACATTGTACAATGGAAAGCAACATTTGCGCTCCGTCCTCTCACGCGGCTACAAAGCGTCTGTGAAGACTCCGAATTTAGAATATCCGGCTTAGAGATTTGGTGGGGATTTCAGTATGTACACGGCCTATACCTCTAGTCGGCAATGACTGGTTACTTCACCTGGAAAATATTCCTGAAACTTTTTGTAACAGGCAATATAACGCGTGATCAATATCTTTACTAATCAAGTGACCTATCGAAAAAAATTATGTCTTTGATTAGTTCATTATTTCAAATGCCATTTGAATTATTTAATTATTTAATTTATTTATTTATTATTTTGTATAGGAATGTAATATAAATATGTAATTTGAAATAATGAACTAATCAAAGACACATGATTTTATGTTCATAGGTCACTTGATTAGAAAAGATATTGATCACCTGTTAGAAATGTTGCTATTCACCATTTTGCAGTTTAGCTTCATTCCTAAAATAGAATTGTAAAAAAAAAATTGTCTCCACTTTGTTATGCGTAATTGTTATTTTTGAGAACTCTATAAAAGAAACTACTACAACTTTTGTTTTCAAAGTTTCCCTCTCTATCTCTCTAAAATAAATCCTCTAAATCAATGCTGGGCACGAGAGTCGTGGTGAGTTCATCCCCTCCACAAGCAAGAACTGTAATCGGCGACAGTCGAAAATATTCGCCACTTGTCGAAACATTATATTGCACGTCGTTGGTTCTAGGCGTGCCGATTTGAATTTAAACTGGAATAAGCGCGAAACACTTGCGGAGAAGTATAAGGGGTGGTGGAACTGTTCCCCTACTGTTGCTCGGCCCTGCTCTATATAGTAGAGTGCATGATATTTAAAAATTAAACGGTCAAGAGTGATTGACCCTATCGCTCTATAAGAATTTTTATTTTTAGTTAATATTTCTGAAGAACATCTAAAATACCTGGAAGGATATTTTCATTTCTCATGGATGTGTTAATGTGAAGAACTACTGTTAGTTACAGATTCCTATACATGGCGTTTCCAATGTTCACCGACAGGTGATAGTACTACCTACGGTGTCAAGAGGAGATTTCTGCAATCTATACAACGTTACGTTTTAAAACATCCGTTAGATGGCGCATCCATATACAACTAGATAACGACAAAGATCTGGGCCATATCTGGGCACAGAAGTGCTGCAAATTAATATTTAATAATCATATTTAGCTCCAAATTGGCCACTTCATTTAAGGTAATGATAGTGTGCTGTTTAACAATTTATTTTTATTTTAGGTAAAGTAAGCGAGATGCAAAACACAGAAAAAGGTTACATAATATAGAACATATCTTGTTTAAATTAAATGTCTTAAGAGCTCTTTCTACTTTAGCTGCAAAATTATGTGTAACAGTTTTTAAATTCCCAGTTCAATGTTTTTTTGCAAACACTTCCTTAAAATGCTTTTCTTTCTATAAGAACCATGAGGTTCATTGATCTGAGATTTCAAAAAAATGTCTTCTTTTCCACGGAGCCATTAGCGATTCGTGGCCACTTTTCTTATAAATATTTATAGTTTATGCATGAGATTTTGCATGTTGTCTCGGTTTTCTTTTACCTATTCCAATTGTCCCTAGTAAGTAAAATCAATCTGAAAATAAACATTTATATGAAAGCATTTCCCTTCGCAAGCATGTTGTTTTTATTGTATCTATTTTATTTACAACTGAAACACGGATTAATACACAGGCGTTTCCTAAGCTCGGTCCGTAACTTGAGGGTGTAATTACTTGTGATATTTTAATAAAAAGCTTTTATAAAAACGTGTGTCCAGAAACGTTTATATTCCAAGATACAGGGTGTAAAAGTAAAACTTCATAGAGTTTTTTTTATTGTTTTTATTATTTTCTAACGTGTAACTAACAATACACAACAAAAAATGTCTCTCGTATTTTTTTACCTAATACTAATCGATTATTACAATTATTATTAGAAAAATGGCCCGGTATTATAAGTTTTAACTTTACACCTTGTATCTCGGAATATAAGCGTTTTCGGACACATATATTATTTATATAAAAGCTTTTTATTAAATTATCGCAAATAATTACACCATGAAGTTACGGATCGTACTTAGAAAACACCCTGTATAATAATATCAATATAATTTTGTGAAAGGTGTTGGCTAACTTCTCCATAGTGAAACATCAATGAATACCAGAAGTTATTTTATGTTTTCTTCTATATTGAAAATTGAAAGGCTAGAGGAGAATACAGTTTTATACTTTTTAAATAGCATATTAATATTAAATATTATTAACACACAATAAGAAACCTATAAAATCTTTCACTATTTTGAAGTGACCACACGATACATTTTTATGATATAGTCTTTTTCAAACAGTGACAGCAATATTTTTTAGAATTAAAACACTTTCTTGACCTTGAAAATTATCACTTCTTGAGGAAGCTGCATGTGCTATCAACGTAAGACTTTTAAATTGAATTATATTTACAAAAGTTTGTAATAATTCGATAGATACTATTAAGATTAAGATATTTTGCAGCAAAAAAAGAATCAATCTAAAAAACTGAGTATTTCGAAACATAATTATATATTAAAAAGCATTTAACATATAAACTATTTTAAGGCACTTACAAGGAAAGATAAAATGTAATGAAACTATTTTATTATTCAAGCGGTAAAATTCACTATCCAATTTCTAAGAGTTAAATTGTATTTGGAGCAGCATTTTGTCTAGTTTGACTAATATCACACAATCGTATCGAAATTTACAAAATTGATTGAATCCACTTCATCCGTTACTGGTGGCCCATCGGGAAAGTGTCGACTAAGAATATCCTTAGGACGAATCTAGAATTCAAATAACACAAACAAAACATGTAAAGAATAAACTTGAATCACCAACCTTTTTGTACCTAACGTCGTCAAAATTGTAACCTTTGTAAAATGCTATAGATTGCAAACTTCTCAGCGACCTCAACCTTTGCACTGGATCTACTTGAAGTAACCTCAACAATAAATCTTTTGAAGGCACGTCCAAATTATTGTGCTCAGGTAACCTTCCTGGTGGGTTTGAGTTGTCTGTTTCATCGCCATCCTCTGAGCTAACCCATGTTGGATACTACAAAAACAAACAGGAAAAGAATTCTAAAATTTTTGTACTGTATTGAAATAAGATCATATTAACAAGAAAAACATTATTTCATTTATTTCGCCCATTACAGCATTTGAAAAAAAACATTTTCCAAAGTTTGGATAAGTATACATATATTTGATTTTACTTATTCTACATGAAACCGTACCTTCTCCTAAGTAAATAATTAACAGCACCGATGGTTGCAGAAAATGCTTGAAAATTTTATAGCAATCAAGCAAAAAATAAATGAATTTAAACTGAAAAAGGAAAATGAAAAGTCTATTCTTTGTTATAATTATTTACTAAATCGAATCTGTTTGAGTTGCATTCTAAAAAGCAGGAGCGACGATATTTCGACAACGACCTCAAAACACAAGTCAATGTTGACTTTATTTAACCGCGGAATTTCAGCCTCCTAGGAGGAACCTTCAGGTCATGTTTATATGCCTACGCAAGAAAAAACAATGACAACTGAATTGCTTCATAAAATTTCCTGTGACAATCAAAACATGCGACATGTATCATAGGTAACCTTTAACTGTTTTGATCTACTTGATAACAACTTTGAATCTTGAGGAGACTTTCAATCTACAGTGAACACTCACAAGTATATTACTTCTTTTGCAGCAAATTTTTACTTTTATAAAAAAGAGCATCCCATATGAATTCATAATAAAATGGAAAACAATGATATTACTCTTGTTTACTACCTTTTTCTAGAACGTGTGATTATAGAGGGTGACTGACAATTGTTTCGCAAAGAAAAACGTGTAAGAGAACGAGGCTACGGGAAAAAAAAAATTTTAAGTTCAACGAAATATAATGATTTGAAAATTTACCCCAAAAGCAGGCTGTGTCACTGCATATGAAGTACAACGCCACGTTTTATAAATACAGCAGTAAATTGGGGTGTTATTTTATTGACTACACAGATGTGACCTCGACACACATCTGACTTTCGTTTTATTACATGTTTGACAGCTGGGGGAGAAAGTCTGAGTTATGTTTCTTTTACACGGCATAATTAACTGATGTTTAAATTGATAGGGATGTTTGAAAATCTCGGAAATTCAGACAGAATTACTAGAAACTGATGTAGGTAAAATTATCGCGACAAGACGACAAGATTCCAAGGAATCGCTTAAACATATCACTTTTCTCCGAAAATGTGAAACGCTTTATTATACCTGAATTTCACGACTGTCAATTCTTTTACTTATTAATGGACGAGACTACTTGTTCCTCATTCATGCGCAAACTTACAGCTGATTGTAAAAGCCTATAATAACAAATTTGTTACTCCTTGAACGACGCACACAAAACGAAATTATAATAATCAACAAACCGAACAGATTTCGAATGAGTTTACTGATTAGAACGTTCTATACAAATTCCTTGGAAAATATGGAGTGCCACGAGGCTCTCTGTTCGGCCCCTTCTTGTCCCTAATCTTTGTTAATGCCTTGCACTGAGGTGCTACAACAGCAGTCCTACTTTCAGAAGGTAATGCCAACAGATTAGGATTAGAGGAAGGACTTAAATGTTATTTCACTACAATTCACATCTTGGTAGGCTAAAAACAGTTTAATTTTAAAATGTAACAAAACACCCCAAATAAATTTTTATAATCGTCACCCAAATATGGACGTGAAATGATCCCAGGAAGAGATTATTCTGCAAGAGCATATCGGTTATTAAGTGTAACAACCATCGACTGCAATCTAATTTGGGATTTGCATATGCAAACTAAGCAGCGCACATTTCGAACTGTTGAATATGAAGCGTTACGTAAACAATCATGTCTTGCCCAAGTTTATCATAGCCTTGGTTTTTAATATATTGTTATGAACTATGGGGCAATGCTCATAACGCCAAAAAAATATTCATTGCTCAAAAGAGGATTGTAAAACTAAAAATGTCTAATACTGCATATCAGGAAACTTGCATTTCCATCATAATTATCCCAAAAATGTATATGTATACGTCACTGCATCGTGTGTGTGTTGCTGAAGAACTTTATATAAATTATTACCAGAGAGCGGACGACCTCAGGTTTTCCCTCATTCGACATCTTGTAGATGACTCATTCAAGGCAAACTGCCTACTTCTGATATCAAAAACCTAAAACCGACCGCTCTCTGATCATAATATTTGTGGGCGAAAAACAAGCATTTCAAAAGTCTTTCACGTCACACGCCATGACGATACCTTATAGGAAAAATTCACAGTGATTTCAGACTTTCAGGGCAAAGGTTATTTGTATAAAGGGTGTTCTATTTAAACCGTTCACCATTACTAACTTTTTTATTTTTAAAGATAGAAATTTAATTATATATGCCGAGATTTTTATGTTGATTCTGAATTTCTAACTAAAGGAACAATTGCACTGTTAACTGTCAAAATATTGTAAGAACGTAATTTTTTAAAATAACAATGTATTTATTTTTGCAATTAGTTTGGTAGAGATTTTCTTTCTCTTTACGGTAGGGTTGCCACCTTTCAGTAGTGCCAGACCGGGATATCCTTATCTGAACACCCTCTCAAATCTTCTTAGACCATAGTGGTGCCAACTTAGGGATTTCCCCCTAATTTGAGGGTTACATTCGTGTGAACGATGTTTTCAGAGGGGGAAACTAAAATCAAAATTAAAAATTAATATAACTCTGTGTATGAGACAATATTTCTTTTGTAATAAAAATATTTTATTGGAAAATTTAAATTTCCATTCCTAAAATCATTTTGAAATGCGCAGTTGGTTGTCTGTTTTACCGTTCTTATTTGAGTATTTGACAGTTGATATCAGTTTGTTTCTATTACGTAACATGAGAAAGTATTTACAAAATTACCCAAATGGTTTGTTTCCATTACATGGCATACAAGTGAGCACTAAGAAAAAGTATTTACAAAATTATCCGTTAGCGCCAGCAATCGCCACGCGCGCAACAAAACTTCTCAAAGTAGACTTTAAAAGTCGAGTATTAGAAAATATTTTTTTTGTGTTAAATACGCCGCACATGTTACATTTATTTTTAATACCTAACTATAGGGCCGTAACCAGAGCGTGGCGCCATGGGCGCAAGCAAAAGAGAGGGGTTGGGGTTGGATTGAAGTAAAAACAAAAAAGCACTTATAAATTAAACGATAAAATGTGTATAAGCACACTAAATAATGTAAAACACGTTTCAAATTGAATGAATGTTAACTTTACGTAGATATGCAATAACAGTAACCGCACTCAGCTATACGCAGAAGTGACGTCAGAAGCAAGTCGTTCCTGGTTAACCCTTTCAGCCCTGAAAAAATGCCTCTCAATTAATTTTTTTTTGTGGAATATTGCTTGGCAAGGTTTCAAAAGATTGTATCAACACACAATTTATGTTTTCTAAAATAATATACATATATTTAGATAAGGTTACATGGTGAAACCAGTAGGTCTCAACGCGTATGGTAAGATGCGAAACAATTCTTTTTATCAGACAAACATAGACCTACGTTGCAAGTTCTGCAGTACCATCTGCTACGATGTGGTACAGCCGTACTGCTACAGGAAGCACACCTTCTTGAAGTACCATGAATTGGCATATGAGCCGCAGCATCAAATCTTTTTTCCTGTGGAACATTTTCGCGAAAAGGATATGTCCTAATATGTCCTCTTTGCTTGATTTTCTGCCTCTGCGCCCACTAATCCAGTAACTACCGCTAGTCTGAATGATTTCAGATCCATGACCTTATCATTGCTCCCTTCTTTGAAAATGATATAAGAGTTTACAAGTGACATATCAACAAAATACCATAATATTCAATGCCACCATTTACGACTTTTTCTATTAATTTCATAACACTGTTTTAGTATGTCAAATTTATCGACATACCCCATATGTATATTGTAAGATTTTACTATTGTAGGACATACGATATCTGTAAGAGTTCCGTCTTTTTCCCTTCTTGTAACCGATTCTACTTTCTCAGGATTTTCATAATTTGACTAAAATAAAACAGGTTTTTTATCCATCCACTTTACACAAACAAGACCATCATTTCTCATCCTCCAATCATAATCTCCTCTTTTCATGAATTTGTCACTTACAAAATCTATTGGCATATCTCTTCGACCTCTTCTTAGAATTCCGCATGCGTATATATTATCCAATAGTAAATCTTCATAAGACTAACAGATGAAAAAAAATTATCAAAGTAGACTTTATGGTAATTTTCGACTATGGACCCAACTCTTTTTCAACTGAATTAGCGATCTGTCCAGTATAAATCTGAAATTCTGATATATACCCAGATCTATTTGCTCTCAGCCACACTTTATAGCCTCTTTTCACCGGCTTATATATTGCCGTAAGCTCGACCTGCCTTTGAATCGAATCATATATTGATTCAATAGCTTGAAACTCTTCAGGTTTATATGTATTGAGCATGGTATCTGCTAAAGAATATAACAAAGGACGAACTTTATATAATTTATCAAAGTTTGGTTCATCTCTTTTGGGTTGAACAGCATTATTATTCAAA
Source organism: Dorcus parallelipipedus (assembly GCA_958336345.1). Lineage (NCBI taxonomy): Eukaryota > Metazoa > Arthropoda > Insecta > Coleoptera > Lucanidae > Dorcus > Dorcus parallelipipedus. The sequence continues at coordinate 14,193,867 of OY284478.1, forward strand.
TGTATGTTCCCCAAAAGAAAGGCAAATCGATCTCTAGACATCAGGTTGGAAATGTAATGGTCGCGCAAAACAAGTTTACTTGAAAAGTAGTCTTTATAACTAGGTAAATGCTTTATTCCCATTAGGATATTTACTGCTAGAAATACTTTTATTTCTTGAACATTTGTCTGTACAAATAATTTACCCTTTTCTAAGTATTGCTGAGTAGCATACAGATTGGTCTCAAATACAATTTTTTCTATTAGATTTGTAGGAAACAACGTTAGAAATATATCCACTGGTGATTCTATGTCTTCACTTACATTTGGTCCAACTTGCTCTGTAAATTGTATAGCATCGGTATATTTTGATATTTTTTTCCATGAGATATTTTGTTTTTCAAGTTTAGTTTTCACTAATTCTAAGGGTAGGAAATCTGCAGAATCCCATCCATCATTTTCATTTTGAAAAACATCCAAAACATCGACATTTTCCATTTGAAGAACATCCGTATTGTGTATTTCATCATTGCATATATCATTCGTGTCATCATCGCCAAAATCCGAGGCATTTGAATCATTGTCCGACGGTATTCCATCAAGAAAAATTTGAAAATCATCTACTGATAATTTTTCCAGATCGGATATTTTGTAAATTTTTTGCGATCCTAAAATAGAAATAATTTTATTCCTACTGGTTGCGCCGTGAAACCGTAGCTTCATCCGTAAAAATAATAAACATTACAGATAAAAATGTAAACGATAACGTTTCTCTTTTATTGTATAGTATTTTTGTTAGTGATATACATATACATACCAGCCATTATTTTGTTATTTTCAAATATAAAAAAAATATTTATATTTCAAAACGTCACACGGTACTTTTTCTTTTATTCACTCTATATGGTGGTTAAAAATCAAAGTAGAAACCTGTAATACTGCGAAAATTAATTTACTCATCAACAGATGGCACCATTACGAAACACAGTTTATGTTGGTTACATTGTTGAACCATTCGGACTTCAAAGCAGAAAAATTAGAAGAAGTGGTTTCATAATGTAACCGCTAGGGCTGAAACGGTTAAAACATGACAACTTCAAATGTACATCTCCGTTATTTATCGATGAATTTTAAAAATCTTTTCACAGACAGATGCTTTTGGTCTACACTTTACTATTATTAAAAAAAATATTCTATTTCCAAGATGAGGAACTTCTCCATTGTGACCTCGCTTCAAAGGAACGAGAGGTACAAAAGAGACTTGAAGAAAAAGCAGTCATTGAAAAGAATAAAGAAAAAAATAGTGAAAACTAGATTGGATACGGTAAACTGAATAATGTAATGAATATGAACATCAATTAAGGTGGCCACATCTCGCGGCCGATTTTTAACCTGAAATTACATGAAAATTGACAACTAATTTGCAACCAAGTAAGCCATTACATACAGAGCGGCCAAATAACGCTATTACAGCATAATTTCAAAAGTATGTTGCAAGTCGGTTTTAATTGTGGAATCCTATCGTATTTTCTACGTGCATTTATAGTTGACGCTGCGCCCGTTTTCAATCGATAACACAGGTCGACAAAAAAAATATTTTTTGTGCCTGGGTTTGGTTCATGATTTTTTTAATTATCACGCATAAAAACAATAAAAAAACGTATTCATTCCCTTCAAACTTGGCTTTTGTAGTCTTGAGATAGATATTACCGATTCCATAGTTTTGCCTCTAAACTACACCTTTTCCAATTGCAATTCAGAAAAGATCAAATTTATTTCAGAAATTTTCAAATGTACTTCATTCAGAATTGTCAATTTAATTTCGGAATGTGTCATTTGAAATTTAATTTAATTTCAGAATCCGTTAAGCACAGTGCACAGTGGCCGCACCGCACCTGTATTGCAACTTTGCAATACAGGTGCAATACAGGTTCGCTGAAAATAAAAGTTAATGCACCCGTCATGCACCTCGAACGAACCATTGGTGCGTGCGAGGTGCAAACACCTAAGCGCACTTCTTCATACTTGGTCTTTTCAAGCAGATTTTGATGAAGCATTGGCCCTGTTCCTGGGTACTTGTTCTTTATTAGTAATAGCTAATTAAAAAAAGCAAAAATTAAACAACCGCAACAATAATAAATATACAAAACACTTGCGAATCTCTTTGTGATCGGCAAAAATACCGACTCGGAGCGGATCGCGATGCGATGTTCACAAGGGATGCGCTAGTGGTCGTCATCACGTACAAACTGAGCAAGCATCTGTATTGCAACGTTGCAGTACAGGTGCGGTGCGGCGACTGTGTACCCAGCTTTATTTGTAATTCAAATTAGTCATTTTTCAGAAAACATCAACTGTAAATTCAGAAAGCATTGTCTCTGTTAAAAGTGACGATTTCAGAATTACATTTGATATAATCTGAAGTTCATTTAATGCTTCTGAAATTAAACTGATTAATTAATAATAATTAATTAACCACATTTGACGAATTCTGAAATTAAATTGATAAATCTGAATTCCAATTGATGCAATCTGAAATTGAATTGACAAATCTGAATTACAAATATGTAGATTTAAAAACAACATGGGAGCATATTCAGAAGAACAAGGAAAACGTTTCCATCAAGATATTCTAAACTTTGAACACCGTTATCAAGGCCAATATAACGAAAATATGATGGGCGATTATATTTGGAGTTTAATTAGAGAAAGTTCCCGTGAACATAATAAGAAAAGCAAAAGTCTTCATTTTTAACTTATTTTTTGTTTTCTTAATTAATTTTTAATAATTAAAATTGCTTAAAATGTTATTCAGTAACATTTGTTTTATTTTTTTTATTATCTAAGCAACTGAAGTCATAGATTTTTAAAAATTTATAATGTCATTTCCCTAGCTCCAAAAGCAAACTTTTTTGATCAAAAATATTTTAGTATCATTGAAGCTGTAATAATCACATACTCAAATCCCAGGCACAAAATTCGCGTAGACCTGTGTAATTAATCAATCAAAATCGGCCGGCCAAAACTCGGAAGTACCTTAGATCGATACATTTGAATGTTCTCTTTCAGATTTTGCAAGAAATTCGGTTGTGCAACATTTCAATAAAAAGTTATGTGCTTTTACATTGGACGCTGCGCCCGTTTTCAACAGATAATTAATCAATCAAAATCGGCCGGCCAAAACTCGGAAATATCTTAGATCGATACATTTGAATATTCTCTTTCAGATTTTGCAAGAAAATTGTGCAACATTTCAATAAAAAGTTATGTGTATTTATAACTCGTGTCTAAATAAAAATCTGGTCAAGTAGGCTACATTTAGTAATTCTGCTATGTAAATGCAATGGATAAATTCTCGATCACAACCCACTTGACCAGGTTTTTATTTAGACGCTCGTTAGTTGACGCTGCGCCTGTTTTTAATAGATAGTTAATCAATTAAAATCGGCCGGCCAAAACTCGGGAGCGCCTTAGATCGATACATCTGAATGTTCTATTTCATATTTTGCAAGAAATTCCGTTGTGCAAGTTTGCATAAAAAGTTGTGTGCATTTATAGTTGACGCTGCGCCCGTTTTCAATCGATAGTCAATTAAAATCGGCCAGCCAAAACTCGGGAGTACCTTAGATCGGTAGACTTGAATGTTCTCTTTGATATTATTTCGTCACTTTCTAGATCCTCTTCAGGAGAAGACTAGCTCGAGAATTCCACCGACTTGACCTATTTACGCTCAGAAACATGTGTACTCATTTTTAAGTAATAAACACAGTTCCAAAAAAAGATAATTTCATTGTAATGGGAGATTTCAGTGCTGACAGTTGGTTCTGACAACTGTGAATTTGAAAGAATAATGGCCAATGGGAAAGAATTAACAAGAACTGTCATATCGCCTGCTGAGAACATTAGTGACGTAACTCCAAAAAATGCAATTTTGAACTATGTGCATTGATAGCATTGATAAACTGCGAATCTAGCTCTTCTTCATGTATTAGTGGCAAAAGCGTAGGTGCACTCGTAACTGAAGTTACGACACTAATGCGGTAAGTAAAATTAAAAGCTTTTAAAAGCCGTTATCCCAAAATAGAATTTTTTTAGTTACGTCACTAATGTTCTCAGCAGGCGATATTACCACATACTTAAGAAAATGAAAATCAACACAATACAGTATTGCTTGTTTATGCGAAGTATAGAGCAAGTTCTTAATGGACATGCAAAGTGAAAGAGGAACTGATATAGAATTGGATCACTACGTTGTAGTGGCAAAGCTAGAAGTAGACTTAAAGAAGATCAAGTCAAACTATAAAAGAAAAAACAGACAAAGGTTCAACAATAAAAAATTAGATAACCTAAGTGTTGGAAACAAGCCTGGGTGGCCCACAAGTTTGCAAGTTTGCAATCGGACTTAAGCTACATGGGTTCAAATCCCAACCCAGATCAGCGGTCGATTTTTCAGTTGTGAATGTAAAGTCAAAAACATGCCTTCTACTCAGATGACAATGATGTACATATACAGGGTGATTCACGGAACCCGTTCATTAGAAGTTTAGGCATTTGCTTTCATTATTTTTCTCTAAAAATTTGTACTCTCCCATAGCCCCTAGTGCACTTTTTAAAGAAAATACTTTCAAAGTATTTGAACTTCATTGAAGTCGACAGCGTCTTCCGGTACAGAATGAAACAATGAGGGCAAGTATCTAAACTTCTAATGAACGGGTTCCGTGAATCACCCTGTAATATAATATCAATATGATATTTGGTACGTGAAAAATCCCTATCCCTCCAAGTTCGGTTAAATTTTATTAGGGTTGGCAATGTGACATTAACAGTTCGCACCTAAAATATTGAAAAAAAAAACAATTTGCCACATCACTGCGTTAGGGCGCCGCGCCGCCGATTCTCATAAAAAATACAGTAGTTGTCACACGAGTAGTAAATTCCTTCATATATAAAAATAGGAGTCAACACATTGACACATATCTCGCTGAAAACGATTTGAAATAGTGGAAAAACTTGAAACCGCTCATACTTTTTAGCAGGGTAATTTATTTACTTTTCGTTGGTCACCCTGTATAATGTTATTTTTATTATTTTATACATTGAAAAACAATAATAACATAAACGCAATGCCCAGAAAACAATCAAAATATTGCAGCTAATATAAGAATGAATAACAATTAATCAAAAATTAATAACAACTACAGGGTGTTGAAAAATTGGAGGAACCTCTGTGAAACACGTTGGAAAATTAAACTTTGTGTTTTGGAAAAAGAAGAAGAGATTTTTTGAGCCTTTTTTCTTCATTTTATTGGTCATCAAAATTGATATTTTAATTTTGTTTTTTACGCCTTTTTTAAAATAAACTAACAATGTATTTGTTTAATAATGCCAAATAACAACTTTGGACTTTTTTTGGTAAATTATGTACTTAGCATTTCTTAATGCCTTTTGTAATTTATGTATGTTTATCAATTTTTCAACATGACAATGATAATAATAATGAAAATTTTTGTGCAACAAGCGATCGAAAGATGTCGCTACTTTAATGATAATAATAATAATAAAACAGTAATAACAATTTCTAATACAAACAAGTAGCCAAGAAATCATAAAGCATTACGACAAAGATAATATAATAACGAGTAGAAGAGACAGGGGAAATGAGAGCCACTTATATATAATAACTTATATATAGTAACACTTTCGTATAATGAAAAACCATTAAGCTGACGTAACTGTCATTAACAGAAATTATAATATACGCATTAAAAATAAAAATGGAATTGGCTCTTATTGCCCACATGTTGGGGTAATAAGAACCACGAGAGAAGGCAAATCGACTGCTGCCTAAATAAACTTGTCTTAACAAATAACTGCTATAGTTAATAAAATAAATAATACACTTTCCTTTCATAACACAACATATATTGTAATACTAAGAAAAATACATAAAAATCAATCAAAAGTGAATTTATTCAATATTAAAATCGACATATTACAAATCGACATATTACAAAAAAAATTAACTTATTGATTAAAAGGATGTTAACATATTTGACTTCTTGTCTTGTTAAACTATTTATTCATCCCAAAAACAAAAAAGCAAATTGAATGAAATTACCTGAAACTATACAGACTATAAGCGATTACGATGCGGCGCATTAACGACATAAACATATCATTCGGCGTAAAAAATGCTTTTCTTAAGGGAATGAATAAAACGTTCTTTTTTTTTGGCGGCGAAACAAAAGAACACTAAATTATATAAAGTACGCGTATACGTACCATTTAGATCGCGACATACTTTATATAGCAACAGTTAGGATACCTCTAACGAGTCTGGCATGCTATTTCTGCACGAGGAGCCGAGCAAATTATTCAGGTGAAGAACTCGAAGACCTAAACGACCATGAATGTCCGAGGACGTTCAAATTACACGGCGTAAACACGTTGCTATTTATAGTGCTAGAAAAAAGTCGGCGATCTTCCCATGAGTGTGTGTACAGCTAGTTTTAATATCGGCCGAAGCTCGTTTCAGCTAAATATATACCGTCCGAACGACGTTCTTTTGCTTCACCGATAATTACGTTCCTTTTTTGTTATTTCGATCGAACTCGCCGGCGTACGTGAAGTAGATGAAGATGAGAATGGAATAGCATCCGAAATGAGCGATGGAAGAAGAACGAGAGGCCATTTTTATAGACGGTAGCAAATTACGACGCGTTTTCTTTCGATCTCTCATTACTAGGTGTAGCGGTACTTTTCTTATTCGATTCTAATTCTTGGGAAATAGAATCAATAAAGAAATTTCATATTTCGTTATTAATTTTTTCGCTAATCGATTGTTTTTGTTCAAATGCTATACCTAACAGTTATTAAAAATGTTACTTACTTGGGTTATTAAAACTTAACAAAGTTGGGCTTGTGTTCTACTGTAGCATTAAAGTCTCCGCTCTATTTTCTACAATTACGACATTTTAAAGTCAAATTTTGTAACAAACTCTGATACTAAATTAATTCCACGAATATAAATAATTAAAATTAATACAAACTTTATCTTTTTAACATAATTTAAAAATATAATAGCTCAAATCATCTCATGATAAAAGCAAACATAATTTAATAACTTAGCTGTAAATATTTTTAGAAATATTTTAGTTTTATTTTTCTATTATACCTAATCTCTTATCGCTTTTTAAAAAATAAATCTGTGCTGCTTTAAATTACACAGGTACACTGCTGGCCAAAAGTTTAAGACCACTAACAAAAATTCTCAGTAGTATGTGTCAGTATATGACGTATAAATCTTTAATGACATTATTACATACATATAGGCCCTATATTTTCACCTCCTGTTAACTGTATCTGGCGATTAATTCCCATAGTAACAATTGTGATCAAAATTGTTACTATGGGAATAAACAGTCAGATAAAGTTAACTGAAGGTGAAAAAACCGGGCCATAGTCATATACCTAACTTTCATTAATAATTAAAATAAATTATTAATGAACGGTCTTTTCATCATATTCTTTACCTTTGAATTTTATTACTTTCTGGACTAAAAGGGATATTCTCAATAGCATTTCTTTTTTATTTGAAGTTATAATTGTTTCACGTTTCCTATAAAATTTCCCAAAGCTGCTGTTTGTCTTAAGATATTTAGGTTCAGTTTTACAATAGTGGAATAAGGACGGAATAACTGTTCACCGAATATCCATATCTACGTCACACCTACGTCACGTTATTCTAAGAATAATGCTTATCCGACGATTGTAAAATCGGGCCTTAGTGTTTTATTTTTCTATTACAATAAACTTTTAACAGGTGTCAGCCTTCTATTGTCAAAACAAGTTTTATGCTTTTCTACTAGATGGCGCTGTACAAAGTGGTCACGTTCTGAAAGCTTACAGAGAATGACCACTGACCAGTTCAATAGTTTGGTGATAAACAGTTTTTTTTTTTTTCTGATAGCCCTGTTCACTTTAAGTGCCAGCCACCGAAAGGTGGGCCCGTCCTGCGCGCTGATTGAACGTATCTCAATCTGATGGCTCTGGTCGTTATAATTTTCGTCGTTATAAATTTTGTTATAATTAATCACTTTACTATAAAAGTTTTATTTTATACGAAAAAAAAACCATAAAGGTCGAAAAATAGCTCAGCCCAAGCAGCAGATAAGGGCTGACTAGCCTAGGAACCGCTTGATGAGCGTACGGTGCGAATAGGGGAACTGATCTGGTCTGGTTTGGTCTGGTCTGATAGCCCTGTTGAACTCTGCCTGGAATAATTCAATGGGATTGTGGAGGCCACTACATATTTATTAGTGTCCTTTGTTTTGTATGTTCCTCTAAAATACCAATGATATATTTTAGATTTAAAGTCATTAAACATTAATTTAATTTTTGCATCGTTGCCAAATTTTATTTTATTTTATTATTATTATTTTTTTATAATTTTATTCAATGCATTTTAGTAATTCAATTGTTTTTCCAAAGATATTCAGACGACGTTTTTTTTTAAGATTGTTTTTTGTTTTTACTTTTTTAACTTTAAAAATACATAGCAATTTATTTTCTTTAATTTAATTTTTGCACGGTTGCTAAGCTTTATTTTGTATCAAATAATTTTATTCCATGAATTTTAGTAATTGAATTGTTTTTTCAAGATATTCAGGTGTTTCTGTCTTTCGAGATTGTCTTTTGTTTTCACATTTTCAGCTGAAAAAATCCATTTTCTTTTTAATTTAATTTTTTCATCGTTTTCAAGCTTTATTTTTTATCAAATAATTTTATTTCACGAATTTTAGTAATTTAATTGTTTTTTCAAGATATTTAGATCTCTTTTAGTTTCGAGATTGTCTTTTGTTTTCACATTTTCAGCTGAAAAAATCCATTTTCTTTTTCATTTAATTTTTGCATCGTTGCCAAGCTTTATTTTTTATCAAATTATTTTATTCGATGCATTTTAGTGATTCAGTTGTTTCTCAGACGTCTTTTTTTTCGATAATATCATTGGAAAATATCAGTTTTCTGTTTAATTTCATTTTTGCAACGTTGTAAAACTTTATTTTATTTTATTATTTTTTATATAATATTAATCGTTGCATTTTAGTAATTCAATTGTTTTTTCAAGATATTCAGATATCTTTTTTTCGCAATTGTCTTTTTTTTCCGTTTTCAGCCGAAAACATCCGTTTTCTTTTTAATTTTACTTTCGCATCGTTGCCAAGCTTCACTCTTTGCAGTTGAACAGTTTTCTCTTTGCTTGTTTTTTCTGATCTCTTGTAATTTTTCATCCGATGGTCTTTTGTTTTTGATCATCCCTCGTCACACTTCGAATTCTTTTTTTAAGTCGATCGTTTTTCGTTTTCGTCTAGTTTAAAATTAGTTCTTCTTTTTTTATTTTTGAATTGATACCGAATTTCACTTTTTTCAGGTAATTTCATTTTATTATTATTATTTGATTCATTTTAGTAACTCAATTGTTTTTTCGAGAAAATCTGGTGCATTTTATTTTTAGAAATGATCGTCATTTCTTTTTATTTTTCCAGATTTTTTTTTATTTAAATTTTGCATTGTTGTCACACTTTATTATTTCCTTTTTCAAATAATTTTATATTCGATGCATTTCAATTGTTTTTCGTCTAGTTTAAAATTCGTTCTTCTTTGTTGATTTTTGAATTGATACCGAATTTCACTTTTAGTTTTATTTGATTCATTTTATTAACTCAATTTTTTTTTTCAAGATAATCAAACCTTTTTTTGTATTTAGAGATCGTCTTTTGTTTTCACTTTTCCAGATTACATTTTTTTTTATTAATTTTTTAATTAATTAAAATTTTGCGTTGTTCTCAAATGGTTTTATTTGATACATTTAGTTTTTTCGGATTAATCGTACTCCAGATGGTAATGTGGTCTTCTAAAATGGCTCTTCCTTTATTTTATTGTGGATGTATGTAAATCCCCAACTCCGTTAAATAGAAAATATCCCCAGACCAACCATGTTTGACAGTAGACATCATACTGTTGAGTATCTATTGTTCATTGATCCAAGCACCTCAAATTTGGACTCGTCTGTACACAGTACTTTATTTCAATCTGCAATTGTCCAATGTGCTTGCTGAGGAATCCATGAACGGGCGCATAAAATTACCAAAATTTTTCTGTTCTGAATTCACCCTGTATGTGTGTCAACGTTCGAGAAAAAGTATTATTAAAAGTGAAGTGATTTTATCAATAAAGTTATAGTAGACATAATGTTTTATGCACATATTAAAAAATTATCATTGTGTGACATGTTTCATTAATAATAATATTTTATATAATACATTTATTTGTTTAACAATATACAAAGTCATCAAATTACATATTTAATAAACTACAAAAAAAGAGAGTTTTTACACAAATATTCTTCTATGGTATAGAAAGCTTCGTTTATCAACATTCGCTTCACAGAATAACTAGCTCGCTTTTGTGCCTTGTATGGTATTTGTGTATTTCTTCGTTAGCGAAGAATAGTGTCTTATTATCAAAGACGTACAGTACGCAGGTAAGTATGAAGGTGCTGACTATGGTAAGTATACCGGTTCGACCAAAGAGTTCTTGCAGCTTGTAGAGTTCTCCACATTGCACAGTATTCGTATTGTTTTTTCTGTTTTACGAATACAGAATTTGCTGCTGCCGATGCCCCCCCTATAAGAATGCCGTAGGTCGCTGTATTGTGGAAGAGGGAGTGGTACGCGATAACTACGGGTTGGGAAGTCGCAATTTTTGTTAGTCTTCTTAGGCAGTATAATATTCTTGACAACTTTTTATTTACTTCATCAATATGCTGTGTCCATTTCAAGTCGCTGTCTAACAATAAGTGAATAAGTGAAGTCCCAAAAAGTTCACCCGTTTGAAGACTTTTGTGGTAAACTTTATGGTCTGAGTTTTCTCCACATTCATGTGAAACTGATTACTATTGAACCACTACCTTGCATCTTTTAAGGATGTTGACGTTTTCTTCTCTAGTTCCTCTAGTTTATCGTGCTTATTGATAAATGACGTATCATCCGCATATAGGGTGGTTTCAGTAGACGTAACGTTCGTAGGTAGATCGTTTGTAAAGATGACATACTGTAAAGGTCCTAATATAGATCCTTGAGAGACTCCATAGTTGTGGTCAATTTGAGACGCTTTACCATTCCAGTCTGTATACTGAGTTCTCGATATTAAATATGACTCGATCAGTTTGTATGGTGTACCCCTAGTTCCGTACCAATGTAACTTCTGTAATAAAATTTAAGCCGTCGAAGTCCTTGCTGAGGTCGCAAAAAGTTGCTTTGTCCGTCAGAATCTTCCAGTATCTTTTCGACAACTTGTACTGTAGCAGTTATAGCAGAATATCCCTCTCGGTAGCCGTGTTGTTCTTTACGAAAGTATTCGTTTTTGTCCAAGTAATCACTGAGACGTTTCTTTAGGAGGCATTCCAGGATTTTCGACATCGCCGGCAGTATTGCAACTGGTCGATAATTATATGTATAAATATTTAAAATTTTATTTTTCAAAGTTCCACTTCACTATACAGGTAATTGTTTGAAAGTGAGAATTTAAAGCAATGCATCAGTCAGAAAACCGTATACGTATAGGCATGTAAAGACCTTGCGAAAAGCGTGACGTTTTCCTTATTTAGAACTAATACTATTCCTTTGGCACTTCATAAATTTAAGTTTTTAATTTTCTGCGCTTTTTGATCTCATTGAATTGCTATGATCTCAGTTTCAGTCAATTACCGGTATAACGTTGGAATTGCTGTGAATAAATAAAATCGTAACTCACCAAAGAAAAGGTTTTGAATAAATATAGTTTTACGCTGACACCACTTTTACAATTCAGACTCTTCAGTAACGTTACAAAGGACAAATAAATTTTGATTTGCAACTAACAAACTTACATTAGGGCGCAGAGGTTTGAGGTATGCCAAACACATTCGATCTTTAAAAGCGCTCTATAAATTATGACGCCACAACTAATAAATCGTAATAAAAAAGACGATAAAAGAATGTTCCAAAAAAAAGAAACAAACAAACATCTCTCGTCATCAAATAAGGGAAAAAAACGAACGAAATTATGACAGCTTTCATTTGATAGAATTAATGAAAGATTATAATTTCTTTCTACTCCAAAAGCAAACGGTATAATAAAAAAATGAACAAAGAACAAAATCGAAATTATGTCACTTTTTAATTATCTTTTTTTACACAAAATAAACTAAAGTGAACAATAAAATGATAAATTGTAAATAAAATAATCGAAATAAACTACTGGCGTAGCGATTGGTGGGGTGGGGGATGTATTTGTACCAGCGGCCTAAGGGGCGCCAAAAATGTCTCATTTAACTTATCAGCTTATCGCCAACTGAGATTTTTAAAAGCTTTTTAGAAGCTGTGATGCCATTGGCCATTAAGTCGTAACTTAAAAAGGATCCCAAAAGAAAACAAACTGAATGCGATCGATTTCACAATCAAGTAAACCAATTAGAAAACGTTGAAAATTATGACAACTTTCAGTTGATGAAATTAATGAATAATTTTGAATTGAATTTTTTTAGTTACACAATTTCCTCAAATTTTTCTGATCCAAATACTTCACGTTTCATTTCTCGTTCGAAACATAATTATGCGACTTTTTATCGCACTTTCTTAAATTCTTTGAATGCCTGACCAGAAAATATGTATAGCGAACCAGGCGTTGCTTTGTGAGAAAATAAATTGTTAACTTCCTTTTTTTTTCAACCTTTGTTTTATAATTTTATAACACAGCCTTTAATCCTGACTCCGCCTTTTTCCAATCTTCAATGAAACAATCGGTATGTGCAGCTTCTCTACTATTTCTTAGGCACGGTATTTCAGTCACAGTTTCAAATGACGATTTACATCAATAAAACAAAGTATTGTAATCCTTGCTTGTATATTCGGAATGTAATAAAGAAACAAAACCATAAATTAAAGAATATGCTTTTTCTCCAATAATACTTTTAGAATGTGACTTCTATTCTTTTCCACTTTTGATCTACAATTATTTATTACTAACAATTGAAGAATTAATTCTTTATTTGACGTGGAACCTACAATAATTAAATAATGACACAAGTATAGTACGACCCTGTATAGATAAGGTACCACGGTACATTAATCATTGATTATTTATTTAAACTTGTTTTTTTTTTTTGTAATAATTGTATACATCTCAAAAACTCCACATTTTTGCATTTTTTTGTATTTCTATTGATAGAGATCGACAATAATTCTGTATGTACGTCGAGCTTTCGAAGATAATCAAAACAAAAGCGTTATTTGTTTTACACGGTAGCTTGATCCCACGGTATCTATCTTCAAGAGGCAAGAAATAACACATGTGGAAGATCTATTTATAGTAAAACAGGTTGTCATACAAACTATGTAATTAACCTGCACTTGCAATGTACGTTTGACGGGATAATTTTGAACGACCGATTTCGTTCGTTTCTCTCATTTCCATGTACGAATAAGGAAACAGATCGAAGTCATTAAATAATGATTAGAGTCTATAAATAGTAGTTGTAAATTCCAGGTCTAATTAGATCTTATAATGCAATTATATTTGCTTCTTGTCAGTTATTTTGCCTGGTTTATCGTAACTTTGCTCTCATCTCATTAATAATTAGTTTTTTTGTGTGGTGCCTATACAAAGAAAAAAAAATGCATATCTAACATCAGGTGTGAATTGCTAGATTGTGTAGATGTACATAGAAGAAACGATTGCAGGAAAAAGTTGCATTTGAATTTCGGAAACTGTAAACAAGTAAAAACTGTACGGCTAAATTAGAATTGATGATACGCCCCGATGATAGCCAAGCGAAAAAATTAATTAATATTAAAACTGCCACCATCCATCGATCCGTTATATAAATGGCAAGCACAAAAAACTTCCGTTAATAATAATATAGGTTTTTTATGCTATGGCGTTCGCCGTAACTTTCGTTCATCATTATATTTTAATGATCTTTGTAAAACGGAGCGACCACAAACGTAAGCTATGCAAAAGAAAAAGATCCGACCGCGCGAACAGGATAAGGGAAAAAAAGCACGCATAATCGCAAACGTATAGTTATGGGCATAGTAAATTCGTATAATTTGCTATCTTTAGAAGGAAACTGGTTTAGCAGACTTGACTTAGGTTTGACCTATCGACCTTCACAAACTAAGAATGCCTTCACCTGACAAATGACCTTACGTGTATTGCTCCAGATCGCGCGGATTTCGGTTCAATGTTTACTTAACTAAAAATAAAAATAAAATTTGAGATCACAGGTAGAGGTGTAAATCAACTTTTGCTAAATATTTTAATAGCCACTGTCTGGTATGTATGTTGAACGGTACAAAAAAGCAATCATTAAATTAATCAATTTGTTACATTTTAAAATACCTGCAACCAGACCGAGTCGGTTTAATGGTTCTTATATTTATTTTCATCCTCCGACAATTGAGTGCTTTTTACATGCTTTACCCTTAATGTTCGCCTGCCATAAATCATTAATTGCCCGAATAATTGCAAGAACGAAGACACTTTTATCTGTCTGCTCAAAGTGGATAGGCTGACGGGCATCCGTTTACAAGACTTTAAACCGATGCATGAAGACGACAGGATGCAATCACGAGCCGCGAAGGCAGTAGTCGTTTTTGAATACCTGATGGCGCCTGAATGCATATTTACCTGTTGGCGCCGACAATAATGCAAATTTCCCCTTAACAATGCCAACAACAGAAGAAGTGCACGACATAAAAATCTAATTTGCTCGGGGATGCTTTTCTGTTGTATTACATTATCTGTTTGCATCCGTTTCCAATTTCAGAACATGCCTAACTTAACCAACCAAGATATACATTACAAGACATCAGATTTCGTAAAGCATTCGTAAAACGAAACATCCTAACGTAAACCCCTCTTTTTTTGAACAATCGTGCAATCAATAGGTTTATTCTAACCCTTGCTTCTAACAGCCATTTCTGACTAGTTCGGTCAGAATCAGTTGCCCATAGAAGTAACGATCGATTTTAACAGCAATATCAAATTTACAATTTCATCCAATGGATGCTTTTGATAGTTTAATTATAACTCAAAATACAAAAACACGTATCTTGTCATTTTTAGATACCTACCGATTTTCCAAATAATTTTCTTGATGCAGTGAGGCTATGGAAATGAAAACGTATGACGTAACTTGCAAGCCCATTACCATTGATATTCTATGCCGAAAGTTTTAGAGCACTCTGAGAGTATCTCCATCCTCTGTTATTACACGAGGTTAAAACAAGACAGAGATACTCTGAGCGTGCTCTGGAGTAAACAGTCGAAAACGCTGTTAGGTATTACAAACCCTAAAGTTAAACCAAACTGACAAGTTTCAAATGTTTTTCAATGTTTTGTCTTCCTTGTCCTACTCTATTCAAAAATTTATTTAGTAATGTAATGTGATATGCTGAACTGTTGAACAGTCGAGAAAAAAAATATTAGACTTTCAATGATGCTTAAAAGTGCATGTGACAATTGGTTACATGCGACAATTTGGTGTACGACAATCCAGTGTATAACAACTTGATGTATAGCGGCCGGTATTACCAACATTTTAAGCAAGGAACCCTTACATTTAAACCGTGTTTAGATTGTAGCATTTTAGGTAAGTTTAACAAAAGTCAGTTACATTCTAACTGACATTTAAAATTGAAGTTTAAGTGTCAATCAGAATGTGATTGATATTATACAGACCCACGTTAAATGTCACAATCTAAACACGACTTAAATTTAAGGTTTCCTTAAAACTTTGGTAATAGGCGCCATGCGCATCTCTGCGTTCAGCGCCGCCTGATTTGTGAATTAGTGATATGAGAATATTTCTTGAGACTCATTCCATGGGAATAATATCACTCTTATGACAATTTACGATTGTAGCACATAATACTTGAGCTTCCTGCTATTGAAATACATTACAATATTCAAGTTCAAATGTAGACTAATAATTATAAACAACTCGTATTTTCATACCACTAATGCACAATATGGTCATTGGTGGCGCTGGCTTCGCATGTGCATGGTTCCTATACCAGCCGTAGAACTATTTTGTGTCTGACAGTTTGATTTATGAAAATTGGGTGTATGCACCTACATAAAGTCATATATTAAAACGGTGATGTTAGGAAAATATGGTGTCTCCACTCCCAATATTTTACACGCAAAATCATTCAACCCGTAGCAACAGAAGTTCATGGTCTAGTTCGAAGACTCTCCGCTAGATGGAGAACTAAAGAATAGAGGCCTACGCACGTTTTGTCCTTTTTTGACTTCATTTTATATGACACATATGGACGTTTGACGTTTATAAGTTATAAGTCGAGTTGACGATAATTTCCGGTGAAATCTCGACTAATTTTTAGAGTGAATTTAACGTTATTAAGAAATAAACAATTTTTTAGTATAATTGGATTTAGGTAGGTACATTGAATTTAGGAGGTGGAAGAATGTAAATGCATAACCTAATTTAATTTTGCTAGTTTTGCAAATTGTTTCAATTTGTTCTGATCATTCCTATTTTTGTTTTCTTTTTGGCAGGTTATTCTCAAACGGAGAACAACAAATTGATATAAGACATCCTGAGTCAGTTCTGCTGCATGTTCAGGACAACCTAACAAGTATCTGAATTTATGATTGTTAGTGATCACCGTTAAAGCATCTTTCCTCAGTTCATTTTTAAAAATATTGCTGACTACAATTTCAAGGTGAATTCGGCAATGCGCTCGGCGATTCGAGCAGAGCTAGTGAGATTTTAATCAGCTGATCACAGAGTGCTCCACATGAGCAAACTTAATACGAACGAGCAACTGGAGTGTAGATTCTGACAGTTGAGTTTGTAAATAAACAGAATTTTATGAATTTTTCTCTTGAAGACGATCTTAATACTATGTGTTTTTTTAAAAATGCCATAAGGGGTGGCTGTGGAAAAGAAAATTCGTGTCCTAGCTCCATTCATGTACTTTAAATTGTTAGTTTTGGCATGTGTTAGATGCCAAGCTACGACATGAGTTTTAATTTTCATGGCCAACCTTTATGGCATTTTTAAAAAAATACACCGTATTTGAAATACTCTATTTTCTTCCAACAGTCACTTTTATTATTCACTTTTAGAAATTGATTGTATTCTTCACTATCAAACACTATTTCTTGAAATTAATTATGCTCATTATAATGTTGAAATTCGTCTTAATTTCGTTATTTTACACAGTACAACACTAAATTGTTTAAATTAGACAACGACTACTCTTAATTCATAAAAATATATAAACATAACCTACTCGACAAGTTCTAAATCTGAGAGCTCCTCCAAAATATTCCGAGCTGAGCGAGCGCGATCTTTTTCATCTGATCTGTATTTATCGAACGCTCCAGATCTATCAAAGTAAGCTCAAGTTTTCATTACCGAACGATGCAGAGGTGATTGATGAAAAAGATCGCATTGCCGAACTCAGCTTCAATATCAAGAAGAAAATTATAAAATTGGCTTGATGGGTTTGTTAAAAATCCTCTACTTTTTTCTTTAATTATTTTGTTAAAATTTTCAGATCCTTGTCCGATTATAAAGGATTTGCAGTAAATGCAATTAATTTTTTTGTATTTTCTTGCCAAAAAGCCACACAAGTAGGCAAATGCTTCCCTATTATCATCAAACGTCTCTGAATGCCAACTTGCTTGGTTATCAGTGACCATGTTCAAGCTAATGTGAAGTTTTTCTTGTTTTATGCAAAAAGCAAATTTGACTAATTCTGCCTTCACCATCACCAAATAGTGGTAAAACTTATCAGTTGCTTGTGAAAGATTTATGAAGAAGTGATCTAGTTGAATTTTTTTTCAAATATTTGTCTGAAATATGTGTATTGCAGACAAAACCGGCTGCTGAAATTGGTTTTCCAAAAAAGATTCCCCATGCTTCACGTTCTTTTTTACTCTGAAATGACCCAATTTTTAAATTAAAAAAGGAATTGGAAAGAAATTTACCTTGGGTGCAGCAAATAAAGTTAAATCTTGCTTACCTCTTTTAGACTGTAAACATAGATAACAATGTCTTGGCATTTTCGGAACAAGGAGTAACAACAAATTTGAACAAGAAACAACAAAACTTTTTAAAAGAATTATGAACAAGAAACAACACTTTACGACACTTGATTACAGTTTGATTATACACAATTGACGTTTATTATAGGAGGTATTACAGGTTTCTGTAGCAGTGTCAGTGTCATCTACCAGCAAATCATTGAAGCAGACCGCGAGATTGCTGTTCGTTTTAGTTTAAAACAAATGAACAGAGTGCAAACACCAGAGTTTCCTAACGTCACCATTAAAACCCAGAGCATTCAGTCTATTTAAAATTTATTGTCTAATGCCCAGTTCGTAGAAAATTTCTAATTTTTATGACCTGGGGCCCAATTCTTGAAATTACTCAACAAATGTCGTATGCGACATGACATCAAAATGACATAGACTCTCAAGAAAAACTATACAAATCGTTCGAGAATTGCGTCATTTTGACGTCATGTCGCATACGACAAGATGTCGAATGATTTCAAGAATTGGGCTCCAGGGGGTTCGATTCTCGAATTACGATTATCCATGTCGCCTGCGACATGACGTCAAAATGACGCAATTCCCGAATGATTTATACAGTTTTGAATGAGAGCCTACGTCACTTTGACGTCATATCACATGCGACATCGATAATCGTAATTCGAGAATCACCCCCCTGGGCGTCGATTTTCGAATTATGATTGTCGATGTCGCCTACGACATGACGTCAAAATGACGCAGTTCCCGAACGATTTATATAGTTTTGAATGAGAGTCTACGTCACTTTGACGTCATATCGCTTGCGACATCGGTAATCGTAATTCGAGAATCGACCCCTGGCTGCTTAAATGATACTTAAAAATGCATGCGACAATTGGTTATATGCGACAATTTGATGTACGACAATTCGGTGTATGACAATTTGGTGTATAGGACAATTTTGTGTATGACAGTTTGGCTTATGAAAATTAGGTGTATGCACTGATTAAGTACGCAAAGTCATATATGACTTGTTGGATGCACAGGCGAGAAGGGTCCCTAGCATTTGAAGTAAATAAATGTTGGTGAGGTCTAGGAGTTCTAGGCCAGGATAATTACGCTCCAAAATTTCCAAATTTTCCCAAAAAAAGTCAGTCCGGACATCATCAGTGTTATTTTCTTAACATAAACTTCTGTAATTTTGCTTAAAAATTGATTAACGGTTTTGCTCAAATCGAATTTTATTTTGAATCAAAATTAAGAAGTCCTTAAGAGAAAAAGACCACGGGCCCTTTATTGTCCCAACTCACTTATAGGTGGAATATACTGTACCTATGAATGGAGTAATTTACTGTATCAAGCCGATACATGTATTATTAATCGAATAGAAACTCTTGAATATTTTTAGACACATTTGATTATTTTTAAGCTAAAAGGTGTACGACAATTAGGTGTATGCGACAATTTGGTGTGACGATTTGAGGCGTTTTCGGAAAATAACTCTGATAACCAACTTGACTACTAACCCTAGCGGGTTAGTAGTCAAGTTGGTGAATTTTCGAACGCGAATGTGGTTGTCAGGTCAGTATCACAATAACCACATCTGGCCAAATTTGGCAAATCCGTCATTTAGTGCAAAATAATTCACAAATAATTAAACACTTTAATTAAAACAAATCAAATTATTCGTTAGTATATGTCACACATTTCAAATTACCCAAACTTCAAAAAAAGGAAGCAGATGAACATAACCTCATAACAGAACCTATGTAACTCTACTCAATGACTAGAGTTACTTGGGTAGCGTAACTGTACTAATTTTCGAATGCAAAACAAGTAACCAGGTTTAATAAACGAACGCTTTTCCAAGAACCTGACTGCTCTGGCCGAATTTCCGAAAACGCCTTTGATGTATGACTTTTTTGCCAAGAAATGTCAAAATTTAGTGATGACATTTTTATCAAGAATTGTCATTCGCCAAATTGTCACACCAAATTGCCGCATACACCCAATTGTCATACACTAAATTGTCGTACACCGAACTGTCTCACAGCGAATTGTCGCGCACCGTTCATTCATCCCTCGTACAAAAATTAATTTACATTTAATCAAGTTGTTATTAAAAGAATTCAGTCACGCTAAACACACGCAAACAAACAAAAATGATTACCATTTTTTTGAATTATTAGAATCCTAGCTTTGCTCAGGGAAGTTTGATGATTTTCTTCCTTGACAAGTTTTATTGTAGTCTTTTCAAGTGACGGACTTGCCAAGGAAGAAAATCACCAAATTTTCCAGAGCAAAGCTAGAATTGTAATAATCCAAAAAATGATGGTAATGGCCTAAGGAACGACAAACTACATCAAATGGCGTAACACTGCCTAATAGTTACAGTGCTACCATCTCTGAACATTTTGTCAAAGTTAGACAGTATTTCTACCTAGTACACTACGAAATGAATTCGCTTCTCCACTAAAATGTTTTAATAATTATTTTTCAGTTCTATCCTAATAGCCCCCAAAAAAAAGAAATGAAGAATCACGTAATTTAATTGAAACTTACCATGGACTATTGAAGAAGGTGCTACTTCTACAACCAAACGTACTTTACATTGGGAACGATAATTTTAAATCACGTAATTTAATTGAAACTTACCATGGACTATTGAAGAAGGTGCTACTTCTACAACCAAACGTACTTTACATTGGGAACGATAATTTTAAATCGCTCCATCTGTTGTTAATCAAGAGAAGAATTGGTTTAACTTTAAAAAATTAATTCAATCATATAAAGATTCACAGTGTGGTCTGTCCTACTACATACACAGCATAGAATGCGAGTTTTGCAGTTAATATTCACAAAGAGATTAGACTCAGAATGGTATACATATCAAGTTTATTAAATTTATTCTATTTACATTTACACCACAGACGAAAAGTATGTGTACTCTACTATAAATGTCGATATTAAGTGCGTTACGCAAAGAAAGATCAAGTAAAGGTCAATTTTTATAGAAATAAAAAAGAATTGTTTTATGTATGTTTAAGGTGTCAACAGATTTACTCAAAAAATCCAATGGACATACAAATTAAAGAATTTGAATTCCATACAACGAATGTCATTGGCTTCATAATGAGCTCATCCATTACTATAAGGTTTTAAGCCGCCTTCACACAATCAATAATACTGCCAATATTTTAGATACTGATTGTTTCAACGAAAGCAAACTTGTAGTTATACAGTGACTAGAAAAATTTTGTACGCAAAGACTTATGGAACAAGCTAATACTTTCAACAAGGTAAAAATTACAAGCAACGATACAATAGTACTTGTAGGCAATGCTATTAATGTAATAAAACAAGGTAAGGATGTTTTTTTCCTCCGTAAAGGTTGCACGATTACATCTACTTACTGTAAGTAAAACGCATACCAAAAAGGTCTTGGGAAACAACACGACTCCTAATTACATACTAAAACGCAAACATTTTAATTGCGGCCACCGTAAATCTTGGCAGCATACTTTGGCCTTATGTTCTTGCGATAATGCCGATAAGAAGATAGTTCTTCGAGCGTATCTCCCACCGACCTCGACATTAAGAGGGTCAGTTTGGTCGTTTTGCGCGAAAATTTTATTTATGCGAGCTGTGAAGTTCCGGAGTCCGGAACCGAGTGCCCGGCACTCGATGAATAATAAAAACGAACAGGCACAGAATTTTTAAATCTTTCTGTGAATATCACAAGACAAAGACATGTATAGATACTTATTTTATACATACATATTTTTTTACTAAAAGCTCATACGGAAACTAGTTTACCACCACAATTATAATTGTACTTATTGTAAGTCATGACAGGAGTTAAATTAAAGATAGTTGCTTACAAAAAATGTCTTACGTGTGATTTCAACAGATTCTCTTTATTGGTAGGAATGCGTACGCCACTGTCTTCAGCAGGGGTCTCTGGCGGCTATGCAGAGCGTCCTGCTTGCTGCAGCAGAAGCAATGACCGTGCAAGGTCACGGGCACATCCTCTCGAACCGTTTCCACTCTGCGAAGATCAGCTAGTCGCCTGTGAGTCGCTAGCAAACAGATAGATTTCTCTTGGAATCACAACACAGGTCTCAGTAGCAATTGCAATGCATATCAGATAAACAGAGACGTACAAAACATAATACAAATTAGATCACGATGCAACGAAGAAAACGATATTACTCAATTTTTATTCCTCTCGCATAAAACAAATTGATACCACTTCGAGCGCTTTACAAATGCAAATTAGGCTTATTCTGTTTCTGTATAATGATGATGATGATATGCACGCTTATGATTATTTTTTTTCTTCTCATAGAAAGAATCTTAATGGTCGGCGTGTGTTAAACAAGTGAGTTTATTGCACTCATAGGCAAACGAGCAGTTCAAGTAACTGTTAAGTCGAAAATACTGCAAATTCTGATTTTGCATAGCTTTCGCACAAAAATGTTAATTAAGCAGGAAATTCTTGTTCATTATGAATAATCAATTCAACCACGAATCCAGTTATTCCGAAAATTATTGCTATAAATCAAAGAAATAAAACAGTTATGGATGTTGTCATACTATCGCCAGTTGAGAAGGTATCCTACTTTCAAAATCCCAAAAAATATAGATCCGCCAGTGGTTGTGATAAAATCTGAAGAACCTCGAGAAACTTTCCAGTGACAAAAACAAAATTGTCTTACCGCCCCTACATATTAAACTTGGACCAATGAGACACATTACCCCAAGCTTAAATAAAGAAGGAACTTGTTTTCAATACATTAGCTCTAAATTTCCATATTTGTCATGTGAAAAACTTAAAGCTGGAATCTTTAATGGACCTCAGATACGAAAGCTTATGTTAGACTCAGAATTTCAGGAACTGAAAGAGAAGCTTAGGTGAGCTTTAACAATTTTTTGGGCAAGTAAAAAAGCCTCTAATTATAAAGAAATTATGAATCACACGCTAGAAAATTTTAAAATATTAGGTTGCAATACACTCGCATATTGACTATTTTCCTGAAAATTTCCTGGTTCCACCAGGACAGAAAAGAGATGGAGAAGAGGTATCAAGTTAAATAGAATACGAACATGATGGTCGACTACTGCTGAATGCTGAAGAAGACAGGAGTTCAAAAAAATCGAAGAGGCTAAATTTAATCCAGAACACAAATAAATAGGAACTGTTAATCCCAAAAAAGCTAATGGAGTCTAATTTTTTACCAAAAAATAAATAAATCATCGCCTAATTTCTTTTTAAATGCAGGCCAGTGTTATCATCGGTTGCGACAGAATCTCTCTCTAAAAAATATAGATCCGCCAGTGGTCATTATAATGTCTGGAGGGGGTGAACAAACTTTCCAGAGACAACATTAATCATTGCTATGACCTGATTTCCAAAAGTTCCATCCAATCTACTTTCCTCATTTTGGTTCTCAATGTACTACTTGTAAGAGCTTCCGATCTTGTTAGATGTTGTCCTCCTGTCATTGCACGACCACATTTTCAAAGGCTCCATCCCATGTACTTTCCACATTTTGGGCCCCAATGTACCTACTTGTAAGAGCTTCCGATCTTGTTAGGTGTTGTCCTAACATCATTGGCTCCATGCTAGTTCCAGCTTCAAAGCCCTAAAAATGTAATCCGTAATGTAAACTTAATTAAAGCTGGTTCTTGTCCGATGAAAATTGTATCACAAACTCTTTTAAACGGACACTAAATGGCGTATAAACACTTAACGTTTCGCAGTCGTTCGACAGCTTCGTCAGAAGTAAACGTTCAAAGGTTGCACCCCATCTACTTTCCTAATGTGGTTCTCAATGTACTTCTAAGAGCTTCCAACCTTTCTAGATTTTGTCGCGAAATAATCTCCACACTAGTTCAAGCTCAAGAACCCCAAAAGATGCAGATTCGCCAGTACTCATTATAACATCTGGAGGGCGTAGGAAAACTTTCCAAGATAAACATAGGAGCCATTAATCAGTGCATTACCCCATTTTCAAGAACTCCATCCCATCTACTTTCCGAATTTTGGATTTCAAGGTACTTGTCGGTACTATAGGACTATCATTGATTGCGAAAGAATTCCCAAACCAATTGAAGTTTCAGATCCTCAAAAAGTGTACATCCGCCAGTCCCTGTGATAAAGTCTGAAAGACTTTCCAGGAATTAATTATGTATTGCTTGACCTCGTTTTCAAAGGTTCCAACTTTCCTCCCTTTTGAATTTCACTGTACTTGAAGAGCTTCTGACCTTTTTTAAATGCTGTCCCACTATCATATTTTTACGAAAGAATCTCCATACTAATTCAAACTCAAGAGCCCCAAAAAATCCAGATTTGCTGGTAGTCGTTATACAGGGCGTGAAATACTTTCCGGTGACAACATAGAAGCACTTAATCATTGAATGACCCCATTTTCAAAGTTCCACGCCATCCACTTTCCCCATTTTGGGTCTCAATGTACTTGTATAAAGAGCTTCCGATCTTGTTAGATGTTGTCGCAGTACCAATTGTTGTGAAAGAATCTCCACAGTAGTTCAAGCTCAAGAGCTCCAAAAAATGCAAATCTACCAGAATTCATTATAACATTATACGTTCCGAATTTTGGATCTCAAGGTACTTGTCGGTACAGTGGGGTCCTTCCTTTGTTTAACATCGTCCTACTACCATTGATTGCGAAAGAATCCCCCCAAACTTGTTATCCCAAACTGTGTATACCCGCCAGTTGTTGTGATGAAGTATAGAGGGTGTGGAAAAACTTTCCAAAGGCAACCCAGGACCAGTTAGGTTAGAAAAACTTGATCAAGTATTTTCGACGCAAAAAATGAGACGGGGAGATTTTTTGTTTCTAAACTCGTCATAGGTAGGTATTCGCTAAAGTAACAAGAACGAAATTATGGTTGAAATATTATAGGAAAGAAAGTGCTCATACCGACAGGATTTACCAGTATTCCAGACGAATTGAAATGCAAAATGCAAACAAGTAGTTTCGAGTATTTGTCGTTCTAAGATCAATAAAATATGAAAGCTGTGAAATTTAGTACGACCCAAAATTGTGTAGAAAGAAGTATACTGCATTACCTGAAAAGGCAAATACCATCAACAAACATCAGGAAGAAAATGGAAACAGCAGACGAAACAGACACAATAAAATACTAGATAACAAATAACACAGATAGGCGGTAGATATTAAGTAAGAAATGAGATAAACATATGGCCAAAATAAAACATTACTATTTTATTATAGGAATGAAACACTCTTGCTTTCCTTGACTGCAAGTTTAAGCTTGTCAAGGAGGCGGCTGCGACCGACTTACTAATTAATATTAGTCAGACAAAATTACTATATTTCAAGATCACCCCCACTTGCAGCAACAGAAACACAATTGATTAATTTCACTTCAATATACATAATTGTTGTTTCTGACTTAAAAAGTAACGTACCCTAAAATTTTCTTTTTCTTTTAATTCAACGAGTGGTCTTCTAAATTCAAAAAGAATACATACCTTCTGACTTTCTGAAGTTAACGTTTCGTTCGTAAGCAGTTGTAGTAAAGACAACAACAAAGAAACCTGTCCATATACATACAAACTAAATAGGCGCACAGACACGCCACGTCCGCGGTATTTTTTTTTTTTTTCTTTTTAATCGGACTGTTAATTATGAACACTGTCCTAATGTTTTATTTTCTCGCCTCCGTAGACAAGTTTGATTTGTGGAACGCGTCGGCAGGTAGATGATCCCTCGCCCACCGAATTATAGTAATTTCTCGGCAATGGAAAGCTTCCAGAATTAGCCGTCACGTCGGCCCGCGCGGAATCTCCAGCCCTTTTCGTTCTTCTTTTTGCAAACGGTGCAAATCCGCCCGGTCTGTCTATACTGGAAATTCCACGGTGTTTTGTCCCGCAACATATGGAAAGTTAATGAATTTAAATACCTCCCTTTGCAATTTATGGTGTATGGGCCCTTTTTCAGAAAAATTAAAAACATACTGTATGTAAATCGCTATACGTAACATGACAGCCCGCAAAGTTATCAAGACAAAGGAAGAAAGGAAAGACAAGGACTCCAATCATCTGCTGTGGGGATACGTGACTTGCGAGCCAACGCCACCCTGTTGTAGACTTTGTCATTAACACGTTTTACATAATGTATTTCCTCCCTTAACTTACCAACTACATGGATTGCTGTGTGCCAAAAATTAGTATATAACTAGGAGGCATTAATTATTAGACACGATTACTTATAAATGAAAAAAGTAAATGCCAGGAATAGGCAAGAAGACAGGAATATGTATTCATCATAAATTCAAAGAAATTAAAATATATGAGATTTATTAAAAGAAAAAAGTCAATGCGGAGAAGATAAAAGAAAATTAGCGTTTCAATATACCTAAGATAAGTGAAAGTAACAACTCTGGTTAGGGCCATTATTTCATTTTGGGGTACATATTATCTTGTTGTTGATTAACTTGTACTTGTGAACTCCGTGTCTCGCTGCTTATTATTAAAATTTAAGTTTGTTTATTTGTAACGGCACCACACATTTACGCGACCTTGTTGGTATATAAAGTTTACTTCAATTTGACCTGTTGCTCTCTCTCTCTTTCTCATTGATATACAAGACAGTTAGTTGCATAATTGCAATCAACGAAATTACTCCCGTGTTGTTTTTTTTTTATTTTTGACGAGGTGGAATGTAAACATTATTTACATCCTTTAAGTGAATGATTGTCTAATAAATTCGACCTTCCTAACAGGTTCACAGAACGAAGATGTTTCTTTCTCAAAAGCTTCTAAGTTATTATTTTTCTTTCAGTAGAGATATTTACTGTGTACTTTTATATGGAAAATCAAGTAAATTTTGAAACAGTTAAATCTATTTTGGTAAAAAAATGTTTGTTTCAAAAGTTGCTCTAAGTTTGCCACGAAAATAATTCTATTCCTAATTCTTCACATTAAGTTAACTTTAACCTTCAATTTATTCCCAATTATTTGTATAATTGTTACTATTGCAATATACCGAAAGTTAAAGTTAAAGTGAAGAAACTGGGCCTTAGAGAAATTATAATTTTTTACTTTATTGACGTAACATTTATGGTGAAAACGGGAAATCAAAATCATTGAAAGGGAAAGTCATGTTCAAATGATTGGCGACACTGCTGAGATACTTCAGATTTCTGATAAACCAGAAAATATTATCGATTTCTATTTCAAACGGATTTCTACATTTTCACTGCAAATTTTGAGTCAACCCGTTATTCCAATGTAGAAATACTAACTACAGTTCATTTTCTTACTATATGCCGATCGATCGATAAGTCAAGGAACTTTTATGTAGCTATCTTCTTCTAACTTTCGTGAAACAGCCTTGCGGTTTTTGTCAAGTCACGTCATTTCGTTGTATATTTTCTTAACTCAGATTTAAACAATCGGCATATAGTAAACGAATGATCTGTACCCTATATACATACAAGGTTTTCAACAATGTCCAAGTCACGTGATCACCCAAACTCTCACTTAACCTCAAATTTATTAAAACAACAAATCAAATTTAGAGTCGTGGTTACAAATATACGAACCACGCGCGCCTGTATTCAATGTATTTACATTTTTAGTGACAAGAAAATATCTTAAAGTGCCGCCAATGGTGCAAAAACAAATTTTCCTAGAATGGTAGTTTATTTGGTCACGTGAACATTGTTTTTAAAGCCCTATATACATAAATGTAGCCAATAGATTTACTGATATTTTAAATTTTAATAATAAAAATTCTGTTGCGATCATTTTTTAGGGACTTATATTGATGTCATTTTTAAAGTATCAAACGTTAAGCTACATATTGTTTGAAAGTAGAATCTCTAGACCCATACCTGAGTTTTTGTTTCGGAATATTTGCTGCGTGTTTACAACAATACTAAAGCCCAATTTTACAATCGTGGAATAAGAACGGAATAACTGTGCGCCAAATATCCTTTAATGTTCCTCCATCTCTACGTCACACCTACGTCACGTTATACCACAGGTTATACCAATAATAGTGCTTATCCGACGATTGTAAAATCGGGCCTAAGTCGAATCTCAGTATGTTTAAAGATTCAAAGCTTAATTGTCTTAACCTCCTATGTATTTTATGGTATTTTGACTAATAAAGAAACTACTACGCTTTCAACAATTTAATATTCGTAATCATGACTAAAGTATGGATCTTTACTTGGTGAGTCATCACTCCACAACGCATCCGCCCGACTAAAAAGATGACTCATGACATAAAAATGCATCTAAATCCGTGCTTTAGTAATCACTTTTGCGAACAGGTTAGCCACTTACGTAAAGAAAGGTGCCTATACGAACCGTCACGTGGCATTTGATTTTCAAATGCTCACTCTGTGGATAATAGAACAAATAGTTTGTTCATCCATTTGACAATGAGACTTAGGGATAAATAATTAACAACTAAAACAGCACAAATTTAAATGCCATAATCTTTCCGGTTATAACCTACAATTTCCTATAAATTTACTCAAATGGACAACGGCATATAAAACAACTCTTTCTTGCGTGTGAGCTCTTTACATGCTCTTTATTCCCATTAATAAGTAATACTTACTAAGTATGATACAAATGATAACAACGTAACCAACAAAGAAGTCTGCTCTGATGAATAGAATTAATAATATACTAGCGTTCGTTATTAAAGTATAATTAACGAACATCTTGCTTATAGTCACACATTTTAATTAGACCTCACAATACCTGAAAGGATTTCGTAGAATGATCGGGATTACTACAGAATATTTCAAAGAAAGAAAGAAGGTTTCTAACTGTCAATTTATAAAAGCGATTATTTATCGATCGACGTTGAAATCGCCTTCCCAGAAAATTTCAGAGGCTGGTAGTTAAAATCCTTAAGTTTAATTGTTTCTGAACGAGATCCTGGAACTTTAAAACCGCAAGAATTTTGTTTTATAGAAAAAAACAAAAAAAATTAAAAGAATTAACCATGGGGCTTATAAATCAGAGCTAAAATTAAACAGTTTATGTAAATTTTATTTTCAATTTAAATCAGAAAATCCGCTACAATAGCGAAATTTTCCATTACAGTTGGCAACACTCCACAACGCCGTATATGGACAATAAAAAACTACTACGATAAGCGATTATTGAACACATTAGCTGCTTTCCTTTTACCACAAATCTCACCTCACGTCAGATAAGATTAGCACGAACAAGTAAGTTTGAACGGTTATTTAATTGCTCGAGTTGTAAGGTGGGAGGTCGAAATGTGAATTCAAACTCACTTGTTCCTGCTAATCTTATCTGATGTGAGATGAGATTTGTGGCAAAAGGAAAGCACCTAATAAATCTTCTTAGCATCACTCAAGTCTAAAGTTCTTAATTATTTAATTAATAATTTTCTGGCTTTTATGTCACGAGGTAGAATTTAGAATTTGAAAATCTGTTCACTAAAAGCGTTGAAATCATTAATGAATCAAAATTATTTAGATAATTAATTCAAAACTTTTACATTGACGCTCTCAAACAGTGAGTGCAGTCATTGGTCACCAAGGATTCCCGTGGCATTTGAAATTGGTCGTTATCATATTAACGAATTTTAATAAACCCTTATGCATTTAATTAGAAGATTTAGGAAGATTTTTTCTACAGTCGTCAAATGTATCTAGACGTTTCAGTTTTGACATTTATGGTGAATAGGTTAATTGCAGATAGCAATTATCAAGCTAAGACTGATTTTATTTTTCATGGCTTCCCCTTATCTAAACAATTTGGGATCGCACGGTATATATCTAGGGAAGCAGGGTTTTTTGCTAATTCTCCAATATGGTTGGTCACAACATAATAGTTGCGCTTCAGCTTCATTCTTCATTACATTTAAGTAGAATATTAACAGTGTGCACGTGTAAGCATTGCTCTAGAATTGAACAAGTTTAAATTGAGCTGACTTCAGAAGACAATGGAATGTGCATCGGGTAAGTACGAAAATAAGTACATTAAGCTAGGGCGCAGTCTCCGACTTCGAGGTTTATAACACATGCGCCGTAGAATTTCACTAAAGCAGAAGCAGATATGGTTGCCATTTTACTTTTACAGAAGTTGAGTTTGAAGCACTCTCAAGTAACTCAGAATGTTCAGTTCCATAATTAATTTTTAAGAGATTTCAATATTTTCCAAATATTTATTTAACGAAGTCATTAAATTATAAATTCTAAATTCTTTCTCTAACCTGACTCTGAGAATACTTATTTTTAACCACATAATAAACTATTATTCATTTACTATTTACATCTCAGGCGGCACGAAAGTCATATAATAGTATTTTATATAACGAGTGGCTAAAGAGGTGCTTTTTTTCACGAGTGGGCCGTTTAGAGCACGAGCGTTATCGAGTGGTCTAAAGCTCACGAGTGAAAAAAAGCACCGTTTAGTTACGAGTTATATACATAATTTTTTGTAATACCATATTCTTAAGCTGAACAGATTAAAAATAAACGTCGAAAGAAAAACGTCATATTGATCACAGTTCACTACAAAAGTTCAAACCATTCTACATACGTAGAATTAAATAACGATCCCACAGAAAATTTCCAACGTAAAACTTTCAATATTATTAATAAGTTAGAAAAATCTGTTGAAATTAGTAATAATATTGCTAAATCTCTTAAAATACAGCATCCCACAGTTCCCAAATTATACTGCATTCCAAAAATTCACAAACCTAACACACCTCTTCGTCCAATAGTTTCTACTATAGGTTCTTCCCTACATTTCTTATCAAAATTTGTTTCAAAAATTCTTACTCAAGTTACTAGTAAATCAGAATACTTTATAAAAAATTCTTATGAACTTGTAGATAAATTGAAAAACATAGATATACCAAATAACTGTATTATAATTTCCTTAGATGTTGTTTCTTTGTTTACTAACATTCCAAAAGAGTTAGCTTTAAAAAGCATTAATGATAGGTGGATAGAAATTAAAGATTTTACAGACATTTCCAAAGAATTTTTTTTATAAATTGTCACTTTATGTTTTGAAACATCTTATTTCGCTTTCAATGATAAATTTTATAAACAGACTTTCGGTACAGCAATGAGTTCTCCTTTATCGCCTGCTTTAACTGAAATTGTTATGCAGGAACTAGAAAAAAGTGTCATTAACTCATTACAGAGCTGGGTAGTATCCGGATATTTTGGTATCCGGATACAGTATTCGGATACTGTTTGTGTATCCGAAGACTGTATTCGAATCCTTTGGGAGAAATGTATCTGTTATCCGTATCCGCCATTTATTTATTAAAGTATCCGTATCCGGATACTTTTCATCTTTCCACGGATACAATTCATAATTCCCGCACTAAATCCTTCCCGTGTAGCGTGAGCGAGATAGTAGATAATAGGTTTAGATAGATAAAGTTTTCGCAATTTGTACGTTATGGCACAGATAAAAGAGCTTTTATCTGTGGTTATGGGTAACGTTTACGCTATGTGTAATAAAAACAGTAATGCGCTTGCTCACATATCTGTGAGCACGCGCATTAATAGTTAAAAGTATTCGTATCCAGTATCCGAAAAAAGTATCCGGATACAAGTATTTAGAATACATTTTGGAACTAAAAGTATCCGTGTCTTGTATCCGGTATCCGGACCCCATTGCCGGTATCTGTATCCGATATCCGGATACATTTTACCAGTATCCGACCCAGCTCTGACTCATTACCTTTCAATTTAACTTTATATTTTCGTTACGTCGATGATATTTTATTGATTTTGCCTTCAGATAAAGTAGACTTTGTTTTAAGTAGATTTAACTCTTTTCATAATAAATTACAATTTACAGTAGAAAAAGAAATTAACAATTCACTAAATTTTCTAGATGTAAATATCATCAGGCGTAATAACAAATTAATAACGAATTGGTTTCATAAGCCTACGTGGTTAGGTAGGTATATTAATTTTCATTCGTACACATCTAAAAACTATAAAATTGCAACAATTATTTCTTTAACAGATCGAGCTGTTTTACTTTCAGATAAACTTTTCATTTATGATAATTTAAATTTAATAAAAAAGACTCTTGTTCAAAATTCTTATCCAATAAATCTTATAGAATCAGTAATAAAGAATCGTGTTAAATATTTACAAAATTCAAAAATCCACAATAACAATAAACAAACTTCAAACGAAAAATACGTAAATATCATATCCAAAAAAATAATCAAAATCATTCAATGCTTGTAGAACATTCATTAGAAAATGACCATAATTTTGATTTTGAAAATACTAATATTTTATATTACGAGTCTAATATTTTCAAAAGACGTTTTATAGAAATGTGTAAAATAAAAATGTCCTCGAATTCTATTAATAAACGTACTGATTTTGCAAATTTAAAGGATACATTTTGTAGTTTTCTCGATTCCTTAAATAGAATATAGATCTGTCAATTTTTTAACATTTATAATGTTCAAATTATTTTTAGATTAAAAAAAAATCAAGTTACTTTTTTAGTTTCCGTTGACAACCTTGTTTATTTTGACAACATGTTTATATTTTCACTTCTGACGAAGCTGTCGAACGACTGCGAAACGTTAAGTGTGCGCCATTTAGTGTCCGTTTAAAAGAGTTTGTGATACGATATAATTTATTGTAAAATACCTAATTATACTGCCATCAATTGTTTGCTACTGTTGTTCACCGATCGCTTGTGTGTTGCAAACTACAGTTCACTTTTCCAATATATACCGGTCGTATACAGGGTGTCTCAGAAAAACTGTTCCTAACTTTCAGAAGTAGTAGAGGGCATGTAATTAAGTAACTTTTACTAATAAAGTTGTGGCCGGAAATGTTTCCGCGTCAAGTTAAGACAAAATGAAGACAATGAGGACTACAAAAGATCTCAATGCAAGAAGTAACCTTTCTATTTATTTCTACTACCTGCATCATTTTAATTCGTTTCCGTTTATTATGAAAACTTGAAAAATTATAAGAAATGTTCAAAATTAAGGCCACCATTCTGGATGCATAAGTTTTGACAACGTATCATTTAACGACGAATTCTTCGAAATATCTGCGGACGATCACGAATGGTATTAAAAGCAAGAATAATTTGAACCAGTAATTCCTCTTCTGTGTTGCATAGATATTCGATTTAATATGACCCCAAATGCAAAATGGAGTCATATTTCGCGATCGTGCAGCTCAAAGAAGAGGACCATTTTGCATTTTGTATGATATTAAATCGAATATTTATGCAACACCTGCCAACACAGAAGAGGAATTAGTGGTTCAAATATTTTTTTGCTTTTGATCCCATTCATAATCGTCCTCGGATATTTCGAAGAATCCGTCGTTCAATCCTGCGTTGTCATAACTTATGCTTCCAAAATGTTGGCCTTAATTTTCAACATTTCTTATAATTTCTTATCATTTCTAATAATTTTTCTTATAAGTTTTCTTAATAAGTTGAAATGAATTAAAATTGTGTAGCTACTAGAAATAAATAGTAAAGTTACTTCTTACATCGAGATTGTTTATTGTCTTCATTTTCTTTACTTCGTTTTAACTTGACGTGGAAACATTTTCGGTTACAACTAGGGTTTCCGTCCCAGGAATTCCCGAGAACGATTTCCCGGGAAATTTTCCGTTTTTTGCCATTCCCGATCCCGGGAAATAATGGTCGGGAATTCCCGACTTGGCGGGAATGAAATCTTGGCGTGTAGTTTGTCGAGCCTGGCGTGATATAATAAGGACAGAAAAAGAAAAACAAAGTTTAAAAAAATAGTTCTATCATTGATTACTTTTATAGAAGATTATTTCATTTTGTTTTTATATAATCGCTCATTTAGTTAAGATAAAAATAATAAGACTGAGTTTGTCGAGATTGAGATCTTTACAAGAGGCGACATATGTTCCTCTTCAGTTTCAACAGAGATAAAGAAGTATTATTTAGTATTATTTATTGTAGGCGTAGTAACTAGTAAACAATACAATGTAACATGTGATTCATTTCAGGTCACAGGTGGCTGTGGAATAAAATCTCATGTCTTAGCTAAATAGAGATTTTGCTGTCAGCTTGATATTTAAGTTTCATTTATCAATTCAGCAATTAACCTTTCTTAACTGAAATATTAAACCACCAGTTTAATTAAACTAATTTTTACTTTATACTTTTATAAAATGGACAGAATCTGTAATCCAAATGCGTCTGTTCTAAGTTAAGACATGAGTTTTTTTTTAATCTCCGCCTGAGATCTGAAATTTATTGAATCATACGTTACATTAAGTACATAATTATTAAATTCACCTCTAGTTGACCTGACTAAGAGTAGCAGAAGAAAGGTTACTGGAGATTTAAGACTGTTTTGTTTTTATTGTATTTCCAAACGTTGTTTTAATTCATTTTAATTAAATTCATTCATTGCTTCAATGAGAGACCCCTTAGGATGGGCACTGTTATTATGCAACTGCTTTACTGCAATCTCATTGTAAGGGCTCCTTCATTGAAGAAAACGTCAAGGAAGCACTGTGACATGAGATTTGTAGCAAAAAAGTAAGGTTCCTAACATGGATAATTTTTCTAAGAGGATATAATAAAAATATAATAAAAAGTACAAATTTCCCGAGATCCCGGGATTCCCGGGATTATGATTTTTACATTCCCGATTCCCGGGAAGTAAAAAACCCAGAAAATCAGAAACCCTAGTTACAACTTTAATAGTAAAAGTTGCTTAATTACATGCCCTGCACTACTTCTGAAAATTAGGAACAGTTTTTCTGAGACAGCCTGTAGATCTGAGTTAGCAAAATATACGACGAAACGACATGACATGACGGATGCCGCAAGGCTGTTTCACGAAAGTTAGAAGGAGATAACTACATAAAAATTCTTTGGTTTATCGATCGATAGATCGGCATATATTGGAAAAGTACATTCTTGCCGTTTTCGAAGTGAGTACGTTCTTTTGGTATTTGAAAAATAATATTAAAAAATATCAAAATATCAGGGTTATTCACGCAAACTGTCCATTACATTAAAATAATAAATAAATGTATTAAATGCCGATTGACATCAGGGTTGATTTATGTATGTTCGAAAATTTACCTTGATTACAAGTTCTTGTGAACGTTGCTTAAATAAAGCTTCAAACGTGCGTTTTATTGGATATTAATTACTTAAAATTAATAATAATAATAATTAATTAATTAATAATTAGTAATTAAATTAATTAATTAAAAAAATAATCAGTCTCTTATATGACGAGGTAGTTACAGTATTAATTAATGACATAAATACTATAACACTTACTGTCATACTTAAGTGACACATTCTAACTGACAGAGAAATTTAACTTTAGGTAAAGGCGATGAAAAAATCGGGCATAAGATGGTTTTGAAAGCTCCTATGAAACCACTGCTTGTAAGATGGTTGTATCTCACTCCATTACTCTTAATTTGTCCAAATAAATTTTCTAGCGGGTCCTGATTGAATCTTCTACCAAGTACATATTGAAATCCTTGTGATTTTAAATATTCCCAACCGCACATAATATTTTTAACAGTTATTTTCCAAATTTTCTCTTTTCTGTCTCTGAATATTTTCACAAAAGTCATAGAAGCTAACATAAGCGTTATTTACCCAAAAATTCATGACTGCTGCTGCCAGATATTCCAAAACGAAGTTCTTTGCCGCGCTGCAGTGATTTCATACTACGATTCAAAGTATCAAACGTTTTTCGCTCTAAATAAATGACAGATAACAAATTCAGTTTTATGTCATTTACCGTTTTTATTTACACCTGCTGCCACCATGTTTTTGGAAGATAAACTAATTTCCGATTTGAAGGTCATGCATTTGCGTTAAATGTCTAGGTTTATTTTGTCTATGGTTTGACAACTCTTTGTGCAATTGTGAAAATAAATAAATAAACATGTTGATCTAATAAATGGAGAATTTCACTGTTGGCACTTCTTTCAGGACAATAATTAAACAGCTTTCTTTCATTTTGCGACTGCTTTGCAAGGTTTTCCGGAACCAACGCTTCCATCCATCGCTCACAATCAAGTCGATTTTGAAATGTAGCGTTGCGCAACGCTGTTGCTTAGCGGCATAGCGGAACGCTTTGCTCAATGTGCACACGCATGTTGATTTTAATGAACTTGAAATTTTAGCTCTAAAGCTCATCGCCCATCGCTTAACGCTCACCGCTCATCGCTGTCCACTGTGAACGGAATTCTAGGCCATTTTAACGCCCAACGCTCGTCGCTTAACGCTTGCCGCTCATCGCTCTCCAATATGAACGTAACCTTTAACCTTATTGAGACTACTTTAAGAATTCTTATAGGCATTATATGGCTCTCTAGGATCTATAGTTTTATTGAATTAGGTATTTGCAATAGGTATAAAAAAATACTACTGATAAAGATTTCTTTTTGTTTGCTTAAAGGATCCATATATTTAGTCATTGCAATTAGTAGATATAACGTCAATATATATGGTCAAATATAACGTCAAAATATAATTATACTCCTAATTAAAAAAAGTACTTGAACAGTTTTCTTTTTATTTAGACTTAGACACTCTACATCTCGCAGATACACGAAAATGTTTAAAAAATTATAATTGGACATAAAAACGTCACACAACCTAGAGCTCTACTATACCGTCCTTATTAAAAATATTTTGCGTGTAATCTAAACACTTTTTCGATGCTCTTAGATTTTCGTTGTTATTGTTTTATTTTCGTCAAACTGTGTAAACCCCCTTCATTAGTGTTAAGATCTTCTGTATCTCCCCAAACGTCATCTCTTCAGGCATGTCTGCTTCAATTTATTTTTTCTGCTCTCTTAAAACAGCTTCTTCTTTTGTCTTCTTCTTCTTCTTCCTATATAGTGCGGTTTTTAATAATAGAGGTTGATTTGAATTTACCGCCAAACTAAATTGTTATTACGTTGGCAACACCTGGTTCTCACATTTATCATTTTTGTATCACAAATTTTTTAAACGGACAAGAATCTGCTTTAATTTGTCATTTTTCTTCTGAAATAAGAATAGTAATACATAGTAAAATAAAAATAAATAAAGCTTCAAAAATGCAGCGGCGGCCGGTCCATCCAGTTAAACGCTATCTCTGTTTATTACAGACGAAGAGGAGAACAGAATGCTTCGGCCTTGACCTTTGCTTATTCGTATGCACGGGCCGCCACTGCAAAATGTACCTGCGAAAAAGAACAGTATTTATCGATCGAAGCCACGTTTAAAACGTGAAATACACTAAAAACTATATCACAAAATCATCGGACAAGAACCAACTTTAAACTAAAAACTATGGCGCGAAATTCAAAATATTCTCAATAATTAAAAGTCACACTGTATTTTGAACCAAATTTTTTTTTTCCTTTTTTCATTTTTGTTTACATTGCGTTTTAACCATTTAATACCCTCTCTCCTTCTGTAATTTCCAGTACTCGTTGTTTCAGTTTTATATTTTGATATTTATTTAAAAAATATAAATATTTTAAAATCAAATTAAAAAACAAAAAAATTAATTCTCTAAGATATGAAAATATACAATGTGTCCCAAAAAGTTTTATACAAATGGAGAAAAAGTTTATCTTACATTTCACATAAAAAACTATTCTTTATAAAAAGCTCTGCATGACTTGTAGATCCATAATCAGGTACAAAATTTTTAAAAAATTGGCTGGAATACAGGGAAAATAAAAAATAATGATTTTGACTGAGAGCAAAATACATTCAAACTGTAGTGGAAGCAAAATGTTCAATGAAATTGTGATTAAATAGCAAACAATTATGCACACTTGTAGATTATTGATATTCCCAGATAATAATTAAAAAATAAACGCTTCAGCAATTGTTAGATAATTTATTTTTATAAAACATTGATAACCTTCTTTATCAATTTTTATCTGGGAATATCAATAATCTACAAGTGTGCATAATTTTTTGCTATTTAATCACAATTTCATTGAACATTTTGCTCTCCACTACAGTTTGAACGTATTTTGCTCTCAGTCCAAATCATTATTTTTTATTTTCCCTGTATTCCAGCCAATTTTTTAAAAATTTTGTACCTGATTATGGATCTACAAGTCATGCACAGCTTTTTATAAACAATAGTTTTTTTGTGAAATGTAAGATAAACTTTTTCTCCATTTATATAAAACTTTTTGGGACACACTGTATATAATAACTTACTAATTAGTAACAGTAGAAGTTATTTAGTAATTTGTTGTAATTATTTTCTTGAAAAAATTGAAAAACAAAGTATTTTATTTATAGAAACAGTTTGCTTAAAAGTTACAAGTTTTGTTTACATAGTTAAAAAAAAATAAGTAAATATACATTTCCACTTGCAATGTAATATCCGTTGTTTGTACTAATTTCAAGGTCACGAATTCATTTGTACTTCTCAAACCGTAAATAATTTTCTTCCGCATTGAAACAGCCAGACTAAAGCTGTTCCGCCTGTTTGCATTCGGTACTTTTCGAACGTTTTTTATATTTCCAAATTATAACCTTGCTCTTGCTGTGTTTTTTTAATTAATTGTTAAACTCAATTTATGTTTTAGTTTATTATAAATTTTATAACTTCCAGTTCATTCATTCCTGGTTTTTAAGTTAACTCATTACCAGACTTCGGCGTTTTTTAGGACATTTCAGAGCCGGACCTGTTTTATGTCTTACGCACAAATTTACAAAACAAAATAAAAAGGCGATGTATTTTAAAATATTTCCTGACTTTCAAGATATTATACGTCATGACGTGTGTTTAATATTACATTAAGTTCCCGACCCGCTAGTGATGTCATCGTCACCGCATAGTTTAGGATATTGTACAATATTTTTTTTAATAAGTCTCCCCTATTCAAAATTCAAAAAAAAATTAATTCCCGTCTTTTTGTAGATGTGTCATCGGCCTCGCCTTTTATTTTTTTGGACCACCGTCTATTTAATGATCAAGATCAATCCAACTTGGACTTAATCGAAGCTTCCGAGGAGAAAAATGTGGGATTTTCATCGGCTGATATAAATTTGATATCCGATCTTGCAACTTCAGGACCCGAGGGCTTATCAGCTGCAGCTGCGATCGTGTCAATGAAGAAGCACAGAGTACGTCATACCTTCGAGAAAGATCCTTTCAAGCGCAGGAGGAAGAAGACACAGTTACTTCGAAAGCTGCGTCGCTTACTCGAAGACTATATTTGCAAATTTGGAAAGCACGTGGTTTTTATGGCGGTGTCACCAAGGTTCAATGGGTTTAAAATTTTTGGAACCGATGCTCTAATGAAGGCGATTATTGACATGAAAACCGACATAATTCAAGAATTCAAGACGGCCTTGAATGAGGAGACTTTTTATGTGACAAGTCCAAAATATCCACCGCATTTTCCTTTGCCGCTTTTGACTGTGGAAGGGATACCCATCACTATTGATAAAATGACTCAGAGTCAGTTAAGAACTTTCATTCCCTATATGATCAAGTGCTCTACAAAAAGAAGTAAGATTGGTTGGGGAAATTCGGAAGCCAAGCCTGTGTGGTGGCCAGACGGTCTCCCTTGGGCAAATATTCGTTCAGATATGCGCCCCCAGAAAGAGAAAGAGAAAACGTCTTGGTCAGATGTGCTGCGCCAGATTGTAATTGATTGCTATCGATATCACGGAAAAGAGCGCTTTCTTTATTCTTTTGGTAAAAGCAACCAGGAAGAGTCTACTTGCGACAGCAGCCTTGAATCGTCAACTAGTAATAATATAGTTGAAATAATTGAAAAACAAGAGCAGGAAAATCAAAACTTCGACGTCGATTATTGTAACTGTACCAATGCTGTGTCTTGCGTTGAAGAAGCCATACACACCAACGAAATTTCAACAATCTTTATTAAGAATGAAACCACGGTTCATCATAGTATAACGGAATCCTGTGAAAGGTTTAACATTTCCGATGTAGCAACAACAGAAAACGTAAATAGTAAGGGAGATGAATTTGAAATTACCGCAAATATTGTAGAAACTTCATTTGATTGTACAACTAAAATTGAAGACGTAAACTCTGCTAATATAAACGAGTCTGCTTCATGCTCAGTATTAAACCAATCTGATGAAGTTGAGTACAATTACGATCCTACCAGTCTTGTAACTATTGATGCAAACAATGCTGTTTTTCTTGATTTGAGGGGCTGTACACATGGCCAGTTAACCTACGTTATTCCTTTGGTTCAAGTGCAAGCTAATGGAATGAACGAACGCGAAACGTTGGAAACTTTTGTTTTTGCTCAGAACGATGTGGCCACACATTCATTAGTGGTCCAAGTTAATGAAGACGACAATCTCTTTTTAAATTGAGCAAAAGTTTCCATTAGGAATGTTATCGTTATATTCTATCTCAAAATCCGGTTGAATTTTTAATAATTCAAGGTCGTACGTTTTTGATGACACGATATTTTTTATATTACACGAACATTTTGTTTTGCTTCATTATGTCAAATCAATCTATTATTAAAAATTTTGTGAAAATGTAGTATAAGAAAAGTTAGTGTTTAAAATACGGCTTAGAAAAAAAAAATTTTTTAATATAAGTTTAATGTCAGTACTATTTGGATAGTTCCTAATATTTACTTAAATAGAAATAAAGGTAAGATAAGTATTTTTCTTTTTTTATTTTAGACATTTCTTCGTTTTTCTTTACACTGCATATTTTTTTATAAGCAAAAAGTGCATTTAGTTAATTTGTAAAGGAAAACAATCTATTACAGCTTTCCCTCATATAAGAAATTAAATCCATCTTCTACGTTTCTTCTTATAAGAAGTACTGTAGAAAAGGAACATATTTTGAACAGTCCTCTAATGCAGGAGTCTCCAACCATATGGCCGCAAACAACATGGCACGATCACGACAGAAATGTTTTATTAAATGTCATTTATTCAATTATTCAAGAGTAGATACTCAGAATCGGTCTGATCTTCGCCAAGTAGTTTCTATGACCTGGAAATAGTTGTCTCTTTAAATTGGCGTAACCGAAATACGCGGGAACGAACAAAACGTTGACGTTGTCGTGGCGCAAGGCGTAGCGTACTGTTTTCACCAATCAGATTTGTCGCAGACACGATTTTTGTCTGGAGACACACGAAAGGGCATTTATATTGTCGTAAAGCTTTTCTAATTTGCACTTCTTCGTTCGAGTGTCCTCTCTATTACTTGCCTAAACTATGAGTCACACCTAATCTTTATTTAGGTCCAACTATCTCGGAACTTCAAAAGAATCTAAAGAATGGTATCGAGTTAACCATGAATGTAATAAAATAAAGTATCTGTCACGGATAATAGCGAATAGCAGAAGGGCTAAAGAAACCACAAGAGCTCTACATGACAGAAACGAACAAAAATCACAAAAAAGGATTTTTCAGAGCATTAGGACAAAATATTCACGTGTGTATTCTGTACGCACCAACTCATTTTAATTGATATCTAACAATAATTGAAGAGAAACTAATTGATAGGTAACCATAGCAACCACAGCAATCCACCAATGAGGTTTCAATATGCCGTAACAATCAATTGAAGAGAATACGGTTTTTAGGAAATCAGTATTCTCTTCAATTGATTGTTACGGCATATTGGAACGTCATTGGTGGATTGCTGTGGTTGCTATGGTTACCTATCAATTTATCTCTCTTCAATTACTGAAATGAGTTTGAAATTTCTATCTAGTTCAAAACAGTGAACTCATCGAAGTTGTACATTTGTTGAAGTCGTTCAAATCGGTGGGCAACTAATTCTGACGGTTTCAAACTAGTCAGAAACTGCTGCTGGAACAAACCTACAATGAAAAAGTTTGGAGATGGATGACTGTTACCTGCTCCAAAATGAAGACACTTGAAGGGAGAGTCCCGCAATGACGTGGTCTAATTTAAGTGATGGGAAAAAGATTAAATGACCGCAGGTTACCTATCCGAGAAAAGCAGAAGAGGAAAACAAGCCTCTTCCCTCGATACCAATCCAATGTAGACGAGAAAAAAGGTAAAGGAATGATAGGAGGCGTGGACGATAGAACAATAAACTCGCCCAAAATGAAGATAACAAAATACAGGTCGTCACAATATCCACAAGTCGTGGATAATGACAATAAATAAGAAATTTGCAGATCAGTAAAAAAATGAATTAAGAAGTAGCAAGAAGTTTTTTAAAGCAAAACAATCGGAGAGGATAACTGAAGAAGTAAATTCATATATTTTTGCAATCAAAATGTTATCTGCAATAAATAAATATGGCGTGTACGTCTGAAGATTATACTGCCTACACGCAAAGTGATTTATTTCTCACGCAAACAACTGGCAGCGGAGCTTGAAATTAAACGTAATTTGAGCAGAAAATGTCATTAACTCATCACTTCTAAACGGAAAACGTTTAAAAAATACCAAAAATCACGGAATCTCATCGGCGCAAAAGGAAAATTGCGCGGATTACAGTGATTAAAGATGTGTCGTGCCGCATTCGAATGAAATTATAATTCACGTCCGTAAAGGTTACCGTCGACGTTTTACGACCGTTTTACGTAACTGAGGTCTTTTGTTTCCGAGAAAATGACACATAGTATTTTTTCTAGGTCATTCGGTTCATTCAGTAAGCGGCGTCAGTACGTATGACAAATTCGATTTAAAAAAAATATGTTGGTGTTGTTCGCGGTTGTTTACTATTATTCTCAATGCCGGCCAATTATTTTAATGACAATAATTCTTGTAATTCCATTTGAATTTTGATCACGCTTTTCTGGTAATAACTTAAAGCTTCATTCTCGTTCTGATGTCGAACGTGATCGAGAATTAGATAAGAAGATATAATTCCAATGCAAATTCACCCTTAAAGATCGTCGGCAGGTATAATAGGTAAGATTTAAAATCAGCATGAAGGGGCTAAATAAACAAGTTTTGCAAACACAGGTATAATCATTTACATTTTTGTTTTCATTCCGGTGGTTATGAAGAGTTAAAGATGTTCTATTTCTGTTCTCTTGACTTAACGAATATAACAACGCAGAAAAAGTACAATGCGATCGAAAATGATTAAGCGTCCTTCAAAAATATGTACTAATTTCGATGTAGAAAACTCAATTAATAAACAAACCGTGCACAACATGCGAACGCTATTGATTGTCACCTGATCTTGAGTATTCAAAAACGCGAAAATTCTCTAGGCCGAAGGTAGTTTTGATCACCTTTGGGTATTTATTTTCTCAAGGACGCTCAATCATTTTCGATCGCATTGTATAGGTACCCGGAGGTACTCAAGGATAGATTCTCAATGTTATCGCTAACTGAGGTGATTCCACCTTTACTCAGAATTATCGCTCATATCACAGCGTAATCAAGAATGTTCCAAATTTGAGGCAATTCTTGATTTAGTTCTGTGAGGGTTCTAATGGAGGTTTTAAGGCAGATGCGTTTGTTTAAATATCCCTGACCTCTT
Source organism: Dorcus parallelipipedus (assembly GCA_958336345.1). Taxonomy (NCBI): domain Eukaryota; kingdom Metazoa; phylum Arthropoda; class Insecta; order Coleoptera; family Lucanidae; genus Dorcus; species Dorcus parallelipipedus. The sequence continues at coordinate 14,237,470 of OY284478.1, forward strand.
CAATCAAGTTCAAATCATACAGTTTCGATATCATCCTGTGAAATGTCAGTAACATAATGTCCATGGGTTGAAACAGTGGCGTGTCTCAAAAAAATTGGAAATGAGAAAAAAAAACCTGGCTATACGAACAAGTAAGAATGACATGTACAGTCGCAAGCAAAAAAAAATTGGTCGTCAATGTCATTTAAAAATTTGATGGAGTCATCAAAAATTAAAAATATCTTCTTGTCTTCTTCTCGAGTGTATTAAAATTAATTAATCTGACAAACAGAAGAACACACTGACGCATGTCACTAGGCAAAACTTATGACAATAGAACACTTGTCACTGTATCAAAGAATGACACTTACGCCCACTTTTTTTGCTAGCGATTGTACTAGAGTTAGCGTCCAAGGGTCATGAGAAATCATAAAGCTTCTGAAAAAAACTAGTATTAATAAAAAATTACATAAAATATAAATAACAAAAAATTAGAAAACATGAAATAAATAAACGCCACCAAAACAAAGAAGGTTAAAGTTTTTTACACACTTCTTAATTCCGCTTTGGAGAAATGTTTAATATTTGGCACAATGAAAGCGATTTGTTTAACAAATACAGATATTTCATTTTTCTATTTTTTGACGTATTGTAACCAGTTTTAAAATAATTACGTTTAAAAAGATATTTATCCTGATGTCTTCTCTTTATACAGTTTGTTTCGGAAACTGCCTCTTTAGTCGACATTTCATTCTGACAAGTTTGACAGTTAGTTAAAACAATATGGCCCGGTATTACAGTTATTGTTTAACTGTAATCTTCAGTTTATTTCCATAGGAACAATTGTTCTTATAATTATTACTATGGGAATAAGCTAAAGATTAAAGTTAAACTGTTACTGAAATATCGGGTCTAGGAAAAGTGCAGTACCTAAGAAAACAACAAATTAAGAAAAAAAAAACTTCATAAAAGATGTTTTTCAGACACTTGATTGCTCTTTTGTCGGTATTTCACTTTGACAAGTTTGACACTTGATAAAAAATATGAAAAGTATAGAAATTAGGAAAATGTGTGTGCTCATCTTCAGAGAAGAAAATGAAAAAAATGAAGCTTTTATAAAGAGTAGGGCTATATACAGCCTGTTTCTAAATAAGTCGACACCATTACTAACTTTCTTAATTTAGGAGCTGCAGAGTCGATCAAATTAACAAATTTGTTTATCTTTTTACGTTTATTACAAATATGAAATCAGAAGAACAATTATTATTGAATGTGAAGTTTTCTATTCCATACTTTTTTCAAATGGAAGCTCAACATTGGGATCTCGAGAACGGTAAGAGATACGAAGTCGTCTAAATTAGCACAAAGTTGCCTATTTTGGTGCTGAACAATAATCCGTTTTGAAAAATCTTCTACGATTTGTAGTTTTTGAAATACCTACACATATGGTGAAGACAAAAACAAATGATTTGTAACATGGCAAACTGGGTAGCTATTTGGCATTTGATGTTTATGACGTTGTTTAGTAACTTGATGCAAGCAGCAAATACTACCGCTCTTGGAAAATAAAATTTCACCAAAACAGTTTCGTAATAACTTCGATTTTTGATATCACAATAAATACAATTGAACGCAAAGTAGAAAAAATATATTAAGTTCTCCGAATTGTCCTGAGCACACAAATTCATGTTGACCATTGAACTTTTATTTGTTATCCTTTTTCTACAAATGCCTAAGAAATTTTAAATACTCTTGACAGGTTCAGTACTAAGGTGACACGAAAATATGATAGTCCTGGGAAAATGTTTCCAGGTAGAGCAAAAAGTCGCATTAAAGATTGTCGTACTTTCTTAAATACTCCTTGAGTGTTTCAAATACGTGTAAATGCGTCTTCAATGCAATCCTCAGTTTCTACTTTTCATCATTACCAATGGTTTTCACCGTGACCGTGAAGGCCAAGCAATTGGTCCATCGCATCCAATTCGACGCCGATTGAGAAAAGTAGGAACTTTTTTGAAAATTTATTATAACTTATATTTTATTATGTAGTATTTTTCCCTTCTAGCTTTTTAATTAAGCATTTTCATGTGTATGTTAATTGGAACTTTTTGACGTACTGGGTCTCCCCAACAGACTGTTAAAATTTGCCATCATGTTTTTTGAGCACCTGTATAATTAAAGAGAAAAGTAGATCAAATTTTTTTATAAATCTATTAAAGATTGTTTAAGTGTCAATAAATATTTAAATTAAATCAATTGTATAGTACTCCTGTCAATGATTGACGCTTTTATTGTTGGGAACGATCTTTTTTGCTAAATAAATTACATCCGCGAGTCCGCCGTCCAATAATAATAAAACAGGTAACTACATAATAAAATTAATTGACATTAACGATATTCTGAAGTCAAGTTCAATAATCTCAGCGATTACCTATAAAATTATAAATAGATACAAACGAACACGCATTAAATGCGAACTTCCAGTTTCACTTCGAATAGTGCGTATTTATAGATTTTCCACAGTTCAAGGACGGACTCGATATCCTGGGATAAAAAGAAACTGGATGTTGCCCACAATGTTATTATTATTATATAAAATCGTGCGTAATTACGTACTTAATAACACTAATCATTAGGTATTTTGAGCACAGGCTTAAATCAGAAATTGCATGATGATTTCCAAATAATAATAATTTCTTTATTTTCCATATCATAATTACATATCCAACAACAATGTCAATTGTAAACCGTTTCAGTCAGCTTTAACTAACCCTTGTAACTATGTGACCAGTTTGAGTTTTTATGATTAAATGAAAGACAAATCGTAACAACCAACATATCTGAAACAGTGTGATTGTGACAACACGATATGTGTTCAATATCATATTTATACATTTGCCATTACAATGTATGTTTTCAGAATTTAAGTTAGTAATCTTATTCATGAGAAATTTAGAAATATTTTTTTGGAACATCTCTAATTTCTAGTTAAAAAAAAGCAATTAAGTAGCTTAACATCGAATTTGATCGTTTCTAGTTTTCTCTTTCGGAAGAACTTTTCACACAAAAATTATTAACACGTTACAATATATATAACAATTTGTTTGAACAAAATGCGAACGTTATTTTCTTAATGAAGGACAAAGTCTAGCGCACGTGAATTTGACAGCACACAATATTTAATTATGAAACTCGCATCGCCTTAACGTCACTCAACAAATAATAAATGTTAAAAGTGCGACTTGTATTCATCCTGTGCGACATATCTAGCCTGAGTCACTCGTAATTACAATAATTAAACAATTCCGAGGTATCCGGACTTTCCATTGTTTACTAATTTTAATATGAAGCCGCTCGGCAAGACTTGCTCAATTTTCTGCAAGACTTCTTAATGAATCCACAAATGAATCACTCAAATACAAGCAAATTAAATTAGATTACTCTTAATTATGAGAATCGCTAAACAGATTAACTTTTTACAATGGTAGATACCGGAAATTACATTGAAATATCAAATTTTTGATCATCATGTCAGAGAAGCTAGCAACAGATTCCAATATTGTGAAGAATAGAAAATAAACAATTAAATTAAGAGACAGACAAGAAACGATGGAAAGGAAAACTTGGCTTAACACAATAGAAGAGCTAAAAGATTTTAAAAAATGGAAGATTTAAGAAAAGTAATAAAAGAAAATATAAAGATTATGAGAAATAATATATTTTGGTAAGGATATTGAGAAAGAAAGAGAAGATTCTTGTGTAGTTTTGCTCAAGCAACACTTTAAAGGAAAGTCCAAAACGTAAAATTTGATATAAACAGAGTTAACTAAATTATAGTCCAGATGAGCTTTTGAAAATTATTATTATTATTATAACAACGCTGAACAAAGACAACTTGTTTTTTTTTTCTTGAAGTTGGGTACCTTATATCAGATAACTTTAATTTGATTTCAAAATATAAATATGCAGAGGCGGCTGTGCATACGAAGAGTTAGTTTGACGTAATCTTCGCTGTAATAAATTACTTGAGGTACGTCTTAGGCATACTGATTGTTAATTACGTAGGTAACATTGAGCAAATTCTACTGTGTCTCTTCGTTAAGATCACTAAATGGAAAAAAATATATTCAATAAACAAAAGGAAAATATATGGAATAAATAACTTGAAAAGGAAATACCAAGTTGCCCTTCTATAAAACTACCCAATGAATTTATTATGTGAAACTGATGCTGCAATAACTTCCATATATTTAAACTTACAGAGCTTTTTTTTATCTTTACTGGTAGTCTTACTAACTTCAAACTGTCCGTTACGGCTGTGACCGACTTACTTCCACAGGTTAGAAGTTAAAGTTCACATCCTGACTTAATTCTAATGCTACATAGCATACGTCTTTAACCTTCGACTATATTGCATTCATTATTGACATTAATCTATGTTTGAGTTTCTTCATTTGTAATTTTCTCATTTCCAAATCTACCAATTTATCTTCATAATGAATTCCAACATTAAACAATGTGATTCTTAATTTTCTCCCGTAAATGATACACGCAACAAAACACTATTACGCTCTGTAAGCGTATTCTAATTCATAAATAATTACACAGCAACATTTTTCTGAAATTAATGTTCATCTTCGCTCTGAGCTGCCTTCGTTCCATCCGGGCAGAAATTGAAGCCGTGAGCATGAACTCTTAATGACAGAAAAACCGTTACCCTTTTTTTCTGTATACGGCAAGATTTCCCTGGAGGCGATCATGCAGATGTGTTTCGGATTAAATCTACTAATGTTCGAAATGCGAAAAAAAAGTTGACGCAGCTATGTCGTATATTACGAGGCGCCAAGTTGTTTTTTTTTTCTTGGGTGGCAAGAAAAATAATAAACAAACAGTTAATTTGTTATTAAGTTTTCGTTTATATTTGCATTTTTTATTAATGTTTTCAGTCGACAATTTAATCTGAAGCAATAAGTTTGTATTAATAACGTCAACAGCACTGGGCAAAAAATATAATAGACTGCAGACCATGCCTGGGTTCGAACGCCGGCCAACTACGTGCTCTAGGCAAAGCGATTTCGAAGTTAGAAAAATTGTTCGCAATGTATAAATTGCCAATGTCATTTAATATTTATGGATAAAGATGAAAACAAAATTTGAAAAACATGTTTAATTTGATTAGTAAATCTTAACTAGACATAAAAAAAATGCTTACAATGAAGCATTGTTAACAGTAAACAAATATTTAAAATTAATTAATTAATTAATTAAAACATTGGTATTAATTACTGACATTTGCTTTCACGTATCTAGTTATTTCTTTCGCTAACTGTTAATAAAGTGTTGTAGCTTTGTCGGTAGCATTTATTAATTTTTGTTAATTCAAACATTTTCTTTTACATTTGTATCTTTTTCGTTAACTTTTAACAACTGTTAACTGTTAATAACACGTTGATAGCTATGCCGGCAGCAGCTAATCACTTTTGTTGAGACATATACTTTTATAATTGTTATTTTTTTCGTTAACATAATATAACAACATTGCTATTAATTAATGGTATGACATTAATTGCTTTTACATTTCTTTCGTTAAATGTTAATAACACGTTGATTGCTTTGACGGTAGCTATTAATATTTTTTGTTAATTAAGACATTTGCTTTTATATTTATACATACTTTTTCGTTAACTGTTAATAACATTTTGATAGCTTTATTGGTAAGAACTAATCATTTTTATTAAGACATTTGTTTTTACACTTGTAATTTTTTTCGTTAACATACATATAATAACATTGCCTTAATTAACGGTATAACATTGCTTTCACATTTCTTATTTCTTTCGTCAACTGTTAATAACATGTTGATAGCTTTGTCGGTAACAGCCATTAATTTTTGTTAAGACATTTGCTCTTAGATTTCTTATTTCCTTTATTAACAGTTAATAACGGTTAACTATTAATAACATGTTGATAGTTTTGACGGTAGCAGTTAATAATTTTTGTGAAGACATTTGCTTTTAGATTTGTTATTTGTTTTGTAACTGTTAATAACATGCTGATAGCTTTGTGGGTAGCAATTATATTATATTCTTATTAAGACATTTGTTTTTGCACTTATTTTATTATTTTTTTCGTTAACATACATATAACAACGTTGCTGTAAATTAACGGTAAGACATTTGATTTCGCATTTGTTATTTCTTTCGTTAACCGTTAAATAACACGTCGATAGCTTTATCGAAAGCATTTATTAATTTTTGTTAATTAAGACATTTTCTTTTACATTTGTATTTTTTTCGTTATCTGTTATTAATATGTATTTGTCAATGATAGCTTTTAATTTTTGCTAAGACATTTGCTTTTACACTTGTTATTTCTTTCGTTAACCGTTAAAAACATATTGATAGCTTTGTCGGTAGCAATTATTAATTTTTGTTAAACGTTTATTTTAACATTTATTATTTTTTCGTTAACTGTTCATAACATGGTGATAGCTTTGTCGGTAGTAGCTGTTAATTTTTGTTAAACATTTGCTTTTATATTTGTTATTTGTTCCGTTAATTATTCATAGCACGTTGATAGCTTTGCAGTAGCAGTTATTAATTTTTGTTAAACATTTGCTTTAACATTTATTATTTTTTTCATTAACTGTTCATAACACGGTGATAGCTTTGTCGGTAGCAAATATTTTAAAATCGATCTAGAAGCGATCTAATAAATCAAAGAATGCATTACAGCAAAATGTTATTTTCATATAACTTTTAGAAGTGAAATATTAGTAACATGTCTTGTATTGCTTTCGAGTTTGCTTTTTTTCGCTAACTGTTAATAACATTTTGCCAACTTTGTCGGTAACAGCTATTAATTTTTGTTGAACATTTGCTTTTGTATAATTATGTTATTCCCATCGTTAACTGTTCATAACACGTTAATAGCTTTGTCGGTAGAAGCTATTAATTTTTGTTGAACGTTTGCTATTACATTTGTTATTTTTTTCGTTAACTTTTAATAAATAACACGTTGATAGCTTTGTCGGTAGCAAGTACTTTGAAATCGATCTAGAAGCAATCGAACTCAAAGAATGATTACAGCAAATGTTATTTTCATGTTACTTTTAGATATGATATATTAGTAACATATCTTGTATTGGTTTCACATTTGTTTTTTTTTTTCGTTAACTGTTAACAACATATTGATAGCTTAGTCGGTAACAGTTATTAATGTTTGTTAAGACATTTATTTTCTTTTACATTTATAATTTTTTTCGTTAACTAATAATAACATGTGATAGCTTGTAGCAAATACTCTGAAATTAAGAAAGAATCTATATGAAAAAATGATTACAGCAAAATGGTGTTAACATATTTCTCTTATTAATAACACATCGATTACAATACTTTTTTGCCTTTCAACTGGAGTTAACTTAAATATGATTTTGTTCGGACATCATTCATAACGCAGGAGACAGCAGAAAAATAACAAAGAAATATCCAAAACTTTGTTGGTGACAAAGTCGATAACAATGCTCTTAATAACAGTGAGGGCTATGATGTATAATTGGTGTTAAAAATAACGGCAGCTTTCGCTGTCAAAAAATGACATGATGTATCATCGAACATAATTTGTTCAATTAGTTTGTGGTGTTATTTTATCTGATAGGCATTTAGTTAAACGACGTTAAACCTCTGACGCATCATGTTAACAAATTTCGATGCTTTTAAATAACTGTTATCCAAGCGCGGTTGGTAACGTGTTATCTTAAGCTTAAGACCCATGATACATCATAGGCCTGAATGTCAGTAACACTGTTTGATAACAGTGTTAATAACATCGAAAATAGTTTCAACTATTTTGTTATTAACTATGTTAAATGTCAAATAGTTACTCATGTTTCCTGTGTGAATCGAACGACTGTTAATTTTTCTTTTCTGCTAACAGTTAACTTGTGTTTGAAAAACTTTGAAGCATAATAATAGATTAACGAAGCTCTTTTGGTTATAGATAAGATAGGTTAAATATTCTTATTTTAAGCCCATGAATCTCTTATTAAGTCATGTCCACGCAATTTAACAGTCACCCTGTACATTACATTCTTATAGAGTACCAACCAATTTGTGATAGGGTGTGTATAAAAATATTACAGGTCTGTTATTGCATTTACTATACTAATTAATTATTTGACGCATAATTAAATTCCAATTATTATTTAAGACAACAATTTCTGCATATTTCCGACTACTTGATAACATTTATAGAATTCCACGATTTTGCTAATCTCCAGACTTAAGTCTATCCGCCCCATCCGTTATATTATTAGCTTTCCAGAAGTCATTACATTTATATCGGTACCGGACGAATTCTTAGGAAATTTGAGGAACGAAATATGAAAGTAACGGTTTAAATAAATATACATCGTCTGTTCTCATATTTAACATTTACATTGTCTGGCGTAATTAGTTTCATGATCACGTACGTACATATCACACACAAATACTCATATTATATAATTTTAATTTATTTATCTCATCTCAAAGACTATACGTCTATGAAAACGTCGTTTATTAATCATTTATTTTTATTATACAGTAGAACCTCGATTATCTGAAGTACGACGAGCTCAAATTTCAGAATCAATATTAGTATGACAACTGATTTCTTTAAAAAATAAAACATCAAATTGTTTGCTTAGCCACGGTTTTAATCAGCTCACAGTATCACGATCTTATGAGTACAAAACTGTAACACCCATAATTGCAGAACAAAAATAGAGAATGGGTGGCCTTGTATAAGAGTATAAACCATGTCTGATAAAGCCTATCTCGAATAACACCGGGGTTTCACTGTATCCGAGAACTAAAAATTTCGAACATTAATGTAGATTGGATTAGAATAGAAATATGTTTAGGAATTTCGTGGTTACTTACCATGTCTAACCGGTCTAACGAAAACTACGTCATTACCTGCCTTGAATCGAGTAAGTACGTGCCTATAAATAAATGCTAAACGACTGGAGAAATTTTTAAATCGCCTCACAGGATGGTGCCGCCAACACTTTTTCATGGAAGCAAGAGCCGCTCAATTACAGATGCTTCGATAAACCTCATTATATTCACTACTTCGGTTTAAATCTCAATTGAATCTCGAAACTCATTTAAAAGTATGTAGTCAATCGTTACAGGCCAAACTTCTTCGGAAAGCATGTATGTCTAAGATTAAAAATAAATCACAACAAAAAATGTATGTAAATAATACCGAGTGACTTTTAATGATTGAGAATTATTTTATTAGATTGGCAACACTTTTCAATTTTTATGTTGGTGTGCTGGATTTTCAAATTCAAAATTTAGATTTAGGTTAGTGCACTAGATTGTCAAACTCAAATAAATTCGTTTATTGTCGAATCAAGAAAACCAAATAAATAAGATATTTAATTATCATAATTTATTACCAAAATGGTTTTGAGCACAGAATAAAATACATTTTTAGTAATGGCTTATTTTCGAAGCGGAGTACAAAATGAAAATGGGCACATTCAGCAGACCCGAAAGTTGTGTAACTGTTGAACAAATTTCTGCTGAATGCGACCTCATGAGGTTGATGAGTTGGAGGGTTCGCCATTTTTTGTAGCATAATTTCTCCGCTACCTGACTGGAACATGTTATGATGAGTGAACTTCATTCAGCAGAAATAAGTGCTCAGTCTCAACTGTTGGATCAGGAACTGTTACTGATATGTTCTGCTGAATCAGCCCAATAGTAATTGAATTTATTCACAGCAGCATGCCTATGTCGATTTCATTGAAATATACCCTGAACAACAAATTGAGTTTCGTCTTTTTTTACAACACTGTTTTAGAATAGCCGTCCTCCATTTACAACGAACACGAATCGATTCAAATTCACTTAAAAATCATTGATTGCATTCCATTTAGTTATTCAGTTGGCGACCAGTGATAAGGAAGTGATTGAATTTCCCCTCCCGCACACCGTACTGATCAAGCTGGTTTTCTAAATCAGTTATCAGTTTCATGTGATTTCATATTGCTATGACGTATAACCACTGGTTATTATCAGACTTTTGATGTGTCAAAAGTTTATCTTTTACTTTTTTATTAGTCTTGTGGTTTACTTAGTAGCAATTTTTCTTTTTATAATTATCTTTTGTATGTAAATAAAGTGGGACTATGTAGAAAGAGCAGCAGTAGAGATAAATAAAAATGCTAGATTTATGTTCAAACTTTTTTATTTTATTCAAAATTTTTAAATGTTTTATAAAAACAATGATGTTAATAACAATAATATCGATAACGATAATTAATTTATTATAAGTTATTTAAATCAGTCAATCAATAATAAGTGTTAACTGTAATAAGCTAATCGCTCAATGATAAGTGTATTAACTGTAATAAGCTAATCGCTCAATGATAAGTGTATTAACTTATAATATTGTAATAAGCTAATCGCTCAATGATACGTGTTCATATAATAAATGTAATGAGTTAATCACTCAATGTTAATTGCTTTTTTTGTGTGTAGGAAATTAAATGTCTAGAGTTAATCACTCTGTGATAAATGTCAGATAGATGAGTATTTAAGTAATAAGCTAATCGCTCAATGATACGTGTTCATATAATAAATGTAATGAGTTAATCACTCAATGTTAATTACTTTTGTGTGGAAGAAGTTTGATGGTTAGAGTTAATCACTCCTTGGTGTTTGTCAGGTGAATGAGTATTTAAGTAATAAGCTAATCGCTCAATGATAAGTGTATTAATTGTAATAAGCTAATCGCTCAATGACAAGTATTTATGTAGTAAGCTAATCGCTCAATGATACGTGTTCATATAATAAATGTAATGAGCTAATCGCTCAATGTTAATTACTTTTTGTGGAGGAAGTTTGAAAAATGGTATTCTTAAGAAATTTCATTATGGTTCAAAGAATACACATAAAATTAAGGTATGTTACATTTTATTTGTAAAATAAATATTTAGATCTTTATTTTATTGTTGTAGGTGAAGAATTTCCTTTACATGTGAAGATTGAAAACAAATCTCTGCTTATTTGAAGAATCCGAAAACTGTGTGTCCTTGTGAACATGACATTATCCCCAAAGAAAATATGAAAATATTTATTCGGATTTCCAAATAAATTATTTTAATATTTTATTTTATTTCTATTTGTTGTAAGGTTGTAGTGATGTTATGTGATAACGACCTTTTATTTGATTATCATTTAATGTGGCTAATTCAAATGTAACGTCACCATAATTATTAATTATTTTATAAGGTCCTACATAAGGTAATTCTAATTTTGCTGATTTATTGTGCTTTCGTCTTCCTAGTCGATAACTTTTTACTATCACTCTGTCACCTATTTTGAATTTAATTTTTCTTTTAATCTTTTCATTTTCTTTTCTTGTGTATTCTTCTGATTTTCTTCTTAATTTTTCTTTACACTTTTGTAATAATTCTTCTAAATTTTCTTCTATTTCCACTTCTTTTCTCCATGGTCTTTTAGGCTGTATTCCTTTCATTAAAATTATTGGTGAAATTTCTGTCACTGTACTTGGTATCGTGTTACAGAAGTTTTCAACTTGTTTTACATACTTTTTCCATTTAGTATGATTCTTGTGTGTCATTAGTCTTAAATATTTTATTACTTCTTTGACATATCTTTCACAAATATTCCCTTGTGGATGTCTTATGCTGCAGTAATTTACTCTTATTCCTTTTTCTTCTAAATTCTCAATAAATCTATCATTATTGAAATAAGTGGCATTATCTGCTAATAATCTTTTAGGTTTTCCTTCTGTTTCTATAAAATCTCTTATTTTTCTTAATACAATCCTTGTGTTACAACTTTTTGTTGGATATAATCTAACATACTTTGAGAATGCATCCATCATTATAAAAATATGCTTATAACCTTCTCTATCTGTTACAAGATTGCTTAAATCTACTGCTACTAGGTCTAACACTTCTTCCACTATTATGCTTTTTATCTCATTTTGACACGTTCTGTTTTTATCTTTTCCTAATATACATAATTCACAATTATTGACATAATTCTTTACCAGTTTAATATCATTCTTTGCATAAAAACATTCTCTCAACATTAACCATATTTTTCTTATTCCTGCATGTCCAAATTTTTCATGTAATTCTTGAATTATTTCTTTTACTCGATCTTTATTCATTACTATTAATCTTCTTTGTCCAATGTTTTTCCATAATATTTCTTCCTCTAATTGAAATCCTTCGTAATTTGGTATCTCTTCTAATTTTTGTTTTATTTCATTTATTTCTTCATTCTGTTGTTGTCTTATGATTTCTCTTCTTGTATATCTGCCTGAAGCTGTATTGAAGTTGTAGTTATTTACTTCTACTTCATTGCTTGCTTTTGTCTTTCCATTCATTCTACTTAAAGCATCTGCTGTTACATTATTTATGCCTTTTCTATATTTAATTTTAAAATCATATTGTTGCAACATCAAACTCCATCTGTACACTCTATTATTTGCAAATCTAGTTTTAAAAAGTGATTCTAATGCTGCATGATCTGTGTCGACAGTAAAATGTTTTCCCATTAAGTAAAACTTTAATTTATTTATCCCAAATACTATCGCTAGCATTTCTTTTTCTGAGATAGTATAATTCTCTTCATATTTTTTTAAAATTCTTGATATGAAGCATATTGGTTCTTCTATTTCCCCATTCATTTGTATTAATTCTCCTCCAATAGCGTTCGTAGATGCATCAGTTGTAATGTATCTATTAATCCATTAACATTATAACTTAATTAATTCTACATAAGGTAGACTGAAATTAATTATATCTTCTTTAAAATTTTCAAAAATTAAATTATTTACAACTTTATTTTCATTGTTAATTTTAATTATCTTTTTGGTTGATTTATTTAAAAATCCTGGTTATGTACTTCTGCTTCTGTTACTTCTACATTTGGTCGATTATTTTTGTTGGTTGTTGGCCTTGTTTCTTTCCAACTATAATTATTTTCATTTTCTTTTTTATAATCTTTGTTAAATCTAACAAATTTTTCCTTTTTAATGTCATTCGGTTTCCTATAATTTAAATTATTATTTTCATATCTATTTTCCCGTCTGTTTATAAATTCTTCTCTTTTATTTTCATATCTTTCATCTCGTCCTTTTTCTTCATTTCTATTCCATGTGACCTGTTTCATCTGGTTCCTATAATCTTCTCTCTTGTAGTTGAACTGTGGTGTTTGTTGTTTTGTCTTGTCTTCACAATTATCTATTCTTTTTAATAAATTAATCAAATCCTTAATTCTAGTAATTCCTTGTAATGCTACTGCGTGTACAATTTCATACTCGAAATGTCGAACCAATTGAATTACTATATCTTGTTCATTCATTTTCGGCGTTAAATATTTTAAAATGCTATATTTTTTTACAGCATACATTTCCCTTGACATTCTATTTCCTAATTTATATCTTCCATATAATAAATCATCCCTTATCTTTTGTTGTGCATTGAAATCCCAGTATTGTTGAAGAAATAAATTTTCAAATTCTGCCATGTCTTCACATTCCTCGTATATCATATCATACCAAGTTTCTGCGTCCTCTTTTAAACAACTTCTTACTATTTGTAATCTTTTTCTCTCATCCCCGATTTCTTGTGTGATTTCTTTAAGATTTCTTAAAAATGTCACTGGGTTTATCCTTCCATTACCATAAAATTTTGGTAATATTTCTTTGTTAAAAAGGAAATTTTGTGTTGATAATTGTGTTTTTCTTTTTATTTTCTTGTATTTTATTCATCATTCTTTGTTCTATATTTTCATAACCTTTTCCCATTTCATCTTGTATTCCTTTTTCTACATTCTCTTGTACATTTTCCATTAATTCTTCTAAATCATTTTGTCGTTGTCTTTGATTGTGTTTGACAAATAAAATTTCCTTTTCTATTTCTTTTATTTTATTTTCCATCGCTGATTGTCTTTCATTTATTCCTGTTGCAATATTTTTCAAGCTATCATAAATCTGTTCATTCCCTTTCAAAAATTTTTTCTCCATGTTTTCTATTAATTTTTGAAGTGCTTCTATAGAATCAGTTTTATCCCCTTTTTGTTCTGTCAATTCTCTACTTTCTTCTTTTTTCATTTCTATTTCTGAACCACTTGTTTGACTTCTAGTTTTTCTACTTTGTCTTTCTTCTGACATTTTTATTTATTTGTATTTTTAAATTGTAATTATCGTTTTTATTTATCTCTCACTTGCTCTGTATTTATTTGAAAAATCAAATCACTCGCTCGATATTTATTTGAAAAGTCAAGTCACTCGCTCGGGCGCCAAATTATTGCTATGACGTATAACCACTGGTTATTATCAGACTTTTGATGTGTCAAAAGTTTATCTTTTACTTTTTTATTAGTCTTGTGGTTTACTTAGTAGCAATTTTTCTTTTTATAATTATCTTTTGTATGTAAATAAAGTGGGACTATGTAGAAAGAGCAGCAGTAGAGATAAATAAAAATGCTAGATTTATGTTCAAACTTTTTTATTTTATTCAAAATTTTTAAATGTTTTATAAAAACAATGATGTTAATAACAATAATATCGATAACGATAATTAATTTATTATAAGTTATTTAAATCAGTCAATCAATAATAAGTGTTAACTGTAATAAGCTAATCGCTCAATGATAAGTGTATTAACTGTAATAAGCTAATCGCTCAATGATAAGTGTATTAACTTATAATATTGTAATAAGCTAATCGCTCAATGATACGTGTTCATATAATAAATGTAATGAGTTAATCACTCAATGTTAATTGCTTTTTTTGTGTGTAGGAAATTAAATGTCTAGAGTTAATCACTCTGTGATAAATGTCAGATAGATGAGTATTTAAGTAATAAGCTAATCGCTCAATGATACGTGTTCATATAATAAATGTAATGAGTTAATCACTCAATGTTAATTACTTTTGTGTGGAAGAAGTTTGATGGTTAGAGTTAATCACTCCTTGGTGTTTGTCAGGTGAATGAGTATTTAAGTAATAAGCTAATCGCTCAATGATAAGTGTATTAATTGTAATAAGCTAATCGCTCAATGACAAGTATTTATGTAGTAAGCTAATCGCTCAATGATACGTGTTCATATAATAAATGTAATGAGCTAATCGCTCAATGTTAATTACTTTTTGTGGAGGAAGTTTGAAAAATGGTATTCTTAAGAAATTTCATTATGGTTCAAAGAATACACATAAAATTAAGGTATGTTACATTTTATTTGTAAAATAAATATTTAGATCTTTATTTTATTGTTGTAGGTGAAGAATTTCCTTTACATGTGAAGATTGAAAACAAATCTCTGCTTATTTGAAGAATCCGAAAACTGTGTGTCCTTGTAAACATGACAATATGTATTTTGAGGTTATGTTAATTTTAGTTCCAAAACATCATTCCTTTTATGAGTCTCTCTATTCACTTTAAAGTCAGTTCAGTTCAAAATCGGTTAATAAATGAACGTTTCTTGCAAACCGGTAATGTAGAAAAAGGAAAATTCACTGATCGCCCCACAATAATAACACTCGATATTGTACAAAATGTTAATGATACTGTATAACAGAATCCTCATGTTTCCTATACGAATCCACTCGGAAGATCTTGAAAAAACACCTTCATTTCCAATCATACAAATTTTCAATGGTTCGACAACTTCACCCACTCGATTTTCTTCAATAAATTCAGTTTTGTCAGTGGTATAACAATAATCTGCTAAATAATAGTAACCAACAAGATACAACTTTCTTTGCTGATAAAGCCTGGTTTCATCTCTCTGGGTTTATCAATTCACAAAATTTCAGGACTTGGTTGGAACATAACCCTTTAATGTGATGTAAAGGCACTACATCCACTTAAAATTGGTGTTTGGGTGGCAATGTCTTGGAGAATTATTGGACCAATATTCTTCCGGGAAACAACCCCTATAGATATCAGAGACTTATATTGGATACATTTATAAACCAGTTAGATGACACTGAATTAGCAAATGGCTACTTTCAACAAGATTCCGCCACTGCTCACACAGCACGAACCACAATAAATTATTTAGAGGAGTTTTTCCCAGGATGTTTAATCAGTGCTGGTTGGTGGCCTAATTGCTCTAATATTCAATTAAATCCGGACTTCTTACTTCCTTATTTCAATAATTCGGTATTCAGAATATGTATTAAACAATTTGGAAGAATTGCAGCAGGCAACTGCAAATATCGGACAACCTAAAACGTTAATATGTCTTCAATAACATATCTCAAAGGATTCGGTACTGCTTACGCAAAGGGGGCTTGAAGATTTGCTCTAATATTCAATTAAATTTGAACTTCTTATTTCCTCATTTCAAAATGTGATGTTCAGAATACGTATTAAATAATTTGGATGAATTGTGCAGCTGGCTATTGAAGAGGAAATTGCAAATATCAGACAACCTAAAACGTTAATAATGTCTTCAATAACATATCTCAAAGGATTCGGTGCTGCTTACGCAAAGGGGGCTAACATTTCCAGGTCTTGAATAATAATAATCTGTTGAAACAGTTTTCATCATCAATGTAAATATCAACTCTAACCTATAGCTACGCATTCCCGCAAAATTAACGAACTTTCAGGTAATGCCAATTCCTCAGTGTTCACAACATACAAATTTGCTTCAATCATTAAAAGTCACTCGGTACTTGTTCGGTAACTTGTTTGATGAATTGTTCGACAAGATATTTGATGCTTTGTGAGATGTAAAGAAATATTTTTATTAAAGCGTGATACCAACGATTATTTCGTATTTGCTCATATCAAACAAACCTCTTAGAAATATTTCAACAAATATCGAACGTTTCTGTACATCCCCTTCTGGAGCTATCAACGAATAGATTATAAATCTGACAAGCTGTCAAACACAGGAACCTCTTAAAACCATTTCAAAACCAAGGCAAACTGCCTACTTCTGATATTAAAAACCTAAAATGGGCCGCTCTCTGGTGATCACGCATCATCGCATCTGAAAAAAATTATCGAATATGCACGAATGCAATCTCTTGAAATTACTTCATTTCCAACAAACGTTTTGATATTGACGACAAACTTCACCTTACAAAAATGTTAACAAACATTGCATCAAACTTCTCTGGATCGTATCATATTCTTAATAGAATTTACGAAAGAAATGAAATCTATAGTCGTCCCAGTTTGGTAGCAGTTTTATGGCCTTGCCAAAAAAAGCGTCCGCAGGCCGATCTCTTTGAAGCTGTTTTTTATAAACAAGATCATAAAAACCGATACAAAACTTGGACGACTATACGTGATCTAACATCTAACATCAGACATGAGGACCGCTTAAAAAAGAGTTTTGCTTCAAAAAATAAAATGAAATCCATCTTCGAGTAAACTCTCATTAATTGACATCGTAAACCTGGGCCATTAAATTTAATTGCCGAAATATCAAACAGCCTTACGTATTAAATACGGCAATCACTTGAATGACTGCTGAAGCTGATTGTGAGAAAAATAAGAAACATAACGTCCAGTAGGTCAACAGAATTGCAAAGTCGCGAGATTTCACACCTCGTAAATAGCACAGGGTATTTTTTTTCTCAACGATCAAATATTAGAGGACGAAAACAATTCAATTAAACGTCTTAGTTTTTGATATTATTTGCACCGTCAGGTCCCAACTTCCATTTTATTTAAGAACAGTGCCAAAATGCTGCTTCCTGCCAGACAAATCAAAACTGCAAACGAATTAAATACACAAACACTCACTCTGTTGAAAGCGACTTGTAAAATTTGCAAAATTATTCAGACACAATCAAATATTTGTTTAAAATTTTGATGTTCCAGGTATTCGTCATTATTTGTTTAAGAACAATACGTGTTCTTATTGTTAGATACAAACTAAGAAAACAGCAAAGTTTCACTTATGACCAGACTGCAGCGTTTGTTAGGACATTTCAGAGCCGGACTTGTTTTATCTCATGCGCACATTTAAGTTTATAAAACGTAAGGTTCTCCGATAATATTCCACCACCCCATTACACCCACAAAAACAACATTGTTTGCGAATATAAAGCGCTCGCCGACTCGTGAATCACCTTGTTTGTATACGTACCAGAGCTGTGCCAAGTACTACTTATAAATACAACAAGCACAAGCACAAGTACAATAGTGCTTAATTGCACTTAAATACAAGCACAAATCCAAAAGTATTTGTATTTGGACTCGTGCTTATAAATACTTATTAGTGGGGGAACGACTCGCTGCCGGCCAGACTATGAAGCATCAATATTTTGTCGCGCAGATAGGCCGCGTCTCTCTAGATATGTACATATACGTATCGCATCATCAAGGAATATGCGGAAAATAAAAATAACTCAGCGATAGATATATTATGTGCATTTGTTGATTCTAAAACTAATTGCAAGTACCTAACTATGGAAAAACAATCTCATTATATTCTAAAACTAATTGCAAGTACCTCACTTTGGACAATCTCATTTTTATTTATCTTGCGTTATTTTGTAAATGTTAATATTAACATTTTAATACTTGTACGACTGTACGTATAACCATAAGTATACGCACAGCTGTGAAGTGTACTTGCGGTAATAAGCACAAGTATAAATACAAGTACAAGTACTAAGCACAATTGTAATTAATTGTGCTTAAGCACAAGTACGAGTCCAAAAGTGCTTGTGCTTGTAATTAACTTGTATTTGTAACAGTAAATACTCGCACAGCTCTGATACGTACATGTTGTTTGTATACGTACATCTATTAGAAAATAGTTCAACATTTGTCCACTCCTATTAAACATTTTATTAACCTTTCATTTAATTATTTTTTTAAGTATAAGTTTTCGTTTTCCGAATATCAAAATACGATTACATTACAAATTCAAATGTAACTTAAAATAATCGACAAACAAAAATTTGATTGACTTTAAGCTTTGGGTCAAATTTTTCAATTACAAGGTGAGATTCTGAATCAATAACTTCTCTTTATCTTGAAAATAGGCAACGATAGAAGTTCGAAAATTTGTACTAAATGTGACTTTAGTAACTTTATGAAAACTTAAAAAATCTCATCGAATTCTTAGCTCAATCTGCTTTAAGTAATTGCTATTTTTATATTATCTCAAATATACGCCCAGGGTATTGTCGAAATAGCTGGAATGAGCCCCTCATCTTAACACAAAGGTTCTTATTACAACAATAATTCTCGCCTTTTACTTTTATGACAGCACCGTAAACCATAGCCGTAAATGTTACTTTACTTCATGGTAACTAACTGACCGCGGTTAACGTTGGCTGATGCAATTAGCTCCTCTACTAAAGACAAGTGCATCTCTAAAAGACCACTGCACATAAAGAGCGGAAATACGTTCTCGAGGGTTTGTTTACGCCAGAGGCGTGCATGATGAAGGATAATGTTGAATTACAAAATCATCGGAGCTCTTAAGTTGCTGTCATTACCTTATCTACTTTCAAATTGTATTTGCTCCTTCCTTCAACACGAATAAAGCTGTTGTATTATATTGAAAAACTACTGACATTTTTACATTTCCCCCCCTTTAGTTCATGTGTTTATGCTACAATTTAAATACTATTTTTAAAATAACAAAGTCCACCAGATAATAAAATAGATTTATGGAGCTAATTGCACATTCAATTCAAAACGTTACATGGTTTGGCAATAAAGTCTGCATACTCGTTGCCATAAAAGCATCCTTATGTTCCGATAACGTTATCATCACCCTGAGATTTGATAGTATAGGGTCTACCAATAGGGATTTTAAAATAAAGCACAGAGGAAACTATGAGTGATACTGATAATCAAGTGATGTTTACTTCACTTTAAAGAACAATCTGTTTCATTATGTCTTGAATGTACAAATGCTTCGTCTGGTTGCGTTCAATCTAAAGGTCCCTCTGTCAATCACTTTCTCGTAGCTTTCCATGATGGCTTTAAGGTCACGCTTCGTTTGTGGTTTATTCTTGTAGACCAGAGATTAAAGGCGTAGCCCCAGAGAAAAAAGTCTAACGGGGTTAAATCGCACGAGCTTGGTGGCCAATTGACATCACCGTTAACAGAAAACTTTCCTCGCAATAAAAAATACGTTGATATACACCTTGAGCCCAAAAACCGCGCCAAGCAGTAATTTTTTGAGAATGGAGAGACTACTCATGGATTTCTTGACGATTATCGTTGGCTCAAATCCTGAACGTTTGCCTGTTTAAGCCAGAAACGCGTTTCCACTGAAAAAAAAATGTTTTCTCCGAAATTTAGATCGGTTTTTAATTACTCAAGCTCAATTCGCAAAGTATAAATGTTGAATAATGACATTGACATTGATTGATGTTGCCACTGTAGCATTTCAAAATACTCAACTCCCTCTAGGTAGACCCTATACATTGTTGAAGAAAAGTATGTGTCTGGCTACAATTATTTATTGTTGTGGTACACACGTCTTAAGACGAAACCGCGGTCGTGTGTACCACAACAATAAATAATTGTAGCCAGACACATACTTTTCTTCACCCATTCAAAGTTTTCGCTACAAATATCCGAAGATGTTTTTACTCAATACTATAATTGTTGTTAACTTTTGTAAAAGGTTAATGTTATTATAGTGAGAATGTCACTCCATTATTAAAGCAATGAACATAAATTTTTGTTCAATTTGGGCAGAGAAGGTGATCAGAGAGGCGTTAGTGCAAATTTGCTGAGATAATTCTAAGAAAAATGCAATAATTCACCAATTGCGTTGGTCCAAGCCGAAATTCAAAACTATGGTATCAACTTTTTGGAAGGAACAATTTTTACTACTTATTTGGACACAATGTGTATTTGGGCACAGTTTAAATGACACAACTAAAACGGAAATGGCACGAATCAGAATGATAATCAGATTTCGGAAATATAAACTACACTATATCAACTGAAGTTGATGATGAAGCTTTCAAGATGTTGAAGCAGAGCCTGCAAGTGCTGCTACATCTTGATCAGCTAGTGTCAGTTGTTAAGAACTTAGTGTGTTAGAATTTTAGGATTTAGATTTAAAATGTTAATTAAGTAGAAATTGGGATTTTCTCACCAATAAATCTACCAGATGTCGAAGGTTATACCACAAGCCGCTATGCTTTATGTCGCGTTTAGACTTCATTTTCAGATTGTTAAACTGTAAAATTTTATATTTCGTTTCCTAAAACCGAAAAGGTTCAACTAAAATTGCTCCCGGAAGGTCTGCGAATATCAAGCGCCGCCCTGGGAAAATACCTTCTGACCAATAAAAACTAAGCGTTCCTTTCGTTTTTGGTTTCCAGTGAAACTTTTCATTCCGACTAAAAGTTGCAAAAGTATTAATACCCATCCATAAAAACGGACCAACCGATAATACTGCTAATTACAGACCAATCTCTATATTAAATTCTATTTCAAAAATTTCAAAGCGTCATCTAGTACGCTTATAAGTACGCTATTGGCAGTACTCTTTGTGAGTTTTTAATTGCTAAGAAGTTAACTATGTTGGAATATATTTCCTGCCATCCTGCCTTCAGTCTCAATAACTTATTCCCCAAAGGTAAAAAAAATATTGAACAACAAATTACTTCTATGACATTCTATGTCCAAATAAATTTTTGATCAGGGTAAGCCGTTTGTTTCAGGTTACTACAGCAATTTATTTACTTGACAATTTATGAACTGATGACTTGCTGTCCAATTACAATTACTGCAACTTTCTCCTATTAAATTATAATTTAATTATGGATTTACTTTAAAATATTGTGTACTTCTTGAGTAGTTAAGTAAAATCGAAGTTTAATGTGCCAAATTTTACACCTTGACGTGTCACTAAGGTCAAAAAGTGTTTGGTCACGACATACGTTTAAACTTCCACGGCCTGTCTTTATCAAAAATTGATTTGATCACACGGTACTAAGATGCATAAAGAATGTCTAACTTAATTTAACCTCGCAGTAAGCCATGGAAATTGTAAGCAACGCGTCAAAACAATGTAAATTTACAACAAATTATTCTTTACGTCATTCCTTTACGTCATTTCCTGAAGAGGAAAAGGTGATTTGTCGCGCGTGTAGAGACGTAGAGGACGTTTACTTATGAGTGGAGTGGATTTATTGTAACATAAATTGACTTCCATTTAAAACGTACTCTCTGATTAGAAAAAATAAAACATGGAGTACAGACGTAGTGAAAATAAAATCGGCAAAGGAAACTCACAACTTCTTCGCATGCGTTTTTTTACACATTAAAGAACATCCGAGTTTTCCTTGCTAATTTTAAAAAGTTAAACAATTTACCTTACTTCAGTGCATTTTATGTACGTACATTTAATTGAAAAGTGCAAATCTATTTTGAATTAATCACGGACACACTCGCGATTCGCGTGGATACTCTTTGCATATTGACATAACTTTATTTTCACACCTTGTATGTAGACACTTACAATTTTCAAATATCCAATAATTTTGTTAAATTTTAAATTAATACTGGTGGTTTTATTAATAACTTCAAATTGTATTCAGTCAATTGTATCAAATTATACCTATATTGTTCATTATTATTCAGGAGAATGAAAATAAGTATTTTTAAGTTTACTTCCAAGAAATCTCGAAATTTTATTTGCATAAAATTATTAAATTAATACGGTTATATAAATTAATTAGGAAAAATTCCGCTAGATAAATACCGCTACGTAAACTTCGTCAATATTTTCGTTTCAATCATCAAGGACAAAACCGGTCGCTAATTTTCACCGACGTGTTAAAAATTGCCTAAAATAGTTTCTAGAGAATCAACCTATTATATCTACATTTTCGATGAAATGAAACATGTAATAATAATAAGAAGGAAACAAATTAGGAAAAAAAAGACTTACACTTACTTTTTACCTTGGTACTCATAAATTCCAAGAACCTGTGTGTTACACGTTTGTTTTTATTTTTTTTTAATTTCATTTTGTTTATATGTATGTATATTATTTTAGTTATCGTCATTACGCTAACAGGTAATTCAAAGTTTACAGTACTGCAATTAGGGTAATGTCATGTTAATTTGCCTTCAACCGTATACTGTATGTTTCGAATACAATTATCAGGTACAAGCAAACTAAATGAATCATTGTAATAATAATAAAAGTGTTTTTCAAGCGGCGTTGCATTATTCAGCCTGAACTTTCAATATTAGTCTGCAAATATCAAACTCATTGCGCGTTCAATTTAAAGAAGCGGAGAACTAAAAGAAAAAATGCGCTCGTAATAAATATAAAGCGAAAAACAAAAAACCAGAAGAAGAAGAAGAAGAAAGACGGCTACGAGCAACAGTCGCACGAACGGATAATAATATTCTTTTGAGCGTCGAACGAAAAAATCGTAGCGCAGAGAAGATGCACCTCGAGAAGTCATTAAGACAGATACACAGTAGTCAAGGGGAGGGGCACGTAGGATATAAAACTGACCACCACTTCTATACTCCTCAAAAGAACTTGTCCAGTGACCAAGTGCAGTGTAAGGCCCTCATACCAAACGAGTCTACAATCACATAGTCCCAGAAGATAATTAAGGTAGGGGTTAATTTCACCCTTTTTTTTGCAAAATACTTTTACAAATTTGGCATATTTTTAGATATTTCAATACTTAAATAAGTTTACTTCAACAGAAATAAAAATAAAGAAGCGAAATTAAAGATTGCGAACAACAAAGGGCCTAAGATTGGACCTATTCATCTTCACTATTTTTTTGAAACTATGAAAATTCATAAGATACCTTCATTATTATGAAAATAGATTTAATACTTTAGCAAAAATTATTTTAAAACTTAACATTTTTTTGTATTATTTTTGCTATTTAGTTATGCTTATAATTGGAGGACGTTATAAATTTAAACGTCAATAAAAATCTCTTTTCCAATCATCTCGATTTCCTCTTTATTGTTCGTATTACTTTTACGATTTATTATTAATACATAATTTTCAGGGAAAAAAATCCAATTCATAAAGTATTTTACTTACAAAGTTTTCAGCTCTTTTCTTGAATGATATTAAATTTTATTATTTGCGTAATTCGCCTTTTATCTGATGCAATAAATAATTGGTTTAAATCGAAAACTTGGAAAAACAATCTGGTTG
This sequence comes from Dorcus parallelipipedus, assembly GCA_958336345.1. Taxonomy (NCBI): domain Eukaryota; kingdom Metazoa; phylum Arthropoda; class Insecta; order Coleoptera; family Lucanidae; genus Dorcus; species Dorcus parallelipipedus. Next base: position 14,261,631 of record OY284478.1, read on the forward strand.
ACCCTAAAACGAAATTATGAAACCACTGAGTTTGCACGCAACGGAATTCAGAACGCAATTTTCTCAGGAATTGAACCGGCAAATTTTTCTTACTGAGAAAAAAGCGACTTTTTAATTTAACGCGCCGCAACTATTTAATTTTAATTCTTAATTTATTTCTTTTGTTTTCTAACGTCGTTATAACATTTTAGAGTTTTAATTTTTCCAAGACTTAACTTCCAATTTTAATTTCAAACCATCCTTAATGATGCAGAATCTATTCAAATTTTAATCTATGTCACTCTTGTATGCATAGATTTGGTCTAATTCTTTTAATACCTCTTCCACATTTCAATTGTTTCTGTCCTTCACAGAATTAAGAACATTATTTATTCGACATCTTAATTCAGATTTGGAGACATCACCGCAATTTGGGTTAATATTCTTTTTGTAAGAAAAAAATCTACTGGCTTTACTTAGGTCAAAGCAATAGGATTAAAATAAAAGCACACGAATAAGGAGGCGATTTTTGATGAGGATGATACTACATTTTTGAATATCAGAATGTCATATCTATTTACAAATTGTTTTGCTCATAAGTAATCAAAAGCCCATCTTCCTGTACGTCCTTCCCTTGAGTTTGCTAGTGAGTATCCATTTCGAAAACTTTTGATTTTTTTTCCGTCAATCAACTTTTGCTCATCCACAAATTTAATTGTATCAACTCGGTGTTGTTCCTTTAAACAAATTCTAGGATATTTGGCCATCATCACAATTACAGGATTCAAGCAAATCAAAACTGAAGTTTCTTTGACTACATTCCTTTCGACCAAAACGGTCCTTTGCAATATCGCAATACAGGAGGTAACTTATAGAATTTTGATAAATTTCAATGTTAAGTATAAGGCCCAAATTCTGAAGCATCACTTATACTGAACTCACACTCAAACATGACGTTTGTCGATACGTGTAGGTATAATCAAGATTATGGTCCGTACAGTTATTTCAATCACCAGTAATTTACAATAGAAAGTCAAAAAATCATTAAAATGAAAATTAAAGCGTTTCTGTATTTTAAATTAACATAAAACTGTCAATTCAAGTATGAATTGAGTATGAGTGATGTTTCAGAATTTGGCCCTTAATTTCTACACAAGCATTTCTTCGCATATATGGCTGCCATCATTTCATAGGTAGCAATATTCCAAGTCGATGTCGATAGTTAATTTTCCAATCTCTATCTTCATATCTTAGGCCATAACTTCATTTTTGATAAATTTGAATTCTATATAAGGAAATTTTGAAGCAAATTAGACTTCATTTTTCTAATCTTTTTTCTTTCTAGTCAATCAATTCATTATGTCTGAGATCAACTTGGTCTTATCTGCTTTAAACCAGATCACAAAATTCTTTTTAATTTTTGAATGGTATTTATCAAACCCAAATGAAAGCTGACTTTGGTGCCCAGCCTTTAAAGTCCTGCCTTCATGTTTTGTCCGAAAACGTCCTGGTTAATCCGTTACCAGAACCTATTTTAGAAAGTTTTCATCATCACTTTTCTTTTCTTCCTAGTCATTAAGTTCTAGATTGTGTTGACTTGAACCTATTTAGGTGCTTCAAGTGATTTATCTCTTTTAATTTCTAGTAACCAATTGGTAGTAGGTACATACATCATCATCTTCACGATAATCATTTCAAATTTACTTCGAAATGATTTTGGTCATTTAAAATTTTATTTTTAGTCAGGTATCTGATTGTGTGATTGTTTAGTCTTCGAATTTAATGCTTGCATTTTATAAACACCATGAACTTTTCACAAGCTTTTGTTCATCTAAACAGTTGTCTATTAAATTGTTTTGAAACTTGGTGAGTGCAAGGACGTCGACCTTTTAGATTCACGGTTTCGAACACAAACATCTTCTCCTTGGCTTGCACATTAGAATGTTGAGTTGAAGGTGAAGGTTCAACTTGCGCCCATTTGGTATTTGCATCCCAGCTTATTTTCGAATTTTTCAACACAATACCAAACAGATAAGTGTTCTGAGCTATTTAAATCGATGAAAGCCTTCATTTTTTAATTGTGTTCAACTATAACCTCCATTACATCATTTTGATTTTAATTTTTCTCCTTTTTTTTTCTTTTTTTATTAGCCCCTTTGTTCTCTTTCCCAAAAGATTCTGAGTCGTTCTAACCAAGTCTTTTACACAATTCTAACGGTAAAGGAAACTGAAAAGGCAAAACGAAAGAAAAAACTGAGGGCATAGACCAGCAAAGTTGATTAACATTCAGTCAATGACTCCACTTCATTGCCGACAGAGAATCCATCAGTAGAAAAAAAAAAGTTCCATTATCATCAACGCACGATCATGATGCAATATTAATAACAATAATAATAAGAGCTAATGTCAGTTCATTTACGTCCAGTTTCCGCATGACCAAACTCATTTCTTGCGCAGGCGAAAGTTCCTAAAAAGGAAAACCACAATCACGCCGTCTTACGAGCTCGGTGAACTCGGCTTTACCATTATCTACGCATTGGCCTTTACTTGCGCTGTTACACCATTTCATATAATATAGTACGGAAAACCTTGAATGTAATATTTTAATCATTGCATACCTTAATGCATGCTTGGATAACAGTTCATGTGGTAGTAGGTAAATACTAGTGTGTCATTATTAGATTGCGGCGAAAATTGTTTTTAACTTTCATTTTTACTACCGTTCATTATCATTATCGGCTGTAATTAATTTTTCCCGGCCTGACGACAAATTATTTTCAAACTCATCCCCCCTTGGGGCACCTTACAAAAAAGAAACACGTCGCCTCTTACTATCACCACATCCATGTCCTGTCGATATTACTTATAATTTTTAATTTGAAATGGTTCAAAATTCATCTTTAAAGAATGTTTGGAGAATCTTTAAAGAACTTTCATTTCAGATTAAAAAAAAAAACACTGAAGGCAAATTAAAATTGGAAAAGAATTTCGTGCACAATTTTGAAGGGCATTTTAAAATTAAAAAATCCTCAAACGGTTTACCATGGTCCAAATTCATGAAAGCAAGCCTTTTGTTGTTATTTCTTTCTCAAAGCTCGTCCTTTTCTTAAAGCCGTGTTAAGCTACCCTATTTCTTGTACAATTTCTACAAAAGAAGACATTTTTGATCTGCAGATACGGTACAGATCTATTTCCACAGATAGTTTTTCATAATTAAATTTTGATACAATTGCCTGCACAAATAAATTGTTTAAGAAATGGAACCGGATCTTGTAAAAGAAATTTACACTAAACTGTAACAATAAATTAAAACGCAATTGCACCACCAACTAAATCGATTAAAAAACACGTGATTTACGAATACATATACATCTCATTGACATTGTAAATTCTTTTACTTTTCCTAAACACGTGCATTGACAGGCAACAAGTACAAGAACGTCAAGTACAAGATCATAATGCATAATTATTTTTAATAAATAATTTCTAAAACATTCCATTCGTTCAATTCTATTGTTCGTATTTTTATTTATTCTGTTTATTACTAAATTAATACAAAGTAAAAATCCTCATGAAAACTCACAAATTTTTTAAGTTGATAAAACCTTGGAGCTAAGACTCATCCTCTATAGTTTTAAAAAGGATCATTTCCTGTCTTAATTATTAATGGTTTGTTAAGCGCGCTTGATTGCTTACATTTTTTTATTCGTAAGTAACAAAGGCGAAAGTAAACAATTCCTGAAAAGTGAGACTGAATTGTCGAAATATCATAATCAGAATGAGATGTATTTTTTTAAACTAATTCCAACTGATTTCTTCATTTTTAAAGATGAAATGTCTTTATTGGATAAACAGTTTATTTTCCCAGGCAAGAGGAAGGATTGAGAAATTAATAAAATTGCATTCTCCGTATCCAGTTATTTACACAGACGGCAATAATAATTTCCAGCCACATTAACTAATAAGTACTGAACGTCCTCTGAATTAGAAGATTAAGCCTGCGTGGGTGGTCAGGATAACAAGCGTCTTTAAAAACGTGAATTGTGGAAGTCGAACACGTGTGTTCTTCCCGGATATGGTGGCCTCATGTCGTCGAAATTGCTTCCCCAATTTCATCCAATAGCCAAAATCACATTAGTTACCGTAAATTAATTTGCTTACGTAACAACAATCGTATTCGACTTTGCCAAACTTACTTGAATAGACAACAGTCTGAAAATGATTATTGATAAATCCGAAACCAATTTAAGTGAACTTTTAGAAATTCACTAAATTATTATTGAGAAGCAAGTTTATGATGTGAAATGAAAGTACCAATTATAAAAAATAAACCGCCCAAAGCAAATCCTTGCGAGGAGATCAAGTATGTGTGTAGAAAGCAGCGAGTAAAAGATCAGAGGTCGGTCTTTGTGCAATTTCCGATGAATATTAACGTTTATTTCCTGACAATGAAGCATTAGCGCAATCTTCTGATTGACACGCGTAGGAATTAGTTATGCAAATCGCTGTAATTTCTTTGCAAAATTGCAGATGCGAAAGACGACCTCAATTACGGGCACGGACTCGTCCTTTTCAAGTACGACCAAAATGCATTCGAGACAAAAAATTTTAATTAACTGTAACTTTTAAATTCATTTATAATTTTCTGGTTTAAATTTGAAGTAATGATTAAAGTTTTCCCTGTCCTTTTCACCTCACCATTACTACGAGTAAAAGACCCAGAAGACAAAAATATAAATGAGGGAATAGAAAACAATCCAAAAAGGTAGCTTAAGAGGAAGAAGAAAAATGATCCCTTTTAAAACTACAGAGAGTGATATATGGAAAGCCTTCATTGAAATTTCTAATAGTTTCCAATTTCCGTAAATCACTCTATATACAGGATTACAGATAATCAAAGAATCGCTATGGGATCTCTCGTAAACTATAAGAGATTCAGAGACGTACCACATAGTCGCGACATCGCGCGGCTGGGTTTTGACTTGAACTGTGGAGAGAACTATTACATCCATGAGTTGCCTTCTCTTTTTATACACACAAGAAATTACATAGAAAAGTTGAAGAATTTCATTATTCTGCGTGACAATCCTAGGCAGTTCTTACCATCTTCCATTCAATCCCAACTTCTCTTCTTCCTACTTAATTTCATTGGCCTTTTAATTTTGTCTATTCCTTCCACCAGGAATTGCATAGAAAAATCAATATGAAGAATTTCTGTCCCTTTCCTCCTTGTGCATCGAAAATCTGACTGAGTCTTAATTTTCTCTGTTACTATCTTCCATTTAGTTCTATTTTCTATCATTCTCACTCAATTTAACAGATCTTCTGATGTAAGCCATCTTGTCTTTCCCTTCGACATGCATCTTACAAATAAAAAAAATACAGAGACAACTAAGTTTTGAAGAATTTCTGGAATTTTCTTCCTTGTGTATCAAAATTCTGGGTTAGTCTTAACCTTATCAGTGTTCTATTTTCTATTTGTGTTCTTACTCAATCTCGTAGATCTTGAAATCAAACCAACTTGTCTTCTCCTTTCTTCTTTCCATATTACAATCCTGGACAGGTATTATCTTCTTCCGTTCAGTTCTTCCATTGCCTTCATTCAATTTGAAAGATCTTGGAATGCAAATTAGCTTGTTTAGGCCGCCATCCAGTGAGTTGTCTTCATATTACTTTCTTCTAGTAGCTTCTTATCTGTTCAATTTTCTGTTATCGTGTGTGCGGAACTTACAGCTTTTGCCAGTATATGGATCAAAACTGAAGATTCCTCACAAACTCAGAAAAGTCATTCCAAATTCATAATTTGCTTTTCCAAATTACTTACCATTTTGGTATGACCTGAAATGTTGGGGAAAAAACATTTTTTTGGCATGAAAGCCTTGATATCATCTTTATTTATCAAAATGACGTTAATCTGAAACCAGCTCATAAAGTACAAATGTTTGAAACCACAACAAAAAAAAAAATAAGTGCAATGTTGTGAGAACGCACAAATAAAACATTGTTACTCACGCATCCGCTAAAAAACAAATTAAATCCGTTTAGAAAAAGCTAAACACCGGCCGGAACACACAAAAGAATTTAATAGCATAATTGTGAACGTGAGTTGATTCGATTCGAAGTATTCATTCACCACCAAATGCGGTTATCCTCTTATTACGGACGGCTATTGTGGACGGACGACGCTGTTGCACATTACAACAATCATCGAGAGGCTTGTCCTGCCTGGCCTTGTTACCAACGCTGCAATTTTACAGCATGACATTTATTTGCCATGCATCGTGTGGCGTGTGAGAAAAATCTTATTTCCTCGACGCTTGCGCAACCTTTTCTCTACACCACATTCCTTGGTACACCTTCCTTTGGATGTATGGTCGTCAAAAATTTCGATGCTGAATGTAGGACGTTCAACTTGCCTTCTAGTCTTATTAGATAATTGTTTAATAAAAATAACGGGGTCATTGCCTCTGATTTTTATGCAGCAGATCCTATTTGCCTAAATAAACATGAAGTTCCTAAACCGGACGTGAATACTTTATTATTAGATTGCCCAAAGTCAACTGGATTCTTGATTTCAAAAAGTTATTAAGTTATGTTTCTTTTTCTTCAAAAGTTTTAATCTCAAACTAGAAGTTTTAGCCCTTTAAGCAAAACAAGACCTAATGCCAATGCTTGGGTCCTGAGCTCAGTTATCTTATGTTATGGTCCCTCCTTAAACTTTTCTTAACCGGACCTAATCTTATATGTCGTAACTCCATCTCTTTGGTGAAGGTATTTTCAAAAATCCTTCTTTTATATACATATAATTTCAACTGACAACAAATAAAGGAATGCAAAACTGTTCTACTTGTTTGAAAATGTGAAGATGTAAATCTGAAATGTAATTATTATTTGTCGTGTGTAGCTTCCACAAAGTCCGAGTAAAAATTTACATTGAAAAGAATTTGTATAATAGAGGAGACGCAGTTCCAAGTAAAAGCAGACGGCGCGGCGCATAATTTTTTAATGCAGCAAGTAGAGATGCGTCGAGAATTACATTAACGTCGACTTTACATTCATATGCAAAATAGGAAAGTTTTGCGGAAATGAAGATGCACATTAGACTTGATTACATCTGCTGTCGTTTCCATTAGCTCTGCCTACAATCATTGTTAAATTTAACACGCGTTTAATCTAATGAAATGTAAAGATTGATTTATTGTTTCAGAATGAAACTTTTATTGGGAGTAATCTTCCTGGTAGGAACCAGTCTGACCTATCCAGTCGCGGAGCAAGATGGCGTTTCACCAGCGGTACCTCTAGTCATCACAGACTATTCCTCAGTAGCAAAATCTGATGACCAAGCAACCTCTAATGTGCAAGTACATATACGCGAAGACGTCCAGAACGATTCATCAGAATCGAACGAGAGCACCTCTTCAGAATCCTCTGAGTCTAACGAAGAGCCTGAATCCGTGCCGAAACCACAACCTCCAGCACCGGCAGCACCAGCAAATCCATCTGAAGCCCCTCAACCAGCGAACGAAGCAGCACCGGCGGAAGATGATAAAATAGAGGATCTCAAAGTAGAAGAAACCAAGCCAGAAATCCCGGCCATCGCAGCCAAATCAAAGGAGGTAAAGCTGGAAGAACCAGCTGCCTCTGAAGCGCCCAAACCAGAAGAATCACAACCTGCCGAGCCTGACGAATCTAAGAAACTAGATGACGCCGTCGCATTGCCAGTCGAATCCCACCCGGAAAAGCCATCGGACCTTCAATCGGCCTTCGATGAAGCCAAACAAGACATCCCCACTGTTAAAGCAATTGACATCGTCGAAGCCGCTAAAATCCCAGCAGCACTTGCAGAAGAATCAGCTCCCTTACCGGAAGAAAAGGCAAAGCAAATTGCACCGGAAGCGCAAGCAGAACCTGCACAACCTACAGAAAAGCCCGCACAGCAACCACAGGAAGAAAATAAACAAGCAGAAGAACCTGCACAAATCGCTGTACAACCGACAGTTGCTTTGCCTAGCGAACAGAAAGTTGAAAATGCCAATGTGGCTGAAGAATCAACGCCCGAAGTAAAACCAGCCCAAGAAACACCCGCCCCGGCTCAAGACCAACCTAATCCTCAAAGTGAAAACCAAGCTCAAGTTACCGAGGTGCAAGCTGCCGCCGAACAAAAACCTGCACAAAATGAAGAAGCTCAACCAGAAAATCAAGAAAAGAAAGCAAAATCTGATGAGAAAACACAGCCGGAAGCAACACCTGAACCCGCCGCACCAGAACAACAGGCTGAACAAAAACCCGAACCTCAACCTCAAGTGCAACAAGAAGCGCAACAAACGAACCAGGGATCCCAACCACAAGTGCAACAAGAACCACAACCGACGAACCAAGGACCCCAAGAAGAATCTAAAGTAGAACCAAAGCCAGAGGAGAAATCGCTAGGGCGCGACGAAAAACCAGAACAGGCTCCCGAAAAAGTCGAAACGCTAGCGGAGAAATTACCGGAGGCAAGTTCTTGAACGAAATAAAATAATATATAAAACAAAAGAAAAAACTTTAACGACTGAGTGTGAGGTCCGCTTGCCCTTTTATTTACGAAAAATATCACTTAAAACCGAATAACTGGGAAAACCGGACCTCGGATGTATTTTTTTTTTATTTATATTGTGCTCAAATTAGTACCCGTAACGCGTCAAAACACAATAATTGTTATTGAAAGATGTATTGTTGCGTATTTGTATTGTTTTTCTCTCGTAATACTCTTTTTTTCTCCTTTTTTTTTTAATTTTTGAATAGTTTATAGATGTCCTAGAGGTAGATAGTTTAAAACAGGAATGACCGAACAAAAAACGTTTAGGAAAATGTCTGTAAATTATTACTTTTTTTTACATAGGTTCCCCACTTCTCGATATCGTAGGAGTATTTTAATTAATTTTAAGTAAGTGTCATGTATGTATTTAAAGCTTTCAATAAAGTTTTATACATAAATATATGTTTTGGTAAATTTTATATAAATTATGTCACAGTAAATATTAACTTTATACTTCGTATACGATTATCGGAATATCACAAAAATTAATTTTCTTACTTTGGCAATAATTTACATCTACTTAAAAATTCTATAAAAGATATATCATAAGAGAAACGCAAATTTCGCATTAATATTAATTTTAAAATAAAAGTAAAAAAGCAGCACAAGCGTTTTGTATCACCCTGTATATAATATCGAGAACATTTTAAAACATTTATTTTCAGTTTCTAATAGATAATAAATTAGAAAATTATTTTATTAAATCGCTGATCTAAAGAATATCACTTGGTAACATTTTTTTACAATTAAAAATTAATGTGTCAATAATTATTCTATTTCAATTAAATAAATTCATTTGCTCTCAAAGGGTGAAACGAGGAAAAACACAATTTACAGCGTATTTAATATAAACAACAAAAACACACAATTTTAAATCATGCAACGAGACTCACTTTGTACGATTAATATAATATTTGCATTCAATTATTTTTTATTTCATTTTAGTCAATCAATTTTAATTTCATATATTAATTAAACAGGCACAAAACAACTAAAATTTCACAGGCAATTATCTTAATAAGATTAGAATGGATGGAAAAATGAACGAAAAATAAATCATAATAATTGCAATACTGAAAAATATAACGAACATTTAATCATATCGCAAGCTAATATTTTGTAAACTAAGCGAATACGATTTTTTATAGTTATTAGGTCTGTTCCAACCACGCTTTGTGACGGTTTAGAAATTGTCACAAGCATGCACTCATTAAAGTTTTACACTTGACAAAGTTGTCAAAATCGATCATTGGTGGGCAACTGATTATGACAGTTTCGAAACCGTCACCAGAGCGTGGTTGGAACAGAGCTAGTGTTTGAACCACACAATAACTACAAAAAAATCGCAACGAAGTGGTACAGTTGCGGAATTTAAAAAAGTACATACTCAAAATATCTCGCTGTGAATTTGACTTTGTTTGGCTTCTGAAGATTACTTTAAATTAAACCACCTGATGTTACAGCAGATAGGTACCTACCGAACATGCCGACTCTATTTTCAAGTCAACAATTTGTAAAGAGTGTTGTCAATTTAACATTAGATTTTTAAGTGTAATATGTATTTTCTACATAGTGCACAATAGCAAACTGTAGAGAAGTAGAGAACAAATTCAAAACCAGAAACCACTTCATTCCAAGAAATTCTCAAAGTTGACGGCTCTTTTTCTTCTTCTCATGTAAAGCATGAACAATACGAATATTTTTATTTGAATTTATTGGAAACGGATTATCGAAAAACTTACCTAATGAGAAATACTTTAAAATAAAATGTTCCTGAAATCGGAACATCGTAAAATAAATTTTGATATCCAGTTGCTATCTCGCAAGCACGAGAAATTAGCAACACCTTTTACAAAATGGCCGAAGATCACATAAATTAGACCCCCACATCAACAAATTTACAGAGATTCGTATTTGTAATTCCTAAAACTTTTACAAACTATTCTCCTGTTCGATTCATGCTTAAAAATAAGTACTGTAAAATATGTGGCAATTGATGTCAAATTCCAAACGATACTGACCACATACAGACACAGGTGAGTGGTTTACAATGTTCTAACCTAAGTCCCGGAACATTGTAAATATAAAAATCAAGATATTTATGTATTGCCATAAAATACAACTTACGGTTATCGTCACAAATAAATAATACGACATACTGTTATTCACGATGGAAATTAGATGTTACAATATACAGTATAAACATGCAATTGACGTTATAAGTACCACGCGATCATTTAAATTTATAATTAGAGTAGGCTATGAATTTTGAATTAGATTGGTAGCACTAACTGTTGACAGCTTAATTTGAGTTTGAATTGTCAAAGTGACGCTTCAAAATATTTAATTAATTGCCGGAGGCGAACACTGAACAATTGCTGTGGTTGTCACTAAAACTGTTTCACTTCCTTTAAATTAAAACGATTGAACCCGATGAGAATCCTATAAACGTCAAAATATTTATATAACCTATAATCTACACAGCGAGCCGATTGGCAAGGTGCACAACCGTATAAAAAAAATTTCGCCTACTTTATAAATTTAAATGATCGCGTGGTATAACAGCAATTTTTATTATGTAAAGACGTTACCGCAAACTATTTAACAAAAATTGTTTTATAAAGTTTTGTGTAGTGTTGTAAACTCATAAAATGCTTTTACTTATGTACATTGTATATTATTTACAACAACAGTTACACTTCATTTACGCGCGCCTTTTAATATTCGATTTGAAAGCTCTTACTTTACAATTTCATCGCTCTTTTTTGCAAAAGATGGAAATGATTTGCCTTAATGAAAATGACTAATCATTTTAGTGGATCTTATTATACAGTCTGTAAAGACGTAAACTCGATCATTCACTGAGAGATATTTAACTGGGCGATTGTTACTACTTAAAACGCGTTTTTTATAAAAAAATTAACAATTTTTTTGTTTGGCTGTTATTTAGATTAGTCGATAGTTCTTTTCCAGAGTACTGAATAACTAGAGTTCGGTAACACCCTAAATAGACAAATTTTATTATATCGAACGTTTATAGCACTTCATATTAAATATTTGCTTACAATCTCGTCTGTATGTGACTTATTCATTTCAAATATTATGTTATCCATTTTTATGTTAAAAAAAAATTGATCGAATTACTGAAAACAAAAAAATAAAGCTAAACGTCGAAGATTAAACGAAAGCGAACTAGCGAAACGAAACGGCAATAAGAATGAAAACTGAATGGAGTAATGAAAGACAATTAATATCTTAATTAAATAATTCGTTCCAATGACCAATTAACTCCGCAGACAACGAAAAAATCATGCAGAAATTAAGAGTCACTGTTCTAATTTAATAAAAGTTTAAAATATGTGTACTGGTAAACTGGTTCACATAGCTAATTATTAACTGGACGTTGTTGAAACACAAAAAAATAAACAAACGTTAACACAGACCCGTGAGAATTATTGAAATAAATAACGAAACAAGTTCTAGGCATCTGTATGTGTGTGTGTGTGTTTGTTGTGTATAGTAAACTTTTATCTGATTGTTTCTGGTTTGTTTTTTTTGAAGTTGCCGATGTTCGTATCGATGTTCTTTTTTATGCTTAATCATTAATTTAACGATCCTAATCTCGGTGCGTCTTTGAAAATAACGAAGATGGTTAACGATCGTCTAGGGAGGGAACAAGATAGATGTGTCTTTTTGAACTGCGGAATGTTGCATGGTCGGTATCACGAAAAAATCTCCGTAAGACTTGCAATGTCTGTATACGAACGAAGACATCCCTTCTTTGGCGTTATTTATAGAATATTTTTTTAAGTCGAGGAATTGCTGTTTTACAACTTACATACATATATCCAACTAGTACGTATTTTAGTTTTAACTTCGTTATAATTTACATCTGGGATTTAACTATTTTCACACAATCATGTAGGTAATATAAAACATTCTATGATTTTTTTTTAATAGAAACACTGCGTCCCAGAGCTCCCCCGTTTCCCCCCCACTGGAAAATTAAATTATAAAATCGCTACCGAACAAAAGTTTACTACTAAAGTGACTAAATAGGCTGTGGATTCTTTTTTTGATAGCAATCACCATAGATTAACCAGAACAACTGTATTTTCTATAGATGTACAAGGCTTTAAAAGCAATCAACATTCTCAAGATTTATTGACCGCTTCGCATTTATTTCTGATGAGTATTAAACCGGTAATAAACAATCTTGGGTGTAATTCGCCGATAGAATACACAAGAGAACCCATTACTACAAGTCCGTATTTAGAGCATTTTATAATGATCTCTTTGTGGAAGTTGAAGGTACTGATTCAAGGTAAAAACAGAAACAACAAATCGCGTCCACATGCTCGAGCTGTTATTTCTTATTTACACCTCATTTACGTTTCTGTTTGAAAAAAAAAATATTTTTTCCACTTACCTGCCCTGTTAACATTAGACAGGCTATGACTCCCAAGCTCCACCAATCACAGGCATGCCCATATGGTTGAAGATTAAACACTTCTGGAGCTGAAACAAAATAAAACACTTACCTGAGTTACCATATCGCATCATCACTAAGTACACTACACCATTACACATTAATTATAAAATCAAATTAAAAATACCCCCAAGAAAATTAAATGTTGGGAAAGCCATTAGTGAACGAAACAAGTAAAAGGCCACTTATATTCAATGAACTTTTTAATTCTAACAATTCTTACATTTATTATAAAATAAATAATAGTCTTTAATATGAAATCACAACATTTATATAGCTACACTATTCACAAGTATTTACATCGTAATCTATCTTATCGTTAGTGGATTAATTTGCTAAACAAAATAAGACTGCCGCCACTCAGACATCAAAAAGCTTAAAATTAATTCGTAGGACAGTGACAAATCAAATTTCGGTGACACAACCTAACTTACAGATTAAAAAGAAAAATTTGTTTAGAAGAGGAACTACAAAAAAAAGAAATTAAAATGCCAAAAGCATCTTACAGTGTACTCTCTCGAAATAACATACACATTTTGTACATTGTGCAAATGTCAACTTTTTTTTGAATGTAATAAAAACAATACAAGTAATTCATCACCTAAGTACATCTAAGTAATTAAAGTCGTTGAATACTTTATCTTAAAGTGCAGAATTATGTTTATTTAAACAAAAAAATGTGAGTTATTTATTAAACTATTAAAATAAAGAGTTCGGTTTATTTAAGTAATCCAGACAACGTCTAAATTAAAAGATTCAATTCCTCTGTGTACACGATGCAAACATATTGGATTTTTCTTCCAAAATTTTCTTACAAACCAAGTACCATAAGTTCAAAAAGTAATTGCATAAGGCTTGCCTGCAGCAAGATGTAAAAACCATTATAATTATACCTTAATTGAATTTTCAAAGTAAATGTATGATGAGAACAACAGCAGTGATGATAGTTTCCAGCTTGCAGTAATTGGCTTATGTAATTATTTTTTGAACACACGGTATAATAAACAAAATAACCGTCGAGTTCTTAGTCTATTACCGCCGCTAGCAATAAAATTTTAAAATTCCTTTAGTTATCGAATGAAATACCATTCATTGCATCACAGGTGTTTAAACAAACTTAAGGTAAAAAAAAATGCATGCAACACATCACATCTACTGCTGTTTACAAGTGGCTTCCAAGGTCACAGGACTAATCTACGGCGTTTTATTATTACACTGTATTAGAATATCTTTGTTAAAATCTATGCTGGTTTTATCACTTAAAAATTGGTACAGTATGATAAATATACAAGTTAAACTATCGACGAAGTGGAAACAAGCGTTAATTAACACTGGACTGAAACCTTAACACAATTATAGTAGAGTGGTCGTTAAATCGCATATGAAAATTTCCCTAATTTTGTAAGTATAAATTATGCATGTAGGTTTTTAATAACCTGACTGAAATTGACAGAAAATAAAGAAAAAGTGTTAAGCAAATAAAAAATTGAAGTGAACCAAACAAATTTAAAAGAAAAAGACTTGTAGGCAACCATGTGAAAAACTTGTTGATTGTTGATTGAAATACTGTGGAATCAAATAAAAAAATTATCAGAGTAGGCCACGGATAACTTCAGAATTGACAACGGAATGAGATACCACTTAGTCGCGCCAACGCACGGCTGGGTTTTAACCGCCATGGCGCACCTAAATGGTTTGCGCTATCTGTGCGTCGGCCGTCCAGATTGCGGTGGAGTTCTCGAGCTACTCTTCGGCCCCAATTAGGGCCGAAATAGCTATACAGAAGATGCTGGGGAGGGGCATTGCAATCCAGCCGACTTGCAGACAAATTTTTGCATCAAAAGCTTGACGGTGATAGGAACTTTAAAAATAGAATCATGAAGATATTAGTGAATTTAAGTAAAAAATAATAATCAGAAAACAAATTAAAAAATCGAAATAACGTCACTGTCAAGTCATTCTGCCACATAACCTACTGGCACTACTAATAATGACATAGGTACTAAAGTCGTGTTGCCAATCCCCATGCTGCAACCAAAGCAGACTTTGAATCGCATTTTATTCAATCTTACAGTAACCGTATGTACACTCGTGGCCAAGTAAATTGTTGCGATTCATCCCTAGCGGAAATATGAGTGGGGGAGATAATAGCCGTTGTTTCTATTGCAAGTCAATGAGGGCGAGGTTAGCATGCAGGGGTAACGATTTTAAGTTAGTTATAAAGAATTTTAATTGATAAATAATTTAAAAAATATATTTAAACCGCTTTTGAGTAAAGTGAACAAAACAATATCGAGGCTTCATTTAATTTTGAATCGCAGGTGACCTATTACGTAAGTAACCAGTATCAAACAGTTGGCTAAAATGGCAGCACAAAATGGCGTGTTGTAAATACATTCTGAAAATATGATGAATTTACCAAAGTATACTGTTTTAAATATAAATAAACTTTGTTTGTGAATCTCTTTAAAGAAATTTAATTACATAATACACTTTTTAGAATTGAAAAATTGAATTAGAACAGTCACAAATATGTAGTATAACAAACAAAATACAGTAGCGCAGTCAAGTTCTTGAAAAAACGTTCTTATATTAAACCTGGTTACTTGTTCTCCATTCGAAAATTAGTACAGATACGCGACCCAATTAACGAAAATTAAACCCAAATTAATAAGTCATTGAATAGGGTTGCATAGATTCTGTTTTGTGAGGTTATGTTCATATGTTTCCTTTTTTGAAGTTTGGGTAATTTGAAATGTGTGACATGTGCTAACGAATAATTTGATCTGTTCTAATTAAACTGTTTAATTACTTGTGAATTATATTGCACAAAATGACGGGTTTGCCAAATTTGGCCAGATGTGGTTATTCGCGAAATCAAACAAAGTAGGCGACCTCTGCTGGTACCAACGAAAGGGTGAACAACATTTCACGGATTGGCTTAACATTGAAAACATCAGAAAACATGCACCAATCAAACTTCACAACTGCAATGTTGTTCACCCTTTTATCGGCCATTTTGCGATTATCAGAGACCTCTCGCGTTGACAATTAAGTCGTGAATTGTGATACTGACCTGACAACCACATTTGCGTTCGAAAATTCACCAACCTGACTACTAACCTGCTAGGGTTAATCTTTCCAATCAGAGTTATTTTCCAAAAACGCCTTTAGATAAATTTAAATTAGCCTTTTATTGAGGATATTTTAGTGTCAACGTAAGGAGATAACGTAAATATTAAATTTTAAATGAAACAAACCAAAAAAAAAGTGTCGAATTAAACGCGTGTTCTCATTATAATGCAAGAATTTATGGTATTTAATTTGAAAGGCTTGAAATTTAAGCCCTATAAACTAGTATAATAAATTTGAAAAACTTAATAAACTGAAATGTCGCCAATCGAACCTTCACCTTGCAAAACTTTTTGAGTGAAATTTAAATGAGGCATTTGCATACAAAAAATATGTACGAATTACTAAGAGTAAAATTTGTAACAAACGTTTGAATTACTAATGACATTTTTTATATTTACTTAACGTCAAAAATATTAAAGTAAGGTTTACATTGTACAAATAACGTGCCCGGATTTTACTGTCCGCTACTGTACAATCCATATTGACGTTACAGTGAAAATTTAATAACTAAATTTAGTGCTGCGACAGTTCTGCCAACCGTTTATAATATTAAATCGAAGACAACTATACATTCAATTATAAACACCCTGTATAAGCAAAATCCACAGCATGATCTTACACATTCTGAATCCACACGTTTGAAAAATGGATCAAAATTCTTCATAATGAAATTTACAAAAACTCACTCTTATGGCTTAACTTTAAACTTCATTTTATTTCTATGGAAAGTATTATCTTTACAATTATTGCTATGGGAATAAAGCGAACTTTAAAGTTAAACCATGATTGTACACTCGGGCCTTAGTGAAAAACCGAAAAAAAAATGCAAGTCATAATACTACTATTAATATAATAGAGACAGGCAATATTTTTGTAAATAACAGCTTTTTTAAACATGTTTAACATCTATTCTCCTCTACATTTTAATTAGCTTATATACAGTGGCGAGCATGAAAAATGGGCCATGGTTTAAAGCTAAAATGGTCAAAATCTAGCTGCGTGGCTATACTTCTTGATTACAGAAAACTGTAATCGTTGAAATGTCATTATTAAGTGATCTGGAGGTCTGTTTCAACCACGATTTGTGACGGTTTCCAAACCATTACATCTGTGACGGTTTCGAAACCATTACATCTGTGACGGTTTCGAAATCGTTACAAGCATGCACTCATCAAAGTTTTACACTTGACAAAGTTGTCAAAATCGATCTGAATCACCTGACAATTCTGAATCACCGTGTATTTATAATTTTTCTTATTCAAGTTGTCATAAAATTAACCTTAAACACAATAACTATGGCAACGGCGGAAGTTCAATTCAAAATTATGTAGAGGGAGCCACGCTAACGAGAGCTTTCGTAAAACAGACTTTTTTCAAAACGCGACCAGCCGGACCGAACTGATACTTTGTTAATATAAGCGGCCGTAATCAAACCAATTACAACTATATTATTTTTTTAACTAAAATTGATGTTATTAGATCATTAAAATGCAGTTGCAAGTTAAATTTCATTTTTTATAATTTACTAAAGTTGTTAGAAGTTTGATTATTATGTCTATGACCTAAATTGTAAGACCTATAACGTCAGACCTGTCATTTTAAACTGGCTACTATCTATGAAAAAATAGTGTCCCGCTTTTTATACTCGCCACTGTACATGACCTATAACGTCAGATCTCGCGACCGTATATGACCTATAACGTCAGACCTGTCATTTTAAACTGGATACTACCTATGAAGAAATAGTGTTCCGCTTTTTATACTCGCGACTGTACATATCACTGAAATAAAAATTAAATTTAAATCCTTCATGTAGGTACAGAAATAAAATTTCTTGTTCTGAAATACTAAATTTTGATGAACATTTATGATATTTATCAAAAGTATCAACCCGACGTAAAAAAATCAGAAATAACGTGCGTGTGAACGAGTTCTATTTCTTTTCAGTTTTACACCACCCGTACTGAAAGTTTCTAATCAAAACACAAAGTAACCATTTGCATTCAAAATTATTTTTGTGATAGCCAAAGTAAAAAGTTGTTACCAAAACATTGCTATAGAACATATTGTATAAAAAAGAAAAATAAACATTGTGTCACTTATTTCTTATAATCAACTACAAAAGAAGAAATGCCTTTAATCTATTCTACCATCTGCTTCTTTGTTTTCTGTAATTTCTCTCAACACTAAGTTTATGCTTACAAAAAAAGAAATTCACAATGCGATTCTTTCTTAAAGTAAGTCCATTCAAGATCAAAAATTAATTGCAACTACACAAACACAAACATGGAGATCTCAAATTCATTTCACTAATAAATTCACAAGCGATCGTAAAAAATTCTAATTTAGAGTGCAAGTGTTTCTTTTATTAATTTCTTCATGGTAGATCCGACTGATGAACCGGAGGAAGGACCGGACGTAGAGTAATGTAATTTAAACAAATAGGGTTGCACATCCTGATATGACGTGTCGAATATAAGTTCCAACTCTGATTGATTAGGCATTTTAGGTAAATAGTCGTGTCTGTTCATAACTTCAGTGATGTAGAGTATTTTGTCAGTTAGAATCTCGCCGACCTTTTCCCTACACACTTGCTTTTCGTCCTCATTGTTCAGCGTGATTAACTCCAATCGAAGCGTCCAAACTTCCCACGGTATGCACTCGTGGGAGAACATCCATCGGCTCGGTTTTTTCTGGAAGAATTCTAAACTAATTTGTCCCATACCCGTGCCCTCATTTCCGCGTAGTAACTCTGAGAAGCAAGAGATTTCCTTCTTGATGGTTTGATCTAAATGTGGTGACGTACAGCAAACGTATGTTAGATCGATGAAATCACAATCAACATCGGTGTATCCAACGGTACCAACAGAATAATTCCCTTCGGTATTATATAAAAACTTGCCTAGTGATCGATGAAAGAGAAGCGTGTGAAATATGCTGGCCACGGCTTCGTCAACTTGACGCCCCTCCATGGTTAACTCAAAAATCTGTGAGCGTGCGTTCATTTTGCTAAATCTTGCATTAGCATAAAATATTCACAAGCTAACACCACAATAATTACAACACTAATACATATAGTAAGGGGTGCGAAAGAGGAACTCGTGAAATACAAGATTAAAGACCTACAAACTATAATCGATGTAAAACATGAATGGTATCTCAGTTTTAATTGCACGTAAAGCTTAAAACAAAAGTCAGTCTAGAAAAACAATTAAAAAGAAAACATCCATCAAAACGTGCAACAAATTAATTAATACAAAATTGACTTAATTATTTTAAGCTCTTAAACTTACATTAATAATAATAATGATTAAAGTTAATCACAGCTCAATAACCTGAGTTAATTTTATTATTTCTTTTTAAATATATTATCCTATAAATCTGCACTGTGTACTTTTCTATCTTGTCTTTTAATAATATTAAGTGTTTCTAGCAATTTAAAAATCTTCAGCTTAGAAGAATATCATACCCATGTAACGTAACGTTCCACAAAGTGTTTTTGTTTTGCTTCCGTACGACAACCACTTCGAAAGGCCGAAATCGACGAGTTGGATGTCACCGTTTAAGTCTAATAACAAGTTTTCTGGCTTCAGGTCTCTGTATATCACACCAGCGTTGTGAAGAAAATCTAAAATATATAATACAAAGTAATTACGATAATTTTTAAAATTGGATTTTCGAGAAAATCTCCACTTACCAAGTACTAAAGCAATTTGTGCGACGTACAACTGGACTAAGACTACAGGCAATATTCTGTAGGTATCGAGCAACTTGAATAATTCACCTCCTTCGATATAATCACTGACTGAAAAAAAAATAATAATATTACGTGCATCACTATGTCACAAATAGATTTGCAAATATGTAAAGAATCAAAATCAATTAAAATTCTACATTCAATCATGCTTCAAATTTTGTTTTGTTTCTTAATTCCTTTCCTAAAGAAAACAATTTAAAAAAAAGGATAATTTTGTGTTGCAGTGAATAATCTTTAATTAGGTCATACCTTCACATCACTTAGAGAAAAATCATTCTTTAGTAATTTTTTGAGGTACAATTTGAAAATAAAGGCCGCTATACACTTTCCTATTTTTTATACAAGATTTGGTTCAATTTCTTAAAACAATTTCATTTGTGCAGTATCAAAATTTAAATTAAAAGCCCAAAAATGTCTTGTTCTACATGTTTATTGTAGAAATTGAACCAAATCTTGTATAAGAAATAATATCGTAATCTTAATCTTATAAGATTACATACCAATATACAAATTTCTTTTCGTTTGCCAACAAAATGGAGAATTAGCAATAAACTGATGATGTCCACAGACGCTTTGAATTTGCACTTCTTCTTTAACTTGATGAACGGCGTTTTCTTTGATAATCTACAAACGTACGTCCAGTAAGTGCAATTTGTTCCACATTCGAAAAATCAGGAAGTACTCACAGTTGACTTAGACAGAACTTTTAAAGCGTAATGTTTCTTTTCGTTGATGTCATAAACTTTAAAGACCTTCCCAAATGCACCTTTGGCTACTTCTCCGATGATGTTGTAATTCCGTTCGCTAACCGATGGATTTACAGGAAAAACAGGTAGAAAATACGATTCTAACTGCGATACTGGCCAAGCTGTCTTGCTTGCTTCATAGGGTAATGTTAATGTCGACTCTCGCCACCTGTAATGTCACCATTTCAATGATAAAATTCATCGTCAGTAATAAGCTACTATATCTTATTAATAGATCAAAATGTTGACTTTTCAAGCAGATTGAAAATATTTTCAAGATTACATGGTATTTGATTATGGTTTTAATTTTTCGTTAGGGGTGCCTGGATTTATCATACCCAAGTCAGGTACAAGACGCTTTCTTCTTGAAATTTGTACTGCAATAAAACTAATAACTCCTTTATGTTACAGTTGCGTAACTATAATTGTTTTTAATAAATCAACAAGATGCGCGACAAATAGAGGGTTAACTACAATTATTACAAGGAACACGTTTAGCTATAATCATATATGGTTACCGCCGAAAAAAACTGGTACAAGATTACAAAATGTAATCTATGAAATTTAAACTTAAATTTATGTATAACTTCTGAAAGTGCTCGAACAGTAGAAATTTTTGTAAAGAATACATTTTTGCCAAAAAAAAGTAACAAGAACGTTACTTTGATATGTGCAATATGAAATCAAGAAATTTGAATTTTATAGACAGACTGTAGTTAAAACTTCAAATTTAACCATTGTTTTTGAAGTTTCTTGAGAAGCAGAACGTGGCAGAACTTTTTGTAAAGAATAACTTTTTTCGTAAAATTGATATTAAAATAGTATATTATTATACAAGTTTCACAAGAAGGCTTATTGTACTTATTGCATTGGATACAATGCCTCTTGTGAAACGTGTATAATATACTATTTTTTCTACTTTGCGTCACTTATTGAACAAAAATATGAAAAATATTGGATCTTCTTAGTATATGGGGAATTTTAGTTGTAATGCGTGGCAACACTGAAAACCTTTCGTTTTAATCAAAAGTCACATTAACAAGTCATTAATTTTTCTTATCCAGCTTCATTGTGAGTATATTGTTAAGTAACAAATAAATACTGAGTTATTTTGTAAAATCTATTAAATATTTTCAATTAAAAATGACTAAAATTTCCCCAAAAACAGTGTCACAATGAGCTTCATTGTGAAACTGTTTTTGGTGTCACAATGAGTTCATTGTGAACGCAAAGTAGAAAAAAGTGTTTCTTCTTGTCAAGTCGATCCGTGGACACATTGCATATTTTGTGATAGTAAGTAATGGACAAGAAAGTTTCTTCGATTTTAACTTATAAACTACAACTTTAGTGAGCAACAGTTTAGATCGCGACATCTCGCGGCCAATTTTTGATCTAAAATTCACATTTTAATGAAAACGTTTAATTAACGTATCATATATTCCAGGGTAACTAGTAACTATAAAATACGAATATTTTTGGTATTCTGTATACAAGTACCAAAAATATCCCTAACTGTCGTATATAAACCGTCTAATAAAGGAAATGGTGTTGCTTAGGAAATTTATTTAAGATAAACGTTTGGGGATTCCAAAGCCAACTCTGGCCTATATTCAAAAAATCGTACGGTATAATCCATTCATTATCTATTTACCATCGCAGTAGGCCGTTATTTTAAGTTAGTGGGTTGACTATCGTAGTAAAATTAGGCAGATTTAATTGTCAAATTGTGACAATTCAAATCAGATAGATCAACAAAACAGATTCGAAAAGTAACCAAGCCAAAATTAAAAGTGAAGGGAAACGTTTTACAATAGCCGTCCTCCATTTACAGCCTATTTGAACGCGAATCGATTCAAATTCACTTAAAAATCACTGATTACATTCCATTTACAGTTATTCAATTGGCGATCAGTGATAACGAAGTGATTGAGTTTCCCCTCCCGCACCCCGTACTGATCAAGCTGGTTTTCTAAATCAGTTATCAGTTTCATGTGATTTTATACGTATTTTGAGGTTATGTTAATTTTACTTCCAAAACGTCATTCCTTTAAGAGCCTCTCTGTTCACTTTAAAATCAATTCAGTTCAAAATCAAATCGATTTGATTGTGAGTGAAGTGAATGCAAATGGAGGACGGCTAATTTATGTATGTGAATTTGGACGTGAATACACCTAGTGATGAAAAGAAAATATCGCAACATTGCCTAATTCGAAATAATCTTAAAATCTAAATCGACATGACATTCTTTGCCAAAATTTTGATTTCTATTGATTTCGCAGCGCTGCCGCGGATAAATCTGAACCTCTGTAAGCTATTCGGAATTTTTGTAATGCACGTGTTTAAGTGCGTACCAATACAAATACACAAGTTGATTTAATGTAAATATCACATATAACACAATCCTGATACATCATATACTCAGAATCGACGCCAAAACACGAGATGTTATGTAGCATACAAGGGTTTGTTTAGTTGACACCAGGTGGTGTGCTTAGCTGCAAATTCCAATAAGTTACATACATTCTCAGCATTCTCACTAGACTTTCACGGCATACTGCGAGGTTAAATAAATTTGAATAGATTACTGTATATGTCATTGCTTTTGACAGCAATTATAGGCGCCATGCACATCTCTGCGTTCAGCGCCGCTTGGTTTTGGCGATTTGTGAATTAGTGATATGAAAATATTTCTTGAGACTCATTGCATGGGAATAAATTTAAGTTATGTTTAGAATGTGACATTTACGTATGGTCAATATAATGTCAAATACATTCTGATTGACATTTAAACTTCAACTTAAATATCAATTAGAATGTGACTAACATTTTGTTAAATGTATATGTAATGTCATAGTCTAAACACCACTTAAATTTAAGCACTGCTTAAAAAGTTGGTGCAACCGGGCATTAAACTTCAACTTAAATATCAATGTGTCTAACATTTTGTTAAATCTATAAATAATGTCGTAGTCTAAACACTTCTTAAATTTAAGCTCGGCTCTGCTTAAAAAGTTAGTGCAACTGGGCATTATGCCCGGTTGCACCAACTTTTTAAGCAGAGCTTAAATTTAAGTGGTGTTTAGACTATGACATTACAGATAGATGTAACAAAATGTTAGTCACGTTCTAATTGATACTTAAGTTGAAATTTAAATGTCAATCACAATGTATTTGACATTATACTGGCAATACGTAAATGTCACATTCTAAACATAACCTACATTTAAGCTCTGCTTAAAAAGTTGGTGCAACCGGGCATTAAGGAATTAAGCAGTACTTATCACTCTGCTAAGAACAGCTCTTAAAATAAAAGGTATAATCAAACGTTCTGCAATCTGCACACAATAAACACACAAACACAAATACTGATATTGTGTTGGTTATGTTCATTTGAAAGCATAAAATATACTTGGCAACACAGGAGCTCTGAAAAAGGATAGTGTTATAGGAGACTTACTGCAGATAATAAGTGACAGATATAGACCGTAAGAGTGTATTCTGCCAATTAAGGTTGGGCCGTTCTATAGTGGCTAAATTTCTACATGCACCACATAAACTCAACATAAAATTAAAAACTTTCTTACATTGTTTTATGAAGTATGTAAAGAATTATAAACGTACATAAAATTTATGTATATTTTGAATAGTTACATATGCTTAAATAATTACTACGTCTTATGAAACTTTAATGTTTACATCCATTGTAACTAAGGCCGAAGGCCTGATATTTCATTACCATTAAATAAAAGTAACTATTATGTACGATACTTTGCATTCTCTAAAATTTCTTGTTTCTCATCTTTAAAATGTCTTGAAATACATTTAAAAGTTTGTTACGGTCTTTAATAGAAGACAAATTACTTAACACTCTTGCCACCATATGTATCGTTTACGGTACACCACTGCCCTGATTTCATAGGCCACGTGTATCGTAAATGATACACCAACTACTGCTATGTTTAGGACTCTAGTGTGGTGATGGTGATACACGCTTATAGGATTTTATATGAGGTATGGAATTTCTGGCTTCAGTAGTGTATTGCGATTTGAAATCTGGCCTGCGAAATGCATTCTTGCAATTTCCTCTACTGTAAAATATTTTTTAGCCATTCTAGTTACACTGAAGCACTTTGTGTTTGAAACTGTACGAGAATAAATTTCAACTGCGCATGTTCCGTGCAGCTAGTAACGAATACAAACCGCTACAAGAAGAAATCTAATGATCAAAAAACGTGTATCACAAGTGATACATGTGGCCTGTTCCACTAGATGACAGCACCAGGCCGAGTGTATCATTAATGATACACCGTTGAAAATGTGAAATAACAAAAAAATTATAACATCAAAACTGAAACTAATGCAACGAATAGTCATTTAAATAGGTTTTTTAGCTTAAAACATATTTGGCCTGGGGCAACAAAATTAGTTTTTTCGGCATGGCGGCGAGAGTGTTAATCGAACATTTCAACGTTTCGTCTACATAGTATAAATACTAAAAGCAATGTTTCATATATTTACTTTGAAAGAGCAAGGCAAAAACAATTAACCCAATAATAATCTGAATTAATAAAACACAATATACCTCTTCCTAGATACTCTTGACCAAGGCCTAGATACACTAGATACACTACGAACTGATTGTTGGCTACCCAAGCTAATAAAGGATTTCCCAAACAAACTGTTCGT
Source organism: Dorcus parallelipipedus (assembly GCA_958336345.1). NCBI lineage: Eukaryota > Metazoa > Arthropoda > Insecta > Coleoptera > Lucanidae > Dorcus > Dorcus parallelipipedus. Next base: position 14,287,001 of record OY284478.1, read on the forward strand.
CGAGCTTGCGTTTATCTGCAGAAAAAAAGTGATAAAGCATCACACAAGGAAACGGTGCGCGATGACGCAGTAAACAAACAATTCAGGTTAGAAACGCGTCGGGGCTTACCTCCTGAAATTTGACTTGCTTGGGCCTGCGGACGTTCTCAGTGCTATGCGAATCGGCTACGCTTTTTTTCGAGCGATTATTGCCCATTAAAATTTGAATCCAACCCGTCCAGCGTCGCACACGGGTACGAAAACATCGCAGAAAATCGTGACCTCAAAACGAAGGTAACAAAACCTTTGTGATGAATTTTGAGATGACAGCGCGGATAAGTCAGACAGTAGATTTCTTGCTACGTCATACGACTTAAACACAGGTGCAACAGAGAGAAGTGACACGTAGCAAGATTTGGAGAAAACGTTAGGTAATTATAAAAATTGGCACTAGATCGTGCTGTGTTATGAAGTAAATTTTATTACTTGAACAACTACAGGATTTCATCAGAGAATTTTATTTATTAGAAATAAACTTTTATGTCCGATCTACTTTAAAAATTTAAACGAGGATTTAAATTTTCTGTAATTGCTTTCTTGTCACATTTTTTTGAATTCTGAATTATTATAAATAGTGTTATTATAATTGGTTTATTTGTACATACTTTTAAAGTTACGCGCCAAAGACACGTATTCAATTTTCCTCAGAGTAACCAACTACGCGATAATTATCCTGAAAGCACGATGAAAATCCGACGCACCAAGAACTTGATAATTTTAAAATAGTTTGCATTGTGAAATATCAAATAATGTCTTTCAATACTTAAATTTTGTCGATATTGCTAAGTTTATTTGGCTTACGATTAATACAATAAATAATTCAATAAATTTGATGAATTTTAGACATAAATAATAATTGTATCACAAACTCTTTTAAACGGACACTAAATGGTGCATAAACACTTAACGTTTCGCAGTCGTTCGACAGCTTCATCGGAAGTGAAAAATATTTAAAATATTAAAAGAGTTTGTGATACAATTTTCATCGGACAAGAACCAGCTTTAATTATAAATAATAATAGCAAAAAGTGCGAGATTTAAATTTCCGGCCAATACTTGTTCCTGATTAAGAGATGGCGCTTAGTTCATTGTTTTAAGGAAGATTTCATTTTTATCAAGTGTGTAGTTTAATATTATCTATGGAGGTTATCAATTATCAAAGTGACTATTCTCCAGAGTACACAAAGTAATTAAATGTTTTTCTACTGAATCAGTAAATGTGAATGTTAAAAACACCAGGACTATGTCAAGCGTCATTTGTCACTGACCAAGCAGCAAGATGGATCAAGTTCAAGATCAACTACCTCCAGACACTGAAGACACTAGTAAAAAACCATGCCCTTTTTCCTTAACATTCAGGGATAACATTCCGTTGATTATGTTGCAGGTTTAAGTAGAATACAGACATTAGAACATGAAAAGAAAAAGATCCGCGAGGAATTCGACAGTCAACGAGCGAAGATGAAGGAGCTATTTCTTCAAAAAGAAGGCAAGTATGGCAGATTTAAGACACATAGAACGTTCTTTTTTTATAGATGAATTACATCGTAAAAGTGAAGACAACACCAAGCTGTTGAAAGATATGCAGAGTATGAAAGCCGAATTGGACGATGTCAAAAGCCAACTATGCGTTGCCAAATTAGAATTAGAATCAAATTATGAAAAGGAAAAGCGCAAGGCTGCCGAAGAAATAGCAACCTTACAGCAATTAGTACACGGTATTTACTGGCAAAGCTGTTTTAAAACCACGTTTATTACTTTATTTCTTTTAGAAACCGTTGAGGAATCCAGTTGTTCGAAGACCATTTATGATACAGAAGTTCAAAAATTACATAAGTTAATAGAATATTTAGAGAATGAAAATAAAGAACTTAGAATGGAAATACAGCAATCACCCTATCAGACTGTGCAGGTATTGCATGAATCAGTTAGATTTTAGACACATTCAGAAGTTCAGAAACATAGTCTTTTTTTTGTTTTAAAAATACTTACTTCTGAGACTTAAGGCCGATTTATAACTCGATTTTAATCGCAATCGCAATTTTAGTCGTAATCGCAACAAAGTTGAAAGATACGGTTTCCTGTGTTTAATTTATAACCCAATCGCAACTGCAGTCGGAATCGTAAGGATCATAAGAAGTTCGTCAACTTTGATCTCTTACAATCCGATCCTTACGATCGACCAATGAAAATGCATCGATAATCGAATGAATCCGATTGCTTCCGATGAAATAGTAATTTAGGCGGGCAATCTGGCCGGGATTACAGCCAGCCATATTTTAGTGTGGTGTACGTGTAATAAATTAATAATAGCTTCTAAATTCAGAACACCAATGTCTTATTACACTGTCAGATGTCAAAACTAACTTCTTAACAGCCAGATGACATCAGTTTTATGACGCCGCTTGCGATCAGTTATAAAATAGCCCAAACAAAATCTTTACGATTCTTATGGTTACGATTACGACTAAAATTGCGATTGCGATTAAAATCAAGTTATAAATCGGCCTTTATAATTTTTTAGTTCTTTGATACATAGGTATATTAATAACTAGTGAGCAAATTACATATGAAATTTACGCTGTATTTAATATTTTTATACAGAATGTTCCAATAGTACGTGGGCAGAAGATTGTGGCATTACACTCTGTATATGTCTAAATAATTTTAGATTGTGCAATTGATCGATAGGTATGTCAATGTATACATAGATTTTAAAAATATTCAGTAGCAACTCCACAATCTTCCGCCCACACATTGTTGGCCCAGCCTGTATAATAACGAGTGTCTAAATAAAAATCTGGTCAAGTAGGTTGTGGTCGAAAATTTTTTCGTTGCATGCATGTCGTTTCTAAGTTCAACGGCTAAGCTTTCAAGTGTAACGTCAAAGTGATTTTGCATTAAAAATAGTTTTTCTTTTCACAAACTACTAAAAATTGCCCTTTTCAATTGAAGAAAAGACATTTATGATTGAAAGTTACTTTCGAAACGGTCGCAAAATTAACGGTGTCTGGTCCTATTCAATTCAAGACTGTTTGGAGGAATTCCTTGTCCAGTTCCCAGAAATTGTTTTTGATTATAAACAATTTCTAGAGTGTCTAAATCGAAGTGTGGCATTATTTCTACAAACTGAACGATCTTAGAGAACGTATATTTGATAAGTGTCAAGAAATCAACAACTCTCCGGATTTACTGCAAAATGTTGTTAATGGAATTAAAACCAGAATTATTAAATGTTACCAAGAAGGGGGTGGGCATATTCAACATATTTTATAATAAACGTTTTTAAATTTCACGTTTTCACGTCTTTTACGGCAAAATCACTTTTAACAAGGAAATGATCAATTTTGACGTTACACTTGAAAGGTTAGCCGTTGAACTTAGAAGCGACATACATGCAGTGGATAAATTTTCGACCACAACCTACTTGACCAGATTTTTATTTAGACACTCGTTAGTTTGATAACTCTTCAGTTAACTTTGTTAGTTGCTGTGACAGAGTGATACCGTCACTGTGAAACACATTTTGAAGAAAGATTTCGCTTCAAATATAAAATTGAGGTCACTTAAGTATAACATAATTGGGTTTATCAAATATTCCTGATAGAATTCTAAGACACATATCAAATATCTCTAAAAAACAGGACAATCTTTTGCTTAAAAATTAATACCTGGTGACAAAGTAAAGTAAAAAGTAAAAGGATTCAATTTTTTTTATATAAAAGAAGCAACATTATGACTAATGTTACTTTCATTTTTTTTTTTTTTTTAGAACAAAATAGTGTTTGTTGAGATAATTATTGCTAAAAGACTTATTTCTCTCTTACGTCTTCATAGCGGTAAAATAAATACTGTGAATATTAACAGTTTAAACTTAGTGTCTTAAAAAGTAAGTTTTTTTCAAATTTTTTATTTACTGAAGGTGTTAGTAACACTACATATGGTAACTTATAAAGGTATAATATGTGTGAATGTAATTAATTACATACTATAAAAACATAGACAAACACAGAATGCCAATGCAAGAGCTCCCACCCCTTTTAACTTTCGTATTTTTGTAAACAAAACAAAACTAAAATTAGTTAAAGAATAATAAAGTGATGTTTATTGTTTAAATAAAAAATGCAGTACTGTTCAACAAATCATGGGCGTGATTTTCCTGGAAGGTTTATAACTTACGTGAAAAAAAAATTAGGATATTTTAAGTAATATTTAAAAATAAATATTCGGTTGTTTTTCTTACATTCAATTCTTTGCTTCTAACGTCAATTAGAGAGCATTTTAAAGCTGTTCAATCGTAGTAGTTGCATAATTATTGTCACAATTAACATAATTTATTGTGAAAATTAAGAGTTTGCTAAATAAATTTATAATTATTATCATCAGACTGCGGCGTTCGTTAGGACATTTCAGAACCGGACTTGTTTTATCTCATACGCACATTTAGGTTTATAAATAAGACAATATAAATGAGGGATATAAATACCTAGGTGTAGGGAATGATTTTGTTATTACCAACACGAAATGTATGCACAAAGACATACACAAATACACCAGGGAAGTCCGCCCCAGAAATGAGAAGTCAATTATCGACTATTTTATCATAAATTCAGAAAATTGGAAAAGAGTCGAGGATGTAAGGGTAAAAAGAAATGCAGAAATAGGAAGTGACCATTATTTACTAACGATGGAACTCTGGATAAACATAAAGGACAAACAAGAGGCAAAAAGGAAGATAATAGTCAAACAAAAAACCAAAAGTTGTAGACTAAAGGAGAATGGAACTCGAAGAATTTTCCAAGAAATCTTAGAGAAGAAAATTGATCAAATTGAAATGATCAGTAAAGGTATAGAAACTAAATGGAGACATTTTAAAGAAAACATCCTAGAAACGGCAAGAATTAGTTGTGGAGTAAATAAAATTGTGAATACATCTAAGGAAGAGAAGTAGATGGTGGTCAACGGAGATACAATAAAAAGTCAAAGAAATAAGGAAATATGGAAAAAGTTTATACTAACTAGAACTGAGGAAGACTATAACATATATGTATAAAAAAGCAAGAACAGAAACAAAGCAGATTATAAAGGAAACCAAGAAAAAATCATGGGAAGAGTTTGGAAAAGAGTTCGGGGAAAATTTAGAATAAGTTTTGTGCAATATAAATTCTCTTTCATTCTGTGCAAGAACTTTAAAAGTAGGGAAAATATACATTGATGGTTGTCCGCTTTTGTACACTTTGTAGACACTAGTCAAGTCCTGAAATTGGCCTGTTCTTGCTTAGAACTGTCATAAATTAATGTTGAAAAACGTTTAGTCTATCTTGCCTTTTGAGATTAAGCGAAAATTCGATAATTCTACCTAAAAAAGCGTAAGACTATGTCAGTTAGTGAAATATCTATTGGTGTACCTGAAAATGAAAGAAAAATTGGACATTAGATAATAATGTTTGATTCGAAAGTTCATCAGATACCAATACATACATTTATTACATGTAGGTGCTTATTTTAATGTGGAACTTATTTGATCACAGATATTATTATTTTGTGAAAATGTTATGGCAAATTCAATGACGTGCTCAGTTCATGATAGAAGCTATTTTTGTTATTGTGGTTTCTTGTTCTTGTTGCATAAGGTTGGGTTTGTTTCCAAGTCTTCCAATATTTGTTGCATTCTATAACAAAAATAAACTTCAACAATAACAAACTAACCTGAATGTTTATATTTCCCCTCACCGAACATTCCATAACATTAAATATGAATGTAGCCTCTATCCCTGGTAATAAAATTCTATCAGTGTTATGCCAAACAGAAAATAAATGCTGGTGCTGGTTTTGAACCTTTAGTTTAGTTGCAATAAATATATATATATTTTTTTTGAAGCTACACGAAATCATCTCCATTTATGTAAGTACATAACTACCTCTTCCACCAAACTCATATTTTGTTTCCTCACGAAAAAAAAAACCATAGCAATTCACACATACTTCTTTTTTTTGCATAGATATTCACTTGCAAGGCCATCATACTGGTGTCATCTATTTCGCAGCTCGAACTGAACAATCCTTAAATAATATTTCATTTACATGTTACGTTTCGTTCTACAATAACTTCTTACGGTACCACAGGTCTGATAAAATGCTGAACGTGTGCAAGTGATATGGAAGAGATACATAAGTAATTTTTGTAAGTGGGTCATAAGTCGTGTTTTAGTTTGGTTTATGCCACAAAGAAGTTAACTTAATTATTGCAGCCGAATCATTGTATCATGGCATCGTTTATCAAATTTATAAAGGTATTGACAGTATTGAGTTTACATTATACTTAAAGATACACAAACTTATTCTATTATTGTTTTTATTATTTTAATTATGCCTAGTTGTCATTTTTCATTTTCAATATTCATTATTCAACACAAATATACTGATATGATAAAAGAATCAGTTTTAACTTTCGCAGTTCTTGTTACAATCAGTTTTCTTTGGTGATATTTATATTTTTAATTTTCAACATGTAGCTGTTTAAAAATGTTAGCAGGTTTTTCTTTGATAAGAGTAACGTTACTCGGTTGTTATCACAAATGTTCAAGATATTGCACAGGAAATACTCCGATTACATTTCATGCCGGAGAACTTATCCATCTGTAATTAAGATTCAAGAAATGCATTTTATTTTGCCAAACAAATCCAAATTATTTCTGTCTTACATATTATATTAAATACTCGGTGAAATTTTTGTGAACTATCAAAAAACTAAAAGTAATTCTTTCTAGGAACAATCAAGCTTAGCACCCAGTGTTATGTTAAGTGCAGTAACCAAGAAATTAGTTAAGAAACTGGGGGCAGATGCGTTTACATCACAGGAAAGCGATGATAGCATGAATAAAGTAATTTTAAAAATGCGGAAAGCTGCCAAATATTATGCACTCAATTTATATTGTAGGCTCAAGAGGATGTGGAATTATTAAAATCACTACTGGCCCCATTGGAAGAAGAAATCAAAGCTTTAAAGACTAAACTGAGAGCTACAGACGAGCAATTACAGAAATGTCTTCAATGTGGGCATCTTCTAGAGCAAGAGGTATAGATTATTTTTTCAAAATTCACGTCTTTATTAAAAACATTACAGGCACAAATGGCCAAAAATTTAGCTGACCCATCCTCAACAAGTCAACAAAATTCCAAGACGGAAAACAAACAATCGCTTCAATCGATGGCAACAAACACTTCATTTGATGCAACTAAACAAACGACCTGCGATATGTGTAGTAATTATGAAGCACAATTGGTGAAAGAACAGCAAAGGACAACCGATTTGCAAACGAAAATCGTAGCTTTAGAGAAAGCTGCTGAAAGACACCGCGAGGATCTACTGAAAGAGATTGGATTTAGAAAAGATATGGAAGAAAAATGGAATGAAAAGAAGGAAGAGCACAAACAACAAGTGAGTGTAAACAACAAGTCGATCAATTTAATGTTTTTATTTTCGCTAGGTCGCTGAGTTAACGAGACGAACTGAATGCGCTGAGCTTGATTTGAAAGAGATGCAACAAATATTTCGACAGAATTGCAACGAGGTCAAGCAGAGTCTGGCTGTATTAAAAAATGAAAGGGAGAAAGTACAGCAAGAAATTGAAAAGTAAGCTAGAAACATTCGCCTTTATTTTTTAATTGTAATTATTTTTATTCAGAATACAGAAAGAAAATGATAACCTAGTTGGAAAATACAGCTTGCACTCCCAACAACTGCAGAGTGAAATCATTAATTTACCAAATACAGTAGAAGTAAGTCTAAATTAATGATAAATTCTTTAGTCATCTTACAAAATTATTTAACTTTCAGGAATTGCATGAGCTTGTCTTGAAATCACACCAAGAATTAATCATTGCCAAAATTGGAAAAGAAGCTGCCGAAGAAAAAGCAAACAGTTTGAGGTCCGATATAATGTTACTGAAGGATCAAATAATGAACGATCAACAAATGAAAGAAAGTTTAGAGAATAATTTGGTTTCTGAAATAGAGATGTTAAAGTAAGTCATTTAGTTGGTAGTTTGTAATGATTTATGTTTAGCAAGTTCATCATTTTAATAAAAATAAAAAATATTTTACAGAACGCAGAAATACCAATTAGAAAAGGAGAAAGAATCTCTTGTAAAAAAATTGGAACGACTTGACATCAATGTTAAAAGATTGGAAGAAAGTTTATCCAAAGCTCAAAATGAATGGAGCGAAGCAAATTTGAATAAGGTAAATTAATTGATTCAGTATTATTGTTCTTAATATATCCATACTGTATTTATAGAAACATTTAGAAGATCAAAATAGTGAGTTAAAAACCAGGGTAGCTTCATTACAACAAGAACTAGACACTAGTGAGACTGTGCAGAAGGACTTTGTTCGATTATCTCAAAGCTTACAGGTTTAATAATATTTAATTAGTTTAGATTCGCATGTGTTTTTTTTTTTTCTTTTAATATTTTACGTGTTATAGGTCCAGCTAGAAAAAATTCGTGCATCAGACACTCAAGTCAGATGGCAACACGATGAAGATGTAGAGGAATGTCCATCATGTCGGTCCACTTTCTCAGTGACAAAACGTAAGCAACATTGTCGGCACTGTGGACAGATCTTTTGTATCGGATGTTTGGCGCATACAGTCTTGAGCGGTCCAAATCAGAGACCATCCAAAGTTTGTGACGTTTGCCACACTTTGCTAGTCAAGTCATCAGCTCCGTATTTTAGTACTGAAGCGCCACATTCTCCCGATTAGTTTTGTTTAAATGTTATTAAGTCATTGTTATTTAAATTTATCTGTAATATATGTCTTTTATTGATTATGAAACATTATTTGGAATACTTGTTGTGTTTTGAAATTTTCATGGAATTAGTAAACACAGAATTAAAAAGATAAGATCATTTTAATAGTGTCAATTAAGCTAGCATTATGGTAAGTTTTTTTTTATTAAACTAAAATTTCAATGGAGTTGATAAAAAATTGAAGGAAAACTAAATATTAGAAATTCAGTAAAACTCGGATATAACGAGGGCTCAAGGGACCATGTTTATTGCCCGTTATATGCAAGTGCTCGTTATAAATGAAACAAATATATGCATATGTGATATGTACTATGAACACCAAAAGAATCTGGGACAACTGTACTCCGGCATTTTTGCGTTTATTTAATAAACTAATAAGTTTGAAAACAATTTTAAATTCATTTTGCTTGTTTTATGGTAACGTAAAAAATAAGCAAAAATTTTTTTTAACAATTAATTCGTCGTATTTAGATTGTTTGTCGGGCACAGTACGTACTTCTACATCAAACAAAAAAATATTCCATTTTTTTGAAATTAAACTCGCTGTATGCAAAGTAAAACAAACAAAAAATTACAAAATTGGCTTTTATAAGCAAGTTCTCGTAATAAACGTCTCGTTTTAAACAAATATTTATGTATGTAATTTACCGTATCGAGAAACGGGACTTTTCAATTTCCTCGCTATATCCGAGTTCTCGTTATAATCAGTGCTCGTTATAAGCAAGTTTCACTGTACTTAAATACTTAAACTTTGTGTTTTCAATTCGAATTTAAATAAGCTTTATTCTTATTTGTTTAAAATTTAAAATCAAACAGTAATTGCAAATGAATATTTATATTCGTTTCGGGACCCTGCAATTTAAGGAGAGCTATTTTGTATGTATTGTATGTATGGGCGCATTCAGGGACGCTCAGCGGCTGAGACGCTAAGTAAGCAACTTCCCTGAATGGACAAGCTGACAGACCGCTGAAAGAAAGCCGCTGAGATATTTACTCAGCGCACAAATTGTAGGCTGAGTTCCTCAGCGCTATGGAAGAAAGTGGTGGGGGCATAATTTAAATTTATTGGTTGAGTCTGTATTCAATTTTTCCAGTCGATGATTGGTCAAGCAGTTTATTCTGACCGTTGACTTGACGATTTTGTGCAGATTGACGGGATTGACCGTTTATTTAACTCGCCCATGTAGTAAGCCAAGCATGTGAGACAGCTGCCATTCAGAACTTCGTTCAGGGAATCACTATGTGCTGACACTTAGAAAACGCTGACTAAATTACAGCTTAGCTAAGCCGCTGAACGTCCCTGAATGCGCCCTATGAGATATCGCAAACATAACCGAAACAAAAAAGGTTTTACGGATTTCTGTTATCCCCTCTCTTTTTATTCAAAATGACAAGTTTTAAAAGTAGGTGCTTGAGAGGACGGACGCAGGTAAGAACAGGATCAGTTGGTGAAAACTCTAGTGAAAACTACTCTTATCGAAAGGAGCATGTGGCGGATCAGTTAGAGCTATGCTGAGTAGCTCTGAAAATATATTAAGAGAAATATCACTTACAACTGCAACTGGAAGATCACATAACATTTCACAAAATCTGTCTGAAGAAATAAGCGTGCTTCTTAACAGTCATTCTGATTAAACAAAATATCAAACGTAAATTTTTCTCAATTTTGTTAAGATCATTAGGTTAATCCAAATATAATAATAAATATTTTCTTGTGTTGAGTTGTGGATTCCTTTTATTTTAAAATATAACTTTGAAATGTCTGTAGAAATAGGAATTCAAATTTGTGTTCTGTACAATTAATGTGGTTTAAACACAATCCCATGTTAATTTCTTTACACTTTTTGAAAATTCATAACTTTCTATAGCAAAATATCAAAGTTGAAATTTTTACTGTAGTTTCCTCTTATACAGGTGGATACTCTGTAAAGAAATTTGATTTTTATCCCACGTGCCCCCAGAGATATGCTTCAAACTTTGAAAAAATCGCAAATTTTCAATTTTTAAAGAGTCATAAAAATTAAAGGACACATTTATCAGTGTTATGACTCTAGCTATAGTGAATACAGCAGTATATAGTCCATTCACAAAACTCCCGGTGACGTTTACATTTTCATATTGAAAATTTGGAGTGTATTTGATAAGTAGTAATGACGCTAATTAGTAAAAGACGCTATTTAATAATAGCGTCGATATTAACTCTTAAATACATTACTACTTATCAAATACACTCCAAATTTTTAATATGAAAATGTAAACGTCACCGGGAGTTTTGTGAATGGATTATATGTAATTGTAGTTAAAAAATCAACTGTGATATACCATCTCTTCATCATAAACTTAGGCTCCAAAAAGTGGCATTTGTTAAATTCCGTTGCCAAACTTTAAGGAACATTTTCACCTACAAGGAAACAAATAAGACTTTTTATGCTGAGACACAAAATTAAAGAGGAGGAAATGCTGAATAAAATGGTCTTTATTGCAGTGTTCTAGCATAATCCAGTCCTAAGGAAAATAAGTTTACGTTAACGTCTGCAAACTCCCTAATTGGCGCGCGTTGCAAAACAAAAATGGTCGCCACAAACAAAGGGGTTGAGACATGGGTTGTGATAAAAATTAATAACATCATTTTTGTACTTCCAGTACATATGGTAATAATATATAAAAAAATTAAAAATATTTAAAATGGTCAAGCAACCTTCATTGGATCACTTCATATGGAATGACCCTATCTGAAGATGACTTCCTCATATGCGCTATAATTTGAATCGCTATACCCCTTTGGTTTTTGTTCCGTCGTAATCATTAACGGAGTTATGGATTTTATCCGCTACTTAGTTTCCATGCTGTATACAGTGCTGCATTGTAAATTATGTGCTGCTTTAGCAGTCCAGATGTATATTGGGTGTCTCTAAACCTATGTCTTTAATTGAAACCACAGATAGCAGTCAAAAAAAGAAGCAAAATTTGTTATAAAACAATAGGGAACAAGTAAATAATAACTCCAGGAAAAATCAGTTTTCGTTTTTAAAGAAATTGTTTGAGTAACGCTGGTTAACGATTTAAATGGATTTAAATGTCTCAGCTGCGAAGAATTGGTGTTTTTTTTTTGTGGCCATAAACGAATAAATACCGAGACGTGTCTGTTGCGGTAGGTCATGTTTGTTCTTCGCAAAAAAATTTCGCCAGGATTCTAAATAAAAACGTATTCACGCGGCCATTTCTTATTGCAATTACTTATTACTGTTACTTATTACTTATTTATGCTTATTTGTTTAAAGTAAAATTTAAAAGCAAACTGAATTCGTAACACAATAACGCATTTCAGTTTTATTTGTTTCATTTTCATGACAGACAATACATCGATCTTAACACGGTAAACTGCAAAATGTTATGTTTATGTTCATTAATAAGACGAAAATAAATATCTACTAAAAATGTTGATAAATATTTGTTGATAAATAATTTCGTGATGAAAATTCAAAATAATTCTGAATTTTCAGAAACGTTTACCTACATTCGCCTTGGCGATTTATTGGTTACAATAATTGCAATGTCATAAAATAAAATTCAGCTCGCTTTCGTTCCTTTATTGTTTGTTTTTATTATTATCATGCTATCATAAATTCACAGATGCTTACATTAGGGAGGGGGTTAGAATGAAAGACGACGAAGTGCTGAATAATAGTTTTTGAGAAAATTCAGTGCGAGCAAGTGCGTTTGTATTTTATAAAAGACCGAAGTTAAAATAATTTTTTAAAAACATCAATACGCGCAGTATTACTTATCAAATTTACGTAGTGTGTAGTTTGTTTTGTGTTAGTTTAATTCGTGTAAATATTTGTGTATAAATTAATTTAAGCGTAAATAAGTAATAAATATGGCTCATCATGTGTATACCAACGAGGAATTGATGGACATAGTGCTGTGTTATGGGGAAGCCGGACAGAATGCTGCTGCTGCTGCAGCACAATTGTACGCAGAAAGGTTCCCAAACAGACTTATACCGCCACCAAGACGATTTATTGAAGCGGTTCAACGGGGACGAACTACTGGATCCTTAAGAACTCGACCTGGACACGAAGGAGGAAGACCGCGACCGAGGCGTGTATTAGATGCAGAGGAAGTCATTTTAGAAATGATTGCAGAAAATCCGTCCTTGAGCACCCGCGAAATTGCTCGCAACTTGCCAGTATCTCGTTCTAGTGTATGGCGTATTATACGACAAAATCAGCTGTACCCGTATCACATACAAAGAGTGCAGGCGATGATTCCCAATGATTATCCTCTTCGTCAGAGGTTTTGTAATTGTCTCTTACTGCAGCATCAAGAAAATGCAAATTTCCCTTGCAATATCTTATGCACTGACGAATCCGTTTTTACTCGCAATGGTATTTTAAATTTTCGCAATTCACATATGTGGGCGTTTGAAAATCCTCATGCTATTAGACGTACTAATTTTCAACAGCGTTTTTCTATTAATTTGTGGGCAGGAATTGTAAATAACAGTCTTATAGGACCCTATGAGCTACCTGCACGGTTAAATGGAGCAACTTATTTGCAGTTTTTAAGAGACGTGCTGCCAGAACTTCTTGAAGATGTGCCACTGAACATTCGGCGAAATCTTTGGTTTTTACACGATGGTGCTCCTCTTCACTATAACCGTGCTGTGCGGGACCACCTAAACACAACATTTCCTGGACGATGGATAGGTCGCGGAAGTAATACACCGTGGCCTCCACGTAGTGCCGGTTTAAATCCTCTGGATTTATTTTTATGGGGCTACATAAAGCAGCGTGTGTATGTGTCTGAAGTGGATACAGTTGATGAATTGCGTCAACGTATACGTGCCGTCGTAGAGGAACTTCGAAATAATTTTCCAATAGTAACGAATAACTGGATACGACGTGCCGAATTATGTGTTAATACCGCAGGACAACATTTTGAACATTTATTGTAAATATCAGTGCCAAGAACAAGAAGTGAACTTTAGTACAATTCATAATGAATGCACAGGTATGACAACACGTTTGATATGCATTTTAAGCTAAGTTCACATGCATTGCGGATACGCAAAATTTTTATTGCGGATCGTTTCTAATTGGTTCAAAATTCAAAATGAACCAATTAGAAACGATCCGCAATACAAATTTTGCGTATCCGCAATGCATGTGAACTTAGCTTTATGCTGTACTGTACTTTTTTTTTATTTCATATAATTACTAATCGTAGACGTACAGTTTTAATACAACAATTCTTGTCACATTGTACCTACTTCCTCAAGAAAGCTGCAATTTATTTTTTTATAAGCTGTACAAACACATTTCGCTATGCCAGTAATTGTCGGTGAAATACAGATGGATATAAAAAAAAATTCCGATGACGCGCGCGCGGCATCTGGACATTGACCTAGTTCTTTCAAACGTAAATAAAAAATTTATTGCAGTTTATTGCTTTTTATTGAAAGTGGATTGCCTCAACACGTCATAAACTAAGCAGAGGTTTCAAAACAAAGGAACTGCACGCGCTTGTGGTAGGTCAGTTTTTCTTTTTTGAGCAATACCGTTCATATTTGGGGAATCAATCTCTTTTCTAATGAGGAACTTACAGTTTTAATTAAAGACATAGGTTTTGAGACACCTGTATAGGCGCCGTGCACATCTCTGCGTTCAGCGCCGCCTGGCGTGGTGACTTGTGAATTAGTGATATGAATATGAAAATATTTCTTGAGACTCATTGCATGGGAATAATATCACTCTTATGACAATTTACGATTGTAGTACATAAAACTTGAGCTTCCTGGTATTGAAATAGGTACATTACAATATTCAAGTTCAAATGTACAATAATAATTTGAAACAACTCGTATTTTCATACCACTAATGCACAATATGGTCAGGTCCACCAGTCAGGTCATTGGTGGCCACAGAACACACACTAACGTGTTCTGTGTTGGTGGCGCTGGCTTCACATGTGCATGGTCCTATTCGAGGTTGCTTTGCTTCTTATACGGTATATTAGGTATGTCAATTTTATTATAAACAATGGAGCAATGGAATTCTATTACTAACAGTACTTGGAAGGAACTTACATTACGCTTACTGCACCTCTGACTAATGATATAGCGTTTTTGTTCATATTTCCACACTATATCATTTCTTTTTGTTGATTTTTTATGGTATTCTTTTATCTTTTTAATCAATTTCGATTTCTGAACACTCCGTCTTATGCTATTTTATCAAACTTTTTCAAAATTCAAAATTTCTCTTCATATTTCGTCAAAGGCCTGAACGGAGTCGAGTAAACGAACGCAGCTTAAATTGATGACAGGCAATTGGCAACAGTTTTAAATTTTCTTTTTGGTAGTGTTGGTAGTTGCCTAAGTGCAGGCGCGCACATGCGATTTTCTGTCGCGCGACTGTTTAATCGCAAAAATGAAACGCATAGTTTTTAAATACCGATGCACGCACATACGACTAAATAATCGCCGCGATTAAAAAGATGCAACCAGACCTATTTTTCAAGCGATGCGACTGTCGCAAGGTAAAATACATCGTACAGACAAGAATGAACCTGCACGCACTGCGACTAATTAATCGCAATTTATTCAGTTGCTGTGTAGGGTGTTCTGTAACTTAACGTTTTAAAAGAAATTGTTATAAATTTTATAATAAAATGTCTGACGACGAATCACTCATAAATAGTGTCTTAGACATAGAACTGCTAATTGCAGAGGTGGAAATAAGACCAGCTCTTTATAATAAACAATTAAAAGAGTATAGTGACAGAAATGTGAAAGAAAAACTATGGGGTGAAGTTTGTTTGATTGTATGCCGCGACTGGATGTAGTACTGAAAAAACTTATTAGGATGGTCTCTGAGTCGTTATAAATTTTATGAAACTGCCCTTTTAATAATCTTTGACTTATTACTGGATGTACCCAGTACTGTTTTTTATACCGTTTTTTGGCTCTCATACGCAATAATAGAGCTATCCCGCAAGCAGTTTCCGTAAAATCCATATTGTTCTAGTTATTATTATACATTTTATCGATTAATCTGTCGCAAGTGCGCGCATAAAAATATTTTTCAGTTATTTTTTTGCGACTACGATTTTTCAGTCGCGCGACAGAAAATCGCATGTGCGCGCCTGCACTAACCCGTTGATGGCGTTGATTGTTTATTTAATTTATTGAGGTTATGTTTGAAATTCAAATCAAAAGCAACGACAGCACATCAAACAAGAGATGGTTTGGACCCGCCATCTCTGCCGCATTTGCGCCCAGATAGGCGACATGTGTTATCCGATTTTCGATAAGAACTGCGGGCATAACATCGAACTCAAAATGAAAAAGTGTTTCTCCTTTGCGGTAAGCGAAGTTTTAATTGATTTCCTCATCGCAACGCTGATTTGTACCTTGCAGGTTTGCAGAGATGATTACAAACCGAAAGAAATCTGCAATTGTTGTTACATGAAACTGAACCAATTTTATGAATTCATAGAGCTGTGCCACGCTTCGAACAACAAGTTTGAGACGATGATCTATTCTTCGCATCAGGGAATTTGGCTTGAGAAACAAACAAATGACTTCGAGGAATGTCAGATGAGTGGTGTGATAGTCAACACAAAGACAAGCTTGGATAGCATGTCACATGTGAACGTGATGACCGTTGGTTATGACAGTTCGCTGAATTTGAATCATCAGGAAATTCACGATGATGCGTGTTTAAACTTGACTGACCCGAATTACAGTGCTGCACCGCTCAATGTAAATGTCAATTACGTTCCGACCCCCGATTTAAATAAACAGAACACATTAAACAATCAGTGCTATGATCACAGTCAAACTGTACTGCGCCATTCGAGTGATTTCTACAAACATGTTGATAATACGAATTATAATGAACTGAGCTACATCAATTTAAGGTTAGAGCAAGGCGTAGTGAATTATAATGAACCCTACGATCATCCAATAGAAATCAGTAAACAGATCTGTCCTGAAAACAAAAAGAATGTAAATCAATCGGACCCCATAGCCAATGGAAACAAAGTGAAAACAAATGATCAAAAGCGAAGCAAACGTTTTGCTTGTCAACATTGTGGCAAGACTTTTATGCGCAAAATAAATTTAAATGCTCATCTGGCCATTCATTCAAAACAACGACCGTATTCTTGTGATGTCTGTCAGAAATCTTTTGCAATCAGTCGTTATCTGACCTGTCACAAACGTGTACACACTGATTTATATCGATGTAAATACTGTGCAAAAAACTTCAGTGTCCCCAGCAAGCTACACAGGCACTTGCAGATTCACATGAACTTGAAGCCATATATCTGTCCTGTTGATGGGTGTGGAAAATCTTTTTCCGATAAATATAATTTAGTAGGACACAGAGCAACTCACTCGGATGCAAAGGACTTTATTTGTGACATCTGCAACAAAGGTTATAAAACTAATAGCAAACTGAAAGATCATAGGAAGGTCCACAGTAGTGAGGCACCCTTTAAATGTGGTTTATGCAACAAGACTTATAAATGGAAGACGAATCTCACTGTTCACATGAAAAAACATGACGGGTATAAATGTACCAGGTGTAAAAGAGACTGCGAGAAGCTCTCTGCCTTACTTAAACACAGAAAGATATGCAAAGTTAGTTAACAAGTGCAATTGTTTGATGAATAATATGTATAAAGATAGTCTAAAATAAATTGAACTTTTTCTAACGTCAAGAGAATATCAACAAGTTTCGTAATGACTTTGTTTGAACTTTCCCTTTTTTTATAAATTGGAAGTTAAAATATAAAAATGTATTTTATGTATGTACAGGATCTTCATTTATTCCTGTAAATCTACAGGGTGAGTTTTTTTTCGATGTTTAGCATTGGGATCTCGGAAACTAGCAGAGCTAGAGAGACGGTTAAATGGGGAAAGATTTGTAGTTTTAGGAGCCCAGTTTAATGCAGCTTTTGTTTTTTTCTTAAAGTTCATGGCTGGCAAGATATTTTGAAAAAACTGATTTTTTATAAATTCGTTAAATGCATATAGCTCGGTTATTCTTGATTTTAGAGAAAAGTTGCAAGACAAAAGTTGTACAGGATTATGTTCTTAATTAAACAGTCGAACTAAATTTTCCATATAAGCTCTTATTTTTCAGTTATGACATAAACATCAGTTTTTTTTAAATGGAAACCATAGTAGGCCATGAGTGAAAAAGAAACGCCTTTTTTTACCTTTTCAACGATGTACCATTCGATATGGTTATTTAAAAAAACGACGGAGATACGGCAGTTTTTCTCTTTCAAAATTGTTAATATGGTTGGCCATGGAAACAAAAGTTTATTGACAAATGCAAGTTATAAATAGTGAGCAAATGAAAATCAGATTAGAGTAGGCGCTGCAAAAAAAATGTATGTCTGTGATTAAATAAAAGGTCAATACATTTGACAGTCCATGAATGTATTACATTAATTAATTCAGTTAATCACAAATATTGCACAGCCCACTCTAATCTGATTTTTATTTGCTCACTTATATTACTTTGACGTTTTGTTCGCCGTTTCTTTTTTACATACGTTTCAGAATCAAAACTCTAATACCAACATTAGCTGCATTCCTTTTGCCACAAATCTCAGATATACTCATCTCAGATCATATAAATGTCGTTCCTTTTAGCACGAACAAGTGAGTTTGAACTGAGATTTCGATCTCCCCCCTTGCCGCTCAAGCACTACGTTTGAAGTCAACCTGTATTGAGATTTGGCGCTCACTTAGGAAGGGGTAATTTTGATACATGTGATTGCATAAAAATTTGCAAACGCGTATTTAACTGACAATTTTGGAAATCATTTACCCATATAATTTTTAAAATGTCGTTTATATCGATACAATTACACGAAATGCAGTGATTATACGTAACGAACTTTTCTAGAGCGTTCCATTACGACAGTGAGTTTGTTTGCGCACTTCAGCTTCGCTCAGCTCACATAAGTTGTCAAAAGGAAAGCACCTAATGGTTCAATATTTCAATAGCCTCCTATCGAGAACAAAAATAAACTAAAAATATTTCTAAAGATGTTCGAAAAGACCACCATTATTTGCAATACATAAACTACACCTCTTTAAAATCGAATTTACTGCTTTCCTAGTAGAACGTCCGTCATTAGGGGCTATTCTGTAACATATTAACAGGCTGTTAATATTTAAGGGTACGTTAAAATTCAAAATAGAGTCTTGTGATTCGCTGTTACTACGATAACTGTACTTTTTATTTAATCACAGATATACATTTTCTTTACACCGCCTACTCTAATCTAATTTTTATTTGCTCATCGTTTATAATTTGCATTTGTCAATAAACTTGTTTCCATGGCCAACCATAATAACAATTTTGAAAGAGAAAAACTGCCGTATCTCCGTCGTTTTTTTAAATAACCATATCGAATGTTACATCGTTGAAAAGGTAAAAAAAGGCCTTTCTTTTTCACTCATGGCCTACTATGGTTTCCATTTAAAAAAACTGACGTTTATGTCATAACTGAAAAATAAGAGCTTATATGGAAAAGTTAGTTCGACTGTTTAATTAAGAACATAATTCTGTACAACTTTTGTCTTGCAACTTTTCTCTAAAATCAAGAATAACCGAGCTATATGCATTTAACGAATTTATAAAAAGTCAGTTTTTTCAAAATATCTAGCCAGCCATGAACTTTAAGAAAAAAACAAAAGCTGCATTAAACTGGGCTCCTAAAACTACAAATCTTTCCCCATTTAACCGTCTCTCTAGCTCCGCTAGTTTCCGAGATCCCAATGCTAAACATCGAAAAAAACTCACCCTGTATATGCCGCTACTGCAGTGTTGCCAATAGACTTTCGCAAAAAGTCTGAACATTTGACACAATCACTAGAAGCAGACTGTAATTTATTAGAAACAAGTGCAGAACGCAGAAGAAATCAAACTGTGACTTCACGCGTTCAATATATTAAATATTTAAAAAATTTATTTAAAGCATATAAAGAATTGGCAATAAAAGACCCTTAAATCACCAAAGAAAACGCGAGTTGACAGCTTTTTTGTGTCAAAAACAAAAGTCGATCGATTGTAATCAACGCAAGAAACAATAAATGGTTGACTGTTTGGGTATAATAAAACCTATCGTTTTCACTTTTGGGTCAAAACATGTAATAGAACCGATCACAGATCAATTAGGATGTGACTGACATTTTGTTAAGCCTGCAAAAAATTTCATAATCTAAGCACGTTTTAAATTTAAGCTCTGCTTAAAACGTTGGTGCAACCGGTCATTAATACACATGATATGTCAAATTCTTGCCCGGATTCGAAGAATACTTCACTATAAGTAAATGAGAAACGATCATTTTCTGTTTTTTATAAAATTACCCTTTTTAAACTTTACGCTAGGCAACCCAACTAACAGTAGCCATACTGATTCATGGCCAGCTCCATTAACATTCACTGACGTGTATGTACTATGCGTTAATATATTTTTTAGATAAGGGGAGGCTATGAAAAACAAAATCACAGTCTTAGCTTGATTCGAAACTTTTATTCTGACATTTGCTTCCTGACCCCTGTCAAATCTATTAGTTGTTTAAACGCTCTTGAACACTATAGTCATTGGTCAGCAAGCAATCCAATGGCATTTGAAATTAGTCATTATCATGTTAAAGAGTTTTAACAAAGCCTTATGTATTCAACTGGAATATTTTTTCTACTATCGTCAAATGTATCTTGACATTTCAATTTTGACATAAGTTAATTTCATTTAAGCTACGACTTAGGTTTTACTTTTCATAGACTCCTCTAATCCAAAAGATATATTAACGTATTGTATGGCCGTTTCAATTCGCCTAAAATTCGGTTCCGAGAAAGCATGCCGTGGAGTACTCCCCTCAGCGCTCCCTATTAAAGATACTACAGAACTATTGATAGTAACGTAATGGCAACTGCAATTACTTAAAAACTCACAAGAGGCGCTGAGAGGAGTACCGTCAAAATTTTTAAAAGTCAAATTGAAACGGCCATACATACACGTCAGTGAATGTTAATGTAGCTGGCCATGACTGATTTAATGCAATTGTAATTCTCGACTGGAGATGGCAATATCATCGAACTATTAATTTCATTCAACTTTGAAAACAAATTCCGTTTCACCATAACGTTTTTGAACCACCCGCACTCAGAGTATTTGCATCTTGTTTCAACCTCATGTAATAATACGACATGAATGCACACTAGAGCAGTCAGTCGAAAACGCTATAAAAGATATTACATTTAAAAATAAAAAATTATAAAAATTTGATTTATTTCCGCGACACCCACGTCCTATACAGTTTTAGCTGATTTTCAAACAGAATGAACAGAATGATGCCCTGTGGACAGCTCTTTACGAGGAACGGTGTGAATCCTTTCCAAAGCGAGAAGACACCCTCTCGGGTCACCAGCTTGATCCAGACGTCCAGAAGACTGCCATACTCAGCTTTTCCGTCGACAATGTTCATATTCTGCAGTCTAAGAAGTTTTTCGTTTAAAAAAATTAATGAAACTGTAATGAAAGTACTACCTGGTTTTTGCTATATCCATCGGAAGTAAAAAGAAGGTGGAAATAGAGGAGGAACTAAGGCTGCTGATGATATGACAGGAAGTATCATCTTTGGTATAATCTAAAAAAATCACAAGATTAACATAAGTAGTTAATATTTTTTTTTAGAAAGTTATTACACGTTGTACGTAGTATAACAAAGTTCGCTTACTATGGGTAATCAAGAACTGTTTCGTTTGTGTATAACTGACGAATTGAGATACGTTCACGACGATTGCTCTTAGCACAGTGGGCGTCGTGCCTCTAAACAGAGCTGAAAAGCCTTCATTTCGGTAAATTTTACGAAGTGCGAACGTAACGCACTTGTAATTTCTTCTCAAATGTATTGGTCTCTTGTTATCAAGAGCCATGCGTGTCATCACAACATCGGTGGGTACCGCCATGAATCCCCCCAACATTCCACCCACGACACCACAGAAGAATTTTTCCAAGATCGTTGGTGGAGTCCCATCTCTGGAAAGACCTCCAAGAAGTAGACATTTGATGCATATAATGATTTTAAATTTCGCGCTAAACAACGATGATAAATGTAGGAAAACAAATTATATAAGATACTACCGTGGTCTTACTCTTTTGTATAATAGTCTAGCATAATAAAATATATTCCCATTCTAGTGCCCGTATAAGTGGCCTGCCTTAAGGCGCTCGCTGATAATCCTTGATACAAGCCGAGAATACCTTCATTTTTGTAGATGTCCTTTAAAAATTCCAAAGCTCGCGAATGGTCCTTGGCAACTCCCCCTTCACCGCTGATTTGCATACGAAATTTGATTACGTCGAAAGGATAAAACATTGTCGTCGCCCCCATTCTAAAAACAATTTTTACAAAATTACAACGTATAATTTGTGTTTTCAATCACTTCGCGGTGATAATCTTAATTTAATATATTTAAAAATTCTTGTAGTAAATTCAATTATCTTATTTCTATTTTCTTTCTTTCTTTTTTAATGGGCGAGGTATCGGGTTGTGGATACTTCTTGTATGTACCTCTAGGCGCCATATTGCCCAGTCCTATTACAATTTAGCCGTACCCGGAGGAATTCCTTATTTCTATTATTTTTTTAGCTAGTTAACTATTATTATCGATGTGGTAAAAGGGGTATGTTTGCCTAAAAATAGTTTCCCAAAATGTGATCCTTCTGGTTCTGGTTTGGTGAAAATTAATAAGAGTGAGACGTACCCAGAAGTGGAAGAAATCAGTAATTTCACATAATTTGGAACCGACACATTATCTGACATCTTTCACCTCGAGGCAAGGCAAAATCAAATCATTGCTGAAACAACGTCCAAACAAAACCTGAAATGTAGATAAGTCAAAAAAACACGTTTGTCACACACGCGGTAGTTCAATTCGGCCAAACCTCGTAAAAATTTCGCTCGTGAAAATGGTCAAGGTGGGAATCAATGGTTTCGGGAGGATCGGCAGGATGGTGCTGAGGGCGTGCTTGAAGAAGGGCATCCAGGTAAAGACTTTAACAGAAACGGTTTCATCAGGCTTGTTGGTATATGTTCCATTCAGAAATCCAGTTCTGGCCATGCCTCACAGGTAGTAGCAATCAACGACCCCTTCATTTCCGCCGAGTACATGGCCTATCTCCTCAAGTACGACACCACGCACGGAAGATACCCTGGGGAAATCCGAGTGGTTGGATCCTGCCTGGAAGTGGACGGTATTTGAAACATGTTTAA
The DNA here is from genome assembly GCA_958336345.1 of Dorcus parallelipipedus. NCBI lineage: Eukaryota > Metazoa > Arthropoda > Insecta > Coleoptera > Lucanidae > Dorcus > Dorcus parallelipipedus. The sequence goes on from OY284478.1 coordinate 14,310,166, forward strand.
ACTTTCCGGCGTGCTAAAACGCATATGTTTGCAGGATTCAAAATACAGACGTCGCAGGAAAAGGACATAAAGAAGATAGATTGGAAATCCAGTTGTACGGACTATGTGGTCGACGCCACTGGAATTTTTACTTCTTGCGCTAAAGCTTCCGTAAGTAAAACTCATTACTCAAAAAATTTCATTTGGTCCTTGAGATACTTGAGGTAGAAATGCAATTCCATCAGTTAAGTCATCAATGAAATAATTATAAAATTACGTCGAATTGCAAATGAACTTGCAAGAAGGGTCAATGGGATGAAAGACAAGAAGTTTCCTCATTGTTAACCCTTACTTGGGCTTACTAGTGGATGCAATTAAATAAAGAAATTTTATTTGTCCCTGCCACCACCGGAAAATGTGATTATTACAAGGTCACTTTAATAAGAAATCCGGAGGAAGTTCTTCCGGGCTTGTGGAATTGTGCAAGTGCCAAGGAATCCAACAATGTTAAATAAAAGTCATTTGTAAGCTCAACGTAGGGTATGTTCTTTCTTGATTACAAGTCATTCGGTTCCTACCTTCACTTAGGACAAATAGTAGAGGCTCCCTTTACAACTTCCTTTTGGGATCTCTCCGAACTTCCCTGGGCCTCTACGCGAATGATCTTCTTTCTTACACCTTCACTTACTCTCACACCAGGAATTAAATTGAAAACCCACTCGCGAAAAGGAGACGAGGGTTCGGCAAATATTCTATAAATCGCGAAAGTGTAAACATTCGGTAAACATTAATTATTTAAAGAAGCCACGCCTCTCTCGACACGTGCTGCCCTTTTTAGCGTTTACTCCTAGTGTGCCTGTCCAAATACGTCTTGAGAGTCATTGAAGTTGCCTACTCTCCAGGGGAAGTATCAGTCAATTCGACCGATCGTTTCTCGTCGCGAGTTAACCGTTCTCACGCGTTATTTGCTTTACCGTATCTTAATGATCACTTATCTACAGGAGAGTCATTATTGCGTCTGTACTGTTTTCTCGTGCTTGATATCGCCTGGGAAAAGTTTACATTGAAAATTAATTGTGGTTAAAAACCTTTTATTTTCCAAAAGTGCACTAACTGCCCTAAACTTTAAAAATTCAGACGTATTCGTTCATGAGGTATTCTATTTAACTGATGGCTATAAGCATAATAATGTATTTTTCTAATTCCTTTTGAATATTGTTTAAATCCAGCCTCACTTGGAGAATGGAGCGAAACGCGTGATCGTGACGGCCCCCTCGAAAGACATCCCCATGTTCGTAATGGGTGTGAACCACGACTGTTTCGATCCGGAAATGCAGATAATTTCCTGCGCGAGTTGCACAACGAATTGCCTGGCGCCCCTGTGTAAGGTGATCCACGATAATTTTGAAATAATCGAAGGCCTGATGACTACAATACACGCCATAACGCCGACGCAAAAGGTCCTGGATTCGCCGGGTAAGAAGTGGAGGAGCGCCAGGGCCGCGACCTTCAATATCATCCCCGCATCGACGGGTGCCGCCGCTGCCATAGGCAAGATTATTCCGGAATTAGATGGGAAATTGACTGGTATGGCGTTTCGAGTTCCTGTACCCGATGTGTCGGTGGTAGATTTGACGGTGAAGCTGGGGAAAGAAGCCCCTTATGATTTAATCAAGTGCAAAGTGAAGAGGGCCGCTGATAGCTACTTGAAGAATATTATGGCTTATACTGAAGATGACGTCGTTTCTTCGGATTTTTATAGCGACACGCACTCGTGTATTTTTGATGCGAAAGCCGGGATACCGTTGTCCAGGTGCTTCGTCAAGTTAATCGCCTGGTATGACAACGAATTTGGTTACGCAAACCGAGTTGCAGATTTAATCGATTACGTCGCTTCCAGAGAAAATTGTTAAAATCGTCTGAAAAAGTGATTATTGTTAATGATGCTACTGTGTGACCTGCAATATAAAATTTTTGTTTTCAGTACAAGTTATTTTACTCAATACAATTCAAATATAAAAATTAACAAAAGATGAAAAATATTATCAGAATTCATCACTACAATGCGTAGTGTCGGAATTTTTTCATATTTCAGTATTCAAAGAAAAACTTATGTTAAATACAAAAATTTAGACGACTTCAATATTTAATAAAAACTAGACTGTAAAAAGGAAAAAAATCAAATGAACTGAAGTTAATGAAAAAATCTAATTTAATATGTGTGTAAAAGAAATTAAACTAAGCCCACGCTAGCTAATGTTGATTCTGTTTTATTAAAACTAATTAAAAGAAAACCTGTTACAGTCCTTTAGAAGTAAGAATTTTACAAAACGAAATGAAAACTTTGACTTTCGAAACCTTTTGTTTTTTTTTTTGTTAATCTTGTCCTTCGTATTTTATGTTCTTTATACGAGTTTGCTTTGTTTCTTACAAACGAATAATATTTCACATTACCCTATTGGGGTACTTGCACAAAAAAAATTTATGTTCTAGAAAAATTGCATTTATATCAGAGATTAATATGCGCGTGTTACATTTTTTAAAAATAAATTGTAACATACGAGAAAAACATTTAAAATTTCATAAATGCATTCAAATAATTCGCGCCAAAATGCGTGTGACATAGATAATTTGTAAATAGTGAGGTAACCACGGCATCCTTCATGAGGTGAAATGTAAAGCCCCTGTCACATCATTAGTCAGTTTGATCAAACTGGACTGACAAACTAAACTAATTATGTACATCACATGACGTTATGGAAGCTGTTTGAGCAAATTAACAAAAATTTCCAAAAAAAAATTAACCTCAAAGTTTGATTAAATTTCTAGTGCTAGTGTGAACAGCGTAGTTTGACGAAATAACGAATTTGATAAGTCTTAACGTCATTGATGTAGTTTGTCAGCCCGGTTTGATCAAACTAACTAATGATCTGACATGGGCTTCAGTGTGTCAGCTATGGCTGTATTGCAATCCAGAAATTAGGACAAAAAATTTTCAAGAAGAAGAAGTATATGTGTGACAACTAACGTCAAGGGTCACAATTTTTAATTAATGCAAACCATTCTGTGAGTAAATGTCTGATAATACAGAAAATAATATTAAAGTCGAGTAATTTTTTTAGATAATGTCGAAAACATCACTGGTATTATACTTCACCGTGACGTCACAGATGTTCTTTGTGTAGTATGTAATGGCTGCGTTCCGCCAAAGATAGCGCTTACATTTCGCTATTGCTACGTAGCAGAGCGCTAATTTACAGCGAATTAGCTAATTGAGAACTGGCTGAACGGATTCTTTGTCTTACTCCGTAAAGCGATTTAAAACATGGCGGCCGCTCTCCCTTAGCAAAAGTTTAGCTTCGGCTTGAACACATATACAGTGTGTTTCACTTTACATGAAGACACCTGAATAACTTGTTGATTAATAACGCAATTATTATAAAATTTTTACCAGAGGTAGAGACCATTAAGATTAATCTTTTTGTAGAAATTGATTCTTTTTGGAGTCTAAATCTGGCAAACTATGATTTAAATAAAAACTGTGTTTCAAGTAAAGTCATAGAAGCGATGAAGATAGAGCAAAATAGTATTTAAGAAAATTGTTGCTAACCACTAAAATACTCCAAATACGAAGTTTCGCTGAAAAATTTTAATTTTTTATAAATTTTTGTGTAAACTCATTGAAAAATTGAAAAATACGTTAAACATGAAATCATAATTAATCATAATCATATTTAATAGTGTAACAAAATTATTATTTCATATTTAATGTATTTTTCAATTTTTTCAATGAGTTTACACAAAAATGTATAAAAATTAAAATTTTTCAGCGAAACTTCGTATTTGGAGTATTTTAGTGGTTAGCAACAACTTTCTTAAATACTTTTTTGCTCTATCTTCATCGCTACTATGACTTTACTTGGCGCACGCGAAGCGCTACGTAGCTTTCTGCCAGGCTGAACGCAGTCAATGTTTGCGATGAATTCACGAACCGTTGCAAGCTAGTGGATTAAAGTATTTACTAGAATGGAAATAAGAACCGCTGGTTTTGTTTTTGATGGTTCTGATGACTTACTAACGTTCTAATGAAGACGTGATTTGATCGAACTGTCAACCGATGAATTTACGAACTCACTTGCTCTGTTTACAAATTATCTACGTCATGACCACCGTTATGACTAATGATATAGCGTTTTTGTTCATATTGCTTTGCTTCTTATACGGTACGGTATATTAGGTATGTCAATTTTATTATAAACAATGGAGTTCTATTACTAACAGTACTTGGAAGGAACTTACATTAAGAGCGATTTACACGAACAAATTTTTCTTTGCAAGGGACATTAAAAGTTTTCTCTCTTTAATATTTGCATGCATTAGAAAGAAACAACTAATTGCTTGAAAGTTTACTTGTACAAGAAAACTTTTACAGAAAAACTGGAACAAACGCTATTTTCTACAAGTTTCTGTAAAAGTTTACGGTTTGCGCAAGCGCAATTTACCGATTTCACGATATACCAACTTAGCTTTACAACGTGTGATTCATTATAACCTTTAATTCCAACAATTAGAAGTTTGTATCTTTATTGTTTGTGAAATAAAATGCGGCAATGGCAGACTGTCCTGTCCCTTCCACTTTCAAAGGTTATGTTCTTATCATGTATATATTTACATTCGTTTTAAAGTTGGCAGTTTTGCACAAGCAAGAAAATTTACAAGAAACACATTTGCATAATTAAAGCTGGTTCTTGTCCGATGAAAATTGTATCACAAACTCTTTTAAACGAACACTAAATGATATCAATGCATAGTATACAGAGTGGAAAGTTTAACTGGAATAAATTCTGTAACTTAGAAAATTACCATTTGTAGCAAAATTCTTGGAACAGGTCAATTTTTAATTTTAATGGCGCATATTACAAAGGGACTTCTTTAACTTTTCAATTATTTGGAGGAGTGAAACAACCCCTAACTTTTTTTTTTAAATGGAAGGGTATGTTGAGTAATTTTTTTTCTTAAAGCTTGTTCAATTGGTAATACAGCTACGTTTTTATTTTTTTATTTTTTTAATTTTTTTTTAATTTTTCTTTCTGAAGTTCTGCTTTGTCGTTTGGTTTAGTCACATAAACTTTACTTTTTAAATACCCCCCCATAAAAAGTCTAAAGGGGTGAGATCTGGAGATCTTGCAGACCACTCAATCGGTCCTGTTTATCCATCTACTGGGAAAAACGGTTTTAGTAAAAAAAAAAAAAATCTTTTTTTTTAAATTTTTTTTTCCTTTTACTGTTAAAGAAAAATTAAAAAATAAAAACGTAGCTGTATTACCAATTGAACAAGCTTTAAGAAAAAAAATTACTCAACATAGCCTTCCATTAAAAAAAAAAGTTAAGGGTTGTTTCACCCCTCCAAATAATTGAAGTTAAAGAAGTCCCTTTGTAATATGCGCCATTAAAATTAAAAATTGACCTGTTCCAAGAATTTTGCTACAAATGGTAAATTTCTAAGTACAGAATTTATTCCAGTTAAACTTTCCACTCTGTATTTACGCTAGTAATCAAAATTGCTAAATTAACGCATAAATTTGTTCTACACTCAGATGCAAACACAAAATCCGACAGGATTAGCAGGCCATGAACGAGAAAGATAGACGTAGCAGTCACGTCGAAACTAAACTGTATGACAGACGTCAAAATTCGCGAAAACGTTTTACGCAAACATGGAATTTACGTTTACTGTTGAACAAAAACTCGTTTCAATTTATTTTAGAAATGGTAGTAAAATCAATGAAAATTGTGTATAATGAGGGATGCATATGAGGAATTTAGAGAAGTAGAGAGTGAAAAATATACCTGACATTTTAGTTCCTTTGTACAATTAAGGAAAGATATACGTCTTTTTTCCACGGCCTGCTTTGATGAGGGTTTTTTTGAATATCTCGATACCATTACATTTAAAAAACAAAAGTTGATAACTGTCATGCAGCTTTCTTAACCTTCATAAGGCCGGGCTTTAAAATTAACATTAAAGGCCGCGTGGGGTACAATTGTATCCCACGGGTTCTTTTTTGTTTTGTGTAAATTTTATGTAAAATATATAAAAAATTTGCATAGACACTTCGAAAAATTTATGTTATAATCGGCTGAGTGTGACAGCTTCTTCAGGAAAACTATAAGAAGAAGCTGTCAAACACACAGCGAAATGTCCAAGTGTCCGTTTAAAAATAATGATATATTTTATAATAGTTTTCATCAGACAAAAAGGTGCTTCAATTGTAAATTTTATAGGCAACATAAATATTGAAAATATTCATAAAAATCGTCTGATTCGATTATTCTCAACAATTCATCATCGGTAAGCTTATTTTCGTTACGAAATTTTGAAGGAAAGAATCACGCAATGCTTTACGTTTTTACACTTCACTTTGCACACAAATGTTCGTTCAATACTGTTCCATACAGTAGAAATTCAGGAATGGTATTCCATTTCTCAATTCGAGTTGAATTCGCTATTCTTGCCAATGTTTAATTCGACTCGATTTGGGGAACGGAATTCCCAAGCAGGTTTGCCCCAAACAATTAGCGGATTCACAGTTCTAAAATATGTAGATAACTTTTCATGCCACAACCAGTAATACTAGTAAGAAAAAATACTTTATAAACCCAAGATAAACCACGTGAAAGGTTAGAATTGTGCGTCTGATGTCACTTTGTACCCCGATCGGTTTTTCACGTTATCAAAAAATTTGTATTTGTTACAGGCTAGATGGGGCACAAATGCACCCCAATGAAGTAAACTGGCCTTAACTTGTAGTAATTTTAAAACAAATGCTTTAATATTTTGGATACTATATAAAAAATATATAAATTAAAGATAGCAGAAAAGAGAAAATTTTAAAAAATATATTGTTGAAGTTATAACAGAAAATGTATGTGTGGGGTACACCTGTACCCCGCCCGGCCTTACGAAGGTTAACTATATTAAACACGCAAGATATGAAGATATGGTATATTGTAGAGTTTTTTCTGCCATTTCATTTGATGTTTTGATCGCTCAAATCCGACAATAAACACCGACGCTATTTGCGTAGCCTTTTTTTTTTTTTGCTCAGCCTGTATATTTAAGCTCTGGCGCCACTCTCATTCATTGCGTATTTCGTTCAAGAATCTTTTTTGACAGCAAGTTGTAACATTAATGCTATAAAACGCAGCTTTAAATAAAATTAATAGTAAAAACGTAGATAATTCAAACGTTCTCGATTGAAATATTGCAAAAATTATAGACGTAGTGTAAAAGTAGTGTGAGTATTGGATGCACTGTTTTTAGTTGTTTCGCTTGCACTTATACGGGAAAGCTATTTTCATCTCTGTTTTCATTTCGTATACAAGTCAAAACTGTGAAGATCGAACCCAGACATTTACATTTCATGTAAACATAAACCATACATAAACAAACCGGACATACCTATTTACGCGTAAATCGATCGCAAGGGCCGAGGAAAAAAATGCACTGTGACGATGTAGAGCTGAAGGTAAGGAAGCAAATTAGCCCTTTTTAGGTTAAACAGCCTCACGTAAATTATTCGTTCGGTTGCAGTTCCAGTCACCGTCGCATTTCAGTGAATTAGACAGCGCGCTCCACGAGCTGGGAATGCTGTCGACTTACACGGAAGCGAGGCGAGAGTACCTCAGCGAAACTAAAAACAGGGACCTGCTGAACATGCTCACAATAAACACCAGGTACGTCAGCAACGTCTCTATCGGATTTAGGGTACGTCCCGTGACTCCACATGTCCGATACAAGCCGTATAACATCTTGAAGCGGGAAGAACGACTGCGTACCAAGTCGGAGAACAACGACAGCAACGACAGTTCCGGTACGAGTTTAGTGCAAGCGATCCTCGAAGACACTATAAAAACTTTCGACGATCTGGCGCAGCTGAAGAAGGCCAAGTCACTCGAAAGCATTGTAGGTGAAAACGCGGACGTTGATTTTAGCAGCGTGAAACTGCCAGAAGTAGAGATTGTTTCTAATTGTATTGAAAAACTCAAGGTCGAGTGATTGGTGTGAGTTGTGCGAGCGTAAGTATTCTGATATGACTGCATGATTTTGTATTTATTGTATTTAGCATTGCACTGTACGATTTTCTTATTCGAATGTGAAGGCAAAAGTTTTTAAGGTGTGAAAATGCCAAAAATTGAATTTTGTGAAGCATTCGGCTTAAATTTCTTTTATTTCTGACCATAGAGATGTTCAAACCAATGGTTCTCAGACTTCGATTTTAAATAGGCAGTCCTTCATTAGGACAAGCTGAAATTATATTTATAATCAAAAGAATTTTTGTTAAAAGTGAAAAGAAAATTTATTTGACTAATATTTACTGTTTTAAAAACTTGCATTTAGTTGCAAATGAAAAGTTAGTGAAGTTATTAGTTAACTTAAACAAAAAGAATCCACTTTAGGGGTAATAGCGATTTCTATTCGCCTGCACTGGTTGCACTCGGAGCATTTACATCTTCTTTTAATCTCGTTTAATAATATGACATGAAGATACTCTGAAAGCACTGAATCAAAAACGTTATAAAATTAATAGTTATAACTTATAACCAGTAACCACCATTTCAAAAGATTTTTAAAGTAAATGCAATTGGAACAAATAATGTTGAAGTTGTCGGTGCTGATCAGATCAACCGAGCTTGTCAGTTAGTTGAAAAAAAAAAAAAAATACGATTATTGAAAATCACTCTGTAAACACAGCAAGAGATAACATTTTTTATATCAGATTTCTTAATTTCAAATATGATTTTGAAAAATGTTTAGAGCTCAGATTAAAAAAAAAATGCATTCACCAGAGTTGCCAACTAATAAGCAATTTTTTTAACTCTCGAATTTTCATGGCTAAGTTGAGAACCACTGGTTTAGACTGAAAAAGTTCACTTGACTTGACTTTTTGAAATTTAAATATGAACAATGCTGGCAAAGAATGATTTCGATTTCATGAAATAAGATGGATGCAAAATAAATAAGTATGAATTACCATATTGCCAGCGTGCTTTGTTTTTGATGTCGTAACTTTTTTTATTGTGTTCGAAAGTTACCTGTTTCATGTACAGTTCTTTTTAAGGAGTTTTTATAAATGTACATACCTATTTACATAGATGTATTTCAAGCAAAACAGAAAAGAATAATCAAAATCTGTCAGCAGAATAGCTCTCGTTTTCGTTTCATGCTCCTGATCTCATTTTGATGTGGATCTAATTGTTGTATATAATAAAGAAGTTGCTCTTATGTGCATTTTTTCTTGCTTTAAAAAAAGTATTGCCTTTACAGAAGTAAATAATAAAAACCGAAGAATTTTTTTTAAATGTTTATTTAACAAAAAGAAATTATGTATAAATGCATACAAAAAAGAAATGAAATGATAATGTGTCAGTTACTGTTTATAAAGATATCATTTTGACTTTCTTTGACTGCATCATTAACCTGATGTGAAAACTTATTTATCACAGACAAAAGAAAAAAATCTTTGTTTTAAATCATCTTTAGGAAAATAATAAACTTTTCGCGTAATATTCAAATTTATTTAGAATCCCATTTTCGAAAGTTAAATTTATAATACATTATGCCAAAGAATAACAAGGAGCGCGTTATATACCAATTATTTGTAACTTGTATGTAGGTACAAGTTGCAATAATTTCAAATTCATCTGCTAATTTTAGACTGAATAATCGATGATTGCACAAAAGTAATTGTTTTTTTTTTCCCCTTTCATATTTTAACTATGCACATAATTTGTGTAAAATCTTTTAGCTTCGCGATATCATTCAAAAGTCGTGCTTCTTATTATTCTGTGACTGTGCAAACAAACAAAACATAATTTAGAGAAATATCGTGTTTCAGAGTTGGCAATATTAATACAGGGAGATCGATATTAATTGTCCTCATTCTACACTACTTTCTATGAGCAAAATTTAATTAAAAAATATTCGTAATCGTAAAATGAAACGTGACAGGCTCTGTCATACCTACTGGTTGCTATGGTACGTTGTTTATTATTATCCACTCTAGTGGAATAAAGTAACTTTATTCCACTAGTGGATAATAGGTCACTTTAAATGCTTCATAAGTGTGGATAAAAGTCCAATTATAATGTGATAGTGGATAAACAATTTTTCAAAATCTTTAGATATCTAGTAACTTCCCCTGATCTCTCTATGTTGCTAACTTCATTTTAATAATTGGATGTAAACATAGATATCAAACTAGTGGAAAGCACTGTAGGATCAGGACAATAATTTCGATCGCCCTGTATTAGAATGACATTTTAAAATCGATACAAAATTTGGTTATTCTATAATAACTGTAATTATTAAAAACAGACACAATGTTTAAAAAAAATTTTTTATTTTTGAGAAATCTAATAACTGACGGAAATTGTCGCATGAATTATGCATATAGCTAGTTTTACACGGTTATATATTTACATGTAATTCTACGTGTATTCATCAAAATTGCATATTTCTCCGTGTAATACAGAAATTTCTACATGTAACCTTACATGTAAATAAATATAATGACAATAGAACTTGTTCTAATTTTGAGGGTCACATACGTGTATTTTGTAGTTTTTCCAGGGATTTTGTATTTGCTGTTGGTGTTAGTGGTCACAAATTATTTACTTTTAATTTTCAAGGTTTTACTAACTTACATTTCTGTCTACCAGCTTAAAAATATTAATTTATTTGTTTAAGTATTGAACGCCGATTTTACTATGTAATACACAACAAATTACATATAAAAAAACATGTAGAAATACACGTATAATTACATGTAAATCTATAACCGTGTAAAACTAGCTTATGACATAAGTTTTTAAATATAAGTTCAAAGGTTGTCGAACAGCCAATAACAGTGAGAGATTTTGGCGGGTAAATTTCAAATTTCTCCTAGTTAACAAGACAATCAAAGCTATTATCAATGCTGCCAACGATTCTAGAACCTATTCTAAACCAAATTTTCATTTGATTGCACAGTATATTAACTTATGTCCGTATGCACCAAACGAATTAACGCAGCTCAACTTTAAGCATAATTTAGAATGTGACTTACACATTACACAATGTTATGAAACTTAAAATGTCAATATAAACGTCACTCAAAGTTAAGCTCGATTAAAGTGTTTGGTGTATATGGCCCTTAAATATTGCAGGAACTTTCAAAAATACAGTGGCGTAGATAGAAACAAAAAAAATCTAACGAGTACGGACTACTTAACATTTTATTTATGACATGTAAAACGGCGAACAAAAAATAACGTCATACGAAAACTTCTTTAGTATGAATTACGCGAAACATATTTTAGAACGATTTCACCACTGCACGCTAATCGCCACGATTATCTACGCCACTGCAAAAATATAATCATGGCACACTGATCCCAGTCATTTTCGGAAGACAACCATTAACGAAAAAAATTCAAGAGTTTATGTAGAACTACAGACAACACTAAAACAGACCTGTCAGCCCCGTGTAAATTTCTCTAGTTAAAATTTTACCGTGAGATGGTACTTGATTGTTCGTAATCCAGAAATCAATTTTGAACTCATTTCAATCGAGAATTAAGTATTCAAAAATCACTTTCTTTAAAAGGAACTCTGAAAGAGGCTCTTTTAGTTTTTCCCATTTTACATACATTTCTTATTTAGTTGCTACTTGATAGGGGGAGGGGGGGGGGGATGATCTGCTTTAAAGTCGTCTGTGGTAAAACCAAAAATTACACCTTCCTTCTAACAGGAATTACGTCAAGCATTTTCGTAATCTGACCACATTTATTTAACACGATCGTCAACAGGTAGCACCACTATCTGAAGGCCATCTTCACATATCCATCTCAAATTGTTCCTCTCTGTCGTTGATATGATTGGCTTTGACCCGATTGATCGCCTGGCTGGGTTTCGCTTTGGGTCTAGCAGATACCTTTGATCCTTTCTGCAGGATATCAGGAATGTCACAGCTCGGTGGAGTACGTGAGATCGGGGAATTTCTTAGATTCATTAGAAATGAGCGCTCGTACACGATTCTAGTACCTGGAAGTAAATATAAATATTTTTAGAAAGCAGTAAAGTAAAAAGAAACAAAAAATAAGTCGAAAAGATTAGAGCAAAAAAGAGGCTGAAGTAACCAAACACATATGGTTCAAATTTGGTTCAATGCATTAACAGAAATTACTATTTTCTTTTTATTATTCCGATCTATTTTTGATGCTTATATTAAACATTATTATAAAAAAAAAATTCTACAATAACCTGTTAGTGTCGAAAATTTAGGGTTTCTAGAAAATTTTAAATTTCCTAGCATTCAGGTAACAGGTACCAACATCAGGAACATTTGACAGGTATTATAGAAAAAAAAACGGACAACATTATGTTTATTATTTACATTAAAAATTGTAACATTTGCAAAGAAAAAGCTGAAATGAAAGTAACACAACGAGTTAAGAATAGCGGGAGGGAGTCATACTAACAGTAGCTTCTTGTCCAAACTGGTTGCTAAATATGGCCGGTGTATGTTATAGGCGCACACAAGCGTTTTACAAAATTCTGTAACGTCCACAAACCAACAGTTCATCATTGTTTATAATAGACTTACTACATTAAAATTTGACTGAATAAGTTTCGAGAAATGTCAATAGTTTTCTATACACTGGAGTTCTATGACTAAAAGTACTTGAAAGGAACATACTTACATTATAAGGCACTCGAGCTTTGTCTGTGGATGCAGATATTCGAATACATCATATGTTTTTGACCTTGAACGATTTAGTTGTCAATGTGACAGTTGTTCCGTTCAATTTTCGCTTCTTGGCGTAATAAATTTAAACCGCTTTAATTATGCCTAAAGTATGTTGTGTTGCCCATTACAAATCAAATGCAATAAATTTAAACTTTTTAACATTCCTAGAAGTGCATACAGTTTTTGTTTTTAAAATATCATCAAGCCCGTGATTGATGTAATAAATACATATACTAATTTAATGTATTTTTGACTTAAGATAAATTTTGTTGCTTATTTTAACTAAATTTGTCAAAATACAAAAAGAAATTGTTTTAAATTTGATCCAAAATATTTATAGGTAGGTATACGTAAATTTTTTGACAATTTTCGTCAAATATAAGCTGCTTACTTTCGTTTGATCCAAACGCAACATAACGCGTTTAGATTCAAAGATGGATACTTTCTTGTAAATGGATCTTCGTGAAATTTCAATTTTACGATCCGTTTGGATTGAAATACATTCAGATTCAGAGCGGGTAACGAAAAATAATTCGAATCAAACTTCAAACTTTTTAGCGAAAGAAAGCAGCTATAATTGCATCTCTCACTGCTGTATCTTCCCTCCTGTTATTCTTTCCTCGCTGAAGTAACATTTAAAATTATGCAAACAAACATACACCGCTATAACGTCGTCGCCTATTCAATAAAAGTTAAAGTTATTGTAATGTATGCAAATCTAATATTAAATAAGTATTTAATAATGTTTAAAACTGTGGCAGATGAAGACATATTTAACATCTCCGTCGCGTTAATTACACACTGTTCGATAATCAACGTGTAAACAAAAACAACTAAAAAAGAAGTATATAACGGCTAAGTAAACAGTCGTATTGAATCACCTTAAAAATTACAATTGCAAATTAATTGCGAATCAAAGTCAGCGCAGTTTACAATCGAAAATATCTAACGTGATGGTAATTATCGTTGATAAGTTCTACATTGTTAAAAAACCAAGGCCGTAAGATCGAGATAAGAGTAAATTGCAGACAGATTTTAGAAAGGCTACATGAAATATTTGCCCAGTCAGAGATAACGAATCGTCAGCCCCAAATAAGAATTGACGTGAATAACAAAATTTAAGACGAATTTCAATAACAGTGCGCAACAACACTTGATAGCTTTATCATCTCATTTCTGATTAGGTACAATCAGAATTAAAAGTAATGTCTCGCCAAAAAAATTAAATTGCGGCCTAATCACTTCTGACCGCTACATATAATCGAGGAGGCAGACAGGCATATAAATTCTTGCCAACGTTTGTTTGGCCGCCTACTTGTTAAGGTATAAGACCACGCATTTACAATTTATTGAGGAGACTTTACTTTTAATTCTGACTATACATAAATACTGTGATACTGATAATTAATTGGCGAAATGTGTTTACTAACTCGGAAAGGAGATATCCTTACAATTTTTTTTTTTAATTTCATGATGAAGGTATTCACGCTGTTTCTCGACGTGATCTCGAACAAGTTGTGTTAAAAATACGGAAAGACGTGGACAAACTCAAGGTTGCGTAACAGCAGGTTCGGCACGTGCCTGCTCTTTCATTTGCAATTCAAATACGAAAACCATGTCAATAATGTGAACCCTCGTCAGGAGCGAAATTAAATAAATAATTCGCATCTGATTTGTGGCGTCAAAAAAGAGGAGCAATTACGTACGTATTCAGAAAATGAGAACATTAAGTACACCCAAACGTATAACAAAATAGGCGCTCTTTTGTTATTTTAATTAGATTGTTATTTCATTACCTACTATCAATTCGACACAGAAAAAATAATTTATAGCGGACCGTGATAATGATAATTAATTGTTGATAAGGAATTTATAATAGGCTATAATAATGATAATATAAGATTGATAATGTTGAATTAAAACCACGTGTTGTTATTTTGTATATTTAGTGGCAAATAGTTGGTAAATAAGTCTTGTTTACGCCGCAATATTTATAAACAAAACGATCGTTCCTGATGCTAATAGCATTCTAATGGCAATGACTGCAGACAGGTAGCTGGGAGATAGTCTGACCTTCACCTAAAGTATTAACGCTTTAATTTTAAGAATGTACGCAAGATATTACGTAAACAAATAAAGTCTGTGCGACATTTATCGATTCATTTTATTTAAAAATGTAGTGCAGAGCTAACAACAATTACTGAAGGTCACTCGCCCGTACATTTTTTAATTATAATTTATAAATAATCATTGTTGCTCACTCTTTAGTACCACCAAGTTAATTAAACGTTTGAAGTAAAAAAAGGCATGCCAAAAAAATATACAGTGTGATCAAAAAATATAGCAGTAGTTGATTAATTAATTAATCATTTAAAATCTATAGGAAAATACAAGCACTCTCGCCTTTTATATAAAATACTTGCGAAACGTCTCGTAAATTCTATTTTCTTTTAATTATCTATGTACAGGGTGGATCAATTTCGATATCTCTTATGGGCATCTCTGTAACTATAAAGATAGAAAAAAACTAGCGGCCAAGTCTGGATCTCTTTTTTAGAGATAAAGTCAATAGACTAAACAAAAATTGGCTATCATCTTTTGTTTTCGAGTTATAAGCAAAAATGGACATTTTTGACTTTTCGTCAATCGCTCATATCTCGTTTATTTTTACATATATTCAAAAACTGTTTTAACATTATTAGGACATTATTGGGATCTCTTTTTTAGAGATAAAGTCAATAGACTAAACAAAAATTGGCTATCATCTTTTGTTTTCGAGTTATAAGCAAAAATGGACATTTTTGACTTTTCGTCAATCGCTCATATCTCGTTTATTTTTACATATATTCAAAAACTGTTTTAACATTATTAGGACATTATTGGGATCTCTTTTTTAGAGATAAAGTCAATAGACTAAACAAAAATTGGCTATCATCTTTTGTTTTCGAGTTATAGGCAAAAATGGACATTTTTGACTTTTCGTCAATCGCTCATATCTCGTTTATTTTTACATATATTCAAAAACTGTTTTAACATTATTAGGACACTTTTTTGAATATAATTTAGTGGTGTAGTTGGTTTTTTGATATTTAGTTAAATTTTTCAGTTATAACATAAAGTTGTATTTTTTTAAATAAAAATCATAGAAGGCAATATCACAATTCTCTGACGGAAATCCATTATAAAGTGTAGAATTAATTTAATAAATAAGGCAAAAAATTCGTATAGTCCTTTTATTTCTACACAACGTGTTGGTCAATTATACAATTAAAATCCGACTAGTTTCGACCAATAGGTCATCTTCAGGAGTAACTGTAAAAAGTTACGTAACTAGAATAAAAATTAATTAAGATGTCTAATTAAAACTTCTAAACTAAACTTCTAAACTACTCAAACTTCTCATATTATTCCTGCTTCTTCTAATCACCCTTATCAACAAAAACTATCAGCTTTACATAGTTATATTCATAGGCTTCACACTGTACCTTTACTGACACAAGACTTCAATACTGAAGTTAACATTCTGAAACAAATTGCTTGTGAAAATGGCTATAATACTGAGCTGATTGATAAATTGATAAATAATTGTATCCAACAAATATTTTCTTAAGTTAAGTTACTTTGGCCCTATTTCTTATAAAATAAGTTCTATTTTAAGGAAACATTCAAAGCTTTTTAATATTAATATTAGTTTCAAAACTCCGATTAATCTTCAAACTTTATTTGTTCGTAATAAAGATCAGATACCTAAATTATTACGTTCAGGTGTTTACAGATTAAAATGTGACAATTGCAATGCCAGTTATGTTGTTGGCCAATGTGGTAGACAATTTAAGCTAAGAATTGCTGAACATTTAAAAAATCAAGGCTCCATTTTTTGTAGACATTTACTAGTTCATAATCACACTTTTTCAACTGATAAAGGCTTTTCTGTTTTATATTTTTGCCCTCATGGTATTAAACTGAATTTCTTAGAACATTTAGAAATTTTTAAAAATATTGAAGACGACAAGTTTTTGTCTTTAAACTTGAAAACCACTCATGATTTTCTCATTTTATTTCGGGCTCTTCAGTCGCCTTCGAACCTGGCCGAGCAAACAACCAAGCATCTGTGATAATATTATTTTAATGTGTTTAATGTGTTTGTCGCTGTTTACTTCTCCAGTTACTGTAAGTAATTAGACATCTTAATTAATTTTTATTCTAGTTACGTAACTTTTTACAGTTACCCCTGAAGATGACCTATTGGTCGAAACTAGTCGGGTTTTAATTGTATAATTGACCAACACGTTGTGTAGAAATAAAAGGACTATACGATTTTTTTGCTTTATTTATTAATATCACAATTAAATAGAGATTTTTTTCCTATTTTCAAAATTTTTTACTTTGTTGGGTTTATTTCTTACAATTAATAGAATAAAATGCCTTTTTTATTATTCTTGGGTGCATTCTATTCTTAGTAAGCAACAAATGCCGACCATTTTTTTGTTTCTTTTTATTAAATATCAACTCTTGTTCAAATATTTTGACAGTTGCAGCCGCGTAAAGAGAAAGAAAGATAGAACGATCATCCTCTAAGAGTCACAAAGATTACAATACCGATACCATGTGGTTTGGGTCAAATTCGAAATTATGTAACTTCATTTAATATTTAAGTTTAAAACGCATTTTTTTCGATCAAATATGGGATAATGAACTGAATTATATATAAATATAAAACATCTTAAAAATAAGAAATTTATTGCAAAAAAAGTTAAAGAATATTGAAATGTAAGTAGATAATAAACACAACTCTTGATATATCACAATAATAAATTAAAATCTAGAAAATAATATCTAAATAAAATAACAATTTAAACACTGCCGCGCCAAAATACGCAGACAACTCATGTTGCAATCCAAGTCAGCTCTATCGGCGCTATAGCTTTATATCTCTTATGTTCAATGAACATTGTTCATCGCAATACCTCTCACTCTTGTGCTACCCAATCATCAAATCTTTGTTAATATTTAATAAAAACAAAAGAAAATTTATTGAAACTAGCTTACTAAGAAAAGAATGCACCAAAAATAATAAAAAAGGCGTTTTATTCTATTAAATGTAAGAAATAAACCCAACACAGTATATATTTTTGAAAACAGAAGAAAAATCTCTATTTAATAATGACATTGCCTACTATGATTTCCATTAAGAAAAATATAACTTTATGTCATAACTCGAAAATTTAATTAAATATCAAAAAATCAACTACACCACTGAATTGTATTCCAAAAAGTGTCCTAATAATGTCAAAACAGCTTTTTAATATCTGCAAAAATAAACGAGATGTGACTGATTGACGAAAAGTTGAAAATCTCAATTTTGGCTTATAACTCAAAAACAAAAGAAGATAGCCAATTTTTATTTACACTATTGACTTTATCTCTAAAAAAGAGATCGAGACTTGGCCACTAGTTTTTTTCTATCTCTTATAGTTACAGAGATGCCCATAAGAGACTTCGAAATTGATCCACCCTGTACATATATGGTCATCTAAAGTGAGATTTTTGAGGTTAAGCCACAATTCTACCATATGTCTAAATAAATTTTGATAAAGGTAGACCATAGAATATAACCTATATTAAAAACCCATTTGGACATATAGTATATACAACGTTGCCGAAGTCAGTACGTTCGTACTTAATTCAGTAGGTACTTGTTTTCAATGAAAAGATGTATACAGGGTGACATTGAAAAACTACTATGCATAGTACCACGCGATAGAGTACCATAAAATAATTTTAAAAAAAAGTCTTATACACTAATATCCGATTGTCTTTTGTTTTCAAGATACAGGATGTTAAAGTTTGAAAAAAAAAATTTTTTGAAAATTTATTTCTCTTCAATATCTCATACAAAAAAATCGCTACTTGGTCGACATGCTCTTTTAAAAACAATAACATAACATAACAAAGAAAAACAATGGTACTTCGCTCTAAAGAGTTGATGACCTTGTTCTTGGATACACTTTTCCAATCTTCGTGTTAACGATTGACAGCATCTAACTATATCCTGTATTTTGAAAACAAGAAGCAATCGGACATTAGTGTATAAGACCTTTTCTTTATTATTTTATGGTCCTCTTTCGCGTGGTACTATGTACTGTAGACTGTAGTTTTTTCAATGTCACCCTGTATGCGTCAGTACTTTTATAATTATTTTAAGTAGTTTTCTCAAAAATAGAGAAGTAGTAACTTTTATTATTTTGAAATACTTAATTAATGAAAAATAATTAATGAAAAATTATCCCCTAGGTTAAGGCCCAGTTGTTCAATTCCAGCACTTTCAGCCAAAGCTAAAACCAGGGCTAAAACCTTAACAACAGTTGTTGAAATAATCGTTGTTATGAGTTAAAGCCTCAGCCACAGTGCCTCAGCTTAAATTTAAACTGGTATTGTACAACTGGGCCTAAGAAAGAGCAGCAGATGAACGAAATAAATACAGTCATAAAAGTGTTACGGCGCGGCGTGGCGTTGGGCGCGAACTTATCCTTTAAACGGAATTGACGTGATCATCTGATATACGAACTCCAAAATATTTACTTGACAAATGCAAGCAAATCACCTAAAGTAAATTACATACACACAAATTGTATAAAATAAAGATAACAAGGCCCCACTATGAAGACATGCTTTGACAGGTAACCAAATAAATCAATACAACACGAAAACAATTCATACCTCCCTGTTAAGAATTCCTAGTATTTTTCATTAATTTTAATTGAATTATAAATAAAGTTTATTCCCACAAGGAATGTGTCCGTCATAAACATTTCGGCATCTTTTTATGGCCCAATAATACGCGTTACCCTTTTAATCAATCGGTTTGCTTTGTCATTTACCTATATATTTTTTTAACATTTTGCCCATGTTCTTTTATGTTTTTTTTGTCGGTATACTCAAGAATCGTCTTGTTTGTAAAAGAGAAGTACCCTAAATAAAGTCTTTTTCTTGTATTGGCTCCACATTGTTTATACAGCACGATCAATAATGACTGTCCGTGCCACTATTTTAATTTAGAAGTACATACATACTTGTACAGTTGCGGACAGAAAGTTTCGGATGTCACTGTCATTCCACTGACGTAAAAGTTAAGAAATTCCTATACGTATACGTCAGATGAGTGACAGTGACATCCGAAATTTTCTGTCCGCCACTGTACCTACTACAATATATACCACCTTCTAAATGAAGGACTCCATTAGATCAGATTTATTTATAAATTAGGAAAGCAGTCTTTAAAACAGCTGATTGGCTTTGTATAGTAGCGAGGTAAATAAATACCTCAATATAAAAAATATCGCTAGCGAATACCAATGAACAGAAAGTGAATTAAGAGATACAAAATTTACCAAATTTCCCCAGAATACCCCAAATTTTAACTTCAGGTTAAACAGTTCACGTAATTCGGACCTAAATATTGATATAACCCTTCTTGGAAAGTAGTTTATTATTTCAGACACTCTTTATTGATCGCAATAGTAGCATTCCTTTCAAGAGCTTCAAGCTCAGTACAGCACGTACAGTCGCAATCATAAGCCATGAGCCATGACTCTTACAGAAAGCTTATAAAACATCCTTCAAAACTATGAATATCAAATGCATCCAAATCTTATTAACATTTAAAAATTAATCCGGGATATCGTAAATTATTTTTTCTTTGGGAACTACAAATAAAATGAGTTTTTCTGTAAAGGTTATGTCACGAATTAGGATTGCGAATGTACATTAAATTGTTCTCGTTCTGTGCTGTTCAGAACTGTTCTAGTTTGTGAAAGGAATGCTTACAGTTCACTGTAATAAATGAACAACTTCAACTTAATAATTCAATTTATTTTTAAACCAGTGCTACCACACGCGAAGCCACAATTATTGCTCGTTCCCTTTTCATTGAAAATACAAGATTTCTTTGACCACGCGGTGTTTACAGTAAATTGGCGTATCACAATTCTTACCTCCTGGAGTTGTGGAATATAAAGTTCCACCCGGAGTCGACGAATAATCGGCCGGTAATTCGGACGGATCGTTCAACGCTATCCTTCTGATGGGGATCGCCTTGCTTTCGGTGACTTGGCGTGCCATCGGGGACGCAGACATATCGGATTCAACTATTTCTAAATTCGATAGAAATTTGAGAACGGCCGCTTTCTGCAAAACATCGGAAGATTAACGTGAGCAAAATGTTTCTTCAACCGCTCTACTTTACCTCTGCGACGCGAATGCTCTATTTGGCTCTACTCCGATGATAATCTACTCCGTCCACGTATTATAAATATTAGACGCGACGTAAATAGACTCCCACTTCATTTTTTAAAGCGGCGCACGGACGCGACGCTTTCTCAACAACTTATCCACATTTTGCCTGATCTTCAGTTTATTAACTGAAAATCGTAATTCTCGTCTTCTTATTTCTCAATGCAGATGTCAACCACTTTTCGTTCACCTTTTGTTTGTCATTTCTTTGTTTATTTACATATACGTTGTTTATTTATATTGTATAGGCAACCATAATAACACACAGTTAAAAGATTTTACAAAAAGTAATTTAAAAAAATGCTGAATGTAATATGACTGTTCTAAAACATTTGTATGCAGTTACTTTGACGTTAAACATAACCTCAATTACACTGTTATTTTCTTTTTATATTGAATTAATTACCTCAATATGTTTTTTAAACTTAGAGATTTGTTTGTAAACTACACCCTAAAATTTTAAAAAGATGGGATTTGTGTTTAGAAATTATGTTTAAAGGTTTATTCTGTGCGTTGAAAAACTCCCACGTTTGGAGTTGGCCATGCTCTTAAGGTTCTAAAATTCAAATGTAACAAACTTTGAAGGGCTACACTTCCATTAACGAACACATGTTTATTTGAAGTTTTTTATTTGAATTACTCATAGGAATCACCCGGTGAAATTTTTCCCCGACGTCATAAATCACACTGTATATCGATCTGATCAATCTGAGTTAAGGCCAGTACACAATGGATTTGCATAAAACATAAGACATAAGCCGTAACAGTAATTCGACCTATGTAAAGAAGTGCGCTGTAACACAATAGCTCCGTAACGAGAACAAAGCAAATTTGTTTCTTACGGCTTATGTCTTATGTTTTATGCAAATGCATTGTGTTCTAGGCTTTAAGAATACAACGTGATCTCCGACTGCAAGGCGCAAAGATTTATCAAGAAAGTTAAAAGAAGATAGTTCTTAAACTTATCAATCGGTATATTGGGAAGAACAGGAGAAGTAATCGCCGCCATGGGGCTCGATTCTCAAACCGTGCGAAAAGATTAGTATACAAAAATGACGTCAAAATGATGCAATTTTCGAACTATTTGTATAGTTTTGTACGTATTTAATACGTGAACGTAAGTACATGAGATAAACTGTCAGTGGAATACATAATGAATAAAATAAAATGTAGATCAAATATTTATTGTTATATGCCATGAATCGCTTTCCCGTTACCTACTTTGTGCACGCAAATGAGCACAAAAGTGCAAAAAATCACGAAGCGCACGTTCCAGTAAGACAGGTTGCCATATATTAATGCAAGAACATCGTGTGTTTAAAACCCAATTGTGCTTGAAACATAAAATTCAGAGCTAACGAGAAAACGCCTTTAGTGTCACAGTTATTATCGTCATTATACCGAAATGTATCGTTCCGTAAGTTTCCTAGACATAAAACTGATCAAAACCCGAAGTCCGAAGGTTTCCTATATTTAGGTTATGGTTATTTCACATAATTATAGTATTATTCAAAAGAGAAGACCTCTGCGTGTTGCATCATCAAACTTATGAATCATAACTCCGTCCTTTTTTCTCAATTCACCGTTAACAAAGAAATCATATTGAAATAATTGTCGATTCTTGCTTCGGCAATTCCGTGATTTTCATTATAACGTTTATAACTTTTCGTATGCAGCGCCACCTACATTCTACTGTTCGTCCCAATAACATAACAAAAAATAAATTGTAAAATATTTATCATGTCTATTGACATTACTTTATGTGTATGAGCATCTTAGCGAATAGTTCCTTGTTTCTAAATGAATAACTATGCCACATCACACGAAATTTTTTAAAGTACAACATCCACCAAGATTGTAGTGTTACGTAACTTTTCGGCGCATGCGTTATCTTATACTGATGCGTTTCTGTTTTATTTTCTGTTCCTTTTATTGCATTGTGGCCAATTTACTTTTCAGTAACGAGTTCTTAAAAGTCAGAATTGTTGTAATTGGGAGAATCTGACGAAAGACTTATTCATTATATGTACTATGTGTTTTTTTTTTAATGCCATAAGGGGTGGCTGTGGAAAAGAAAATTCATGTCTTAGCTCCATTCATTTACCTTAAATTCTCAGTTTTGGCATGTGTTACATGCCAAGCTACGACATGAGTTTTAATTTTCATGGCCAACCTTTATGGCATTTTTAAAAAATACATCGTACAAAGCGCAATTAACAATAACCAAGCTGTGTTTGTATGTTTTGTTCAATTAATTAATTTTGTATAATTAATGCAGGAAAAGATATTTATCAAGAACTCTCATATTTCATGTGTTTCCCCCCATGCATAACCTATTCATTGTATTTATTTGAATTTCCCGCAAGTCAATATGTTCTTTTTTTCTGATTCAGTATTCTGGGGCGTGTTCGAAAACTCTCCTGGAGCGTGTTCGAAAACTCAGAGCGTTAAGCTGGATTTACATGGAGCGTTGAGCGCGTAAAAACGCCGAGCGTACTGTACTCTTATTGGCTACTGCTCTTTACGTAACGAGCACTAACCAATGGGAGTAAAGTACGCCCGGCATTTTGACGCGCTCAAAGCTCTATATAAATCCAGCTTTTTACTCTTGGGCAGCGATGCGTGCTAGAGGGGAAATGATCCCCCACTACGCTAAGCAGGGTAGTAGGCGCGCTTTAGGCGGAGTCTGCTTCGTTCCACAAAATATGAAATTGTAGACGGCCTAGTCGTTTGGCTGCTGTTCATATCGAATTAAGCCGAAAATTCGGAAAATTATTATAAATATTGTTTAAAAAAGGTTTGTTTTTCAATTTTAAATGGCCTCGAACTAGTGCGACACTGTTAAACGCTAATGAACCAACATGAACTAACTCGCTCGGCGCTCTCTATTTTTGATTTCGTTGATACGACTGAGGCAGTTATGTGCCGGCGCTTGTTTGTTTGAAACATCGAGATCGTCGCAAATAATTGAGGGTGGGGGTCGAACTTTCGGCGAGCTCGTGCCCGTCATTGCTCTTGGGTAATATTATTTCTCTCTCATATAAATAATTTTGTATATTTTGCTTTTCACTTTAGGTGTGTTTGTTATCCTGCACTAGTGCAAACCAGTGTACACTTTTTTCTTAATACCTGTTTGGTATTATTCATTGCAGTTACACTACCTTGTTTGTTATGTTAGTGTAGTGTATTTCGTGTTACACAAACTACACCAGCACGGTAGAAAGAGTAACGAGTGCAGATAGGGTAGACATGCGCAATAGATTATTAAACGTCATTTGTGTGATCGATTGCACGTGGATATGTTTTGCTAAATCTCACAAGGAAATGCAAAATGATTTATTCAAAACGTAAAATACTCGTTTACAAAGGTTTTATTTTCGCCAGATGCGTTTACAACTAAAATAGACTGCCATGTATGCATTTTAATTCTATTTTGAAATAACATGTAAGATTTTAGGTTATAGTTGATGTTTACAAAGTTCAACGATTATAACACGTGGAAAAATAAACCGCACAAACTACACTCAAGCAGTTTGGTAGCACCAACTTCATCGCTGTACACTTCCTACACTCGCGTTACTGCACTCGTTACACGAATGCTATCCCGTGTAATGTTACCAAACAGACCTTTTATTCACTCTGTTGGTATAACTCTTATACTTACTCCCTATATTTTCGAACACGCCCCTGGTTATTCTTGGGTAATATTCTTTCTCTCTCATATATATTATTTTGTATATTTTGCTTTTCACTTTATTCACTCTGTTGGTATAACTCTTATACTTACTCCCTGTATTTTCGAACACGCTCCAGTAATCTGCACAACAGAACAATTCCCACATTTCTAACTCTTAGGCCCAGTTTTACAATCGTGGAATAAGAACGGAATAACTGTTCGCCAAACATCCTTTAATGTTCCTCCTTATTTACGTCACACCTACGTCACGTTATACCAATAATAATGCTTATCCGACGATTGTAAAATCGGGCCTACAATCGTCGGATAAGCATTATTATTGGTATAACGTGACGTAGGTCCGTAGGTGTGACGTAGATATGGAGGAACATTAAAGGATATTTGGCGGACAGTTATTCCGTTGTTATTTTACGACTGTAAAACTGGGCCTTAATAAGTTACTCTCGAATTTCAGTAGTTTTACAATTTGTTTGAAGCCTTAGTTCCATAAAATGCCTGCAGAGGTCGTGACAAAATTTGGAATTCCCAAAGCCGCCTGTTGGCAACGCTGGAACTCATTTTTAAATATGACATTTGGAACTTAACCTTTAAATTTTCTAATTTTAAATATGTGGCGCAGTTCTTTCAGGCTGTGCTGCAGCGCATTGAAGGTGTCGCATGCAAAAGCGAATAGTTTCATAAAGTAAGTTAGATCTCTCAATTACATCAACTCATTCCATTTTCGTCTCTTGCTTTTTTTCTAGATTAAAAAGTGGACTAGAAAACCATGGGCTACCAAAACCGGTGGTACATTTTGCTTGCAGAAACTTCAGGACCACCTCGAAACTCGCTATGTTCATACAAACACAGGAAACGCCGAACCCAAACAGCTTAAAGTTCTTGCCTGGAGTCAAGGTACTCGAGGCAGGGCAAACCATGGACTTTCCGAATGGCCAATCTGCTTATTGCTCGCCTTTGGGCAAATTGTTGTTTCGAATTGAAGGCGTGAAAGGTGTCTTCTTAGGCCCTGATTTCATAACTGTGACTAAAAGTGATGACGATATCGAATGGAAATTAATCAAACCAGAAATTTTTGCAACGATTATGGATTTTTTTGCAAGTGGCTTACCAATTTTGAACGAGGGTGTTCCTAATACTGACACTCGTAAGTGATCGATTTAATAAATTAAGTTATATTGTACTATTTTATATTTTAAAGAAATCAACGAAGACGACAGTGAGATTGTTCAAATGATAAAAGAGCTTTTAGACACCAGAATACGACCGACTGTACAGGAAGATGGAGGCAAGTGATAATTCATTTTAATCCAATTATAGAAGTGTTTGATTATTTGTTTATTATCCTTAGGTGATATAATTTTCATTGGTTATGACGATGGGATTGTGAAATTGAAAATGCAGGGTTCTTGCTCTAGCTGTCCAAGTTCTATAGTGACCCTGAAGAATGGGGTGCAAAACATGTTACAGTTTTATATACCAGAAGTTTTGGGAGTTGAGCAAGTAGAAGAAGAATCTGATCTGGTATCGAAATATCAATTTAGGAAATTAGAAGAAAAAATCAATAAGGAATAACTAATATAGTACTCCTATGTAAGTTGGTTTTGTAATATGTATGTATTGTATATATTTAATTTACAGTAAAAAAAAATATATCGAGGACTTAATATGTTATTTTCACTATATTAATTAAACTATGTAAGAAAACCCAATTAAAAAAAAAAAAACAAATTGGCTTTTTAATTTTTATGTTTATATTAACAGATTCAATTGTCTTTAAAAAGTAAGGCTACATCTTAAATAAATAATGTCCAATTTATATACTCAGAGTAACAAAAATATAGTTCACAGATTGCACTGCGCAAAAATTGTTCACACTCCTTTTCGCCACTTCTCAGCAGAAGTAAACTCAGTCATTGGTTTGCCACTAATTCCACACGTTCCGATACCGACACGTCCATTAACTGTATCAGGTGAAGCGAAAATACTTTTGGCCTTGATACCAACTTTTTTATTTTTGCTGGCCTTAGTCGTGAACGCCAGCCATTTCTGTTTCTCAGTTTCACGTTCTTCTTCCAACTCTTTAAATCGTTGCTGTTTCTTAGCCTTCTTCTTTTTTAAATATTCCTTGTTATTCATTTTGGCTCGTTTTAACTTCTCTGCCTCAGTGAGTATACGCTTCTGCCCTGTGAATTCTTTTAATTCGGCTAAGGTAGTAACTCCGCGATTTTTATAAGCCTCAAATGTAACATTTACCTGTCCGTCTGGATTAATTGAATCAATTCTTGCCTCGCAGTACTTATTGTTGTCACTCCATTTAGCCATGCAGATGTCCCCTATGCGCCAATGCTTCTTTTTCTTGTTTTTTGCCACGAACTGCTCGACTGCGAGCAAAGACTTGGTGATTTCATCTTCCTCGTAATTTGGCGTAAACTCTGTGTATTCCGGTTGTTTGGCGGCCTCTTCGGCCTTGTTCTTCAGGTCTAACGTTAGTTCTATCACCTCCTCTAAGTCGACTTTTAATTTTTGCAGCTCTTTGTTATCAGGATCCGACAGCAGCGCTGCCTCCACTTGCTGCAGTTGTAGCTTGTAGTTTTGCAAATCATCAGCCATATTTGTGTTAGTGATTCAGTGTATTATAATGTAAAATGTTTAGTTTTTACCTTTAAAAAAATGGACCTATGAGGCGTATTAACTCAAAACAGTTTCCTCTAGATTTAACGCACAACGTCGACATTTGCTTTTTAGGGAAATTCAAGAAATATCAACGTTACTTAACAAAAGTAACCAACATTGGGACTCTAGTGTTGCCAACCGCTTAGAGCGAATCATCGCGACATTCAAAAATAAAGAGGGCTATATATTTTTTCTATGTACTAATGCTGGATTTCACCAACGTCACTTAACTTTAATCATCGATTAAGAATTATTATTCCTATACCTTCAACAGTGATGTTAGGAAAATATGGTGTCTCCACTCCCACTATTTTACACGCAAAATCATTCAACCCGTAGCAACAGAAGTTCATGGTCTAGTTCGAAGACTCTCCGCTAGATGGAGAACTAAAGAATAGGGGTCTACACACGTTTTGTCCTTTTTTGGCTTCATTTTAGTTCTGTTCGTTTGTATTGCTCGGAGTTACTCTAAAAGCAGTCAAATGAAGTTTTCAGTCAAATTCGAAGTTTTTTCCTTTTTCGGCGCGAGAGAAACGAATTAGACTGAAAACTACATTTGACAACTGTCAACTGTATTGCTCGGAGTTACTCTAAAGAGTAACTCCGAGCAATACAGGGTGTATTCGGCATAAGAATCTCAGATTGGAGCAGAGTAACTCTAGTCATGTGACAAATCAATGAGAGCATTTAGGGTTATTGGAATGAATTGGAGCACAAGTGGAGCATTTGTCTAGTTTTAACGGTTTTTCTATTTTTTAATACTGCAAACGTACGATGAAATGAGCGCAAAACTTGTTGCTGGATTTATTACGCTAGAAATATGGCATATGTTAGATAGTAACGATGAAGATGGAAAAAGGAAATTAAAATATTGCTTACAAAGGTATCACAATTTACCTGACACGACGCAAAAACAATTTAAAGCATTTTCACTTATAAAATCACATATCGTCGCCGTAATATGCAAATTGTCTAACTCCATGTTCTCAAATTTTACAGGAGAAACAAAAAACTCTCTACGATAACATATAAAAATTAATTTATTCACTCAAATCTTTTAAACTGTTTTATGGTATAAGATTAGGAATATTTCCATTAAAATTGTGAGGAAATTCTATGTAAGATGGCCTAAAAACCTTAATTTGGCCCAATAGTGGAGTTAGGCAATTTGCAAATTACGCCGACGATATTACATAATAAAATATTATACCATCTTCGACATTTTTTGCTTTATTTAAATCAAAAGATTTATTTTACCGCCTTACTCTCTCTGCTCGCAAATTGAAGTTGGAGCACATAAAGTACGCTCCGTGTAGTGCTCTGTATAAATTTGAAACATAATCGAGTGTGCGCCGAACGAATAAAGAAACGGAAAAGAGTAAATCGCGCACGCTTTTTGTACTCCCGATCGCTATGCCGAATGCACCCACAAACGAACAGACCTTTTATATGACACATATGGACGTTTGACGACTTTGACGTTTATAAGTTATAACTTATAAGTCGAGTTGACGATAATTTCCGGTGAAATCTCGACTAATTTTTAGAGTGAATTTAACGTTATTAAGAAATAAACCATTTTTTATTATAATTGGATTCAAGTAGGTACGATTTCGAGCAACTGGAGTGTAAATTCTGACAGTTGAGTTTGTAAATAAACAGAATTTTATGTATTTTTCTCTTGAAAACAACTTAATACTATGTGTTTTTTTAAAAATGCCATAAGGGGTGGCTGTGGAAAAGAAAATTCATGTCCTAGCTCCATTCATGTACTTTAAATTGTGAGTTTTGGCATGTGTTAGATGCCAAGCTACGACATGAGTTTTAGTTTTCATGGCCAACTTTATGGCATTTTTAAAAAAATACACCGTATT
Source organism: Dorcus parallelipipedus (assembly GCA_958336345.1). Taxonomy (NCBI): domain Eukaryota; kingdom Metazoa; phylum Arthropoda; class Insecta; order Coleoptera; family Lucanidae; genus Dorcus; species Dorcus parallelipipedus. The sequence continues at coordinate 14,339,472 of OY284478.1, forward strand.
TGAAATACTCTATTTTCTTCCAACAATCACTTTTATTATTCACTTTTAGAAATTGATTGTATTCTTCACCATCAAACACTATTTCTTGAAATTAATTATGCTCATTATAATGAAATTCGTCTTAATTTCGTTATTTTACACAGTACAACACTTGTTTAAATTAGACAACGATTACTCTTAATTCATAAAAATATATAAACATAACCTACTCGACAAGTTCTAAATCTGAGAGCTCCTCCAAAATATTCCGAGCTGAGCGAACGCGGTCTTTTTCATCTGATCTGTATTTGTCGAACGCTCCAGATCTATCAAAGTAAGCTCAAGTTTTCATTACCGAACGATGCAGAGGTGATTGATGAAAAAGATCGCATTGCCGAACTCAGCTTCAATATCAAGAAGAAAATTATAAAATTGGCTTGATGGATATGTTAAAAATCCTCTACTTTTTTCTTTAATTATTTTATTAAAATTTTCAGATTCTTGTCCGATTATAAAGGATTTGCAGTCCATGCAATAAATTTTTTTGTATTTTCTTGCCAAAAAGCCACACAAGTAGGCAAATGCTTCCCTATTATCATCAAACGTCTCTGAATGCCAACTTGCTTGGTTATCAGTGACCATGTTCAAGCTAATGTGAAGTTTTTCTTGTTTTATGCAACAAGCAAATTTGACTAATTCTGCCTTCACCATCACCAAATAGTGGTAAAACTTACAGGTCGCTTGTAAAAGATTTATGAAGAAGTGATCTAGTTGAATTTTTTTTCAAATATTAGTCTGAAATATGTGTATTGCAGACAAAACCGGCTGTTGAAATTGGTTTTCCAAAAAAGATTCCCCATGCTTCACGTTCTTTTTTACTCTGAAATGACCCAATTTTTAAATTAAAAAAGGAATTGCAAAGAAATTTACCCTGGGTGCAGCAAATAAAGTTAAATCTTGCTTGCCTCTTTTAGACTGTAAACATAAGATAACAATATCTTGGCATTTTCGGAACAAGGAGTAACAACAAATTTGAACAAGAAACAACAAAACTTTTTAAAAGAATTAGGAACAAGAAAAACGACAAAACTACAAGAATTATGAATAAGAAACAACAACAACACTTTACAACACTTGATTACAGTTTGATTATACACAATTACGACCAAGAATAAATTTGATTTGAAGTTTCTTTTGACGTTTATTATAGGAGGTATTACAGGTTTCTATAGCAGTGTCAGTGTCATCTACCGGCAAATCATTGAAGTAGACCGTGAGATTGCTATTCGTTTTAGTTTAAAACAAATGAACAGAGTGCAAACACCAGAGTTTCCTAACATCACCCCTTCAACACATGTAACAATGATAACGTTTACGTTTAAGGGATGAATAAATTTTAGTAACGTTGATGAAATCCGCCATAACACTTTTAAAAAAATCTCTAAACTGTCGCTATTTAATTCGAACGATAAAAATTCACAAACAACGATTATTAACAACTTATTTAAAGATAAAAGCATATTTGTGGCTTCATACTTAACGTTTTGATATTAAATTAATTTAAATGAAATAATAGGGCTCGTTTTTTTATTCAGGATTAAGGGTCAAATTCAGAAATACCATTCACTCAAGCTTGACATTCGTCCTTTGTCGTTATTTGAAATTGAAATTTGCTTTTATATTTCCTACTCGCTTAATCAAGTTTATGATCAGTATACGTATAGGTGCTTTGATCATCAGTGATTTACGATAGAAAGTTAAAAAATCATTAAAAGGAAAATTAAAGCTTCTCTGAATTTCAAAAAGTGTGAGTTGAGTGCTCTCGCACCTCAAAGGAGGTTTCTGAATTTGGGCCTAAGTCATCCGTTGCAGCGATTAAACCAAAAGCGTTTTTTACATTTTAAGATGGATTAGTTTATTGCCGCGATGCACGATGTCACATGTTCTTTAATCAGCAATTTTGCCCAAGTTTTATCTCCTACCGATTTTAGGTGTTTTTTTAACCATTGAAAGAATAGATGGAAATTGTAATTTTAAAGCTGCAGTCTGACGTCAAGGTTCAGCGCTGAAGGTATGAGATGCAGTAAAAAAAAACACCCCCATAAAGATATACAATCCATTCCTTATCTATTTGTTATTTTGTTATCGCAGTATGCCGTGAAAGTCTAATGAGAATTTGAGAATGTGGTACTCATGTATTGTCTGTTTCCAAAATAAAAAACCACCACCACCACCTGTTGAATTATGTTTGTTATTTTTGTGAAATCTAGCTGGTCTTGATCCTATGAGTTTCTATGTCAAATTGACAAAAACCGAAATATATATTTTTTTATTATTTACGTTATACAAATAACTCTTTACATTGAGATGTCTGAATTAGATGATTTTCCAAACCAGCAAAGCATAACGCCTAAATTTGCCATCTCTGCTCTACCAGGCAATGTATCGTTTATGTTTTCTGACACCACTTCTGACTCTACCGGTGCGTATAGAAGAAGAATCAGTATGAATTAAACAATGTTAAACTGCGGTTTAAATTATAGATTATTATGATGAAGAAGAAGTGAATGTAATTCGATTTAACTGCATACAATCATGGTATTTGGCTGCGTCACAAAAAAATAAGGAGCAGTTTCTCTGCGACCTGCTTGAAAAAATCAGTATCAGAACTCTTTTGATTTTCTTGAAAGCATTAAACTGTAGTAGGGACAAAGTTCATGTGTATGCTACAGTTTAGTAAGTATTAAGCATTTTTTTTACTGTTTATGCGCAGGAGGTTGGCAGTAAAATGTAACAAAATGAAAAAATATTAAGTATCAAATCTTAATTGTTCTCTACTTTATATTTTCTAATAATAACAACAAATAATTTAATAAATTTAAATTTCAGCCAGACAACAAATTTTGTATACGATAAAAACTTGAATGATCACAACAGATCATTACAACAAACATATTTGAAAGAAACTATAAACAGAGAACTGGAGTGGTACGATACTTTAAACGAATTTAAACAGCTTGATGTTGTCTTCAAGCTGTTGAAAATCAGCGGAGGTGCCTTAATACGAAATATTTTCTACAAAGCCTTGAGTATCTATCACCTGAGACAAAATGTAAATATTGAGGAAACAATAGAGGTCACGAAAGACGATGACCTTGAAGTTTATAAAAAATTAGTACCGCCCTATGATTCTAAGGATCCACACTCAATAGAAACGGAGAAGGCCAGAAAGAAATGGAATGACACGATTAATAAATATCGCAATCAAGTAGAAGGTAAACCCAAGAATAAGCAACAGAAAGAACGCAAAGGAAAAGGTTCCAAATCGTCAAAGAAGAGTAGCAAAGCAAAAAGTTCCAAATCGTCAAAGAAGAGCAACGCTAAAAGTTCCAGGTCGTCAAAGAAGAGCAAAGAAAAGAAATCTAAGGATCAATTTATGATTGACAGAGTAGGCATAGATTTCTTTTGGGTGCATTGAATCATAAATTTGATTTTTGAGACATTTGTAGATGCAATTATTGCCAGTCTGGATTGTCAAACAGATATTTAGCTTCCTGGATCCAAAAATGTTAAAGAAGGTAAAGAAAGTCAACAGTTACTGGGCGTATGTGATCGACGATATGTTAAAAGAAAAAGCGATTCGAAAATATATTCATAAAGCTATTAAAAAAATGGAGGTAATTGAAAGATTATGTACTTTTTTTACACACTCATTGATCTACAGTGCACTCGCACTAACGTGAACACTGCTTAACATGAACTCCTGGATAACTTGAACATCTAAATTTTAGCATTGTCTAACGTGAACAGTGCATCTCGCTAACGTGAACAGCTACTTTATGTACTACAGAAATTTACAACATAAATCCAAAAATCACTTCTTACTTCATTTTTTTTTTCAAAAATGCGTAATATGTAGGACATAAATAAGAGTTGAAAGTGATGTTTTTAATTGTTTTTAAGAGATGAAGACTACGACCCAACTTTAGAAACCTCCTTAGAGTTGAGAGAGCACTCCACTCACACTTTTTGAAATTCAGAGAAGCTTTAATTTTCCTTTTAATGATTTTTTAACTTTCTATCGTAAATTACTGATGATCAAAGTACCTATGCTGACTATAAACTTGATTAAACGAGTAAATATAAAAGCAAATTTCAATTTCAAATAACGACGAAGGTCAAGTTTGAGTGTGAGTGGTGTTTCTAAATTTGCCCCTAAATTTCGGAAACATGAACAATCGCGCAAACATGAACACAGTCGGTTTTAATTCGTTCACGTTAGCGTGAGTGCACTGTATCTACATTTATAAATATTTTATAGATGTATTAATTTCTAGGGTAATGTAAATTCCAATGGAATAGAAGTACCAGTAGTAGATGATAAAGCACGCCATAAATTTTCAACAATTTCTGCTACAGAAAAGAGATTACAAAAATTGGCTTGCAGGGGAGCTATTGATAAAAAGCTGTTGATTAGTGATGACAATCATGTTTTCCAAAAATCATTAGTGACTGATGCTACCTCTGAGGTAGTACAGTTTTAAATTTAATTCTAGTACATATATAAGTTTAATTTTATACGGATTCTAGAAGAAAACACAATACATTATGCCTGTGGACAAACTGTCTCCATTCCCTAGAAACATTCCAGTTAATAGCTCACTCCATAAGAGCCCGTCTTGTATACTGAACGAAGTTTCAAAATTTACAGAAGAATCCTCCACAAGCACTCCGACGATGAGTGAAGAGGTGAGTAGTGATTCTGAGGTTTACAAAATAACTACATTCAACTAATTTTAATGACGTTTTGTATGTAGACTTTACATGAATTAAATCCTCAGTTTGTAGTGTTCAATTTTTTCGCTTTTTTAAAAATTAATCCTAATTGTTGAGCAAACTTAGGTAGATAGGAAGACCAACAAAACAAAAAAGTTAGATAATTTATATAATTAAGTAATGATATCGGGTAAACAAAATTAATTGTGTTTATACACGTTTTAATTTTACTGTATTTTTTTAATCCGGATTTTAAAGGTAGGGAAAAAATTTGGTCAGTTACGCAAGCGCGACATCTGTGGTTCAATCGTGTAATTGATGATTCATGATTTCATAAAATTCAAATTCTAGACATCAGTTTGTTATTGCTCTAATAATTATAAAAATGAATAAAATTAATTCACCCGGCAACATAATTTACTATTAATTTTTATTTTGTAATAAAAGCAAATGTTATCAACCCTTACAGATTCCTTCTATAATGCAGGTATCATGCAGAATCAAGACGTCTGTCAAATAGAAAATTCGACTCGTGGTGGTGATTACGCCCAAGTGGGGACATGTCTGGCTCTTATAAGTGATTATACTTGAATATACTGTCAGTAGTGAGTTATAACATGGATATTCAAGGAAATAACATTTCTGCCTATGGTACAACATCGCAAAGCAATGAAGAAATCGATGATTTTTCAAATAACATTACCAGTGGGGCCCAACCGATGCCGGTTGATTCCGGGTTCAAATGGAAGGAAGAAATTGTTGTTAAAAGTGTTGTTCCGAAAATACGGTGAGTTTTCTTCAAGTTTTTCAAAATAATTCTTGTTATAATGTCATTAAAGTCTCTTAAACTACACTGATAAAAATGGTAGTAAATTTACACTATTTGTACATTAAAATTCAATATTGTATTAAGTGAATTTTTAATACTACATAGAATTCTATGTATTATTACTTAATAATAGTAAAATAACGTGAAATTTTGATGTAAAAATGATGACACTTTTACTAGTGTACATTATTCATTCGCACAGATAAGAGTGTGTAAAATTTATGTAAGTACATAAATTTAAATTAGTAATATTACATAAAAATTAGGGTAAATTGTTTTTAATACGAAAATTACACATAAAAAGTATCTAAATAATGCAGGTACTTTCGTAAATTTATATTTTTTCCTCAATTTTACAAAAAAGTTATATTTAATATAATAACGGGTGACCAACAATTATTGTAGTCCTGGGTCGCTGTGGAATCATTTTTAACTAATTATTGTTTCAAATTGCAATAAAACATTAAATGCGTAACAAGAATTTGTTGTTTGATAGTCAATATTTGAGACGTCAATTCAACAATGCGAAGTAAGAATCGACATTCTTGTTTGATTCCACAGCCACCCAGGATTCTACAATAGGTAATTGACGTAATTGTTGGACACATCGCACATCGGCTGCAAAAGTGACACAACTCAAAATTTTTGTTAATTGTCAGCTCCCAAAACAAATTTGAAATACGAAATAAATCATATGAAAAACACCATATTAAATTTGTGCCATATTAATCTAAAAGCGATTTTAAGCGCATCACCGGTAATTACCGGTTAAAATTTTTTTTAACTAAATGCTTTCCAAATGCGCAAATACTACTCGGAGTTATTCTAGAGCTGCTCCAAGTAGCTACGAGTAACTCATCCGTGGAATTGGAAAGCACCTCATGTAGCTTTAGTTAAAAATATTTTTGACCGGTAATTACCGGTTATGCGCTTAAAATCGCTTTAAAGAAGTTGAAGATATGGATATTAAAACAATTCTGCTTTCGAATTTCGATGGAAAAAATCGAGTAGTTTTTGCATGTAACGGAAACTTTGCGGTTTTGAGTTATGACTAAAGACTCCAAATCTTAGGTCCGTTTATCCGCTCAATTGTATACTCACTGCTCCTGCTGATCTAAATCTCAATCGGATCAGTGCAGTATATGATACATTAGTATAACATGTTTTATCTAAACAAATGTTTTCTTGATTGTATTTAATCTTTATTCTTGAAATTATGTCGTATCCTCAAAAATATAAAGAATAACTAAATAAAATGTGACGAAGTTGATTAGTATATTCTCGTTATATCGGAAAAATAATTCGTAGTTCAATCGGCGCTCATTACTTTATGTCCATCAAAGCGCCTATGCATTCGGTACTATTTTTTGGAGACTTTAGTTATAACTTATGACCTTAAAGCCCCCCTTACACGGTCAATATTATGCGTCAATATCAATATTGTTCAATATATTGATCGTATATTGAAACAATAATATTGACGAAAAAATTATTGAAGAAAATTAAAACGATTTAATTGTTATTGAAGGCCTGGCAATATATTGAGGCGGTGTCGATATGTAATTCACATGTAAGGGGTACATTGCGCAATATCACGTCAATCTTTGGGAAGCCGTGGTCTGGAGTGGGTCATCACACAGTCATATCAAGTATTTTGAGATGGCTGGTGGTAAAAGTACAAAAGAAAAAGGAAGAAAACGGAAGTTGAACTCGACGGATAAAGAAGAAGAGACGAATTTTATATTAATTAGACCTGCACTTTTCTCTGTCTTCTTATTTTCTTCTTCTTGAGTGCCATAGCCAACGAAATTAGTATGATGTCAGATTCAGAATCACTCAGAGAAAACATACCTAGGTCCGTCCTTGTTCAAAGCAAGATTGTAACTAACATTATATTGATCAATATTATTGAGTAGTGTGAGGCCTACCCATTTTTTACCATATATTGCTTCAATAATATTGTTTCAATAGTATTGACCATGTAAGGCAGGTCTAAGACACTCCTGAAGTCTTATGTGACATGTTAGTTATAATTATTTATGTCAACACATCAGTGTAAATTTATTATAATTAATGACAATGATAAGAATTACAGTAAATTTACACAAAACTTTTATCAATATAAACAATTATACTACGTTCCCAAAATTTATAAGCGTAAAAATCTGTGACATAACTACTTGAACTATTAGCACTTTTATTCAAAATAGAGGTAGGTTAGTTCACAAATAAATTAGCTTATTTAACTATTTAAGTTACTCATTAGGCTGACCTACAAGAGCTAACTCGCTCACTAATTAAAAAATCACACATGTTTAGGCTTTTTGTTTATGTTTTGAACGGTACCTACACGTTTTATTATTAGACATATTAAAAAATGTTATAATACAAAACTTTTAAGGATTTACCGGAACCGCCAGAATTTGCTTTTAAAAAGAACAAATTACAGTCAGAAACCTAACAAATAGTATATTTTCTCGAATTAAGAAAGATATTTTTCTCCTAATTCCAAAAAAATGTAGTCAAAGTATGGAACCAAAGATAGACGAACTACATATTTTTGGAATTAGGAAAAAAGTCTTTCTTAATTCGAGAAAATATATTCGTTATGTGTCCAATCGTCATTTTCGTCTTTTTTTAATAAATTCTGGCGGTTCAGGTAAATCCCTAAAGCTTTTGTATTTAACATTTTTTTGTTTGTCTAATAATTCAAATATAAACAATAATTCAATAATTCAAAATACAGGGTGAGTCATAATGGGCGGAATAAATTTCACCAGTATGTAGGAAAGACTTTTTTAAGTAAAAAAGTTCCTATAAACCTATGTCCTAATCCGCACAGTTGAGGAACTACACGGAGTAAAAGTTTTGTAATAAACAAATATTTAATAATCACGGCAACTGTGAAACCTGTAAAAAAATTGTATAAACTGTATAAAAAAATGTTCAATTAAATTACAGTATTACAAAAAATGTTGAAACTGTGCTCCTTGAACTCTAATACAAGTACGAGCTCTACGAATAACTTAAAAAAGTCTTTCCTACATACTGGTAAAATTTGTTCCACCCATTGTGACACACTCAACTTTGACTTCTTGTAGTTCCTCAAATGTGCGGATTAGGACATAGATTTATAGGAACTTTTTTACTTAAAAAAGTCTCCTACATATTGGTAACATTTGTTCCGCCCATTATGACTCACCCTGTATAAACATTAGGTCAATTAGAGAAGGGGTTACTCCAACACCTCCCCAAGGGGGAGTCCTTGAAAAACCTGATGATTGCTTTTGGTTTACCTGCGGATTGAGCGCTAAGGCGGCAGGAATCACATACTTTGCCAAAAACATCTGACTAATTCATTAATTAACTCCATTAATTAAGTACACTGTCGTCCCACCAAGACACTTTGGGCGTTGGTTTATTAAATCGAACAAGTCTTTGAATACCCGCAGAGTTATAGACGCTGTACTAAGACTCTAACTTTGAATCTCAATTAATTACTGATCAATCAGGAGTGGAACTCTCCAATCAAAACATCGGTGTAACATTATACCACCAACGGTGTGAATCGGAGGAATTTAGATCGCGCCGATAACCGAAGTCGGAAACTACTCCGAAAGTCATACTGTATTTCTGAAAATCGTAATCTTTTTTGATTAATTGTATTGATTTCAAACCATCTGGGTTTTTTTCGCTCAATTTCTCTGATTCGACAGAAGAGGAGAGACGGAGTTTTTTACCCGATCAAATTAATTATCACAATAAATAATTACTTACATTTTAATTGTTGCGTTTTATTATCAACTTGCCTATTTCCTTGCTAAAGCTAATTGTACAGTCGCACCAAATAAAGAATCTGGGAAAGAAAACACGACGTAGGCTATTTACCTTCAATAATTGGGTCATAATTACATAATATCGAAAGTAGTTCAGCACAGGGTGAATCCCGTCGGGTCAACCACCCAGTAATAGCATCTGGAGTATTGAACTACTCGAGTCGGACACCCGTTAGGTAGGTAAGGACAAGACGACCATCTGGGGTCATAAATTGTAGTTATAAATTCCAGGGCCCCATAGTATTACTTGTAAATTACTTGTCTGTTTACTTGTCAGGATTAATTAATAGTTAAACAATTACTTCGGCGCATCACAAGTGTTTTCATTAATCGACTTAAATCGATTCAATCTGTTGAATTTTGTTGAATGCCTCTTATGAAATCCAAATGGGTTTCATAATGTAGTCGTTAAAGAATCAAAATAGAAAAAAAATGTTTTATATTCCGTGTGAACTTAACCTATGAATAAGCGAAATATCACATCATTTTCGTTTTTAGGTCAAGTACAAGCCCGACGAACTCCAATATTTAATTCACAAATGCATGCAAATCACCTAGATGATTAGATTATTCCGTATAAAGTATAACAACGGCCCCAATTTGAATACCTGCTTTCACAGGTAAATAAATAAATCACTAAATAGAAAACAATTCAAATCTACGTGTTAGGAATTCCTAGTATTTTTCCTTAATTTTATTTGTATTGCAAATAAAGTTATAATTATAATTATATATATAATTATAATCAGTGAACACATGCGTAACACAAATGTATTAAAAGTTTAACAAATTCAAGTATAAGTGTGTATAAGTGAACATTTTCCGATATGCGCCTAACATTTTATGAGGAGTAGTTACGAAGATGTTGAATTTGTATTTCTACGTTTTATGGAAAGTTCTTTTAAATGGTTTTTTCCAGTTGGTGCTGCAGTAGCCGGCGACAAATCGCTCCGCTGCGATGTACAGTCGTGACCATTAAAATCGTTACCCCTGCATGCTAACCTCACCCTTGTTCGTATTGCCACTAAGGGTTACGTGTCCTTCGAATCGCAGCGATTTACTTGGCCACGAGTGTACACACACGGGGTGCGATTAATTACGCTTATAAATGGACCAGACGTTCCGGGCTTATGCGATGGCCTCGCGTTTTAAATCCTTGTAATTTTTTTGTAAGGATGGATGAAGCAGCTGGTATATTTCGCTTCAGTAAATACTCCGCAAGAGTTAACAAACAATTATTTATGCAATTATTTACGAATTTTTTACTCTTTAGTCCTTATTTCTTATGCAACTCCAGTAATTTTAGAAGTTGCTATTAGCTTTGTTCCTATACAGTTCTAAATCAGTTCGGAACTGTACTGCTCATGCGCTCTTGCTACAGGTCATGCGCTCTTACTAAAAATGCTGTGTACTTAGCAAGAGCGCATGAGCAGTACAGTTTCGAACTGATTTAGAACTGTGTAGGAACAAAGCTATTATAACGTATAAAAGAAACGTAACTCGGCCTTTGATTCCCAGCTGTTAAACGTGTGATAAAACGAAATTGAAATGTGTGTCAAGGTCGCATTGTATATAGGCGAGTATTCAATTAAATAATAATCATAAAACTGTATATTCCTATTAGATTGCTTGCGTTCATAAAATATACCTTCGAGTGCACCTTGGGAGTGTAATCATATCTCTCTTAATCATGATTATTTGCTTATTTTGCGTCTCGCTTATCTGTTCCAAGAAGTCTTGTGTTTATATTATTGCCATGACAATGGGCGCACCTTTTACGCCGTACTTTTAATTAGGGTGTAGAAAATGTGTTTGTTGCTATGGAAACTACGCCTGATTTAGTTTTTTATGATTCATAGATGAGAAACAAAATACATAAATTCATTTATACGAGAGAGACTGCAATATTAGACAAGAGTAACTCTAGAGTGTCTTTTATGAACACAGCCCTGTATTTATAAAAAGTGGAGTTTTATTTCGTACGCAGTGCCGCAGCTTGCTTTTGGGGTACATTTTTCATTAATTATAAACTGTTACGTAGAATTTCTTAAACATTTTCCCCGTAATCTGCATATAACATTCATTCTCTTACGTTTTGTTTTTGCGGAACAATTGTGTTACCCTGTATGTGCCACGTAGGGAGAAAAGTCATTTTTACAGACTAGACACTTTATACCGCGTAAACAGAAAAAGTACCTCTTTACAGTCTAAACCGAAAATTCCTATAAAAGATTTTCTGTAACAATAAATAATTAAGCAACTATTGAAGAATCCCTGCCATTAACGGACTTTTTTTAATTGTCAAAATATACTTGAACTGCTCGCACCTAAAGGTCTTGCCCCCTCACAGTGTTTAACGTTTCTTATTCATGTTATTCATGTTTATCTATCTATAATTATAAAAGCAAATAAAATCGCAGATTTAAGTATCTTACGATATTCTGGATGCTACGTTATGTAATCACAAATAAATATTTTATCAGTTTGTACAATACGCTTACGCATGAGATAAATGGGATTTCTTAAGAAGATAACGTTCAGGGAATTCCTCTACGACTTCTATACACAAAAATAACGTACATGCAATACAACAAATAAATTTAGCTTTGTGTGAATGAATACATTTTTATTAGGTTGCCTAATCCCTTTTGTAACTAATACATTGTCCACTACATTTGCGTATGTTATTACAAGACGTTGGTTTTTAATTTTACTACAAAGTCGTTTTATCACAACAAAACTACTGAATCTTACTAAATGGCAGCTTTGTAAATACAATAAGTACATACATGCACACTTCATTACACTTAGTATCTACTTATCTTTTTTTTTTCAATTGAAGGATTGTAAATTAAAATACTTTCAGGCAGTATTTTTAGTTTCTCTAACTCAGCAACACCGAGTTAAAATTATGAGAATCATTATTAAAATATTACTTCTATTTCTATGTACTTCTATGCTACTTAAATATACAGAACGATTATGATTGTGAATGAAGAACAAAATTAAGGGTGATAGCGTTGCTAATCGATATTTTAGATGCTTATAGAAAATTAATATTTCCGTTTCTATTTCTCAGTTTATGTTGTTTTCATTATACTTATCTTTTCTTTTTTTCATTTACATTCAATCTGAAATTGTAGGTTGCAATCGATAAAGACATTAAAATAATAAAATGCTCTTTTCGTTTCAGGCAAGATTTGCTGAAATGGAACGGTTGGGGTTATAAAGATTCCAAATTTATCATCAAGAATGATATGCTGCATTTCACAGGCAACAGGTGAGAAACAATTTTACAAATTGGATTGAATTTGAATTTGTTACACGAATTTAATCTTGACAATAGAAGTGATTGTTTACTTATAAAATATTTTTTCCTTGTAGGGAGTAAAGCAATACTTTTTCTGCGTAGTGGCAAAACAGTATCTACTTTTATTGTTTAGCCAAGAAAAATAGTTTCACACGCCTAGTCAGTAGTTAGTGCTATTTGGCGAAAACATACAGTTTCAGTTCCTAGTCGAAAAAAAGTATTTTTTTATGTCCATGAAGTTAAAAGTCGTTTTTTGTGTTTAGACAGAATAGATTATAACGTGTGTCCAACAATTATTGTAGTCCTGGGTGGCTGTAGAGTCAAACATTTTAACTAATTATTGTTTCAAATGACATTAAAACATTCAATACGTAAAGAAACATTCATATGTTGTCTAACTATCAATATTTGAGACTTCAATTCAACGATACGAAGTAAAAATCGGCATTTATGTGTGATACCACAGCCACCCAGGACTACAATAATTGTTGGACGCATGATAGATAGTAGAAAGAACTTAATCACTTGAACAGTAAATAGTATACATGTTAAAAAACAGGTCTTATGAAATGTGTATTTTGTACTATTTTTTTCTATTTTGGTTCTTAGATGTAAAAAAAGTTCAAGAATCTGCGTTTTCTAATTCAAATATAATTTTGTTACGTGGCTGTTGGTGACCTCGGCGCTTAAAAACATTTATCAAATTGGAGGTTATGTTTATCATTTGAGATGCTAACAAATGTAGGTAATGTCAAAGAAATGTCAGTTTAGAGGTTATTTTAGTGATTTGAAGTGTCAGCATATGTTGTCGCCAGCCTAGTAAAATAAAATTTCGGATACTTTAATGAGTAATAAGTACTTGTTGCGTTCGAAAATTATACGTCGGATATATCTGGAGCGTATAATAGGACACAGCTGTTTATCCGTATCCGTACGACGTATACTTATTAGGTTTGTTCTAGCAAGTGTTAGAAATTGTATAGAACATGCGCAGTAATACTTTAGCGTTCTAGCAGTGAAAATTTTAAGTTCTGTTCTAGCAGCTGTGGATTGTAGTTTGCTGACAGTCCAAACAATTCACGTATTCTTTGCGAATTTCTAATGGTGACGTGCGCACATCAAATCATCACCGTGCCTGGTCGCGCGGTAAAAATATTTATCCTATTAATCAATTCGTGGAAATTTTGGTCCTACTATTTGTGCTGAATCTGATGTAATTGACATATCTGATGCATCTAGTACACAGTATTTTATTTACTACCAGTGAAAGTGATGAGTTATTTGAGGAGAGACAGCGACGAAAAATTAAATTAAATTATGTTGAAGTAAATATATATTACTGCAGAGCACCAAAACAGCGAAAAATATTTATTACATACCTCTTTCCTAAGCAATTTATCAAACGAGGTTATTACTTGGCTTAAGGAACAAGAGCAACAATTTAGAGATACGGATTTAACTGACTTGGCGCGAAATGTATTGAATCTACATACAATCAGGGAAACGTTCTGGCAAAGAAAAGTTCGAAACTAATTCGACAACAATTATGGATTACTCATGCGCATAAGAAAAGTACACAAACTATCAGAAATTGTTTGCTAGAACAAACCTATGGTAATACGTTTAGCTCCTCCCACTTTCCGTATCATTAGGTCTGTTTGTTATCCTGAATTGGTGTACACCAATCTTTGACTATAAACATCTGGACTACTAGCAGCATATGATTTACAATGTAGCACTATGTCCCCAACATCAACCACGCTACCGTGTTGCCTGACGAGCAATATCGAAACTAGTACTTACCCGTAAAACGATTCTTTTTCATCGGTCTTGTTTTATTATAAGCAATTGCATCACAATTCGCAGCAAAGTTACGTCTGCGACCCATTCCATTAAATAGCACAACACTCCAACTTGAAAAAAGTAACAAATCTGACGAAAAGTTTACAGAGGTTATAATTAATCAACAATAGGGATTTTCTACCGAGCTAACTTTTCCTAACCACAGCAAACCACAGTCAACTTTCAATTTCTACCGACTAACTACCCCAAACTATGACGTCAGAGTTAACTAGAGTTAACTAAATTGAACTACCCAGGTGGTGGGATAGGTAAAAGCGTGGTTAACAGCGTTATCTCTCTCTTATTAGTGTGTTTGTAGACAAATGCATGTGCTCATCAGGAGGGACACGTTCAGAATTTGAACACAGGGAAATTTGGCTCTCGCTAAGTAGGTACCTATATATCGTTTTTTATTTAATTTCCAAGAACATACGAAATAAAATATGTCGGTTTCGTCACGTGTGTATTAATGTATCACCGTTTTTGAATTATTGACGATTCAATGTCCATGTTAGTAGCTTCTTCAAGTTTTGTAAGTAGTACTACGAATAAACTAGCAGCGTGGACAGCAAAATGAAGAATATACATCGACTTGGCAAAACCTGGAGTAAAATTCTTATTGTTGGACGTTTGTAAGAGGTGTTCATTGCAAGGAATTTTTATTGCAGGGAAAGGTAATACTGATAATGAATTTCCGAGACATCAGGTTCATGACAATTATAAAAGTAGTCACTTTTAACGTGTTGCCCCAAGAATTTGAGGTAATAATAATAATTTACACAAAAATTAACCGTCGACAAGAATATACCAGAACGTGCCTGAACCATAACATAACCACAATTTGTCCAATTCCGTCAGAAAAGATAACTCATTACGTCATTACTTAAGTAACTGTAGTTTGATGTGGTTAAGAAAAGTTAGCTCGGTAGAAAATCTCTTATGACGGATGATGCTACCAACCTACGTACCTACGTACTTACAGTGCCGGATTAAAGAATTTGCCGACCTACGCTAAAATTGTAGCCCCGAAATGAAAATACTAATTTACCTTGTCAAAATTGTCTCCGCCGTGATTTTTTGGATGTAAATTCATTAAGTATAGGTTCAAAATCAATATTCACTGTTAAGTCACTTTCTATCGCTAAAATTGCTAGTGAATTTAGCCTATCTTCTCTCATGGTAGACCGTAAATATGATTTTGTTAAATGAATGTTTGATTTTGCCGCCTCCAGAAATTTACCGATATACGCATTTTGTGCATATATAGGGTAATCCGGCACTGCGTACTTACCTTTAAACTGTTTCATTTTTATACTGTATTTTGTATGTGGACATGTTTTGACAATCATACGAACCTGTTAAACGTCCGACGTAAAACATTAACCAAATTTCATGGCCCTAACTAAACGGCGTAAAGCCGATCATATCTGTAAACGTTCTACTAACAGATTTACGGATACGTAATACGAATATATTAAGTATACGTAGTTTTTGTCCTAAGTGTCTAATCTCATCTTTCTCACTCACGATTTTTAACCTATTTTGTATCTCGCTCATCCGTTTGAAAAGATCTTGTATTTATATTATTTCCACGACAGCAGGCGATTTTCTCACACCCTACTTCAATGTGGGATGTAAAAAAGATCACTCTGTTGTCATAGAAGTACTATAAACACAAGATTTTGTTTAAATGGATGAGTGAGATACAACATAGGTTAAAAATCGTGAGTGAGAAAGATGAGATCATACGTTGCAGATGCATCCGATGTAACGTGCTTTTTTTAAAATTCCTCGTAGTTGGCCGTGAATTGTTAAATGTGAACCAGCCTTGCTAGAAACTTAGGGTATGTACCGTAAGTCTCCAATTGTAACCGCAAATTTACCGAAAAATTTGACAGCGGTTTACTCTGGTGAGCTGAAAATAGTGGTATGTTACGGAACGCGTTGGTTTACAAACGAAACGATCATAACCTATTATCAAAATATATAACAAATAAATTTGTAAAAACTGTTTTTCGGACAACGTTTAATGATGTTTCAAATATCTGCGCTTCGCTATTCATTTGACCGCTTCTTCAGAATAAATAAAAAAATCATTTTGTTATTTTATAAAAGCTATCAATGAACAAGAAACGTAGTACATTGCATAATAAATTCGTAATTTCAACACCTAACTTTAAGCCTAACCTCAAAATAACGTCATTATTGACGTTAACTCAAATATGTACCACAACAACCGGCTTCGTAGAATGGTTGTTTTGGTTACTAAAAATTCACCGCTTTTCCTGTAAGTGTGTTCCGTAAGTAGACTATCTTTCAGGTGATGGCTACTTACGGAACGTGTAACCGTAACCATGGTCAAAATTTTGGACTTACGGAACATACCCTTAATAAATTGACGTATTTCATAACCTCACTTTTCTTTCTTTTATTAGGTGCTTTCCAGGTCAGCGTCGGAGAGGCTCTGAGCTATACCGGAGTAGTTTTAAATTACTCAGAGCTACTTCGACGCTAACCTGGAAAGCGCCTGTACATTGCTTTTATTAGTTTAAAAGTGGGGTTATGCTATTTCATACGTCGGCATGACTGAGGCAGGTTCACAACTAGCAATTCACAGCCAACTACGAAGAGAAATTTAAAAAAGGCACGTTATAATTTTCGAACGCAACTACTTTATGAAACCGAAATGAGTTTCATAATGTAGTCGTTAAAGTACCAGAATAGAAAAAGATAATTTAAAATTTGATTTTTTGTTGTCTTTATCAGGTATCCAATAGGCGAACAATCCATACCTTCTTTCACGCAGTGGGTCAAAGATGTACTAGCCGTAGATATCAACATTACCAGTCCTAGTCAAGAACTACCGTCAGAGGAGAGTCTTCCTCGTCCAGTTTTAACCAATGAGACGCTCAATAAAATCAGAGATCTCAAAATTTCTTATTCGACCCAAGGCTTAGATCGATTAATCCGAGCACACGGTCACACCTTGCGCGATATTTATACCTTGAGACACTCCTCCTTCAAGAGGATACCAGATTTGGTGCTGTGGCCCAAGTGTCACGATGATGTTGTTAAAATAGTGAATCTGGCAAATGAGAATAATTTAGTTGTGATTGCTTTTGGGGGCGGTACCGCAGTGTCGGGAGCGATCGAGTGTCCCACCAATGAAACCAGGACGATAATTTCATTAGATACGTCTCAGATGAACAGGATATTGTGGGTCGATAGGGAGAACTTGGTTGCCTGTTGCGAGAGTGGAATTATAGGGCAAGATTTAGAAAGGGAACTGAGAGTATTAGGGTTTACAACCGGGCATGAACCAGACAGTTATGAATTTTCTAGTTTAGGGGGGTGGGTGGCCACGAGAGCATCAGGTATGAAAAAGAACGTTTACGGAAATATTGAAGACCTAACGGTTCACGTGAATATGGTCACTGCCAAGGGCACCTTGGAAAAAGGATGTCAAGTTCCGCGCATGAGCTGCGGCCCGGATTTCAATCACGTCATCATGGGCTCTGAAGGTTCCCTGGGGGTTATAACAGAAGTAGTGCTGAAGATTCGACCGTTACCCAAGTGCAGAAAGTATGGTTCGTTGGTGTTTCCGAATTTTGAAGCGGGGGTTCAGTGTATGAGGGAAATCGCAAAGCAAAGATGTCAGCCGGCTTCCATTCGGTTGATGGATAACGAGCAGTTCAAGTTTGGGCAGAGTTTAAAGCCAAAGCCCGGATTTTTCGGCTTGGTTTTGGACGAATTGAAAAAAATTTACATCACCAAAATAAAGAGTTTCGACATAGATTCCTTGGTTGTCATGACATTGTTACTTGAAGGTGATCCGAACGAAGTAAGCCTACACGAGAAAAAAATTTACCGAATTGCCGAAGCTGTTGGGGGTATTCCCGCGGGAGAAACCAACGGGGAGCGGGGTTACATTCTAACATTCGTCATAGCTTATATCAGGGTAATTAACGGCTGTTCAATTTTTTTAGAACAATTTAAGCTAAGTATTGAATTGTTTAATTTATTGTGACAATTAACTACAAATTACAAACTGCCAGATGATTTAATTTTTTTTTCACTCTTGCCTTAATAATAATAATATACTTTTAAGTAACGCATCTTTCTGTTGCCATTTGCAGATAGTTTTCAGAAATTGGAATTGATAACTTTTCAATTAGGCATACAAAAATTAATAAGTTTAAAAAAAATAAATAAAAGGACAACTGTATTTGTGAATCACTTGTTACATTTCTTTTCAGGACATTGGACTAAATCATTACATCGTAGCCGAATCATTTGAAACCTCAGTGGCATGGGATAGGGCGACAAGCTTATGTAACAACGTAAAATACCGCGTTGCCGAAGAATGTAAAGCGTACAATATAGAACATTTCATAATATGCTGTCGTGTAACTCAGACTTACGATGCGGGGTGTGTTATTTACTTTTACTTTGCATTTAATTACGTCAATCTCAGTGATCCCGTTAATCTTTATGAACACGTAGAGGAGAAGGCGAGAGATGAAATAATAGCCAGTGGCGGAAGCATCTCGCATCATCACGGGGTAGGCAAGCTCAGGAAAAAATGGTTCCCTTTGATGGTGTCAAAAATTGGAGTCTCGTTGTTCAGTGCCATTAAGAATGAACTGGATCCCAATAACATTTTTGCTACAGGAAACTTCGTCGATTGCAAACTATAATAAGATAATCTTTGTGTATTTTATTATATACATTTAGCTTTAGTTATTACACAGTAATTGAAAAGTATTTATAAAAGGATAAACTTATTTGAAATGCATTAAGCTACAACTTGCTTACAGTTCACAATGTAACAGGTGATCAATATCTTTTCTAATCTAGTGACCTATGGAAATAAAATCATATGTCTTTATTTAGTTTATTACTGCAAATACCACTTGAGTTACATATTTATATTGTATTCCTACACAAAACGATAGGAATGCAATAAAAATAATTCAAATGGCATTTGAAATAATGAACCAAACAAGGATATAATTTATTTCCATAGGTCACTTGATTAGAAAAGATATTGATCACGCGTTATAAAATAAATTTCATAACCTCTTTAAATGCTTTGTTAAAAACAAAACACAAACAAGAGAGTAGCTAAGTGAACCGTGAAATTATTATTTTTTTTATATTGCCATAATTTTTATATTGTGTATGTGTACTTTTGCATTTTTGTTTTTGTTATACTTTAGAATATTTTTCAAATGCAAATTATATTTTGCAAAATAAAGCTTGCCATTGAAAATTATAAATGTAGTTACCATGTAACGAGCGTCTAAATAAAAACCTGGTCAAGTATTATTAAATGTAGCATGTTTGACCAGGTTTTTATTTAGACGTTCGTTATATCACGAATAAATATGTAGTGTGAAATAAAATGAATACAATTAATAAATTTATTTTCGTGACTATTTTTCTAGTCTGTTAGTTTGATTAAGTGTTATATACTATCTTTAATTTACATCCCTAGGTTTCCATTGCAATCAAAATTGACTTGCAGCAATCTTTTTAAATTTTTATAATTTAATGTACTTGTATACATTTTATGCATTTAAATAAATAAAGTGTATTTGTTTTTCAACTTCTTATAATTCCCCATCACCTCTTGAATACTTGTTATTTCTCGAATCTTTCCATCCATACGAAGGGCAATAACAGGCATTCTTTTGTGCATCTAGATAAGACTTACATCCAAAGGTTAGCGTTCCTGTATATAACATTTTTGCTGCTCCCTTACAAGCTGTGAACAAAATAATTATTATCATTTGTACTCAAACAAAAAAACTTTAGGTATTTACCTTTAACAATAGTATCACCAACAGTTTTATCATATTTATCACAGAAGTTGTATAGACAATGCTTAAATTCACCATCACACATTTCTTTATCCGCGTTGCAAGTGTCATAACAAATATCGTGCCTATCGCAACATTTCGTCATTTCAGCGACAGGTAAATAATCGCTGTTTACTTTCAATCCCAACGAACCGCATCCATCGGATCTCGGAACATGATTATATTTCGGTTTCGGAGGAACACCTAACAACAAATTGTTCTTGAACTGTGACAACAACATTGTAAAATTTATTACCTTCGACTGGACACTTATATCTGCAGTGTTCTTCAACAGCAGCTTCGAAAATTTCGTGGAGATTTCTGAATTGCTTGGCATATTGTCGTACGGTCTCGAAAATGTTACCGAACACAGACTCTGCTGCTAAGACTGTGTCTCTGAGACTGGACAAGAAATTTATGCCCGAGGTAGGTTGGAAGTAAATTAGGGCAATGAATAGAAAAAATATAAATTTTCTATGAGAAATAATATACATGTTGAGTGTTACTGTACTTGTGAAATATTTGGCAAGTTAGTTATTTAAAAAAAAAAAATGTAGATCTGATTCATACTCATGTAGTTGGTACACTCTTAAGTAAGTACACGTAATGTTTACGTTGCTTACGCTTTTCGTTCATTAGGTAACGCATAGAATTTACCGGTTTCCTTCGTTTGCATAAGCGAAAAGCATAACCTTCGCTTTACCACTAGATTTATTAATTTTTTCCACTGTCAGTGTCGCCAATGTTGCGATACGTACGGTAATTAGGGTTCGGAAAACTATACAAAGTGGTCAAAAATAACTGAGTTGGCAGTACTGAATTTTATTTTTAAATGGTACAACTGGAGTAATTTCCGATTGCTGACGGCTTGACACTAGGGGTGCGTTCCGTTTCACGCATACGGTACTTGAATCTGCATTCAATTCGATGCGTTTGTAAAAGCGTTCCGTTTTAAATTTGCCGTTGATGCGTCAAATGAATCGGAACGCTTGATATAAATTTTTGTTAAGGGAGGATGACAATATATTTCTAACAGTGATTTAAAATGTTCACACTACTTGTAAAATAGTATTAAATATATCCATTGAATTAAAAATTTAAAAAAAGACTAACTCTGATTTAGTTTTACTGCTGTTTCAGCAATATGGACTTAATTTTGTAATCTTCCGTTTGTTAAGACAATTCTCACGAAATCCATTTTAATTACAAAAAGAACTTGCTTCTGTTTGCTTAAAAAGACCCAATCAGTTACCTTAACCTCCCAACAAGCGCATCAAGTGCACTTCATTTTGACATGAGGCGTTTGATGCATTAAAAATAGTCTCCAACAGGGACTACATTTGCATTGGTACGTCAGTGTGATGCGCACTACCAATGTTTAACGGAACAGTTTTTGTACGCATTAAACGCATAATGCGATTAATGCGGTGAAACGGAATGCACCCTAGGTCTGTTCGTAGTGTAGTTCTGACTAGTTTGCAACCGTTTGAAATATGCACCAGTGAATGTTTTGCATTTGACGCAACTGACAAATTGATTATTACTTCGATGGACGACTCGTTCTGACGGTTCCAAACTAGTTACAAACTGCACTGCGAACAGACCTAATGACAGCCTTCACTTTGGCTGCGTTTAGTTCATAGGCGACGTCGATTTCGTTTAGTCCGTAGTTATTTTACGTTGTCTGACTAATCAGCTGAGTGGTCACGGTGGTCGTGATTTGAGATGCGACCATTAGGTAACCACGGTGGGTATGAATTCCGTTTAGAAAACAGTCCGTCCGAGTTCGTTAAACTTTGACGGTTCGTCTATCAACTAAACGCAGCCTTTACAAGCGTCATTTGACATTTCAAATTAAAACGCTAAATTTTATTCCTTGTTTTATTCATATAACCGTCATGCACTCAATAAGTTTTGCCAGAAAACGAAACTAGTGCGTGTTTCAATCGAATACAAACGTGATCTGGGCGCATAATTATTGGGCGGGAAATATACTGAACCGTAACCTCAAAATTATCATTTGTTGCCAGAAATATAAAAATGCAATATTTGTTATAATAAATTAAAAATCCTAAATACACTAATTATTCATATTCGCTTCTTAGGGAATTCACCCCCGACGAAGATTTTTTGCACTAGACAAACTGTGTTTAGCAAATAACTTAATTATTAACAATTTCTTGATACAATAAATTATTTTTGTTATCTGTCAATAAATCATCTGTAATATGTTTATCCTGAAATGACAAAAAAGTTGCAATGAAACGCTTGCACTATCTTTAAAGTCAGTTCCAAAATTCTTGCACTGAGTGCAAAACTGGTGCGCACTAACATTTCAATCGAACATAAAACACGAAGAAAGTTTGAACTGAAATTACCAATCGAATACAAAATCTGGAATCAGTGCGCACTGAGTGCTATCAGTGCAGCTCAATCGAAAACGCTATTAATTCACGCAATAATGAGCTCTGAAAAGAACTATTAAATATCGCCTCTGGAATACATTAATACAACGTTTTGAACACAAACCAACACTCACGGACCAAATGTAAAAAATCAAATGGCAGCGGTGACGTTTGTCAACATTGTAATTTATTGGGGATGCCAAATAACTGAAGCGCCCCTTCCGGATATTATATGAACTAGTGAAACGCGGATATCCGTTGGCAGTTGGTATAATCTAGTGTAAATATGTCGACTACTTTACATACAAGTAAAAGTAATCATAGGTACTGCAGTGTGTACGGATGTAAATCATTGAAAGAAAATCAGCGACATTTATCATTTCATAGGTTTCCAAAGAAAAATGCTGGCAAGGGTGAAATTACAAATAAATATGGAGGAGTTGAAAGTGCAGATAGATTTATAATTTGGAAAAAATTATTAAAAATTGACCATATATCAAAGCATACGCAAGTGTGTTCTCTGAATTTTAACCTGTATGCAATCATAAATCGATTGTGGATTGATCGTGCCCGTTGAATGCCCCTATTATTCTCATATTCCAACGTTATGACTTATGTTGAAGTACTGACTACATTCACAAAATTGTTGTTTGGCCTGCAATTGGCAGAAGGCGACTAAAAAGATCGACTTTATTTTTTAAGGTAAATTAGTTCGAACCTTCCAATGTTCTTACTTTAAATTCAGATATAGTACAAATTTTTTGTTGTGGCATACTTTGATGAAAGTTTTTTGAATTATTTTGACATACTTAAGATGGAGTGAATTAATTACCTTGATAGATATATTACCACACTTGCAATATGTTTACACTTGTGGCTTTTTCCTGCTTTACAACTGCATTCCATCTGCAGTACTTGAATATCATTTTTGGAAGCAAATGATATTCGTCCTCGAATTTCGTGTGGTTGACTTTTAACGCTGCTTGTTTGTAAACAGAGGGCTAAAATTCTTTTCATAGACTCCGCACGAAATTAAATGTTTTGAACTTAAAATAGCCTCTCCCTCTTTTATACTCCTGCTAGATGCACTAGCTTCTAAGAACTTAAACACTCTCTCTAAGCTTATACTTTGCATTATTCCCAATTTATTTCACCAATAACACACTAATAAACAACACGTAACCACAACGTAACCTTACGCATTTGAATTTGACAAATAGGTAACTCCGTGTTTCATCAGCCATTACAGCTAAGCTTAGCGACATCTACATTTAATTTACGTTGCCAATTGCCAACAAACTTTTCAAACGAACGGTCTATTTTCACGTAAGAATATGGTTGCATTCGGAGCTGATAGTTGGCATGACTGATTGTTGTGTTGATGACGCACAACGGAACTTAGAAAATAAGACATCTTTTTTATAATTATATAAGCGTTTTATTAAAATATTTGACAGTAATTATTTTTCAATAATTCGTATTTATTTTGTTAATCATCTTGTAAACATCGTATCAGGGCAGGGTAGCGATTCTCGACATCGAAATCGTTTCGTATACGAAATTGGCTGCTTTCCCGTTACGCACTTTGTGCACGCAAACAAGCTCAAAAGCCCAAAAATTCGCGAAGCGCACTTTCCAATTGACGTTTCATTGTTCGCGTTTTACGCTCAATATGTCCTTCCCCTGCCCCCTCAAGTACCATCTATTATTTTTGTGCTCGAAGCACATTTTCAGCTGACAGTTTCGGTTTTATTTTACACCTTCATGAGAGCCTCTGATATAAACAAGACGACAACCCATAACGGTTGAAGTTATGGTTTTGTTAACTTTGTTTTAAAGTGTTTCAATCAATAATTTATTGTGTATTATGTTAAAATCGGCCATTTTGTTGCCTGAAGACTTGTGTCCAAGTCTGTTTTAACGACCATTTTATCCTTGCTGTTTTATTAACTCCAACCGTTATGGGTTGTCGTCTTAATTGTTTATATCAGAAGCTCTGATGAAGGTGTAAAATAAAACCGAAACTGTCAGCTGAATGATATTTCATTAATGTTGGATACGTCCTAAAACCCGATCGAAATTTATTTAGGTTCATTGTAAACTCTCCTTTTTATTCATTCTCGAAGTCACTTTTTCAAATGTAATAATAAAAACAATCAAAGAATATCGGAGCGTCCATGTGTAATTTTTTTTTTAATATCTCTGACTTGTCCTTAAGGGCCCCACACACCTCGTTCTTTTTCGACAGTTTTACCCGACGGGTAAAATTGCTGGAACGAACGTACGATAAAACCGAGGTGTATGGACATAAACCGACGTGTTTCCCCGTCGTGTCAAAACATCAATTGGTTTGGATATTTTCATCGGTTCACGCCATCCGTTCGGGTAAACACGAGGTATGTGGACAGGAACCGACGTGTTTTTGCAGTGTCGGCGCAGACGGGTCGGCGATCTTTTGCACTTTCATGTGTGGTTAGAGGTAAAGAGGCGCAATGGCAGATTTTAGGCCGCCACTGCCAACAAACACGTTTCGTTCATTGCGCTAAGCTGTTTGGTGACACGGCTTCCAAGAACGAAGTGTAGGGACTTTCATCGGTTTCGTTCATCGTTCCAGCAATTTTACCCGTCGGGTAAAACTGTCGAAAAAGAACGAGGTGTGTGGGGTCCTTAAGGAGGACCAGAGTATTAAGAAATAAAAAAAAGGAATAAAAAGTACGACGCCCAAATTATAATGTCAAATGACAAAAAAGCTGAATATAATGAAAATTTATTTGCGCATATTTGTTAAATACAGTGAAAGCTCTCTTAGGCGGACACCGACCCTGACCAGCAAACTGTCCGTCCATTAAAGGTGTCCGCCTAAGAGAGATGCAAATTACATAAATGGGAGATTAAAAACTGTCTAGCTAAGAGAGTTGTCCGCCATGGGAGCTTTCATTGTACACAGATTCAGAAATTTGTGTACTGGACATAGCAAGTTTGCTTCGATTCAGTTTGCGGAGAACTAATGGCAACGGCGCAGCCGCGCTGCCTGCGACCGGCATCGAAAACAAGTGGGCGTAATTAGTCAAATTTCTCCCTTTATTTTTCTGGTGCGTTCCCTGTCGCACGCGTTATAACAGGATGTCCAGTTGAACATTTACCGAATCTGTATAACTGAGAATGTAAATACATATAAAAAATATATATATATTAGTATAACTTAAATATTGAATCCATGCTTAGAGCTTTTTGTAAACAAATTAACATAGCTTCTAGTAGCTCATATAGAGTTGTCCAGAAAATATTTTTGGTTTTTACCATGGAATAAAAAATGAAATAACTTTCTTCATTGCAAAACTGCTTGTCAGGTAAAACCTTCACTTCAGATAAAAGAATTAAATCGCATTTGGGAAGGTTTCTCAGAGAAAGAGATAAGTTTCTCGAAAATGGAATCATCAAATTGTCTGAAAAATGGAAAAAGATTATTTATTGAACAAAATAGTCTAAACATTACTGAATAAAGTTATTTCATTGCATTCATAGAAAAAAAAAAAAAAAAAACGAAAGTACTTTCTGGAGCGTATTACGTTGAAATAATTTACATATTTATTTTATTAGTAATCTCTCATATTGCAACAAGACAAAAATACATTAGAAAATAGATTTCACATATTTTCATTCAAAGTACTTTTGCAGTTTTCCACTTTCATAAAGAGCCTTGACATCAGTTCCTCCTCCTAAACATTCACCATTTACAAACACTCGAGGTACCTGAAAATATTTCAATATCATTTAACAATTTCAATTGATAATAGTTATGTACAGTGTCTTTCAGAAAGTGTGCTACAAGAAAGAAAAAGTTTCTGAACGCATTGAAATAATCACTCAGAACCATATGAAATAATTGAGAAATAATATAATACTACCAGTATTTCCTAATGTAGTGCGTATAAAGAGTGTTTCACAATAAATTAAGATTTTCTTATTTTTGAGATAGGAGGCTGTAACTTCATATTTAGCTATTGGAGTTTGCAGCTAAGCGTTCGCCACCTGGTGTCAACTAAACAAACCCTTGTATGCTACACAACAAATCGTGTTTTGGCGTCAATCCTGAGTGTATGATGTATCAGGATTGTGTATTTAGCTATAGCTTTTAATTCTGGACAACTTATTTTTATGACATTTTGCTGTATCTTGTAAAATAAGGGCACTTTACTCTTAAACCATCTTCATTTCTCGGTGTCCATGCTGTATATCATTCAAGATCAATTTATTATTATTATTATTATTATTATTATTATTATTAATTAAGACAACAAAGCAGCACAAGCTGGTAAGTGTTGTCATACGGTTTAATTTTTAATTTCATCTAATTTTTAATTTCATCTGACATTTCGCAATTTGACTTTAAGGGATGCAGAAATGTTCTGCGTCAATAAATTTTTATAAAAATCGATAATAAAAAAATATCCAATTTGTAGCACACTTTTTGAAAGACAGTGTACAAATAAAATCATGGAATAGCAATGTTTCAAGTGCACTGGATTCATATGACACCGAATTTTTGAAATAAGAAACTCCAGATTACAAAAGCTGTCTGCAAGTAAGGTTCTAGGCTTTTTATTATTAAAGTATTAAAAAAAAAAAAAAAAAAAAACATGCGAAAGATTTAATTTCATATAACCACATATATATACTTACAGTTCTAGCTCCTGTTATTTCACCCAATATTTTCTGAATTTCTTCAGCATCTGTTCTATTGTCCAGCTCTATAGCAGTATATTTTTTTTGCATCTTATCAAATACCTGTAAGACGATTGTTAAATATTAATTTATGTAGTCATACGTACGTTTACCTCTTTGGCCAACTTGCAGTATGGGCAGTACGACTTGGAGAAGATAACAACTACATCGCTCTTAATGAAGTCCTTGACTAAAATCGATGTTTGGGCTGACATTTCTGGAGTGGCCAATTTAGAACTAAAAATACCCATATTTATTTCACTCTATAATAGAATAAAGTTTGTAAACACAAATTCGTAATAAATACTTACTTGCGTTTACGTGAATGAATTACACTTGAATTTTAAGCAGTTAATTTTTGGAAACGACGTGCCTGACAGTTCTAATGGTTCTAAATAAAATATGACCAACTATGACTAGACAATTTTACCAAGGACTTGCGATATCACCAAATCACAATGGGCGCGTTCGCCATAACCAAGCGCTCACGCAGTATTTGTCTGTGATTGGCTTATTTCAAAAAAATTCAAAAAATTCACCAATCACAGATGAATGCTGCGTGAGCGCTTGGTTCTGGCGAACGCGACCATTGTTCAGCGATAGCATAAATAAATATTTAAGTACATATTTTTGTTTAGATAAATATTATCAGTTTAATGTAAAATTTTATGACAAAATAGCAGTTATGTAAATAAACAGTATACCTCTATTTGCACTCGTTCGGAACAACTTGTAACAGCTTATAATAAAAGCAGTGTTACCACTTACCAGTACCAAACAGGGTTGCCAGCTTGGTAAACGCTAGTAGCGCCAAAAAAATATTCCAAAGCGCCACTTGGCGCTATAGATTGAAAATTCTATAATTTATATACAAAGTGGTTAAGAATCACTGTTTGAGTTGGCAGTGCTGAATTTTATTTTTAAATGGTACAACCATGGGTACAACGGTTGTTGACGGTTTGACACTGACAGTCGTCCCTTAACAAGCGTCATTTGACATTTCAAATGCAACTTGAAACGCTAATTTTTATTCACATAACCTACAATCTTGTCGCTGTTCAGGTTACGTCAAATAAACTAAAAAAAGGATATATCCGGTTGCAGTGTTCCAAATAGCCGAACAAAAAAATACTGTTAATTGTATTGCCAACTCAAACAGTTATTCTTGACCATTTTGTATTTCGATTTTTTACTAAAATTTAAACATTAAAACAAGTACACAATATTTACCCTTTAATATAATAACGTAACGTAAATTCTAACAAGAAGAACAAACTAGACATAATATTCTTTACTGTCAATAAAAACATACAAAACACTGACTAAAATTTATTTTTCTATTATATGCCCGATCGTATAGGTTTGAATTAAGAAAATATACGACGAAATGCCATGGCATGACAAAAGCTGCAAGGTCGTTTCACGAAAGTTAGAAAGAGGTAGCTGTATAAAAGTCCTTTAACTTATCGATCGATCGGGGCATATAATAAAAAAATGAACTGTATATGTTTATATTTCATATTCTTGGAATATTTGTATAATTTCGTTCGTCTTCTTTAGGTACGATAATTTTTAAATACCGTATGATTTTTAAAACTTTAGATAAAGGAGGCCGTGAAGAGGAAAACATAGAGCTTAAATTAACTCATACGTACGTTTTGGTTAACATCACTCATCACTACGAAAATATGGTTCAATGATGAATGCCTTTTGAAGTTTTGTAAATATTATTTTGAATAAATTGTTGTATTTGCTAATTTTACGCCATACGTTTTGCTTTCACGGCTCCCTTTATCTAAAATTTTAAAAATCATACGGTACATATTGTTATTAAATTCTAGCAATACTATATTTTTAGACGGAGTGAAATTATGTGTTATTTTGTCTATGAATATTTTTGGCGCGAGAACCTATATAAATAATTTTAAACAGAACAATCAAACGTCAAGTGTCATGCCTATATACGTCTACCAACTCCTGTGCAAAAAGAAATGAAAAGTTATTGAAGTTAGTTACTAACACGGTTACTATAACAGCGTTTTCGATTGACCGCACTCAGAGTATCTGCATCTCGTGTTATTAGATGTTGTTAAAGGAAGATGCAAATACACTGAATGCAAGCGGTGCAGGTGAATCGAAAACGCTATAAATGGAAAATCAAGAATTCTCCAGGTACCATATAAAATACTTATGCATATGTAGCTTTTTAAGAATTAAAATAGATATTATATTGTGTATAAATAATTAATTATAACCTGAAAACGAAGAAATAGAAAACAACGTAATTTTTACAGTAGTTAGTTCATTTTTTACACGTAGATAATTACAAAATCTACGCGTAATTAATGGGTATTAATACGTCTCATTATCTACGTCCCAACCCTGCTCACAGATATTCGCTATTTCACTCACACGCTGATATCAATCGAGAATGCAGGAAACATAAGGCACTGTGTATCTACCCCTTACCATATCATTGAAAACCAGTGAAAGTGAACTTAACCTAATATTTGGGTGTTGATATGTTTTGTTTGAGTGAGAATTATACGTATATGAATATTAATGTGCCTAATAAAATTGCCGTCGCTATTAAGTGTAAAAAGATATTTTTGCAATAAAGCCGGACCTGCGATCATGAAGTTTTTAAACGTAGCCGAAAAAAACGACGCCGCCAAAAACATAGCGGCTATTTTATCAAGAGGAACGTCCACGAGAGTAAGAATTTCAAATCTTTTAAGATCACTTTCGAAACAAAGATTTACTTAATCATTTTCAATAGCGCGAAGGTTTCTCAAATTATAATAAGATCTACGAATTCGATGGGACTGTAACAGGTCAACCTGCCAGAATGGTCATGACGTCTGTTTCGGGACACCTTTTGAATTATGAATTCACGGCCGCATTTAAAAATTGGCAGTCTTGTAGTCCACTCGCTCTGTTCGATGCTCCTGTAGTAAAAACATGCATGGAAGATTTTCTAAAAATCAAGGTAACCAATAATAAAGACTGTATAAAATGAACAAAATTGTCAAGTCAACGGTCAGAGTAAACCACATTAACAATTTACTCCTTTAGCAATTGATCATGTGCTTTAGTCTGACTTGATTTCATGGTTTCGTGTAAGCTAACTCAGTCAAAATATTGTTTATCACTTACAGAGGACATTAGAGCGAGAAATTCGTTCATGTCAAGGCCTCATTATCTGGACCGATTGCGACAGAGAAGGAGAAAATATTGGTTTCGAGATAATACAAGTTTGCAGCGATGTTAAACCTAACCTTAAAATATTCCGCGCCAAGTTTTCGGAAATTACTGGTCCGTCAGTGTTTCGAGCCCTAAACAATTTAGGACAACCAGACAGGAACGTCAATGATGCCGTCAACGTTCGGCAAGAGCTGGATTTGAGAACTGGTATTGAATTTTTATCAAATCATAATCATTTCGTTTTTCTTTTTTAACTTGATGTTTAGGTGCGGCCTTTACCAGGTTACAAACCATGCGTTTGCAGAAAGTGTTTCCTCAGAAATTAGCTGACAAGTTAATAAGTTATGGCTCTTGTCAATTTCCGACTTTGGGTTTCGTCGTCGATAGATACAAAGCCATCGAAGAATTTATTCCCGAAGCTTTCTGGAAAATTAAAAGTAAATGCACTTCACTCCCTGATACTCTTTAATTTAATAGTTACTATTTTTTTTTTTTAGTGAGTCACACCGTCAAGGACTTGAAGACTGACTTTAACTGGAAGCGAGAGAGATTGTTTGATAAAAACGCTTGTGAAGCTATTTTAGATATTTGCAAAGAAAATCAAACAGCTACTGTCGAGTCAGTTGAGAATAAGCAGAAAAATAAGTGGCGTCCTTTACCACTGGACACCGTAGTAAGTTGTTGTTCATCGAATTATTCTAAGTGTTAAAAAAAAATAGTGCCTAATTTATGGACAACATAAGTATAGTTGAAACTTTATGCAGTTTGCCAGGTCATTTTAAACGTTAAAAAAAAGCCATTGGTTCAAAGCAGAAAATTCTTAGGCCCAAGTTGTACAATTCCAGCTTAGCTTTAAGCCAAAGCTTAAATATGGGTTTAAGTTTCAGCTTAAATTTAAACTGGCATTATACAACTGAGCCTAAAGTGCCGTTATTATTCAGCCTCTTAAGTATACAATTGATTTTATAATTTTTTTACATTTTGCATAGTATGTAGCAGTGTAATTTTCAGGAAATGGAAAAAAATATATCACGCAAACTGAAAATAAATGCAAAAGAAACGATGAAAATCGCAGAAAAATTATATACGCAAGGTCTTATAAGTTATCCAAGAACTGAGACTAACATCTTCCCCAAAGAACTGAACTTGACGGCACTGGTTGAATATCAGTGTGAAGACAACAGATGGGGGCCTTTTGCTAGGCGAGTTCTTAATGAAGGTGGGCCTAATCCCAGGCAGGGCCGAAAGTCCGATCAGGTATTTTATTACTTTAACCGATTTATCTCTGATTGTATCCAGTCATTTTAGGCCCATCCACCCATTCATCCAACGAAATACACAAACGCGCTGAATGGCAATGAACAACGTGTCTATGAATATATCGTGCGGCATTTCCTTGCGTGTGTGAGCAAGGATGCTATGGGTCATGAGACAGTCGTTCATGTTGATATAGCCGATGAAAAATTTGTTGCAAAAGGACTCGTTGTACTTGAGAAAAATTACCTGGATGTTTATGTTTATGAAAAGTGGAACGCAAAGGAAATTAACAATTACAGAAACGGTGACACGTTTGTGCCATCTGAACTGGACATTGTATGTGTTTTACAAACTAATCTACTAATCCGAGAGAAGATGAAATTGAAATTATTATTCCAGATGGAAAGCAGCACCAGTCCCCCAAAATTTCTAACCGAAGCCGATCTGATTGCGTTGATGGAAAAACACGGCATCGGAACAGATGCCACTCATGCTGAACACATCGAAACAATTAAATCAAGACAGTACGTGGGTTTATACGAAAACATGTATTTTGTACCGGGAACATTGGGCATGGGACTCGTAGAAGGGTAAGCGTCATTTCCGTTTTGTCGAAAAAAAAAATGTTACAATTTCTACTTCCTACGTCAACAGTTACAACAAAATTGGTTTAGCAGTATCCTTGGCCAAACCAAATTTACGTGCAGAATTCGAAAGGGACTTGAAACTTATATGCGACGGTGCAAAAGATGCGGAAGTTGTCAGGAGAGAACAAATTGCAAAGTACAAGGAGGTGTTCACTACTGTCATGGAGAGAATGCAATTGATAGACGAAAGCCTAGAAAACAGACTAGAGGAACGCCCTCAAGCTTATGCCGAACAAGTAAACGGGCAAGCACCATTTAAACCAGTTTTGAAGTGTCCGAAATGTGGGAACGACATGGTAGTAAGGGATAGGAAAAATGGACAGGGAAAATACCTTTCGTGTTTAGGTTTTCCTCAGTGCAGAAATGCAGTATGGTTTTCGATAAATGTTGAAAATATAGAAGTACTTGATTCAAGCTGTCCTGAAGTAAGTACTTCAGCTAAATTAATCCAATTCATTGTAACATATTGAGCTCATTGCTGTACTCATATGCATTGATGGACTCTCAACAATTTTTTGTCCAATGAAGACTTGTTTTAAAGTGAATAATAGTAAAAGCATTAAGTATTCTTGACGTAATAATTTTTTTTAGTGTGGTCCTAATGTCAAAAAAGTAAAAATTCGATTCAAACATAACGTATTTCCCGGTTATCCGAATCCAAACGAATTCTGCATCGGTGGTTGCAACCGTAACGTTTTGGAAACCTTGGATATCGGCATTGATAGAGTGAAGAGACGTATGTGTGAGGAGGTTAAGCGCATTTTATTTCTTACTTCGAAGTCGTATTATTTCTAGAAAATGTTGAAAATAATAACGCTGCATCAAATAATAATCCGGTGAACCCCACGGCAGTAAACGGAATTGGTAATCAAAGAAATCTAAGCACTTGGATTTCCAACGATCAAAGTGGAAATACATCGGTTAGAAATGACAGCGGATATAATTCAGGAAGCAGTAGATCGAACAACCAAAAAAAAACTTCAAGGGGTTTTCTGAATTCAGATTCATTAGATTTAATGCCTGGACCTTCTGGTGTAAACAGAAATTCATTGAGCAATAATGATCCGGGAAGTGAAGTGGTATGTTCTTGTAACCAACCGGCTATTTTGCTCACTGTTAGAAAAGAAGGGCCCAACACAGGTACGCACTAGATTAGAAAAAAGATTAGTAAGTGAAAGTCACTCTTTTGTACAGGGAGAAAATTTTATAAATGTGCCGTGGGGCAAGAAGGTGGCTGTAATTTCTTTCTATGGGCAGTAGATGAAAGCAATTCAAGTACAAATCGCAATATGCCAGGCAGCAGCAAGACCAGACATACCCAACAACCGAAAACTTTGAAATGTAACTGCAACTTACAAGCGTCGCTAAAGACGGTACAAAAAGAGGGACCAAATAAGGGAAGGCAATTTTATTGCTGCCCAAAACCCATGGAGGAATCTTGTAAATTTTTTAAGTGGGCAGATGAGGTGAGACTAAATCTTCATTTCAGTACATAAAAAAAGTAAACTTATTTAAATTGTAGGTACTTGGTAATGATGGAAATGATGATGATGATGATGGGGGTGGTCCCGGTGGTGGTGGTGGCAGAGGGGGGGCTGGAACTGTTTATTATAATAATGGTAACAATAATAAAAGGTGGAAGGGAAAGGCAAAACACAAAAATAATAATCAGAGGTCTGCACCATATAAAAATCAAGCGAGAGCAAAACGGAAATGTGGTATTTGTGCACAAGAAGGTAATTTAATAAAATTTAAGTATCATAATATATAAATTAAGTTAATTGATTGAGAAAACCTAAAACTATTTTGTTTATTTGACAGGTCATGTGAGAACAAAGTGCCCCAATGTTTAATCATAAGAGACGAGGAATATTTTTTTTTGTATTTATTTACTGTTAATTTTGTATAAAGTCTTTAATAAATGAGTTAGGTTATTACGATTTGTGTTTGACTTTTTCCAGTCGTTTTAATTTTTCTATTTCCCTTTCCTGTATGTGACTTTCGGCTGTTGTCTGCACCAACTAAATTTCAAATTAAAAAAATGTCAAAAGTGCATCTCGAGAAATATTGATTTCCTTACCATGTTTAGTAGAACTTCATATTTTAATCGCAACATGTTGTTTTCCTCTTCTAATTCCTGTATTTTGTTGTGTAATTTCTGGTTTGATTTGTGTGCATTTCCGTTAGCACCAGACTCTGTAAATGTGTTTTCTCGTAAGTTTTTATAAACATAAAACAATTAGCTACCTGGAATCCAGTCCCCGTCTTGAAATGTACATTCTTGGTTGCCCAATTTTATATTTATGGTTCTGTCGGTAGATACCAATTCCTCCAACTGTTGGTCTGGATTAGTGTTGTGAAAGCTTTTACGCTGTGGAGTCTTTTTAGGCGAAAATTTATTTCCGAAAAGAGGCATTTCCAAAAGATATGTCAATGTTTTAATTGTGTCCTGTCAATGTAAACAAAGCACATTATTTTACCTAGCGATTTCGGTGAGGCATTAATCATCGTATAGTGACAGTTCAATTTATAATTTCCTTCTTGTCAATTATTTAGGAGTTTGTTTTAAGTAAAAGCAATAATTAAACCAAACTAAATGGTCATATTTTTATAATTACGAATTGAAAAAATGACAGCGTCATCTACCGTCAATTTATTACAAATGTATTTTTTAACCTCAAAAGAAAGTTATGTTTTTAACTATTAGCAATGACTATTAGTGTACAAAAAAATTGGCCCTAAGGGCACTAT
The DNA here is from genome assembly GCA_958336345.1 of Dorcus parallelipipedus. Taxonomy (NCBI): domain Eukaryota; kingdom Metazoa; phylum Arthropoda; class Insecta; order Coleoptera; family Lucanidae; genus Dorcus; species Dorcus parallelipipedus. The sequence continues at coordinate 14,374,894 of OY284478.1, forward strand.
CAACTAGCGGGATACTAAACTATTCTAATCTATCTATCTAATCTACCTATTCTCATCTATCATTCGTTAGCTAACCACTAGAGGGCGCGTGTGTCAGTGTGAATTTTCATGAGAAATGTCTCCATTTCTTTATTAAAAGTTGGAGGTATTCACATTAACATTTATTAAAGTTAATTAACACGTTTGCTTCTATTATTAAAATCACAATGGGTATCCTAGAGAAAATTTCAGAAATCGAAAAGGAAATATCGCGAACGCAAAAAAACAAAGGTAACCTAAAACTTTTGCTAAGTTCATGTGTTAAATACCTAAATTGTGTTTTTAAAGCCACTGAATACCACTTGGGGCTTTTAAAAGCAAAATTAGCCAAGTACAGGTCGCAACTATTGGAGCCATCGAAGAAATCAGGTGATAAGGGTGAAGGATTCGACGTTTTAAAAAGTGGAGATGCTAGGGTCGCTCTCATCGGATTTCCTTCCGTAGGAAAGGTAATTAGTCCCCATTTATTCAGGCGGACGGTGTAATAGTAAATTTTATTTAGTCTACTTTATTATCGACACTGACAAAAACCGAAAGTGAAGCCGCTTCATATGAATTCACCACTTTAACTTGTATTCCTGGTGTCATCGAATACAATGGGGCTAATATACAGTTGCTTGATTTACCGGGTATTATTGAAGGAGCTGCGCAGGGCAAAGGAAGAGGTATACACTTAATATTTATTTTATTACATCAAATATTGTGCTGTGAGTATTGATTTTTTAATGATTTTAGGTCGTCAGGTAATAGCAGTAGCTCGCACAGCTGACTTGGTACTTATGATGTTAGATGCCACAAAACAGGATGTACAGAGACAATTGTTAGAAAGAGAATTGGAAAGTGTGGGTATACGTTTAAATAAAGCAAAGCCCAACATTTACTTTAAGGTTAAAAAAGGTGGAGGGCTGTCGTTTACTTCAACGGTGCCTTTGACAAAAATCGACGAGAAACTGGTTCAGTTAATTCTTCACGAGTATAAAATTTTTAATGCGGAAGTTCTGTTCAGGGAAGACTGTACCGCTGATGAACTAATCGATGTAATCTGTGCCAATAGAGTGTATCTACCTTGCTTGTATGTATATAATAAAATTGATCAAATTTCCATTGAAGAAGTGGACAGAATTGCGAAACAGTCACATAGCGTTGTTGTAAGGTAAGAAACAAGAAGGAACATTTCATATTAAATAATATTTAATTATATTGTTCTTTTTTTTTTTTTTTGAAGTTGTAATATGAAATTAAATCTTGACTTCCTTTTGGAAACTTTGTGGGAATACTTGCAACTGATTCGTGTGTACACTAAGAAACCAGGTGAACCACCAGATTTCTCTGATGGCCTGATTTTAAGAAGGGGCGTTACAGTGGAGCATGTCTGTCATGCAATTCACAGATCACTTGCCCAGGCTTTCAAGTATGCTTTGGTGTGGGGAACGAGCACGAAATATTCACCGCAGAGAGTCGGCTCATCACACATCATGCACGATGAAGATGTCATCCAAGTAGTTAAGAAGTAAACTTGCATGATTAAATTAGAATATTTTTTGTCCTTATTGAATTGCATCCATTTGTTTTCTATTGTTGCTCTTAAGCTGATTTAATACTTGTTAATAAAGCCATTTTCAGATATGAGATTTATTTAGCATTGCAGAATTTGGGAAAAATGTCCATAATTTTAAAATTAAATTGATAACTTCAGACCTGTTAGATAAGCAGAATTATGACGTCATAATAACGGAGTTTTGGCAATTATAAGCCGATTTCGCAAAACGCAGTATTTTATTACTTTTCAATGTATGCAAAGTAATAGAAAATACAACCAACTCCTAAAGGTTGAGGTAAACATGAGTTATGACATCCAGGCTAGACTTTGGACATTTCGGAGTGTTGCCGTGGCTACGCAATGAATAGGCACTTTTCATTGGTCCTCATATTGCGAAACCATAGCAACGCTCCGAAATGTCCGACGTCTACTAATGACAATTCATGGCAGTTAATAAAACCACCTTTTCACGAAAATAATTGATGTAAGTTCTCTTTCAAATGACGAGATTTTTTCTGTAATTTTAATCTGTAATTTGAAAATGAAAAACCCTACAATCAATAAGGAAGTTTTATTCTCTTAAACTAATAGATATAATTTGCGCAATGAACATATTTTACAAATTTATAAAGACATTGAAATTCTATCTGAGTTTACATTGTTTTGAACGTTGAATTGTTTTATTATTTTAAAATTGCACTGATAAACACTTGTCTTAAAAACACAATAAATTGAAAACATATCAAGACCTTCACCACACAGTTTTATGTACACTGTAAGAAACTTTTCCATACTAAAACTATTACTGGTGAATATGTATTACCTATAGGTTGTAACGAGCGTCTAAATAAAAATCTGGTCAAATGGGTTGTGATCGAGAATTTATCCAACTTGAAGGCTTCCACGGCCGTCGTCCATGTTTGGACGCGGTTCCAACCGGAAGCCAATTCAAACGAGAATTTATCCATTGCATTTACATAGCAGAATTACTAAATGTAGCCTACTTGACCAGGTTTTTATTTAGACACGAGTTAAGATTGTATATAGGTAGAAATTGCTAAAAATTCATTTATAAATATTGGGTAAAATTACACAGTGAGGCTTATATGCTAACCAAATAAAATGAGTGTTTTTCATTAAAGTCAAAAATCTTTTACATTGTTTAAATAAAACACTTACTTAATGAACATTTGCCTCTAAACTATTCAATGTAGAAAAAAAAAGAAAATTAAAGCTGTTAGATTCTCATAAACACTAAAATTATTTTTCAATTAGTAGAATATTCGGTTTTCTTAAATCAGAATAAAAATTTAACTTTTAATGTTCCATGGAGAAGATAACAGCACTCACATTTTTTTAAATTGAATAGTTTACTGAACTTTACTTACAACAACAATAAAAAATTTTCATTATTCATTTCTGGTTTTCTTTAAAGCTGATTGCCCATCATCAATGGGTCTCTTTGTTGCCCTGCCCATGGTGTCCTGTAGCCATCGGACTTGTGTAGCCGGACCATAGCCTTTCTCGTTGCGCGCAGCAATCCTAAATATAATTGCAGATTTTGTGGTGGTATCAACAAATGCGGAAGCCAAAGATGAATGCGAGACGGTACACGAATTACTAACGCCACAGTAAACCCTCACGAAAGCCATTGACGTTGGGGTAACATTATCTTTCGCACTGTTACGAACGGCTAAGTATACCGAATACTCGGTTATTTCACCTTTGGGTGGTTCCCAAGAAATGTGTGCCCCATCAACCGACTTAGCTATTTTGATGGCGGAAGGAGCGCTCGGAAATCCTGGTACACATGTTTTGAAAGCTGACACTTCGCTCCAATCGCTACGCCCGACTGAATTGATGGCGGCGACTCGGAATTTATAAGCTGTCCCTGGTTCCAAATTTATTCTATTTAACAGACTTACATTGGGCAAATTATCATCTGCATAGGGTTCAGAGCCTTCATCATAGTAAAAATAGTTTTGCACATTAATGCTTGTACCCCTAATAAAACCAACGGTATGCCAAACTTCTTTGGTATCTTTCGAATCAGGTTTCTTGTTAGTGTCTTTGGCATGATCGATTGCTGCCGTTGCAAGAGCAGAGAGGGCATCATCGATTTCATTTTTATTTGTATCGCTTTTTACTTCACTCTTAGCAAGCAGAGGAACTAAGTTTTTGGTAAGTGTTTCTTTAAGTTTGGACTCGCCAGAAATAATCGCTGGAGCAGTTACCGGTTGATTGACATCCATTTCATATTTGTTATCTACATCTTGAAAGTCATGTGCATTTCCTACTTTATTAGGGGCAAGTTCGATTTTATCTTCAGCTTTTAGAAGATCTGGCTCAATTTTAATGTCAGAATTGACGGGTAAATCAGAACTCTTTTGAACAGTTTGTTTAATCGGTTCAGGTTTTTCTTTGTCATCGACATCCATAAACTGTGGCTCTTCTTTAATGGTCATTTCTGAGTGAAGGTTGTAACCAGTGACTTCTTTCTCAGGTTCAATTTTATCTTCGATTTCCATAGGCTGTGGTTCTGATTTAACATCGGCACTCTCACTCATAGTAACATCGTCACTTTGAGGATCTTTCGGTACGTTTAATTCATTAGACTCATCTTTATTTTTTACGGGCAGTTCTTCATGCGTAACTTCGTCCGAATGACCCAGTTTTTCGTTAAAGTCTTCAACCTGCTTCGTAGAATCTTGATCGTCAGCTTTTAACATTTCAACGTCAGCACTTTCTTCCGGCGTTTTACTCGCTGCCTCTTGTTTCAAATCATCCGACTCACTTAATTTACTGCGTTCCACATCATCACCGTCGTCTTTTGCATGTGGAGCCTCATCATTTTCACTACCTTTTAATTTACTACTGCTTTCATCGTCTTCTTTTTTTACGGAATCCATCTCATCTCCAAGAGTTACATCTTCAGCGGACGCTTTCTGCTGTTCACTTGGAATGTCTGAATTACCTTGGACGTCCTCAGTTGTTTGATCTTCCTCTAAAAGCTCCTTTAAGTTCTCGGTGTCCATTATTATTAGTATTAAACGAAAAATGAAAAACGAATCCTGTTCTGCAGTTTAACTTGCCGACCGCATTCTGTAAAAAGAATGAAAATACTCTGTGGTACGCGTAAAGGATAGAGCTTTACGAAATATAAATAAATTTAAAAATAAACGCTTGGTAAACAAGGCGTCCTAACCTAAATGATGTTCTATAGTCACAACGATCATAAACAACTTGTGTTCGGTTGTACTTACAATTTTACTAAGAATCTTTAATTATAAGTAAGTATTCATTTCTGTGAAGGGCTTTGAAATGATTATTTTGTGCTTATAGTAAAACACTCAAATACACAAACGAAAGAAGAAAAATTACAACACTTCTAGAATCACAAACGAAAGTGAAGTTAGATGCACGTTAGATGAGAAACGTGGGTATGTTCAGAATTCATTTGCAAGTGCGTAAGTTCAGAAACATAAGTACAGATTAATAAACTGTGTTTTATAGCACTAATAAGTGGGCTATTCTGGACTTAATTTCGAATTCGAAACTTATCGTTTCGTTTCGAACTATCGTGCAAAAATGTATTTTCGACCGCACGAATTATTTTCGCAAACAAATTTTACATTTCCTAACCTACAATGCTACTTATAACGCGTGATCAATATCTTTTCTAATCAAGTGACCTCTGACCTATGGAAAAAATATTGTGTCTTTGATTAATTCATTTTTTCTAGTGTCATGTCATTTCAATTATTTGTTATTGTCAGTGTCATTAAGTTTAATTTATGAAGAGAAATCTTTGTTCATAAGAGTTTATTGTTGCATTGTGAACAACTAAATAACAAACCAATAATCCTAGCCAACGTTATTAACGATTTGAAACGCAGAATTCACTTGTGTTTACAGGAGAACAATGGACATTTTAAGAACCTTCTATGAACTAGTTTTTCACTGGAAACTGTATACATTTGACGTCGCTGTCTTTATAAACGTAACATTTATTCCAATACATTTTGTTGCACTAAATTTAATTAATTCAAATTAACTGACTCTCATCGCAACAAAACTCATGCACCGGACGTAAGACGTAACCTTAAAACTTGTCGAGCTGCGGCTCTTGACACGTGCTTTCTTTTTAAGTGGCAGATGTGAACTTGAGATTTGATATCCAAATTTATAAAAAAAACATGTAATACATAGAAACAGCAGTTAGATTTTGTATAGGAACGCAATTCAAATGGCATTGGAATATATGAACTAATCAAAGGCACACGATTCTATTTTCATAGGTCACTTGATTAGAAAAGATATTGATCACTCGTTACAAGTGTATTCTTTCGATTTGAATAAAGTGAGTACGTTAAGCCGGTTCAGCCAAGTAAAAATTTTCAATTTGATCGTATTTTCTCCGTTCGCACTGAATAGTGATTTATTTTAAAATATTTTGTGCAGTCCTACGTATTTTATCTTAACCTAACCTTATTAATTATTATCCAGTAGTAGTATATAATTTAATACAATTAGTGATGTAAAGTTTTACCACGCGATCATTTAAATTTATAATTAAAGTAGGCAGGATTTTTTTATACGGTTGCCAATCGACTCGCTGTGTAGATTAGAGGTTATGTAAATATTTTGACGTTTATAGGATTCTCATCGGATTCAATCGTTTTAATTTAAAGAAAGTGAAACAGTTTCAGTGACAACCATAGCAAATGTTCAAAGTGTTCGCCCCCGGCGATTAATTAAACATTTTGAAGCGTTACTTTGACAATTCAAACTCAAATTAAGCTCTCAACAGTTAGTGTTGCCAATCTAATTCAACATTCATAACCTTCTCTAATTATAAATTTAAATGATCGCGTAGTATTATATGCGTTTCAAACCTATTTGTACTAAGTTGTTTACTACTCTTGGCTAATTAAAGTTTAAGTTAGGATAGAATACGGTAAAATATAAGTAGGGTTGTACAAAATATTTTTTGGCCGACTGTACGTGAAACGATCATTTCGGGTACGCAACGCAATCCGCAAATCGAATTGCGCGGCCGTTACTGTTAGTTTGACGGCCGTTAAGTTAAATGGCACATTTCCACACATTGAATTGACAAAATTTCTCTCATTTCTATTGTAACATGAAACCCATCATTCTATTTACAACGAAAATTAAAAGTACGAGTTTTTTAATTGCAAAAATTTTGTACGGTTGTCCAAGAAATGTTGTGTACACCTTGCCCGCGAAATCCTTTAAGGTCCTCGAGATTGTCCTGACTCGACCGCAAGCGTCCTCGGCGACATTTTTTTTCTCGGTACGTTAAAGAATGATTTCGCAGCCTTGGTAACTATGAAAATATCATACTCTTATATTACTACTACAATGCGAGCTCTCCGATCAATCCGATCGAAATTTTACATTCGAAGCAAGGTTGCCAGATTTCTTTATAGGCAATGTCGCTAACTTGTTTAAAAAATGACGCCAAAAATCGGCAATCTTGTTTTACTTACTTACTTATCCGTACTTCTTCTACCTTTCGGTGTTGAGGTTAACGAGTTTTAGTCTTGGCCCATGACTTTTTTCCACTTTCCCTTATCTTCGCCAGCGTCCTCGCACCACTCCATTCCGTGTTCTTTCTTTTAAAATCTCTGAAACCTGGTCATTCCATGCCTTTTTGGGTCTTCCTTTCTTCCTCACCTCTGTTTCGCATACCGCCTTCGCTAATCTCTCCTCTGACATTCTGACCATGTGTCCCCACCAGCTTAACTGCCTGATCTCTATCATTTTAATCAGCGAATTTACCTTCAATTCCGTTCTTACTGTCTCAATTCTGATTCTATCCATCTTTGTAACTCCATAAATTTTCCTCAAAAATCTCATTTCACACACCGTCAAAATACTCTTATGTCTCTCCGTTAAATTCCACGATTCCGCTCCATAAATTAGTATTGGTATGAAGACTTTGACTTTTGTTTTTCTACTAACTTCTTTTAGCAAAGCGTAATATAACCCGTTAGGCGCTTTTATTCTTTTATTTATCTCGACATCCATACACCCATTGTGTGTTATCACAGAACCCAAGTATTTAATTTGTTTCACTTGTCTCAACTCTTCGTCCACCGCTCCTCCTGCTCATCTCTTTCTTATACCATCACTTCCGATTTCTCTGTATTTATGAACATACCATATCCCATTAATTCTTCTTTCCACCTCCTTAAGGTATTTCTGCTTGTCGCACATAAGATATAAGATCATCCGCATAAAGTAATTCCCTTACTGTTACTGGTTTTAATTTTCAATATCCAACCACTACCCCATTCGTGCTCACTTTCATTGCTTTTGTTATTTCATCCATGACCATTATGAAGAGTAGTGGAATTAATATACTTCCCTGTCTGACTCCTTTCCCAGTCGTGAACTCGTTAGTCATATTTGCCCCTACTCTTACCCTATTTCTTGTCCCTTTATAAATACTCTTCACAGCTTCTATCAGTTCTTGTGGTATATTTTGTCTCTCCAATATCTTCCTTATCCACCGAATCGAAGGCTTTTTGTATGTCAATTGCGCAAGTATATATCCTCTCACCCTTTCTTATAATCTTCTCACTTATCTGCCTCAGTGTAAAAATCAACTCGTTTGTACTCCTTCCTTTCCTGAAACCTGCCTGTGAATCCTCTATCGTTGGTTCTATTAATTCTCTAAGCCTTCTCTACAATATTCTTTCATAAACCTTACTCGCCGGACACAGCAATGATATACCTCTATAGTTCTCGCATCTTTTTTTTACATACAGTAAAATTTCAAAATAACATCTGAATTAATGCTATATACAGGGTGCTATCGTTTATTAAAACCGTCATAGTACTCCACAAAACGATGTAAAATGTATGTGCATAATATACATAGCGTAACAGGACTTATTTATTTTTGGAAACTTTTATTACCAATAGGTTTGTTTTCGCAAAATTCGTTATTAATATGACCTTCTGGCAAATCTTTATTTATCAGTCATTAATATTATTAATATCATGGATAACCCGTGATTATCTTTTGAAGCAAGAAAGAACAGGATTCTTTGCAGCTTTATTTATATTGTACACTATTAATAAATTTGTTGCGTAAAAGAAAAGAAAAAAATTGCAATAATCATATATTCATGCTGTTATAAATACAATAAATTTATACGAAACTACAAAAAAAGAGAAATGTTCTCGTAGACCAGCTCGGATTTTCGTCGTCGTAGGAATTTACACGTTCGCAGAAACATTGAGGTCTTCATACTTCTTGTGGTAGATGATCACGTCGTAGAAGTAAGAATTGGATACATAGAAGTCACTCGGAGAAACATATCTGTCCAAAGGATAGCCGAATGGTTTGTCGTCTAACAAATAACCGCCCGTTCCAACCTTGGGATAGGCTGTTTCATATCCGTATCCTGTTGTGCCAGTAGGATACGTGGTTTGAGTGTATGGACCTTGAGTGTATGGAGTTTGAGTGTAAGAAGTGTAAGGCATGATGTAAGCGTAGAATTGGTAAACCTGGCCGCCATATTTGCCCTTAGGAAGAAGGAATCTGAAAAGAGAGTGTTACTACTTGAAATTTTCATCCATTGAATTTCTTTACCTGTTGGGGAATCCGTAATAAGATTCACTGCCATCAATTTGGAATGGTTCTTGTCCCTTGTAGGCATTCATGACGTGCTTGTAGAGTTCATAGGTAGTAGTGCGATCGCTTACGAATAAGCTCTGTTGTGAGCTGCGCACGATGGAGTTCTTGCCAACGTTGAGTTTGTACACGAATTTGTCGAAGAGGAAGAAGTTCTGGGCGTTCTTCGATATGTCGATTTCTTTTCCGAACTCGTCATATTTGGGGCCAATGAAGACCTTGACTATGGATTCCACGGGCTTGTCGCTGAGCACGTTAATGGTGAAAGTAAACGGTTTGTGATTGAGACGGTATTGAACAGCTTTGATCGGCCAGTAGGATTCGAATTCTTTTTCGTTGAAGTAAGCGGCAGAGCTCACGTCAGTAACGAAAGGCTCGAAGTAGGTGATGAGGCGGTCGGTGCTGATGCTTTCGATCTTGACTCCTGGGAATTCAAGTTCTTGGTAGGTGTAGTAGGGCAAGTTGTATTTGTATTTTTGGAAGAGTTGGACGATCAGTTTTACGTATTGGAAGAAAACGGGATCGCGAAGGCTCGTTTCGAATTGCTCAAGAACGGATGGCGCTAAGTAATATTTGTTGAGTGGGGGGTATGAGTAACCCAGAAGGTAGCTGAGGTAAATTTGGAGGGAACCGTAGAATTTCGAGTTGGGGGAATCTGGGGTTGACTGGATCAGGTTGCCGAGGATTTCTATGCCGTGGGTATCGTATAAGTAGACTTTTTCTCCGCTCCCCTGTAAAAAAAGTGCGTACCTCAGTATTTTATTAGCAGAGATGATGCAAGGTACTTACTGTGAATACATATCCAAAATCGATGGCGTCACGAATACGCCTTGCATAGTCCTTCACGTAGGTGTACGAGTCGGTGAAATTAGCAAGGTACTCGTTGCCCCAATATTGTGTTACGTAAACATTATTCGGGCGTGATGGGAAAGGTAAACCACTGGGGTAAATTATTGATGGATAGTATCCGGTTTCCACTGGCAATGATGATTTAAGAAGTGGAATAGTGCCGACGTCATTTGAAAGCCTCTCAAGGTAATAACGCGCCAGTAACTGTTGATGGATGAAGTAGTAAAGTTCGCCACGTTTGTCTTTGTCTAATCCAAATTCTTTGCCCATCCAGTATGGGTAGTATAAGTTGTAGTAATAGTAAAACGAGTTAATTCCAATATCCTCAGTGAAGTACGACAATGATTGCTCAGGGTTCAAGTTCATGTACCAGCCGGAATAGTTAGCTAAAATTACGCTGCCTGAAGAATAAAGAAGAAGAAAAATAAAATTATATTTAATTAAGTTTAAGGTTTAGTACACTTGGACTTACCCTCAAATGTTTGGTCTCCTGAAACATGATAGGGTGTTTGTATTGGCTCCAAACCATACACCTGCTTTAATTTTTGAACTTTATAGATGACTTCTGCGTTGAAGAAATAGTACGGATATATTTCGTAAATCGGAGGAAGGACAATGCCCGTGGTATCTGGGCGATGGATCAAAGCAACGCTGAAGGAGTAAATGAAGAGCCCTTCGCTGACGTTCTGGCGAGCCCACACCGCCGCCTTGTATAGGGTCTCCCAATCCTTGGCGTAATAGAAGATCTTGAAGAGTAATTTGGCTTGCTTGATGTGTTCCTCGTAGAACGGTGAGAAAATAGCGCCTTTCACAAGGAACCCTTCCTTGTAGTACTTCACAAATTGCTGCACATAACTGGGATTCTAAAATAAAATCGTCTCAAAAAAAAAGAACCAAAAAAGATCGATTGGGGCTTACGGTCCACAAATTATAATTTTGTTCCAGAGAGAACGTCTGCGCAATTTCGAGGAATTCCTTGTAGTAACTTGGTTGGTTGATGTATTTGAAGAGTTGGATGACATCCTTTTGTTTTTCAAGTAAGGCTTTGTCGGCTGCGTTTAAAAAAAAATAGTAGAAATTATGTAACACTAATTTAATTAAACTTACCAATTTTGTACTTCTTGGGGATGCCTGAGGGTGGAATCGCTAGGGCTGCGGCGCAGAGGCCAAGCAAAATGAATGCGAGTTTCATGTTGCTGATGTATTAGACACCTTCCAAGTAAGTGTAAAGAGTTTTGAAAATTACCTCCTTTTTATACCGAAATTTATCCCTAACAGTTGATATCGCTGACCTTCTAAGACTCATTAAGATGTCCTCTATTATAATCTTTACTAAAAATGGTGCAGAGCGCATTATATTGTGACTTTTTAATTAGTTGTTGACAAAGCAGTATCAAAAATTGTTGATTGCTTTCTTAAATAACTGTTTCTAAGTCCTAATTGTGGAAATTAAAATTAGTCAATAAGTTGCTTATCTGGCGTTAAAGTTATTTATGTAATACACGATTATTTTTGTGTGTAATAGTTTTTCTTCTTACATTATCATGCTTTACAAACATACATCGGTCTAGGCTAGGAAACGAAAAGCATATCATTAATTTTAGTTTCTAATCGAATAGTTTATATTTTTGATTAATTTTGTATATTTGTATGTATATTTTTGGTCTTTGTTTAATTAATACTTTCTTTGTCGAACACTTCGCCACCGGAAAATCTTTTACTGTTTTTCGTATTTCGCAGTTCGCGCATTTCGTTTCTTTCCTATTTGTTTTTTTTTTTTTTGAAAAAGAAAATCAAAGAGTTTTAACGTTTGAGTTTTTTTAGCTAATTAATTTTTCGTACTCATTCTATCGCATAGCGAATCATCAATCGCACTAGTAATGCTAATAATGTGCTTGTTCAAGATTACAATGCCTTAAAAAAGAAGCATCGTATAAATGTCAATTCAGCAAAAAGAACATTTAATGATAATTATATGTACAATTCGTCCAATAAAGTTAAAGCGGCTTGGAAGCTACTAAAGAATGAAAAAAATGTTACCAATTCACCCGATTTTATCACTGATTTGCGTAATACAAATAATCACAACGCTGGTGCCATATCTAATGCATGCAGTAACTATTTTATAAACTCAGTCGAGGAACTAGTGTGTCACTCTAATGAAACACTAGCTAATATCAAATATAACAGATCTACTATATTTCTATGTCCTGTCACTGAGTCGGAAACCTTTAATATAATCCTTTCTGTATCTAATAAGAAATCTGCCGGCATTGATGGCGTTCCTTGTATAATTTTTAAAGCAGGTCGCACAGTTTATATCTATCCCACTATGTAAATTAATAAACCAGTCATTTACCGAAGGTGTATTCCCATCCGTTTTGAAATTATCCCCGTTTTTAAAAAAGGGGAAAAGAATGATATAAAGAATTACAGAGCTGATATCACTATCCTCCCTATCTTCTCCAAAATATTTGAGAAAGCTATTCTGGTTAGACTAACTAGTTTTTTTGATGCCAAAAAAATTACTAATACCAATCAGTTCGGTTTCCGAAAAGGCTTATCCACGATGTCTAGCATACAATATTATCCTGCGGAACATAGAACATAGAACGCAGAGATAAGGTAGCAGGAATATATTTTGATTTCATTAAATCGTTTGACACCGTGCATCATAGCACGCTTTTACACAAGTTAAATCATTATGGTATTCGAGGCCCTGCTTTAGATTGGATTGCCAGTTCCTTAAGTAACAGAACCCAAAGTGTGGAATGGTGCTGTGTCAAATGTTGCTGGCGTGCAATTGCTGGCTTTGTGACATTATTTTGGGACATTAATTTGGGAGAGTGGTGCGATCAGCCCTATCGAAATTAAGATTTGAAATTTTTGAACTAACAGAGCCAAGGGAATAAGGCACTAAGACCGTTTTACCGATATTTAAAGACAAATTATTTCGACAAGACCAATCAGTCCTCTTTGTCATAATTTGATAAGCATAAGGGACAACTGCTGTTCGTCTTTATAGCTCAGGATTGAGGAGGTATCATCAGCATAATGAAGGATATCTCCCAATTCAATAAAAGCATTGTACAAGTAACGTAAGGTGCCATAAGAACGATGAATTAGTTGATTTACATGAGAACTAAATCTAAGGTTATCATCCAATCTGACACCCAAACTTTTTACTTCCTTTACACAATTTATTTTAAAAGTGTTAACATACATATATATCCTAATGTCATCTATTTAGAGGGACCGAAGACTATTGCCAAAGATTTCAATGGGTTAATTGATAAACAGTGCGATTTAGAAAAAGATATTAGATTGAACAAATCCTCGTTTATTCGAATCTCTAATAACTCGTGTCTAAATAAAAATCTGGTCAAGTAGGCTACATTTAGTAATTCTGCTATGTAAATGCAATGGATAAATTCTCGATCACAACCCACTTGATCAGGTTTTTATTTAGACGCTCGTTATATGTCGGTTAGACAATTTAAAACTTGCATACAAGTGAGTATCATCCGCATAAAAATGTGCCTTACATGTGATTAAATTCTTCTGAAAGTCGAAGGTATAAATGGCATATAGAAGAGGTCCCAGAATTGACCCCTGAGGAATTCCTAAGATCACATTACCTGTTAATGAAGAGATCCCATCAACCACCACCCTCTGACTTCTACCTGTCAAAAGGGATTCAATTAATCTTAAAGCTTCAGATTGTAGTCCGTAGTATTTTAACTTCGCATACAGGAGTTGGTGGTTGATGGTGTCAAATGCTTTAGAAAAATTCAACAATGTAAGGATAGTTTTATCTTCTTGATCAGTTGCTTTAAATATGTCATTCGTAATTCCTAACAATGTTGATGAAGTGTGCTGTAACCTGGTCTAAAGCCCGATTGAATACAAGGCAATATATTCGCTACCAGCACATATTCTTGAAGTTGTTCATTCATAATTTTTTCTAATATTTTTGAAAGGCAGGGCCAATATACTAATGGGGCGTAAATCAGTAAACTTAGTTGGAGAAGATACTTTAGCTAAAGGAGTGATTAACGCTTCTTCCCAAAGTGTAAACTTAATATACACAGTGATATGTGGCGTACATAAGAAAAGCATTTTCTTTGAAATTTTATCAACTCCTATAGCATTAGACTTTAAGGAAAGAATAATTCGTTCTATTTGTTCAAGTGTTACCTCATGAAAATTTAAAATGTGCATGGAAATTATTTTGCTAATAATTTTGTTTGGGTGTCAGATTGGATGATAACCTTAGATTTAGTTCTCATGTAAATCAATTAATTCATCGTTCTTATGGCACCTTACGTTACTTGTACAATGGCAAATATTTTTTTTTAATATGCGATTGAAAACCATGTTATGTGACAGTTTAATCCTTTCACTTTTCATCTATGGCCGATGTATTGATCATATCACTGAATCTAGAATACAAAAAATACAAAATTCTTGCGTGCGGTACATCCGGGGTTTGCGTAAGGGTTTCCCCTGCTTTATGTAATCTAAATTGGTTGAATATGCGAAATAGACATCGGCTTAATTTGGCTTGTTTAACTTGATAAAGGGATCTCCATCCTACGTAACTGAACTTTTAATACCAAGATTCGAGTTACACGATCGTGAATTGCGTAATATAAAATGAATTTTAAAAATGCTATCTTTTTCGTTTTTAAAGAATATCGTAAAAAGCAATGTTCTTCGAAAACTCGAAAGATTTCGTGAAACACAAAGGACAAAATTGAAAAAAACAAGACGTCATGATCTAAAAATATCCGCAAAACTTTTTATTGCCACTAGCAACAGACAAGTAAATTTATCGCAAATTCCAGATTGTTTTTTTATAGTCAAATAAACATAGTGATTGTAGGGTTTTATCAATGCAAAGCTGCAAGTTATCGAGTAAAACAAAAAGAGACGCTCCGAGTTCAAAAGAAGTGAAGTTCAAGGTGAAATTGCCTCACATCATCAGTCTCATTTAATGTGAGAATGCAAAATCCGAATAACAAATAACACGGAGATAAATTGAAAAAAATATCTTCTCGAGTTTAAATTTAAATGTGCATTTTTATTTGTTTTCGTTTTTATTTCCCGAAACTTTTAAGTTCTCTTTCGAGCTTATTATTATTATTTTCGTAATATCACTGAACTGTTTCTGATGTGAACTTAAATTATTAGTAGTAATAAAATTAAAAAAATATGGCGACTTACTGAATTCATTTCACCAAAATCAACTTTTTGCACACAATCTTCAATTTGAATTTATGTATAACACACGCGGCGTTTTTATTTATTTTCTTCTTTACACTTCTCATAGTGATGGACACTTCTGAATATGTACAAGAGTAGGTGATGCGAAGTATTCAGAAAAAAAAATCAATTATTATGTTCCGGATAAGTTCACGAAATCCATCGTTGTTTCTTGTTCGGTTGCAGAGAAATGAAATAATGCAGCATTCCGGGGGAGATTATAAAATATATTGAAATATGCAAGTTTTATGTAAATTGCATCATGTGAATTTCTTTGAAAACTTGGTTTATTTACTCTGATTCGCTTATTTACATTTATGAACCAGTGCATAGTATGTTCTGTTTTCTGTGATACGGCATATATTTGGGACAACTTTTTTTTATTAAAATGTTGTACAATCTATGTATTTGATTAGTATTTTATTGTATTTGGCCATTAAGAAATCATTTTAAAATATTAATTATTGAATTGGTGACAGCACATATACATACGTCATTATAAAAATTTTTATGACAAAGTGATCAGTCGCAACGACAAATATTTACAAAAAATCATTATCGTAGAGATTTTGCAACGATAACGTGTATATTGTAGCTTAAAACATTTTTTTAAAGCAAAAATAGCTCTCAATTAACTCGACATTAATTAACGACAAGCACTTGAGGACAAGTCAATATAGACCACGTCGAATTATTTTTAACGGTTTAAATCGTTTGCCAAAAGTAGACCGTGTATTTGGACCTTTACGTGTAACAAAAAAGAGACACTGAAAATGGCTAAAATTAGTCAGGATTTATGTTTAAAACAAGCTCAAAATACATAATACCAAATTAGAAATTAGTTATCTTATAAAATTTAAACACTGTTTTAATTGGAAAATGGTTGAGGATATATCGATTGTTTCACGGAAATTTGAAAAAGGGCATATGTGGGGCGGGCTGTGTTATTAAATAAAAGATATAAGGGCTTATTCTGTATCATAGACGT
This sequence comes from Dorcus parallelipipedus, assembly GCA_958336345.1. Lineage (NCBI taxonomy): Eukaryota > Metazoa > Arthropoda > Insecta > Coleoptera > Lucanidae > Dorcus > Dorcus parallelipipedus. The sequence continues at coordinate 14,391,244 of OY284478.1, forward strand.
TAAATTTCGATACCGTGGTAACAGCCAATCACAATACCAGTGAGTATATAGGTACTATTAGTACTATTAGTACCTATATACTCACTGACAATACCCTATTTTGAATTTTAAAGTATCCTTAAATTTTAACAGCCTGTTAATAAGTTACAGAATAGCTCCTACACAACGATCGATGTGCCACATTTACTTCGCTCTAAGACAAAAAAGACAATAAGCGCGTAAAATATGTGCGTGCGTTTTCATATTAAAATGAAACATATGGTGTGTATATGTAAAACAATAATGAAACAGCTAATATTTTTTTTAATTAAATTTTTAAAAAACGCATGTACAAGCGGTGGATAAAAGTTAGAAAATGTTCGTAATAGATTTTCTTCTATTTCGCAAATTTTTACAATTACTTTTGTTGTTCTTTACTTTTAATGTATTTTAATAAATTTTTTGTGATTCGTTTAATTTGTTTTATAACATGACGAGTATATATGTATACATTTTTAGTTAAGGCATTTTTACGCCCTTTTATTCCCCTTTTCCAATAAAATTTGTCTGCGAAAATATCGCCTCCTTCATTTAATTAAAAAAAATTCAAGTTAGCTTAAGCCTTTCATGAAAAATGTCTCATTTAATTTTTTATTTTTTAATTAGAATCTATAACAAAACCCCTCACTGCTCGCTTTATTTGTATTTTATTTTAGAAATTTATTGAGATTAGAAAGTAGCTGAGAGCCTCTCTATGAACAAGAAATTATGCATTGTTTGAAGAACAAGCAAATTTTTTCTAAACAATTTAAAATTTAATTTCTTTAATTTAGTGAAAGTTCTAATGTCACACATATGCATTGAAAAGTTATGAGCAACAAAAATCATATCTTTGGACACTAATAGATACAGAGTGATCCATTTATTATAAAAAAAAGAAGTTAAAATAGACAAAAGATTTCTTTTTTGCTTTCCAAGGCCATCCTTTATCAGAAAACTAATTTTACACATACACCGTGATTCAGAATAAGTGTCCGACCAGTTAACCGCAGATAATACATGAAAAAGCAAAGCAAAAAAGCTCTATGCATAGGGGGTCTAATATGCATAGTTTTTGAGATAAAATTCACTGAAAATTCGGATGTAAATTGATTGGTGATAACTTTATTACGTCGCGTCATGAAAGCGCAAAAAATGAACTCGACGGTATCAAACGATTTTCTTACGTAATTTTATAAATACGGCATCAGCGGTACTTAATCGGTTTCAATGTAGGACTCACACTATGCTGATTTTTCAAATATCTCCAATAAATTTATTTCTTGCAATTTCGTACTTGTATGACTTTAGTGAATACGCCCCTAACGGGTTGGACACTTATTCTGAATCAACCTGTATAGGATGTTCCACTTAAGAGGGTTTCTTTCACAACTCTTTAGTTAATCATTTTACAAACAAATGTTTCAAATGAAAGTTTTGCTATATCATGTGGAGCATATTTCAGAAATAGTTTGTTGTGTACAGAGTGTTTTGTCTGGGCGTTTTGTCAGTTTATTTTATTAAAAAGAACACCCTAAATATTTTTACATTATCGGATTCCGAACTGAATTTTAACGTGACTTTATGTACCACACATAGGTCCTAAAATATCAAATTCATACAAATATCTTCCGAACAAATGATGTTAGAAATTTGTAAAGAGTGCTTTTTTTTTTAAATCTGGCGTCGAAGTCGGCCATGAAAATTTAATAGTGAACCATCATCAAGATGACGGTTGTTAATTGTCAACACTACATTGTGAAATTGTTGACGGAATTCTTCAAAACAACTTTGAATTGAATACTGTCACTCATCAACTTGAGTAAAACCTTTTTATTCGAGAAAGAAGCAATTCTAACTGTAAAACTCAAAGAAACTGACGTGAGAGTTAAAAGATGTTTTAAAAATTGCGGTGCGTTCACAATAAACACCTTGTCACCGTCAACTTCGACGCTAAATTAAAAAAAAAATCCTTTAGTTTTTTGCAAGGGTTTCATCTTGAAATGCTTCACTTGCACCGTTAAGAAAAATTGACATAAGTTTTTACAAGTGACTTAATAAACTTGAAAATATATTTTTTTAATGGAACACCATATCGAGGGCATCATGAAGGGTGTATCAGCATAGGATTATATTGACGTTTACGCCCTTCTGATATGACGCCCTCGATATGTTTTATATCTATCGATAATAATTTTTGCAATATTTAAGTTTTTCTTTATAGTTTTTAAAAATGCACGAAGTATTTTAATATTTGCTGGTTGCTATGGTGACAGAGTAAACAAACTAAAGTCATATATTTTTTTTACCATTATTAGATGTGCTTATTTAATTCTCTTTTCAATAATATGAGGTTGTCTAGATCTATCGTCAATATTTTTATTAATATTTATGTTTTTTTTAATAGTTTTTAAAAATGCAAGAAATATTGTGATATTTGGTGGTTACTATTTGCTATGGTGACAGAGTAAACAAACTAGGAAAAGCCACTGTGAGAGCTTTGGATATAAAGAAAGTTTCATCAAATTCAAAAATTTAATTTTGCTTTTTTTAAATACCTCGTTTTACGAAATAATCACAATTCTAAAAGCGTTTTCGATTGATTCATTGCCCCATTGTACCATTTAAAATAACGAAGTGACTTTAACGCCCGGACTGAACGGAACACTCTGTATACAACAAACTAATTTTAAAATATGCCCCTCATGATGTAGCGAGACTTTCATTTGGAAATATTTTTTTTTTGTAAAATGAGTAACTAAACAGATGAAAGAAATCGTCTGATAAAGAATGGCCTTGGAAAACAAAAAGAATATCTTTTGTCTATTTTAAATCCTTCTTATAATAAATCGATCACTCTGTAGGTTCGTACCCAAATTTATTAAAAAAAAGGTCATTTTACAATGATGTAATTTTTGTTGCTAATTAGTAACTAAAGCGATATTAAAGGAAACGTTTTAAGTGGAACAGCCTGTATAAGCATTCATGTTTATTGTACAGCGCCTTCGAAATGTAGTAAATCACTAAAGTAAGGCAGTACTCTTAAGTAGTGTTTCAATAAGGTCTATTTTCGTCTTGGTTTATTGCGAATCGGTCGAATTCATTTAGAAAAGTGTGTGGATACTAACATGTGTTCAAAAACTCCCAAGTTGGTACGTTGTATGTCGATGCTGTAGTCATAACCAATCATAACAGATCTCGCTTACTTTACTTGAAGATTTAATTTAAGTAAAAACGTAATGTGTTTCTTGTTATCTCGAGTCATGGCCAACTCCAAACGTGGGAGTTCTTGAATGCATGATACAGATCAATTAAAAAAAATTCCAATTGGAGATTTTAGTTTTATTTGTCAATTAATTGTCAGTATATATCTTTCATAAGTCATAACATAAACTGACGTACCGTCAAATAATTCTAACCTATTTCTGATAAATCATTTTCACGTTATGAAAATACCACGCGATCATTTAAATTTATAATTAAATAATTAAAACCAAAGGATTGTCCATGATATTAGTAACTATTTAAATTTTGAAAAATTATTGTCGAAAAGAAGCCTCGAGTCACTATAAATTCTAGGTTAAATTTCCAAATTTGTTTATTAATCAATCATCACATTGACAAACTTGACTAAAGATGACTAGTTGATATGTTTCGGAACAAATTCCATTATCAAAACTACAAAGTTTAAATCGAAGCTTCGATTTTCAAAATTAATTTAGTTCTTTTACTCTAGTTTTCAAAGGAAAAATAAATTTTGTGACCCTGCTGGGGATTTAACTTTTCATGTAACTTAGGTTGGCATTAGGCCTATGTTGGCCTATGTTGTCGCGCTGTCTTTTGACTTTAGTTTAGAAATGGCTACTGTGATGGCTACGCTTGCGGATTCGACTTAAATAGGTTTGTAATTAATTTTTCTACTTTTAGCAGTAATTTCATAAGTATTTTTTAAACTTTGTAGTTTTGATAATGGAATTTGTTCCGAAACATGTCAACTAGTCAACTTTAGTCAAGTTTGTCAATGTGATGATTGATTAATAAACAGATTTGGAAATTTAACCTACAATTTATAGTGACTCTAGGCTTCTTTTCGACAATAATTTTTCAAAATAAATAATTAAAGTAGGCGGAATTTCTTTTATACGGTTGTGTACTTTGTCAATCGACTCGCTCTGTAGATTAGAGGTTATGTATATATTTTGACGTTTATGGGATTCTCATCGGGTTCAATCGTTTTAATTTAAAGGAAGTGAAACAATTTTAGTGACAACCATAGCAAATGTTCGAAGTGTTCGCCCCCGGCAATTAATTAAACATTTTGAAGCGTCGTTTTGACAAATTTAAATTCAAATTAAGCTGTCAACAGTTAGTGTTGCCAATCTAAGTCAAAATTCATAGCCTACTTTAATTATAAATTTAAATGCTAGCGTGGTATTAAAAGAAGTGTCTCTCTTTCTGACATTTCCCGATTTTTTTAAATTCGGCTGTATATTAAAATATTTTAAAATTTCAGATATTTTAGCGAAAAATTAATTTTCATGGAGAGTGAAAATTATTTCATCGGGTTAAGGATGAGGGTAGAGAATTTTAGGGAATTTCGGTCCAAGTGCTCGACTGAATGATTCACTATAATTTTTGAACCTAATGCAAAGATTTGATTTTGGTCAACTTTTGGATGCCAAATGTGTGTGAATTAGTTTTTTGTAGACTTATTTTAAAAATGCTTCATCAATTTATTATCGTTGACTTCACTGTAGAGTTCACCAAAGAGTTCATTATCGAATTTACTGATGAGATCATCGGTGAGTTTACCGATTAGTTCACCGATGAATTCATCAATTAGTCTAGTAATTAATAATATCGGGTCTTCAACAAAAAGTACCTCGAGTTAGCATGTTTTTAGTGTAAAATATTTACCCTGTTTTTTTTTACTGTGTACAAACTCATTTAAAATTCAATTCGACGTCTACTTTTCTGGGGTTCTCTGATGTTTACTTTTGGCTCTGCTGTTTTGTTCTACAGTACTACAAACAATTCTAGAATGCAGTGATATTCATTTTTAAGTTGATGATACGTTAATATACCGGTTGTTGAATCAAACTAAGATCATAGAAATGAAATTAATTGAGAGCAAATAGCGCAGATAATTGAAAATTGCATTCCGTTAAGAGTAGGGAAGGCCCACGACTCCACAAAAGGCTAGAGTGTACGAAGCTCTTTTGCATGCCTATACCGTTTTCTGTCTTGTGTATAGCGTATGTTCTCACTTTACAACAACGACCGGTATAATACGTTCGTACCAAACTGTGTGATTTTTTAAACACATCAAAATTTTCTCAACAAAACAAGTGATTTGGAAGGAAGAAAATATGGATGGTTAAAAATATTGACGTTAGCGTGCAGATAAAATTATTATTGAATCATTTAACAACTCTACATAAAATCGATATACAATCAAATCGAGTAGCGTGATTTTATTCCGTGGTTTTATTGTCCTTCTCATCTCGTATCTCATGGTAGATGGTTACGTCTTCGAACATCGAATTTGGTACATAAAACACCGATTTATCGATGTACCTGTCAAACGGATAGCCCAGTGTTCTGGTATCGTCGTAATAAATTTTCTTCGTGGTGCTTTCGTAAAACTTCCTCTTGTTAACTATCACGTAAATCTGGAACGTCTGACCTCCAACTCTACCTCTGGGGAGCAAGAATCTGAAAGAATTGAACTCTTAGCGTGTTAACTCTCGAGATTGCTTTAAAATTAAGTACCTTTTAGGGAATTCCCAAGTGTCACGCTCGTTTGGTCGACGCATCTCGGTTGATTTGCGTACGATGTCATTATCACCTGCCTTGAGGTTGTACGGGAACGTATCGATTTCGAAGAAGTTCATGCGGTTTTCGTTGATGTGAATGAGGCGACTGCGTTCGTCGTATTTAGGGCCGATGAACACCCTCACGATCGCATCCGTTGCCTTATCGGCGTTAACCATCAACCTGTATTTAAAGAAGTCGTGATTCAGACGCCTCTTCTCGGCTCCAACTTGGAAGTGCTCGTCTGGGCATTGGGTTTCATCGTAGTACACTCCGTATTTCAAAGTGGTGTACACTTTCTCGAAGTACGTCTTCAAACCCCCTATTATCTCGAATTTCTGCATTTTAACTCCGGGAAGCAACAAGTCTTCTTCGGTGTACGAGGGCAAACGCATGTTGTATTCTTGGAAGTATGTTATAACTGTCTTGAAGAATTGGTAGAATACAGGGTCGCGCAGTGAGGTTTCGTAGTGCTCGAGGGCAGACGGTGCGGTGTTGTACCTGTCGTAAGGGAAACGTGCGAATCCCAGGAGGTGACGCGCGTAGGACTGAAGGTAGCCGTAGAAATGTACGTTTGGTGAATCGGGGTTACCTTCGATCATAGACGCTAAGGTTTCGAAGCCTTTGTAATCGTAGATGTAGATTTTTTCTCCTTTGGTCTAGAAAATAAACATTGCGATTTAGTTTAGGGGAGGTATGGACTTGCAAAATTAGTAAGGGTAATGATTTTGACCATGGTCCTCTTGGGTTAGAACTGCGTAGTATGAGTGGTTGTTTATAACTTTACAAGATCCATCACCACAGTAGCTCAGTGGTGGTGTTCGAGGTTTACGAAACCAAATGTCTAGGGTTCAATCCCCCAAAAGCAAAGAAAAGCATAAAAGACACAGGCACGCCTTTCACCAAGGCATCCTCTTCCCTAAGGACTCTAAATTTGTAAGTAAACATGATTCAGATTCTTTCTTCCGCCTTCTTTAGTAGAAGAAGGTGTATTATATGAAAAGGCTAAATGACATCAGTTGGAAAGGAAATCAAGGGAAAAGCAATGGATATTCAATTGAGATGTTAATGGAAAATTAAAATACTTACATTAATTACGTATCCTGAGTCTATGGCATCGCGTATGCGTCTTGCAAAATCTTGTACAAAAATATAAGACCGAGAATAATTGCTATAGAATGGGTAATTGACGTCCCTGTGGCTCTTAAGAATCATTTTATCTGGTCGAACTGGAAATACTAAGCCGTTGTGATACTGTAAGGATGGATAGAAGTCAGGTTCTATGGCACACGTCCAATCGAGTACAGGAATGGTTCCGACATCATGCGAGAGCCTTTCGAGGTAATACCTAGCCAGAATTTGCTGATGGATATAGTAGAATAATTCCCCGCGCCTTTCTTCGGCGGAAATTAAATCGCTTCCCATCCAGAAGGGATAACGCAGGTTGTACTCGTAATAGTAGCGGTTCAAGTCGATGTCATCGGTGAAGTATGGAACCGCCCTTTCAGGATGGATGTTCTTCACGTACCGCTCGTAGTAAGTCTCCAATATTTTGTGACCTTCAACTGCATCAGTTTTAATTGTTAACATCCTCAGTAACATCCAGCATATTTAGAATTACCTGTTTTCTTTCCTTGCATCTGCTTGTAAAGTTGTGCCGTGTACATTGTTTGGATGTCGAAGAAGTAATATGGATAGACTTCATAGATCGGAGTTAATGTGCAGTGACGGGTGTCAGGCCTGTGGAGGACAGCAGTGGAAAACGCGTAAAGGAACAAACCCTCGTTTAGAGTCCTGCGAGCATAATAGGCAGTCTCCAGGAAGGTTTGCACGTCCTTGGCGTAGTAGAATAGGTCGAAGAGAGCTCTCGCTTGCTTCAGGTGTGTGTAATCGAAAACGGAAAAGACTCGTCCTTGCGGGAGATTGTAGTTCTTGTATTGGTACAAGTATTCCCGTACATAACGTGCGTCCTGAAAACAAAAATGGTGTTTCCAAATTTCGAAACGCCTTCGGAAAATCACAAACCTTGTAATTGTCGGTGTGGGCTTCTGGTGTGTATGTCGTTGCTAGACATCTCTTGTTACATGTTGGCTGGGTGATGTATCGCAGTAAATCGTCCACGTCCTTTTGCACATCACAAACCCCTTTAAAATAAAAAATTATACAAATTTCTTGGATCCCCATCACTCCCCGTGCATTTCTGAACATACTCATTTTCTACATGCCCTGGAGGATTGAAAACAATTCTTCTGTTATCAATCCATGCAAATTTAGGAGAAGAGGAGCAGATATTTACAATAAATAGACGAAATATAATTAAGGGGAACCAAAATGCCTTAGGGCTGTTTGAACAAGTCATTTGGAGAAGGATTTGAAAAATACTAAAAGAATTGACACAAAAGGAAATTGAAAATTCTAAAACAATTGTGATTAAAAAAATAAGGGAATAGTTATATGATATTATAAAGTAAATTTCGTGATTTTTTTTTAAACTTACCTGTTTCCGTTGGGATTGCCGATCCCAATGATAACACGAAGAACCCCAGGAAAATTACGATCGCCTTCATGATGGATGCTTGGACACCTCGAGTGTAATCAAAGTAGAAGAAGACTGTTCTTTTATATGAACTACCGTAAACTTTCCGACCTTTGAAAATGCGATAAAGATTATTGCCGCGTCAATCTTTTCTATTGATAGTTTATTGATTGTGTAATTATTTACTGCTCCGAACAATGTATTTTTCTTGAGCGTATCTTCTTTTTTGCTGTAATCAGTTAATTAAGAAGGGATTTGTGTTGTTATTATTGTTTTTTTTTTCTTACTGTAATTGGGGGTTACTGACTGGGGCGGTATTTTGTAGGGAAATCGTCTATTCTCACATCTGAGTTTAAGAAATCTAACAAGAAACAATTAGTTATTTAAAAAAAAGCTCTTCATTCTTGTAATGTAAAATAAAGAAGTGAACTCGAAAATAAGGTAATTTTATTATCTCTGTTACTATTGTCTTTTTTAAATAAAAAATAAAATCAAATTCCACTTTTTTAGTAAAATCTTCAGTATCCTAAAATTAGAAGTCATTCATTTATTTTTTATTTATTGAAATCATCATCAAATTGTCTGAAATTATTTAAATACATAGATATAATTAAAAATAAATTGCGGCTAAAACATAGCAAAAATAATTACTGAAATGCATCTTGTTTGTAAACTTTATTTCAGCAGCAGAATGAATTTTTATCAAAGTACTTTAATTAAGTAAGTATATACAGGGTGACTGGACAATTATTTCACCAAAGAAAGAAACACGAAGAGAAGCGATATCCTAGACTCCCGGAGTATGGGAAAAATTCTATGTACTTTAGTTTTCGAGAAATAATCAAAAGTTATACTCAATTTGTCCCCTGATTAAGAAAGAGCACCAGATAAACGCAATACAGTTATAAAAGTGTTTTATAGTTTTATGATTGTTAAGACGGTCGACTATATGGCAACCATCATTTTTTCTAAACTTTTTTCATCGTATAACCGCTTTTACTTAAATGTCATAATTTTGACTTTCACATCTGATATTTGCATCTTTCTGTCTCATTTTGTTACAAAAAAATAATAGTTTCCTTATAATCTATACATTTCGTAAGTATAAAAATTAATTTTTTAATTCAAATTTTGATGACAGTGAATCTAATGAATCCTAACCACATTCATCTGACACTTATAATTTTAAATGTTTTTCCGTGTAATTCACCTGGACGTCCTCAACCTTTGACAACTTGATCCTTACTCGTCTTCCGTCTGGCAAGTACCCCGAGTCGCCTCTTTTTGTTATTCTTGGGAGGTTTCACCGACCAAGTTCCTTGCTGTCAAAGGATGTTTTATTTTCCCTTGAAGCTTACCCAGGAATTCAGAAAACTCCATCCAATTCAGATTGTTTTGGACGTCCTGGAGCCACGCGACCTCTTCTTTCGGTATGTGGATGGTAATCTCTTCTTTCTTTAAAGGATTGTTGATTTGAGTTAGATTTTTGTAATTTTTTAACTAAATTTGCCCTCTGAATTTTTACTTTATTACTTCTTTTTTAATTTCAACTTTGAAATTTACTTTGTATGACTTTTGTAATATACGTATTTTTATTTTCAGATGATGTTTTTGGTGTTTATGTTGTTGACTGTTTTATGAAAAACGATTTCAAATTATTAAACTTTTGAAAAATTGGATTCCTCTCTTTGGTGCTCTTCCCTTTATTTTTGAACCATTATGCTGAATCAAGTAATATCACAGCAATATGTTCGATTATTCAGTTTAATAATTATTAGAGAATTCCAATCACATGAAACATACATTGTTTGACAGTTAATAATAAAACACTAAACTGGCTAATAGTTCGTTGTCATGGAAACCAAAATTACGAAATAAAGCGTCCGGACTTGTAATGATCTGAAGAGTCCTAATATGTAAAAATATATAATTTAAAATAAGAAAGTTGAAACCGAAAGCCCTACGGTGCTCAACAGTTTGTCGAAAAATTCATTATTTAATTTAATTTATCCGAGTTTCATGTAAATCGATTAAAAAATAAATATTCTGGAAAGATAAACACATTGCGTGGGACGCCCGGTATATTTAAATGAAAAACAAAAATTTTCAAATTTAAGTATGATAAATAAAATTAATTATACCAGATGTCCATGATTTTAGAAAATTCTTCAGTATCCTAAAATTGAAAATGTTAATTTACTTTTTATTTTAGAATTCGAAATTTGTAAAGAGTGATCAAAATAAAAACGAATTAGAGCATGCATTGGAATGTGAATGTGTCTTGGATAACGTCACACTAATAAAGGGCTTTCAAATAAAAAACTTCTCTAGCATGCACTGGAAATGCATGTCTGTGCAAGTGTATCACCTTATTTTTGAAAAAAGAAGACTCTTCAGATATTTAAAATGTTGTATTTATAAAACATGTGGAAACGTTCATTACGAAAATATGATTTAAACATGAAAACCGCTTCACAGGACAGTACGACAGAAATTAAATTTTAACAACACCAAAATGTATCTGTCAGTTGACAACGCAAACGTGTAATAAGCTAAGACATGCCTTTCTCGGTCTTTGTCATTTCATGGCATACTGTGAGAAGTTTTTAAATTGAAAACCCGTTAATAATCGTCAATCAATTGTGACATAAGTAATACGCCGAAAATTTTATTAATGTTAGTCACGCAATTGTTCGTAGGTTTGGAAAAGTGTCTTGATGTAAGCAGTGTAAGTCATTTCACGCGTCTGCTTTCATTTTTTAAAAGTAAAACGTTTTTCTTGCTTTGGATGTTTTAATTTCAAATTGAGGTTATGTTCGAATAGAAAAGTCAAAAGTGTTTGAAGGAAAGTCCGTTGAATTAAATTCATTTGATCACTTGTTATATCAAACTTGAGTGTAGTAAATAAAAATTGATATATGTATACTAGGTATTCGCCGAGTGTGGTTTTTTTTAGCTATCGTCTAAAATATTTAACACACAAGAAAGATTCAAACTTTACGTTTAACAATTCCGCGTTTGACACGTTTCCATTTCAATCATTCATATCTCAAATTTTATCTTTAATTTTTTTTTAAAACGTCTCACTTTAGCTACAGGGGACTGTCATAAAATTAGATATCTATCCAAATTTGTAATAATATATAAAGTGTTCCATTAGAAATAAGAATCTGAACAGCCTGTACAGTGGAAATTAATTTTACCCTATAGAATTGAATAAAAACAGCAAAAAAAACACTCGTTGGATATCTGGTATAATTCATTAACAGCTGAATATGAAACAATTGTTTAACCGAGTACATTTTATATATATTTTTTTTAATTGTATACAGTGATCCATGCAATTTTTTTGAAAACAAAGCCAGAATTAAATAAATATACTTATACCAATTAATATCCAGATTTGTCAAAGGACCAATGTTAAAATATTTTTCAAGTTGTAACCAGAATGCGTTCTAATGACTATTAGAACGTTTAAATTTAAAAAGAAGAATGTAATCATGTTTTGCAAGTGAAGGACAACATTTTGAACATCTTATTGTGATGTTTTTCACTTTAACGTAGGTTAAATTATTTTGGCGTTTGTTTTAAAAGTAATCTTATCTTTAGACGTAAGTTTGCACATTTTCATGGCCCATTCTGGCCTGTTTTCAATAAATCGCATGGTATTGGCATTACGTAGCAGTTTGTTACTATACGATGAATAACTACTGTAGTAAGGCTATAATTGAATCTCACATCGTCGGAAAGTTACAGAAAACGCTGAAACATCTTATTAAATAACGGCAAACATTCTTGTTTTTAAGTTGAGTTCATTTACTTTATCAGTTAGGTTGCTTAATCAAATAAATGTTAAGGAACTTTTTTTTATTAATAATAGTGGAAATGTTTGGGAATTTCTCGCGGCCGATGTCTACTATCAGCAATATTCGTTTACATAATTTATACAGAGCGTAATAATTGTTATAAAACTGATTAATATTCAATCTAGAAATTAACAGAACTTCTTAAAACAATAATAAACTATTCCTAATGTCTAAATCACTTTTGTTTCCGAGAATTTTAATTTTTTTAAATGCTTTTAAGAATAACACGGAAACGGAAGTCTTGATATTTGGTGTGATTGTTTAGTTGATGATTATTTTTTTACTTATTACTTCTTATATGGAGTGTTACTTTTTTAGGAGACATGTAATTTGAAACTTATTCAATGTATCTGTTGATGATGATGAAGAAATTCGGTATGAGGACAAAGCATTTGATTTAATAAAATAATAAATTTCAGATCTCGGGCGCTCCTGAAAAATTATTTTAGCTTTTAGCTTCGGGGATAAAAGTTAAAAGAAAAGGAAATAGTAATTATAGAACTTTTAGATTGAATAAAAACAGCAAAAAAACACTCGTTGAACAATTGTTTAACCGAGTACATTTTATATATATTTTTTAATTGTATACAGTGATCCATGCAATTTTTTTTAAAACAAAGCCAGAATTAAATAAATAAAAGTTAAAAGAAAAGGAAATAGTAATTATCGCCATAATCCCATAATTTAGGGAAATTTAAATTACGATGCACTAAATTAAAAAATCTGTTATTTAGTTTTGAAAATACTGGTAAGCATTTAAATTATTTACCTAATAAAAATTTTATCCTGAAAACATTTATTTTGAAAAAATTGTCTGCGCATAAAACTGTCTAACAAATAATACAGTCCAAAGTAGCTTTGAACACTCTGTATAGAAAGCATCACCACCAATAAAGGACTTTGGACAAAGTCTTTTATCTGGCTAGCCGCATTCTTAGTTTAAAACTGATTCAGAACCATTTTTCTGTGCCGATAAGGGAGTCACACTAGCGTGTCCTGTTACTACCTTGAGAGAAATGATTAGGTACTACCTCGGGTACTACAAATTAGTACATACTGTGTTAAAACAAAATATTTTGTGGTGACAAAAATGCAATATATTTTTGATTTATTATTCAAATTAACATAAAATGTACAAAATTCAAACTTAATAACTATGGTAACGGTGAGAGTTTAATTAAAAATTTTACAGAGGGAGTCACGCTAATAAGAACTGCAACGAATTAAGAATAAAAGGAGAGAGTTATACTAAGAGGAGTTTCTTGTCCAAACTGGTCACTAAATATGGCCGCTGCATCTTGTGGGCGCACACAAACGTTTTACAATAGCTTTGTTCGCGGAGCAAATGCCGAACTTATCCGGAATGTATTCTAACCTGTACAACTTAAAATTTAAATAAAATTCGGCATTTTTGTTTTCCACGAACGATTTCTAACATTTTAGAAATATTAAGAAACGATTCTAAAATAGTTTGTGGAAAACAAAAATCCCAAATTTTGTTCAAATTTTAAGTTGGTTTCAGGTTAGAATCCATTCCGGATAAGTTCGGGATTAGCTGGGTCAGTGTTGCCAATTCGTGGGAATTTTCCCGATTCGTGGGAATTTCTTCCCTTAAAATTGCAAAAAGGGAAATTTCTTGAGAAAAAGGGTATTTTTGAAGACAAAATTACTTAAAATTTGAGGCAGATCTTGACAAAAATGCATAAAAATAGCTTCAAATTCCAATTTGAGGGGAAAAACAACCATAAAATGGAATTTTTGTCCCAATGTGAGGGGAAAACGAGTGTCAGTAGTTGGCAACGCTGAAGTGGGTCGTTATGAGCGTTTGAAAACATAACCTTATTTTTGTTGATGTTTGTGTTATAGGTGCTTTCTATGGGTGCTTTCATTCTTCAAGACGTTTCACTGACTGAAATGTTTTCTCCTTGTCGCCGAATCAACATCACTGCAAGAGATCTTTTTCCTGTAACGTCCATTTTTACTGAACAAGCTTTATAAGGTTATGTCCATGGATAGGAAAGTCTTAAGCTAAGTTCACATGCATTGCGGAAACGCAAAATTTTTATTGCGGATCGTTTCTAATTGGTTCAAAATTCAAAATGAACCAATTAGAAACGATCCGCAATAAAAATTTTGCGTATCAGCAATGCATGTGAACTTAGCTTTATGTACAAGGTCGTGCAAACATTTGAGCGGGAAATACAAATTTTAGTTCGTGCCTAGAGACACGAGATGGCGACAGCAGCTACCATTGTTGATAAAATAGGACATTAATATGAGAATTTACTTATGTGAATCACAAGTTGTGGTGTGATTAATGGTGGGTGTATTTTTCTCAACAAAAAATGCACATGTTCCCAAAAGATGAAAAGGTAGGCATTATTTAGTAAGTTTTGTTAGAACAATCCATTGTCCGTAAACTATAACCTATAAAGTTTATAAATTTCAGATCTCGGGAGGCGGTGAAAAAATACGTGAAAGCTACAACATATGATCATTAATTTATCACAAACACAAATGTTCAATTAGTAATTTATTAAAGTGAATAAATTTTACATTCGAGATGTCAATGTAACATCATATTAACTAAGACAAAAAATTATGTTTGACGGTCATACGAAATTTGAAATTATATGACTTTATGTTTAATACATCTATATAGGTCACAGTTTCATATCAGTATAAATACATATTATAAAATGTTTATTTGCAATAAATTACATATTTTTATTTTATTACTGTAATCGAAAATGTCAAGTGTTTTAATAGAATTATTAATGTCATATATTACAGTAGTTCTATTAAAATATTTTAGCATTTTCTTTTTCCAAAAATTCAAAAATTATATTAAACATCGGACAAGAACTTGCTTTAGGCCTGTGTGATACCATGCAAGATTTGATAACATTTTTATTACAAAGTGAGCGAGATGAGCTACCAGTGTATTCTGATTGGTTGAATTGGCACTTCTCGCTCACTTCGTAACAAAAATGTTATCGAATCTTGCATGGTGTCACACGGCCCAAAGTAAAAATTATATTTTAAATTAATACTTGAAATAATTAAAGAAACCTGCATTGAAAATTAAAATAGTACGTGACTAGAGATACGAGATGGCGCTGTTCTCGTGCAAGAAAAATATATGTCTTTCCCATCTATTGGTGCTATTCTGACCTGAAATTTAAGGAAATTTAAGCCTCTTTAAAAATGTAAGTCTTAAATATCAAACAGTTAAAGAGTTAAAGAAAAGTTGCTATTCTGAGCGTTCTTTAAAAATTTAATTTCTTAAATTTGTCTTTAAATATTACAGTGACGAAAATGTCGCTGTAAATGCTTAAAGAATTTGAACGGACTATTGAAGTAAGTGCGTTTAAATAAATTATTAGAATAATAGGCGGTATATTGGTAGTTTTTGCTGGTTGGGTATTAAAGGAAGATCACAGAAGGTAATTATTTGTAAATAAATATAAAAATACTATAATTAAATAAAAATTTACAGGAATTACTTAAGAATTGAAAGAAGACTAATTAGAGATGCAGAGAACACTTTCGAACTTTCTGATATCAGTTTTATTTCTAATTTTCGACTTACAAAACAATTAACTCATCAACTGATTGATAGACTACAACATTTAACTTTGGATTTATAATTCCAGTTCTGAAAACAGAATGTTCTTCTAATATATTTACATATAACTCCAGTTGTTCAGTAATGAATTCACAGCTGAAGTAAATACGTAAAATAATGTGTTCTGCAAATTTTATTTTATGTATTGCACAGACGAGCTATTCGGTGCTACTCGGAGCTGCTCAAATGTGTTTCAATTGCATTTTGAACAGCTCGGAGTAGCTCCGAATAGTTCGTTTGTGCAATTAGAAAGCGCCTATTGATTATTTCTGCTGTCGCAAATTTAGACTGAATAAGCGTTCAGCAATATTACAACAGTAACTTTTAGTTTTTATAAATGTGAATTACAGATTTCACCCATTATTCAGTTTGAGGTTGCGACAGTTCACAAAAGATATTAATCTTTCTTAGAACTGCAACTGCCTGTTTCCATTATTTCTTAATTTCTGAAACGAATAATTCAAACAAAAATATTCTCCTAATAATTTATTTTTATCTTACCTTTCAGTCAAAACATAAAACTTAAATACATAACCTATACACTGAGATATCTGACACTTCTTTCATTTGAATGAAGTTAGCTTTTATTTAACGTTCCCGGAAATACCCGGAATTTAAAGAATATGTTAAAGAGATTGTCTCAGAATACCTATTTCATCATACTCTTTAAACGCTTGCTTTAAAGAGGCTTTAGGTTAAATAGTTAAAGACTTAAAGAATTAAAGAGCAAAATCTCAGAATAGCCCCATATATCTTTCTTTATTTATGGTTATGTCAAATGTCAATGCTTAATTTACGTATCCGCAGGCGTTCCATTTGCACTGGTACGCTCACATCGAATTTTCCATGGAACGATGTTACAAGTCATCGCGAGCATGAGTAGCGTGAGCATTATCTGGAACTTACCCAATAACATATTAATGTATCGTTTGCATATAAACGGTGAGCAAATAAAAATCAGATTAGAGTAGCCGGTGCAAAGGAAATGTACGTCTGTGATTAGATAAATAATCATCAAAATCCGGCAATCGCTTTCACTACGGATGTAAACAAACAGCCATATTGTAGAAACTGACCTACCGCAAAGTGGTAACTAATGTAATTGCATTCCCCCAGTGCCGCATCTTCCCTCCTGTTATTCATTCCTCGTTGGAGAATGACGTCAAAACTCTCTATTTAAATCGTCCGAAAATTGCGTCATTTTGATGTCATTTTCGCATACGAATCTTTTTCGAACGGGTTAAGAATATGGCCCTCGGTCCATTATTAATTTAGACTTTCGCCGTCACATGATAAAAAGCGATCAATATGAAAATGAATTAGGGTACGCGTTGGAATTTAAATGCATGTCTTAACGTCATATTAATACTAATTGTCAATCAATTGTAACAAAAATAACACGCCGGAAATGTCGTTTAATGTTACTCACGCAGTTTGAGTTATTAATAGAGTTCAAACGTGTCTTGATGCAGCAGGCAGTGGTCGTTTTATGCATCTGCTTTAATTTTTTTTAAATAAAACTGTTTTCTTGTTTTATAGAAACGTCAATGTGACTGAAGGAACGTTCGATCATAGAATAACCCCAATATAGAAAGCCATCTTGTGCAAAAACATCCGTTCTCGAAATGCCGCCATCTGTTTTCCCGATCCCGTACTATATTACATTAACGCGGCAATTTTGAAATACTTGTTTTTATTTTTCAATCATATAATGGGATTCAGAAGCATTCGTTTAATTTAATCATTCAAAATAAACATTGTTATAGCTTTAACTATGTAAGTATAGTAACGTTTACTTCGAACAGATGATTAAATTAAACGAATGTTTGTGAATGTATGTATATAGTATGTTATCTGCGACAATAAATAAAAGTCAAATAGTTTTAATAAATCTACTTATATTTTATTTTATATAAATTCGTGTGAACTACAAAAATACGGTAATACTAAAAAAAATTCTTAAAAATAATAATATGAAATTGATTTGACACAAGATCATCGCAAAAAAATAAAACTTTTAAGACTTTTAAAATAAAATAACCATATTAAATACTGATTTAAGTGATGGTTTTGCTCGTTGAAATGATATGAAAAATAAAACTCTAGTAAAAGAATAATTTATATTTGAAACCCTTACCCTTGATAGACCAAATTTTTCGCTTTTTTAAAAGTGAATCAATAACTATAAACACTTTAGCCACCAATTTATAATTATTTTGAGAAGAGAATGTTAAAAGTAAAAAAGTTTATTAGTAACAATATAACTCCAAAATTAAAGCATATTGTTTCCGATGTGGACAGGCCCATCTTAACATATACTCCAGTATTCACTGTATGAGTAGGGAAGTCCTGGTAAAACCTAACTAGAGTATGTAATGAAACTGCTGTAATTATTAGTATATGTAATTACAACAATTCTAACGATATCATATAATAAAATGATAACTTAAGTGTTTAGTGCATATTCAGTGTCCGTTTCAAACAATTTGTGATACAATTTTCATTGGACAAGAACCTGCTTTAATTAACAAACAACAAAAAGATATTAAATTACTTTAAAATTAAACAACTATATTTTCGATGGCTCGTTTAGTAAAGAGTCTTATTTTTCATATTAAATACATAACAAATAAATGCAAAGCAGGCATATTTCTGGTCAATTTTTTGGTCAATTCTATATGCATCCACAATATGGGACCAAGAAGCTACTATTTTTTTTTCCATTCATAAAAAAACCAAATGCTTTTGTAATAAATTATTTCTAACACTCTTTAAAAGATGTGGAGGGTCAAATATAGGTATAATTTCTTGCTGATTAATTATCATTACATTTTCTTTAACTTCAACACCGTTTAAAATAGCACTTCTCTTTGTGTCACTTAATAAATCATTGATTGCTTGAATATTTGTTACTCCTTGATCACATATTGTAGATACAACTGTAAGTCCCGCTTTTGAAGCCTCAACCACTATTTCTTTAACAAACCTAACAAGACTTGTTCGAGAGATTGAGGATTTCGTAAAGGCAAAAGCCACCGGTTGCTTCCATCTTTTATAAATTCCACGAAGCATAAAAACACACACATGGTCAGCAACCTCTTTTGTTCTAGTCCACCCATCATCTTGAAATCCTATGATTGGCTTTGAAATTCCGGGTTCTATTCGCACTTTATTCAATGTCGCTTTTAAAGTTGTTGTAGATGGTAGAGTAAATAATTTTGATAAAAATTTATAAGATTTTGGTCCTGCCTTCCAAATTGCTATAGCATCGGCTCTTTGTTGAAATGTAAACCTGTGTCCTTTGAGTTTTTTCCCAGTATTTCTAAACTGACTTTCAAAAAAACGTTTTTGAATAGGATTAAATTTCTCTGCGAGTTTTTCAAACTTATTCGATAACTTTTCGGCTGCTTTTAGCGATTGCGAAATCTGTGCTTTTTCACGTTTTAATCGTGCAACTCTTTTCTGGAGATGTTTTGCTTCTTGGTACAGTGCTTGTTCTGTAGGACCCAGAGAGTTATTTTTCCTATAATGCTTCAAACTCACCTCCTGCGCCATTGGAAACCCTATAAATATATGTCAAAGTGTAAACACGTTTAATATTTAGGACAAGAACATTCTTACTGCAGTACAGTGATCCATTAGAAGATTCTTGTACTTCTCTCACATCAGTGAATGGTGCCACTAAAGCTGGCTCCTTGGAAGAAGAAGGTAACATGGAAATTCCCATCAATTCTAGTGAAGTACCTACAAAAAAATAATAATAAAATCTCTTAAGAGGCTAACATAATGTTGTGTAACTTTTTATTGTATCTCGTTGAACAAATCTGAATCAACTTATTAATTCAAAATTATAAATGAAAATTAATTTAAAAAAATTGAATTTTACCTGATGGCTGTAAATGAGGTGCAATTGAAGTTGTAGCTGATATGTTTGATTGCGTATGCACTAGCGTGGGGATTAGTGTAATTCTTTTCCTTGGGCTCACATTTAAAATATCTCGATATTCTTTAGGAGGAGTTGAAATATCTAATACTATTGTTGCAGTACGAGATGTGGAAGGCTCACAATCTATGTTGCTTTGTAGCGCCCGGTAAGACCTCTCTATCAATTAGAAATCATTATTATTATATGATTATTGTTATATCACCTCTTGGTAAATTTACAGTAGGTACTGCATTTCTTTTTAATTTTACCGACCCATCAGTGACAAAATCTTCAGTACTCCTAAAATGATCCACACATACAAATGAACGCTTGAAAATTTCTTCACTGGTTAAGTGCAGATGTTTCGGATTTGAAACTGCACTTCTCCAAGCTTCAAACTTGTCCAAAAATCTTTTTGGATTTGGAAATTGGAATGAGGGCTTTTTTATGTCCGCACACACAACATGAGTGGGATCCCTTTGGAATTTCCATTTTCGACAGCGACTCTAAAATATATCAGTTTAGTTAATAATATGTTATTATTCTTGGAAATACATTCTTATTATAGTTTCGAATTTTATTTCAGACTTCAGATTCACTAAATATTCAAATGTGTTGTGAATGACTTACCTGCGACTGTACTTAAGAAATTTCTGTTAAATTATATATAACAAACTAACACACAACAGCAAAACGAAACACAGCTAACAAATTAACAATATTAACTCAAATTACTGATATTATATTACACATAAAACACAATCCATACAAAATCAGAAAAAACTGACATTAATGACAATATATTTTATGCTCGACCATTCCACCGCCTTATAAATTTTTTTACCCTATAATATCCTTGGAGACAATTGTATGACAATGGTTTCGGTGATTTGTGGTTTCCATGAATATTACAAGATCATCGGATCTTAAAGGAATTCTATTTATCGGCATAATATATCGCAACTACTGCCGCGACACCCGAAGTCCCGATCCCGTACTAAGCAAAAAAATGGAACGACCTTGGTAATTCAAGACGATCGGCCTGCGTTCGATGAACTAAATGTACACATGCGTGTTTAGTTGCATCGCCAACCCTAATTCATTTTTTATTTGATCACTTCTTACTAGTAAGGGCCTATTAACGATGTGGCAATTGATGCCTGACGCTTACTGTATATAATTGGAGTGAGGCTTTTCGGTGTTTTTAGTAACCGGTATGATATCGATCTAAAATCGATATGGTTATGGGTGCGTTTTTAAAGTGTACGAACAAGTGTTCGTGTACTCGAACATGTAAAAAGGCGTTTTTAAATACAAATCGAACAACCTAGCTAGCGTTTTAAAATTTCCCGAGTTGTTCGAACATAGTGCTTGAGTTGTATTCTCATGCACCTACTCGGCAGGAAGTGCACGAAGTACAGTGGCGGGAATTGAGTAAACATAACCTAAAAATTCTGAAGTACGTCGATCACACAACACGATGGATAAGTTTGTTTTTTATTAATTAATGTTTGATGTGTCGCTCGTTCAGGTCTCGCGACCAATCCCAATGCTGTTATTCTGAGTAAATACACTCATTAATTATAAGACATATGAGTGTTCCTTTCCGAGTTAAATTAACAGAGATCAGTTTTACACTTCTTACGAACAATGCGTATCGGAAGTAACGCAAACATTGTAGATTACAGTACATACTAGTTTTAATGAACTTAATTAGTAGTAATCGTATTTCACTTTAATCTCGGTCGCCAAATTACAACGATCAAAATTTAAACAAAAGTTGAGTTGAAGAACTTTGAACGACGTAAATAGAAACTACAGAAACTTCTGTAATTTTTCAGAATTAAGCAAATTAACGAATTTCTGTAGAGCAAGTAAATGCAGCAGGCGAAAATTTATTGTCGACGTAATCTCAACGCCAGGATCCAATGAAGCTCTAAAAACTGACATAACTGTCTAAATTTAGTCCCGTTCGGAAATTCTTCGAATAATTTCGGTGTACCTACTTATAAAAAGAATCGGATTGTTTTGATGGTGGATTTCCTAATTACGTTCTGATTCCCTTTCTAAAAGGATTATATTTTGCTTTACTAAATTAGATACTACGACTATATTACTACAGATCTTCATTAGGTTTTCAAATATCAATGTTTCTTTTAAATATTTACACTTTCATGACTGAAATGACTCTATAAAATTTGAATTAGTAGAGATTTAAAATTTTACATTTCGATATACCTATCTTCAACTATAAATAAATTATGTGTATTCTATCGTATACATAATTATATAAAATAGTTTGTCATTTTAGTTTGGGTGACTGGTACTTGCAGTATTTTTTCTTCAATGTATTTCTGAATTATTGTTGGCCACACTGTTTTCTCCCAAAGTTCTGCATTTTTCTTGGAAGCATTGGTAGCTTCTCCATGGTGTTTTTTTAAATCTGTCCGTTCGTCCATTGGAACAAACAAATGGCGCTGAAATTACAAAATTTCATTTTTGTCTTCTTTCATAATTGTTCTGTTTTATTTACGTATATTGTTATCATCAGCCATATCTTGCTGATACTTCTAAGAATATCTTTGTGTTATTTTAGCAGTAAATGCGTCTGAGATGGGCTTGAAACGGGCTTATTTATTTCACCATTTTGTGCTATTTATTTTGGCAGAAGGGCTTACTTTCAACCCAACTATAAACTCTCTAAAAATAATGCACTATTTTCCTCGTTCATGTTTACTTCATGCAAAAAATTAATTCTTGTTTTATTTTTTTACTACTACTACTACTACATCAGGCCTTTCTATTATGTGCAAACATGTTTACTTCTTTCTATTGCATGTGCTCTTCTCTGCTGTTTTTTCACTTCTTTTTGACAGATTTTTCGTGGTCTTTCTCTTCTGTTATTTATCTAGGAATCTATTTATGTGGCCCAACTATCCTCCAAGTCTCTTGCAATTTCTTCATGATACATTTTTCTTTTCTTTCTCTTTCTAAATTACTGTAGAGAAGTACTTTAGTTATCAAAATATTGGTCAATTAAGAAAAGAAGTTTTTGATTTTTGTGCAATCGTAAAACATTATTATTATTACATTCTGGTTACTCTGGTTCCAAAAGTTAACGTCCTCATAAATTTCGTTGCATTGCAAAACGCAAAAGCCCATAACCGAGCCACTTCACGTAATCGCAAGAGGGCATTCGAATCTGTTCGCATTTGCGTCGAAACTGTACTGAATTGGTTTCTATTTTCGTTCGGAGGCAATTAAAGAAAGAAATAAACGGAACGGGGTTAATTCGAAGCCAGTCTGTTAACTGATAACGCATCTTTCATTGCCAGCGAATGTATCTCCTGCGCCGTTACATGTGTTTTCTGTCTGAATTTATTTCCGTGCCCGAAAAAGCATCACTCATCTCGGGAACTGTATTGTATTACGGTGGGCGGCCGTAAATTTTCCTTTTACCGACGACGTTTTACACGTGGCACTAATTATAAGAGGAAATCTCATCTCCGACGTTTGTATTTTTAATTTGCTTTGTGGAGGTTTCCAATAAAAACGCTGGGCATTGTGTATATTTCATACGCCAAAATTTATTTTTATTCGATGATGTATTAAAAAGTTTTCAGCGCACATTGGCTTTGGCAGTGACAGTGGCGGGATTATTTCGAACTTCTGCGAATCCAAGAAACTATAAAACGCTTTAACGGTTTTTGCGTTTCTATTTAATTGGACAACGCGGCTTCATCGTCAGAACATTATAAGAAAGTTTACATGGCATAGAAATGAACATTTAAATTCATTTTCTATTTATGTAGATACATAACTACATAAGCAACAAAAAACAAAAATTTAAGGTTATGTACATGTAAATATGACATATTAGCGTTTTTATATTCTAGCGATCGAGCAAGTGTTTGAACAATTTGGAAATTGTTCGAACATATTTGGTTTGAACAGTAGGTGTGATTTAAAAACGCACCCTATGTGATTTCGATACAGTATTAACGAAAACTACGATACAATATTACCTGTGGACAGTAAAAAGTTGAATAATTTTTTTCGTCCAACATATTACATTAACCAATCTCTTGAAAACATGCACCAATTAAACTTTCATATTTAACGCAGCTGCAATGTTGTTCACCCTTTTGTCGGCCATGTTGCAATTAAAATTAACAGCGACCTCTCACGTTGACAGTTAGGTCGTGAATAGCTTTTTTTACAAGCGTTTAGATTCTAGAGCCTGTGACATGCAGGTCAGCAACAGCCAATTAGGTTTAAAACGAAACGCGGGAAAGTTAAATTATTTATAACCATTAGCAAAATTACTTTCAGTGCTGTAGTTTTATTAGTTGCTTGTCCAACCTAGAGGTAAACATTATTTACATTATTTATGAATAAGCAAGCATTGTGTAAAATAAGTCCTTTAAGAACAGACATTTATTTTTTTAAAGTTATTTTTAGTTTACATTTTTACTTGATTCACTATACGGTAACAATGAAAAAGAATTTAATATAAAACAAAAATGTCAAATAAAATGGAATTCTCTATTTTAAATTATTTGATTCACTGTGCAGTATTATTAGAAGGTATTTAAATAAAATGGAACTCTGTGTTTTAGATTGCCCAAAATTTTACTGTAACAAATAAAGGTAAAGAAATCTTTGATTGCTTTTCTGCAACCGGTTTAACGATGCTTTCAGAATTTTTAAAAAAATGTTTCTTTGTAGAAAACAGTCGCTGTGGGCAAATTCTCTTAAGCTAAGTTCACATGCATTGCGGATACGCAAAATTTTTATTGCGGATCGTTTCTAATTGGTTCAAAATTCAAAATGAACCAATTAGAAACGATCCCCAATAAAAATTTTGCGTATCCGCAATGCATGTGAACTTAGCTTTATTCGGTGGCATTATGGACATCGACTGATTCAATATATTGGTCACCTTAAAACTGCTATTGATTAATTCTGCTGAAGACTTTACTGCTTCTAAACTGGCTTTCATTGATTTAAAATTATTTTGTGCTATCTTTAGTTCTTCAGTCGATTGTATTTCGTTTATTTATACTCGATTTTTAACGAAAGTGTTACAAGAAATTTCTTTATTTTTTAAAATTTCTTTTCTTAAAACGCATTCATTTCATCTATAAACTCAACATCCACTTCATTTGTAATCTCATTAACTTTTACATTTTAAAGTTAAACCATTTCTTACAGAAATATTTTAAACTTGTTAATGTTGTTAAAATTTGATCTGTAAACTATTAGAAGAAGCTGATAAATAAAAATTAGCGAAGGCTCAGCAAAAGGAAAAAAAAATTTAAACAAAAAATTCTTTAAAATAAATGGTTTGAAGTATGTGCCTTAAGTCACTAAAACGCTGTCGAAATCGGTGTGGGAAATGCAATTTATTTATTCACAACTGTGTCTACGATGACATGTTTCGGTCTGGGACCATTCTCAAATCTATAAAGAATTAAATAAATTAACGCTTAAAGTACATAATCATTAACAAAACAAAGACAAACCTTACAAAAGTCGGATGATTAAAAACGTTGCATGTAAGAGGCCATTTTGTAGGTGGCTATGACATTAAGTAAAGTCAAGACCGGTAACATGAAATGATTCGTGAAAATTCCCTAACACATGGGAAACAAAAATAAAGTTACTAAACAATAAGATATACAATTTAACCTTAACAACAAAAAATTTGAAAGTGACAGCGGATAGTAAAACAAAACAAAAACAAAACAAACTAAAACAAAAACACAAACTAAAAAATAAAATTGAATGAGACCTAAGCCTAAAGATTAGTAATTAAGAGATATTCCAATTAATGAATTTGAAAAAATTAAAGTGGGGGAAGACAATCTGGTCGTTGAGCAGGGTGACGTACCTATTGTTCTTCGCCAAGAAGATTTCTAAAGCTTCAGCGATATTGAGTTGAAGGCCTTTAGGGAGTTGATGGAGTAATTTGACAAGAGGGTTATTGTCAGATGAATGTCTAGAATCTAACAGGTGGTTAGCAAAATTGGAGTCCGTTTTTCCCAGCCTGGCCGAAGCCAAATGTTCTTTGACACGGGTAGAGAGATTACGACCTGGCTAATATAAGTCGCGTTACAGTGGGGCTGCATACAGGTGATAGAGTAAACATCACTTTTTCTCATATAATGTGTCTCATCTTTGGAATTAGAGAGGTCAGTCAATAGGTTGTAATCATTTGAAAAAGTGATCTTTACCCCATCTAGTTTCTTAAGAATTTGTCTGAGTTTCTCGGAAATAGTACCCATATAGGGTAGTGAAACATAAGTGAAGTTCGAGGGTGACATAAGGGTTGGTTCCATGCTGGGGAAAACAATTTTATTGATAAGTATGTTTTTGATTTTGTAAAATAAATTAGAAATAACTTTAATAGGGAAATTATTATTATACGCTACTTGACAAATAATTTTAATTTCATTGGTGAAGTCGGAGAGACTCATAGGTATAGAGAAAGCTCTATAAAAGAATGAGGTGCACAAGAGTGAGGTGCATTTTAGGTGCGTATGACTGTACTCGGCTTCTCTCTTTTTCTGAACCAAATAAAAAAATAATGTGTTATCGTTGGTGAATACTAAACGTCTGTAAATAATTTCTCACATAAAAGTTGTTGCTATAATAAAAGTTAAAAAAAGTTGTTTATTTATGTATATCACAGTTCAAAACATTCTGGACGATGTGGTCACGCGTTTATGTTATCGCCGGCATGTCTGGTTTACAGTTGGTTTTTTTAAATGGCAATGCGGAAAATTCCAGGCTGTCCACCAGCCTTTATAAAACATGATAATCGCTCATTATTATGAATCTCAGTTACGATTAAAATAAAATTATAAATATTATTTTTCCGTTAACTTTTAGAACGTTTTTCAACTGACGCTTCCTTATACAATTGACAACTGAAAATTGAGAAAACTGGCGTTTGGATGAGGTGTGAAATATAAAAAGCAGGAAATTCTTTGTGGAATTAATTGATTTTGAATTTGTATACTTATGTATATTTAAGGGTTCTAGTCCGATCTAGTGCTCTTCACTCTAGAGCACTCTCAAAGTATCTTCATCTCCTGTTATTCAGGCGTTTTCCCGTTAGCTCTCAATTTTGCGCACTAAACACAGTTGACTTTTAAACCCATGAGCTTTGAGTACATACTTACGGGAACGTATTTGTATAAGTGTGACATACGACAAATTGAAAATGAATTTAAAAAATGGTTTAATTAAGCGTTTTATTAAAATATTTGACAGTAATTATTTTTCAATAATAAGTATTTGTTTTGTAGTTATCTTGTAGATACCGTAGGAAGAATTCAAGGGTGGGGCAACATGTGTTTCGAGTACAAAAATAATAGGTGGTGCTTGAGAGGGCAGGGGAAGGACATATTGAGCGTAAAACGCGAACGTCGAAATGTCAATTTGGAAAGTGCGCTTCGCGAATTCTTGGGCTCGTTTGCGTACACAAAGTGGGTAACGGGAAAGCAGCTATTATTAGAGTAATGAAAAGGTTAAATCGCGATATCCTGTGATCACTTTTTGACCTAACATTGCATTAGGATTGACAAATTACAGCTACTTCGCTACTTAATAAGTCATCCTATACAAGGTGGCCAAGCGTGCTGTCAAAGCATATTGAAAGTTTTTTTAAAAAGTTTGTTGCAAGTCGGTTTTGATTGCTCGAGGGATCCACTGCAATCAAAACCGACTTGCAACAAAATTTTTAAAAAACTTATTATTAGACTTCGTACATTTCGGAGTATTGCTATGGCTACTCAATGAATGAGCACTTTTCATTGGTCCTTCATTGCGTAACCATGGCAACGTTCCGAAATGTCCGAAGTCTGGTTATTATATGAGTTTAAAAAACGATGAAAATACTATGATAGTGCTCTAGACCCCTAGAGTAGTGAAACGAAAACGCTAACTAATAGATGAAACAGTTCTATGAAAATAAGAAAATCGTGTTGCAAATCTTTATTCGGTGCTTATAATTTACAAATATAAGTATATACAAATAATTTTAAGTTTAGTCCGAGGGCGAACTAAATTTAAAACCAAGAGATATAAAATAATGAAAGCAGCAAAAGTGAAGTCGGAAAGCCTTAGAACATCGCCGTGTTTCTTCTTCTCGTCGGGGAGGATATCGATGCGGTTTCAAAACTTAAGACAAAATGTCTTCCGCGCTCTTGTGATAGATGACAATATCCTTCATGTAACTGTTGGGAACGCCGAACTGGGATTCGACAATGGGTCTATCGAACGGATATCCAAGAGGATAGGCGTCTTGAATTCCTGGCTGTACACCAAATCCGCGACTGGCAGATTTCTGAGAACTGTGTGAGCCAGACATGGATTGGAGGGCAGGTGTTACTATAACGTAGAGCTGGAATACTTGACCATTAACGGTGCCCTTTGGAAGAAGTAACCTAAAATAAGAAGAGTTTCATGTAGGAACGCAGGAAACCATGGATGATTATGATCATTATACCTTTGAGGAAGTCCCCATGAGATTTCGCTACCGTCAAGTTGCATCTCTTCGGCGCTGTTGTAAGCACTCATGACGCGTTTATATAGTTCTGAGGTGGAAGTGCGGTCCGTCGCCCAGTATGTTTGGCGAGAGTTGCGCTGTATTACATTTTGGCCAACGTTAAGGGTCTGCACGAACTTGTCGATTTGGACAAAGTTGAGGCGGTTATCGTTGAGTTTAATTTGACGGCCAGTTTGGTCAGCCTTGGGGCCTATGAATACCCTCACTACAGCATTGGTTGTCTTATCGCTGTTCACGCTGATGGCATAAGAGAAGGGTTTGTGGTTCAAGCGTGGCTGACGCACTTGCACTTGACCTTGACCGGCGTCACTTTCGTACTCCTGCTTGTTCAAGTAGAGGGCATTGGTCACATCAATGTCGAAGCTGTCGAAGTAAGTGATCAGGCGATCGACTTGAACGTTTTGAACTTCCACGCCGGGCATGTATAGTTCTTTGGCGCTGTATTGAGGCAAGTTCTTCTTGAACTTCTGGATGTACGACGCGATTTTCTTGTAAAGTTGGTAGAAAACTGGATCGCGAAGGGATGTTTCGGGTTGCTCAAGGGCGGCCGGTACGACTTTCTTTTGATCTAAGAGAGAGACTGAGTTTCCAAGAAGATGGCGCGCTACAGTTGGAAGCCCTCCGTAGTAACCGTTGTTTGGAGAATCTGCATTTCCTTGGACGAGATTGCTAAGGACCTCTATGCCGTTTGGAATTTCGTATAAGTTGATCTTCTTTCCACTGGACTGTATTTAAAAAAAAAATACAGATTATAAAACTCATTAATTACAAACGCTGTAGGTATTCTTCGCGGAAAGTCTTCCATTTTGCAACCTATCAAAGGGTCAAGAAAACTTTTGCTGTTATGGCTTAGAGCGAAACTTACCGTAATAACATATCCTGAATCGATGGCATCGCGAATGCGCCTTTCATAATCCTTAACAAGTTGATAGACGTCTGTGTAGTTCGAATCTCCAACGTCGTTTTCATCAACCTGTTGGACGTTGATCCAGGTGTTCCTCGGACGTACCGGGAAAGGAATTCCGTTGGCGTAAGTCAAAGAGGGGTTGTAGCCTTCTTGGATGGGTATCTTATAATTGAGGTTGGGGATAGCGCCAAGGCCATTGGATAAGCGTTCCAAGTAGTAACGAGCTACGAGCTGTTGATGGATGAAGTAATACTGCTCTCCGCGACGTTCGGTTTGCGCAGTCACATCTTCGCTGGACATCCAGGAGGGATTGTGGATGTTGTACGAATAATAGTAGGCGTTGAGTCCCACATCTTCGGTGAAGTAGGCCAAGTTCTGCTCCGTGTTTTGATTTAAATATCCCTTGGAGTAATTGGCGTGGATGACTAAGGCTGAATTTTTTTTTGAATTAGATGATTTGAAAAAAAATAAATAAGTGTGACTTACTAGGTTTTTGGCCTGGTTGTTGTGCTTGTGTTAGTTGGTCTTCCAGAAGCTGCTGCAGGCTTAAACTATCAGGCTGTAATCCTTGTTGCTGCTGCTGCTGCGCCTGCTGCTGTTGTTGTCCGACTCCTTGCATTTGTCCATACACGTTCCAATTAATTTGTCCCCCTTCGGGCTGTCCTGAAAGTAGCTGTTCTTGTTCATTCTGATTGATTTGCTCCTGTATTTGCTGTTGAATAATCTGCTCCGGGGTGAGTTGCCCGCTTTGCATCTGATCGGAAATTGATTGCTGTTTCTGTGCGTGCTTGGCTTGTATCAACTTCAGTTGCTTTTGTAATCGAGCCAGAGCTTGACTTCCTTGACCTCCAAAGATTGATTGTTGAGAGCCGGTTTGTTGAGATCCCCACTGTTGTCCTACCCCTAATTGTTGTTGGCCTTTCAGTAAAGCGGCTTTAAGTTGTTGAATGGCTATTTGGCTTTGCTCATCTTGCACCATTTGTTGAAGCTGACCCTGTGTTAATCCGGAGTAGAGCTGTTTCGCTTTTTGGGCCTTCCGTATGGTGTCGCTGGTGAGGAAATTGTTTGGATTAATTTCGTAGATGGGTGGAAGGACAATATCGCTGGTGTCGGGACGGTGGACGATGGCCACGGAAAGGGCGTACACGAACATTCCCTCGTTGACGTACTGACGTGCCCAGGACGCTATTTTGTAGAACGTTTCGAAGTCCTTGGCGTGGTATAACACTTTGGCCAGGGAAATAGCTTGTTGGCGGTGTTGTTCGTAATTAATAGAAAAGATCTGCCCTTTCGGTAGCAAACCATTTTGAACAGTCTCGATGAATTCTTCTACTACTTGAGGTTTCTGCAAGCAAGCAAATCATGAATGAATATAAAAAAAAAAAACAAGAAGGTTTCTTTTGCTTACGATAGGCAGTGATGCGATGGTTTCAACGTCTACGGTTTTGGCAATGTTTACTTGGTCTTGATTGTAATTGGGTTGGTTTACGTTACGTAGTAAACGAAGCACATCTTGCTGGCGTTTAAGGACTAATTTGTCGCCTGTTTAAGAACCAAACATTAAAAATAATACCAATAAAAAAAAGGGCGAAAGTACTTACTAATTTTGTACTTGTTTTTCCCAGAAAGAAGTTGCTGTTGCCATTTCGGTACTGAGGAAGCCAATGTAAGGGCGCAAAGCCCGGCCAGTATCAAAGCTACTTTCATGGCTTTACTGGTACTGAGACACCTTGAGTGTGAAGAAGAAATGCACCACCGTCCTTTTATAGTCCCAAACTAGTCGCCAAGATAGATTGGTGACCCTTCAACCTTTGACGTTCGCACTGCTTTCATTTCAAGACAATCAGTTTTGTTTTTCTGTTTTTCGCTGAATAATTATGTTTTTCAGTGGATCACTGAAAACAAATAACGATAGTGTTAATTGTTGCTAAGAAAAACCGCGCGAAGATTGCAGGCAAGGGATTTGAAATCAAACCTTATGCTGTCGCTGGGTAGACCAAAAAATCGCGTCACAGAAAAATTTCGCCTTTTTGGAATTTTTTTCACAAGGATACACAAGATAAAAGGATGTTGTTATTGAAAATGATAAGCCGAGTATATCTTTTTGTTTCCTAATGCGCTAAACATTCCTCAAACTATTTTCCTCTATAAATATTTAGACGCCCCCTCATTATTAACGGGGGACAAACAAATTTGTTCCTGCTCTAATAAATGTTTACGGCAAAATTTGATTAGGTGTTAGGAAGAACAATAGTGAAGGACATGATGTAACCAGAGGAAATATTTCGTGGGTAGAGACGAATGCAGTTGCATATCATTATCTGCATACATCCTTTTGTGTTCACCATAAAAATCTTATGCAAGAAACCGCAGGTTTTATGTCATTCTTTTATTTGTTTATTTCGAATTGGTTTAGCAAATTTAGCCTGGAGATATTTTTAGTTTTATCGTGCAGACCAAAAATACACTTATTCAAAGAAATAATTAATCAAAACCACTGAAGTGTAAAATAGATTTGTGTGCATCTCGAAGTTTATTCCAGGAAATAATTAGTATTTGCACAAAAACGTTTTATGTTTTCTAGCTTGGATTACAATACATATACAAGTTAGAAATTGAAATTTGTGCAAGTTCGTACAATGGCGTATTCATGCAAATGTATTCATGCACACACTGAAATATCGGAGAAATCTTAACGAACATCTCTATATGGTTCAATTTCGAACAGGTTTATTGTTAATCGAACGAATACATTTGGACCCCATTGTACATGCATGCAAAAGATTCTGAAGTAAAACTGCGTTCACAATGACTTAACGTAACAGAATTAACCTCTAAATGCAGGTTTGAAGCATTTTATTTTAATGTGAATACTTAAAATTCTAAACTGAAACTAATTAATGTGTTTAATTATGAATAGTAAATCATTTAAATTTAGAATTACTTCGTTTATATTAACAAACAGTGCATTAAAATTATTAATTTCCGTTACGTTAAGTGATTGTGAACGGGCACTGTTACAGTTATTTTTTGGAAAATAGGGAAAAAGTAGCAAATAGCGTTTTCGATTCACCTACACTAGTTGCACCCAGAATATTTGCATCTTATTTTAACCTCAAGCAATAAAACGAGATGAAGATATGAGTGCACACTATTTCAGTCAATTGAAAACGTTATAACTTTGCAGTGACGTCATGAACTTCAATGTATAGTACGTTTATAGTACGGTCCTGAAGCGATTTAATGGTTGTCATTAACCTTTCCTCTTCCAAAATATTTAATCAAAGGAGTAACTGACTCTTCTGATTGACTATACAGTGATTTTGGCAGTTTTGTCTAATAAAAACTGATTCGTAAAGTAACTACACATAAGAAAACGAATATAATTCGGTGTTGCTAACCTGCGAAATTGAAAAGTACCTTTCGTTGTGATAAAAACGATGAAAATCCCTTGCTACATTGAGAAAAAAAAATGCAGTAAAAAAATAATTATTTATTGAAAGAAGCACTAAACACAATCTCTGCAAAGCAAAATTAATTTCTTTTATGATCCAATCATTTCATTTGACATTTGAACTAGATTTTTAGCACAAAAATATGATGTTAAACAAAAAATAAAACACAACACGTATTTCCTTGGATAAGATATGGATAAGATCATTTAGCTTTATTTATTGTGACACTGCAGTTTCAACAAGTTTGAACTAAATTAAAAACGGAGACATGGTCGGATCTATACAAACAGATGCAAAGAAATTACAATTGGGGTAGGTAAATTTTAGGAATTAAATTCAAGCTTTGAATAAGGCGGTGTATATTAGGTCGGTCCTGGTCGTTAAGTAATTCTACTTCTGGGTTGCCTGCTGCTTTATGAATTTCCAATGACTCTAGTAAATTTAGTTTCGGACCTTTGTTTGCCAGATGTAAAATTTTTACGTAGCTTTCGGAGAAATTATGGTTATTTTCTATTAAATGATTTGCGAAAGTTGAATCTGTTTTTTGTAAATTAAATGATCGGATGTGTTCTTGTATTCTTGTAGAAAAACTTCTTCCCGTCTGACCTACATACACGCATGTGCAATCGTTACATTTTAATAAGTGAACACCTGATTTCTTAAGGTACTCTGATTTATCCTTAGCATTGAAGATTAGGTTGGAGATTTTATTGCTCGATTTTTATTTTTTCGCTAATTTTTCCAAAATATGTGAGTGTCACGTATTGTTTTTTATCTGAGTTGTTAGGGGGATAGATTGTACCTACTTAATGTTTGTTTTTTCAATTTGGCTGTTAAGATGTTATCTATTAAATTAATTGTTGATTGCTATTTGTTTGATGGTTTTGATTTATTTTTCTAGGTTCTCTTTAGATAGTGGTAGGTGAATTGCTCTGTGAATCATGGAGTTAAAAGCCGCACGTTTTTGAACATTAGGGTGTAATGAATCGTTGGGTATAACAGAGTCTGCATATGTCGGTTTACGGAAAATATTAAAATTGAATTGGTTGTTATCTTTAGTGATGGTTAAATCTAGAAAATTTAGACTGTTTTCTTGTTCTGTTTCTACTGTGAATTTTATATTGGGATGTAGTGTGTTTATGAAGTTTAGAAAAGTTTTGAGTTGTTTTGTTGTGCCATTGAAGCCTGCTAAAACATCGTCTACATAACGGTACCAAAATAAAATGTGAATTTTTTGCGAGATGGATTTCATGAAAATTTCTGCTAAGAGCGGTCTTAAGAGGGGAGCCCATTGCCAGACCTTCATTTTATTATAAAACCTATTCGAAAATGTAAAATAATTTTGTTTAATAACTAAGTTTGTTAGTTCTAAGATTTCACTTATTATCATCGGGTTTACCCGTTTTTCTAGTAAGATCGTTTCCATCAGTTTCAGAGTTTCCATGGGGGGGATTTTTGAGAACATGCTTGATACATCAAATGATACTGATTTGGTATTCAGGGCTATTCTGTAGCATTGATATGCACATCAATATTGATATGCATATCAATATTGATATGGTCTTCAATAATTGAAGAGAACTTGATACGATTTCATAACAATTCAAGTCGATTGCCGACCGCCTTTAAGGTGGCAATTGCGCTGCGTTTCTTGGCAGATGGTTTCAAAATGCATTTATATTTGAAAACAAGTTCAAATTATTACTATTTACGTAAAAATAATTACCTCAGTGACAGCCGTTCCAATACTAGACAGCAGTTGTACGTCTTCAATAATTGATATGGCTCTTCAATAAATTGATATGCTCAGCAAGTTAGTTGTTGCTTACAGAATACCGATTTTGCAAGGTCACTTGTTACACAGCATATCAAGTCCATATCAATTGATATGAAAGTTACAGAATAGACCCCATTGTTTGGAACTTTTTTTAGATTTTAATATGTTTACTAATTCTAGGGAGTTTCTTACTGAATTAGGGTCTGAGAAATTGGTGTTTTGTTTGAAAACTTGATTAATTTTTTCGGCAAGTTTTTTAGCTGGGCAGTTTATGAAGGATACTACTGGTCTAATAGGTGCCTCGTTTTTATGAATTTTTAGTAGTCCATATAACCGTGGTGCTGAAACATTCATTTGTATTAAACTTGATTTTTCTCTGCTGGATAATAATGCATTGCAGGTTTTTATAGTATTTTTTACCTGTGCTTGGAATTGTTTAGTGGGGTCGGTTTTTAGCTCTATAATGTTTTCTACAAAAATTTACTTAAAATTTGTCCCATAACATACATTAACCCATTAACGCCGAGAATAATTTTTTTTTATAAAACTAATAGTATTACTATCCATCAAGTCTGTTCCTCCCATATTTTTATTATATTGGAGAACAATATCTGGTCGAGGCACTAAGACGTTCTTTCTCTCTTTTCTGGAAAAACGTTCAACAGATTTTATCGGTGCCACTCCGAAGCAAGTGCTGACCAAGGATACTACACTATTGTCCATCCACCTAACATATAAAATACCGCACGTTCTTTCCAGCGCCGAAGAAATGGAACCCTTTGCTCTTTTTGCAAATTCTTTTTTGTTCGCAATTGGACACTCCTTTGGAATTCTGTTGTCCGTAATGGTTCCGGTTGCACTGTAACCATTTTTTTTTCAAGGTACACAAAAGGTTGGTCCCGGAAAATAAATTGTCAAAGAAAAAATTATATCGTCGAAATTTCTTCTCCCTTAAATCTTCTATAATTTGGACAAGTGGTGCTGATGCTTTTCCGAATAGCTCTTGATAGTTAGAGTTTGCTCGTGGATTTTTCCCTTGATAAATTTCAAAATTTATCAAGTAACCGTCAGGCGTATTGAGTCTCCACACTTTGTATCCGAATCTTACTGGTTTACCTTTAATAAATTGTTTACAGCCATGACGGCCGTAGTAGCTCACCATCGATTCATCGTACGAAAGATTTTGCTCGGGAACAAAATACTGAATAAATTTTTGTTTTAGCGCGTCTGTCAAAAAACGTAATTTGTACATTTTATCATTTACGTCAATAGCATTGTTATCCGCAAAATGAATAAAACGACAAATTTGCAGAAATCGGTCTCTTCTCATGGCTTCATGAACAAGTTCGTTGCGCATGTCTTTCGCTGCCTCCCAATAACTTCTCTTTGACTGTAGGTTGTTATAACCGCTAAGTATCAGAATACCCAAAAACACCCTCAACTCATCTAGTGATACATTAGGATCTGGGCAGTTTTTGAAGAGAGCGTAGCTTTTGGTTTGAGCTGCTATTGCTTCCAACAACTCATTCGAAAAAAATAATTCGAACAATTCTACACAACTCAAACTTGCAAATATGCTGTAATCTCCTGGAGAAAAAGTATGCAGAGAAGGAGTCAAATCAGCAGTTTCACAAAAAACTAAATTTTTAGGTCGTTCAGATATTGTGACGGCGGCGGAAGGTACAGATGCCGTGCTCGTACTGGGTTGCGGAATAAAGTCAACTTGTCTATTGATCTCCTCCGCAAGACCACCAATTCCAGTTTCGTTTGCAAGAACGATTTCAGCGTTGGCACACAACTGTTTTCGACTGAGGTTGTCAACAAGACCAACTCCATCTTCTTCACCCGAGTCTTCATCAGTTAAAATGTTAGACTCAGGAGGCTCGATATATATTGCAGATAATCCGTTGTCACTCTCATCGTATGCAATATCTAAAGCTTCTTTCAAGGAAATGCCACTAAACTCGAAAAAGAAAAAATAATAATACAAACTGCATTGCCCCACTAACCGCTTAGCGGTTCCGTACGGGAACGCTAATGATTACAAAGTAATAACTAAAATTTAAAAAACATTTTGTTCTATTCAGAAATATACACTCGATGGTTTTATGTTTTAAAAAATTATATATACAGGGATTTTTTCTTTTTTGTATACATATCCCCTATGTATACTTTTAAAAAAAACGAGTCAACGCGTTGTGTAATTTTTGGTAAGAATAGTCAGCTGTGAAAAATCAAGTTATTAATGTCAAATTAGTAGCAATTAATTTTTAATTTTTTGAATCAAGACTTTTTCTTGAAACCGATATGTAGAGTAAAGACGGAAGAAAGGAAGAAGGACCTGCAACAACAAGGAGCGGTTAGCTTCATTTTTGGTATTTTTGTGTTAAGTCCATTTTCTTGTTAAAAATATTTTTTGTTTGGTGCAAGATTTCCTAAAAGTGCCACAAATGCAGCTAACCTCTACTTACTACATGTCTTTGTTTTGTTATTAAGGTCCACCTTCTACTTGCAAACAGTAAGCTAAACGATCTTGAAAAGCACGCACAGCATTTCTGAGAAAATCAGGGTTCAACTCATTGCATTTTCTACTTATCCTTTCTTTTAATTCGTTTAAATTTTGCATTTGAATATTGTTGTAAAATTTTGACTTCAGATAGCCCCAGAGAAAGAAATCGTTAGGCGATAAGTCTGCAGAACGCGGTGCCCAGAGTATGGGGCCGTACCTTCCTATCCATCGTTCTGGAAATCTAACGTTTAGAAAGTTTCTAACAGCATTTGTGGAATGTGGAGGGGCTCCGTCCATTTGAAACCATGGCTTATCGATGGCCAAATTTTCAATTACCGGAATGATTCTGTTTCTTAACAGCTCTAAAAATTTGTTTAAAGTAAGGTTTCCATCGATAAAATATGGACCGATAAGCCTAGTATTAACTATTAACTCTGATTTAAATTTCTTAATAATGGTTTGAATAATTCTATTACAAGGAATAGGTCTTTCTGGATATTTTGCAGAAAATAAGTCTCTAACAGTTCTTAAGCTATTCACATTCTGGTACCACATTAAATATTTCTATTTTCTCGTTTTTGCTATACATTTTGAAAATCACTTTTACCTACATTAAATTGAAGAAATTGGTCTAAACTGATATCTGTCAGTTTGTCAATAATAATTTGATGTTTCCAAAAAATAAAGCTTAAAATCAAAGTTAACACAGCTGATGTTTCTAGGCTGCAACGATTACAGTAAAGCAATGCGTTGACCTGTTTTTTATAAAAGTATACATAGGTACTATGTATACAGAAAAGAAAAAATCCCTGTATAATTAAAATACATTAGGGATACAAAATGTAGCTGAGATGAAACTTACACGAAGCGAATGTCCATTTTTTGTAGTAATCCAAACGACGTGCGACTTCTTAAAACTCTCACAACACTAAAATCACTTCGAAATGAGATATAACCAGTAAGAATGACATGTACAGTACTGGGCTAAATATATATGCGTTAGAATTTCAAGTAGGAGTTTCCAAAAAGGATCAGGGCCTTTTTAATTGGAGGGCATTTTGCGGCTCCATATGGTACCGATAGACGCTAATGGGTTAACATAAGGTCAAATTTTTAACATGTAAATCCCTATGGCCACACTTAAAAAAAATTCACTGTATACTAGATACCTAGTTACAATTCGTAAATTGGTGGTTTTCGATTTAACCACAACTTACTACATTTCTGTTATGGTTACTTTGGTTATGACCATGAGTTACCGTTTTCAGGAAACCGCGTTTCATAAATAGATATAGGTACGTATTTCAGGAACATATTTGCGTTTTCTGCTAAGCAGTACTCCCTCTGGCGGCAACTATGTGTACCAATATAATGACGTCACGACTGGGTTAGCTTCTGTTCGAAATAACATTCTTTAACATTCTTTCATATCTACGTCACGTTATTCCAAAAATAGTGTTATACTCGGTTTATCCGACGATCTAAAATAGTACCTAAATCTGTGATTTCAATTCTCTGCTAACTTTCTAGGAGTTATAATTCCCTGAAAGAGGGATAAAACGTATTTTTCTTTTGGCAACATCTTCTGAATCCTTTAAATTATCAAACTAATATTTGAAACTCAGATATAAGCACCTAACTGAACATTTACAAGGCATTTGTCAGATCCTTCCTCCTTTTTAATTGGTAGTTTGAGGGGATTACTTTTAGTATTTTATGGTAACAAAATGCAATAGACGTATGCTAACTTTTAAACCTCAATTACTCGAAAACGGTTCGGTTAACGAAATGCAACAAATACTTGTACTAAATAATCTAAAGAATATTTTCTTCGTAAATTTTTTATGAAATATGTAAAAATAAAAAGTTAGGAATAAAATACTGAAAAGTCACCCCTTAAAACTACCCTTTAAAAAGGAGGGAGGATCTAACAAATAATACGCAGTTAGGTGCCTTATAACTGAACTTCAAATATTAGTTTTATAACTTAAAGAATCCAGAAGATATTGCCAAAAGAACAATATTTTCCGCCCCTCTTTCAGAGCATATAGGTAATTCTTTTATTGTTGACTTTTGGAATAAAATTTATATGAAAAGGTTACCTTATTTTTTGATATTCTATTCACCCTTTCAATCTCCTTCGTACGTTATGAGATATCCAGTATTTAGCAATTTCAAAACCATCTCCTTTTTTACCGGAGAAAAAATTATAGATCATTATTATTATGCGTCATGAAAAAATCTAGGTTAGACACATCGCATAGCATAAGTTTCTTGCATGATATTGATATAATAATAATTTGAATTCATTAAGCAGCATTCCATAATTAAATTAAATAATTTACGATGTCAAAGAACGAACCCAGTCGTGACGTATTAGTGTTGCGGGTTGCATAGTTTCTGGCGTCATGGAAATCGCGAATTATTTATGGAACGCAAAACCGAAACCACGGTTAAAATAGTTGATTTACAGAGCATAATCTTTTAATTAGACTTTTCTGATTAATTTGATATCAAATACACATCATTCTTTCTTTATTAAAAATAATTTTTTCATCCGAGTTGCATTACTCATATACAGGGTCTCTCAAATAGAGTGGCCCACTAAAATATTATAGGGAAGGAAATATACAAAAATTCTGAAAGTTGGTACACTACCCTAAGACATACAGTTCTTGTAAACTTCCAGTCAACTTTCGTCATTCATATTTATGACGTAATGCTATAACAATGTTGCCAAGTATTGAAGTGTTTACATATGATCGGTGGTTGATGGTGTATACATGTGTTGTATATTCAAAGTAAACACATCTGACATTAGTGATAATTGAAGCGGTAGCAACATTGTCATTTTAAAAAACTTGTAGTAACAAAATGTTACTAAATTTCAACGAATACATCGTACGTTACATCTTGAGTTCAGTTGGTACTGGTTTAACGTCATTAATGACGAAAGTCATTACTACATTACTACATTACTTCCGGTTATACCGGAAATCGCCATTAACTTTCTTATTTGAAATGGAATGTTACATTTTTTATTACATATTTTGATTCTGCATATTATTCTAAATAAAAAATGTTAACACTTCTTTATGCCCAAATGTAACAGATTTTGAGATATCTTTAAATTTCTTTAAAAGAAAGTTTGGGTAACCTTCCCTTTAAAAAAATTGTATCTATGACACTTTCAAATTTCAAGATTCAAGTTGCATATGATTTGAAAGTACAATTTTCACGCTGAATTTCACAAACGTCTCTTAACTTTAATCATCGATTAAGAATAATCATTCCTATACCTTTAACACGTGTAACCATGGCAACGGATGATAAATTTAAGTAACGTTTGTGAAATCCGCCATCGGGCTTTCAAATCATCAAAAAAAAAATCACAGGCTGGTTACAAAATGGTGTCCGATGTCATTATGTTTAACTACCAAAAACTCAATTTTCTTAAATGGAACACCCTGGTGTTAGTCAGGTGTGGCGCGCGCTCGACCGTACGTAAAAT
The DNA here is from genome assembly GCA_958336345.1 of Dorcus parallelipipedus. NCBI lineage: Eukaryota > Metazoa > Arthropoda > Insecta > Coleoptera > Lucanidae > Dorcus > Dorcus parallelipipedus. The sequence goes on from OY284478.1 coordinate 14,431,765, forward strand.
CACAGGTAAAGTTACGTGCGGTTATTTATTTCGTTTCAGTTAGCGAGCGCCAGGCGATATCCGCCACTGACTGTTATTTACGTATTTTGTACAGTTTTTGCGGTCATTCGCCGTCCAATCCTACGAAGTCCCCGATGCTTGGTTATCACAATTAAAAAGTAATAATTATTTTAGGTCATTCATCGTACATTCCCACCAAGTCCCCGCCGCTTGATTATCGCAATTAAAAAGTAATAATTATTTTCAAAGTTTCGTTTAATAAGTAAAAATTAATTACAATTAATATTTTACTAAAGATTGTTATAATTTGTTTTGTGCAATTCTTTAATAAAAATTATACCAAACAAGACCAAACACATGTGTCAACTCGAAGCCAACCTCAATTTTATAGGCAGTGTTGCCAATGACCGAAACCGCTATTCCCCGCAATCGACGGCAAAAATACCCGCTTTTCCCCGATCCTTGGTATAAAATGAAAAAAGTTAGATTTATTTTTATTTAAATGCAAAAAAGTACTTTTAATATAAAACAAAAAGCAGGTACTGTTAATAAAAACAAAAAGAAATATGTATTCTATAATCGAAATTATTTCATTGATATGTTTGCTTGGTTTAAGTTTAAATGTAGGGTCCGTTAAAATCTTTGAATATAAAACTATCAGGAACGAGTCTTTACAGTAAATGTTAGATTGAAATGTGCGACGGAAGTAGCCATTTTGAACCTCCACATAAGATACATTACATGTTGACGTTTTGGATGGCGGTTGTGTGTATAATTATTTATATCGGCTTGTGGTTCTTCCCTAACCACGAGAAATAAAGAACTGGGAATTACGTTTCATAGGTATGTAAGTATTTTCTTTCGTTTAATTTGTTTAAATGCTAGGGTATTTAAAAGTATTTATAAACAAAGAATGAGGTTATGATTCAGGTGATGATCATGAGCGTTACGTAGATATTAGCTGTAATCGATATCAATTCGGTTTTATCAGTAGATCACTTAGAAGTGATTTGGATCAGTTTCTTTTATGGTGAATCCAGCACGAATCGAACGCGTAAATTCTTTATATGCTTAATCGATGTAGAATTTAATTCTGTATCTCATGATATGAAAATATACAAGATGTTCCATTTACGAAAATTGAGTTTTGGGCAGTTAAACATAATGACTTTTGACACCAGCTTATGAATTTTTCAGGGATAATTAGGATATGATTTGAAAGTCTGAACATTATACTTTTAAACGACATGTCATTTCAATCTTTAAGTTTGAAATTGGCGTAAATACATTGTCTTAAATGAAAAGTCACCAAAACAATTTTTTAAATAAATTTGAAGATATCTCAAAATCGGTTACATTTAGGTATAGGGAAGCCTTAACATTTTTTATTTAAAATAATGTGTAGAATTAGAATTTGCAATAAAAATTATAGCATTCTATTTAAAATAAGAAAGTTAACGGCGACTTCCGGTATAACCGGAAGTGAAAATATTTTAATCTGAAAGATCGCTTTCCCTTAGGGCAGTGTACTAATTTTCAGAATTTTTGTATATTCCCTTCCCCGAAAACTTTTAATAGGCCACTCTACTTGGGAGACCCTGTATAAGAAGCTCATTTTCCATGATTAAAATACCTTGAAATTACTAAGTAACGCATCAGATGAATTGAAAATAATTTTAGAATTTACGAAAATATGAAAAATATCAAACGTTTGAAATTGGGTGTAAAAGTAAAAATAATAAGCAATAGTACATGTTTATTTGAAAGTATAGAAATACACTTTAAAAACCTAATCATGGACAACTCTACATTACCTTACTTAGGATATATAAAAGTTTTTTTAGAACTTTTTTATTTATCTCCTCTTAAAATCAATGTAAACATTAGTTAGTTAAATTGAAATACAATTATTTTAAATTAATTTACACAAATGTGCGTGCAAGCATTTTAAACAACCTTGTATCTAGCTTTATTAAATGTGTGGTGGCCAGCAGTCTGCAGCTTAAGAAGTTCCTCTTTAATGAGCCGAGTGATTTCTGACTTGGCCTTGGACACAGCGATATCGCTTGTGCTTTCGATTGCCAAGTACAACTTGCGTTCACCTTCGGGAGGAGATTTCCCAGTTGGTACGTAAGTACCTCTAACCGTGATTCCGGCTTCAGAATATTCGGAAATTTGAGCCAGGGCTTCCTGCAACAAGACAGTTAGATTAAGATTAGACATGAAAACAAACGTGCAAAATAAAACCGTGTGATAAGATGTTTACGGGTAATATATAATTTTATCTCTTGTACGCTGGGGATAATGTTTATCACCGCAGATTAATTTAAGTATATTATTTATTATAATTATAGTAAGCACAATTAAAAGTTCAGATAATAAATAATTATTTATGTGTGTTTCGAAAGGTCAAGTCAAGGATATGATATTTATAAAAACAGACGCGGATTTTAACTAATTATAATCGTTGCTGGGGACTCTTATTTATGAAAACAAATGTTTATTTCATCATTCATTTGAAACAATTTGAAAGACTAGTCTCAGTTAAAATTTTATTTTTTACCTTGGATGTGACCCTCCATCTAGCCTGTTGTGGAAAGTCATTAATCTCCAACTCTTCTTCATATTTGCGGAACGTCTGCTCAGAATCTTCATCTGCCCTATCATCATCATCTTTCGGTTGATAATTCAATCTCGTGTTAAGCTTAGCCGCAAGTTGCTCCGCCACAGTCTTTGCTGTAATAAGCGGCTGGCTACCACTACCCTTCAAAATGGATTCTGCCGCTTGCTGCGTTGCAAACTTTGTGTCACCGCTGATGTTCTTCGTTATGTTGATCTTCGAAGCCAATCTCTTTGCCAGTTCAAGCTTATCCATGGCCGTGTTCTGTGAATTAATACTTGCCGGATTGATTATTCCTGAAACAGTATTAATGAAGCGAATGCCAGAAAGTTGATTTCAAAATTACCTAAGGGCGCTTTTATTTCTTTCACGATGCGTTTCGTGGCGAACATGCTTTCGATTTGTTGATCAATGTCGTGCTCTAAATCTTCGTCATCGGAATCTTGAAGTCCGAGGGCTGCTTTCTGGAATTTCTTCCTTTCATTCACTGCTGCCGCTTCACTTTCATCAAATTTGAAACCTTTACCACTGAATCCACCACCAGTGTGTACCTTTTTACCTAAAGTAATTTCAATTAGTTTTTAACTCTAAGTTTATCATAATCTGAACCAATCTGAACATTCTGAATTGTTGAATGTTACGCAAGTCAGTTTATTATTGGCCTGACCAGACTTAATATAACTACATTTTTTGGCTTTTCTGTTTTTATACATTACTCAATTTATGAAAATGTAAAGGCAATTTATTCACGATTTTGCCCAGAAGACAATTACATATTTCATGTTTTCTTATCCACACCCCCTATTATCATTTTAATTATTTATATTCTTAAAATACTTTTCGCTCCCTATGAAAATGTATATAAAATATATCAATTTCTTCATTTATTTTTTATCAGGGCAATTAACTGACTGTTGGGTATACCAAGACAAAATTTTAATCATATTTTACGGCGCGTTCTGAGATCAGATCAGAGATTTTTTGTAACTTTTCCTTTATGAAGTTATAAGTCGGTCATAAAGACGATCTCTCACAAATTTCATTAAAAGAGAAAGCATCTTATCTAATCTTTTTGAATGTTTCCCATTAAAGTAAACATATTTTATTGCCCTAAGCATCCGCTCCAGATGCATATTTGTATTAATTCCACAATTTAATCTGTAACAGTGTGCCCATGATTCGATCGATTTGAGATATTCATTTTTAAAGTATATAGCAAAGTCCTTTGTGATCGGCTCATTTTCCATTTTGCAATAGCTGGAATTATCATTTTTTCAAAGTCCACTGGATCAGTTTTTTGGAGTAGAATCCTTAGTAATTTTTATACTTTAATTTGTGAACTTTTTTGTTAAATTTTTTCTCCAGGCCCTATCTACGTGCCATGAGCAGAATAGTCGTTTGTTTAGTTGACCAAAAATTCTAACAAAGGCATTAAAAAAAGAATTCGCCATATATGACATAAAAATTGCAGGCTGTATTTGGGCACACTTTTCCTTAATACAATAAAAAAATATGCATAGTACTTCTTTATCCCCTCTATTAATAATTAAAAATGCACAAGGAAATCCTTGTCTCAAATCATCCAATATTAAAAACGACGTGGCTAAACGTCCGCCGGCGGAACCATGCACTGTATTTCGAAATTCCGCCGTCCGGCGGATTTAAATAATCTTAGCCCACAATTCCGCCGAAAATTCAACTGTTCTGCGCACGTACGGCGGAACACTACTTTGAAAAGTAGGTAATAATACCGCCGAACGGCGGACTTTATGGAATAAAGTGCTTAATCCGCCGTTCTGTTGCTATGATGTTAAAGTAGTTCACTATTCTAATAATTAACTTTAAGTTACAGATATGTTGACGATATTTTTTTAAATTTTACCTCATGATAAAATTGTAAATTATATGTTCAAAAGAAATAAATAATTCCATCAAATATTTAGACATAATTATTACCAAACTTCCCAATTCACTTGAATATAAAATATATCGTAAACCAACTCAAACTTATAATTGCATTAATTATAATTCATTTGAACATAAAATGGTTGCATTTCAATCTTTCTTTCACCGTTCCTTTTCAATCCCAATGAATGAAGAGACTTCAGAAAAGAAATTAATATTATTATTCAAATTGCTTATCTTAATGATTTCCCAATTAAAACCATTTTCAATATTTTTAACGGTTAAATGGGGAAAGATTTGTAGTTTTAGGAGCCCAGTTTAATGCAGCTTTTGTTTTTTTCTTAAAGTTCATGGCTGGCTAGATATTTTGAAAAAACTGATTTTTTATAAATTCGTTAAATGCATATAGCTCGGTTATTCTTGATTTTAGAGAAAAGTTGCAAGACAAAAGTTGTACAGAATTACGTTCTTAATTAAACAGTCGAACTAAATTTTCCATGAAAAAAACAAAAGCTGCATTAAACTGGGCTCCTAAAACTACAAATCTTTCCCCATTTAACCGTCTCTCTAGGACTGCTAGTTTCCGAGATCCCAATGCTAAACATCGAAAAAAACTCACCCTGTATATCCACCAATAATAGACAACTTAAATACAACAAATATTAACTTCTTTTCTATTCCATATGTTGGAAATTTATCAATTAATATAAAAACATTACTAAAATCTTTGTTTAAAAATATCATTTACCAATCAAATAACTTTTTCAAATTTATTATGTCATAATAAAGACAAAATTGATAATTTTTCAAAAAAATGGTGATTACTCTCTAAATTGTAGTAGTACTTGTAAAGCAACATGTATTGGACAAACTGGTAGGAACCTAAAAACTCGTATTAATGAACATCTAACATCATTGAAATTAAATAAATCAGATTCGAATTTTGCTAATCATCTACATATAGATGATACATGTAGATACTAAACACATCCCACCCATTTGATTATTCTTCAAATTATCAAATTATTACATGATCTTCCAAAAGGAAACAAACTTGATATAGCCGAAAATTTAGAAATATTTTTACATTGTAATTTTTTTCCTAATACTTGTTCTCAATGAACAAACATTTTTTCATAATAATAATTTCTTTAATTCTATAAAATGAAAATTGTGTATTTGATCACTTAACATTCATTCAATTTGCAGTACAGTACATATAAAACGGAATTCAATTTTTTCTGCTAACAAATGGTTTATTTATTTATTTACATTTTCAGTCATTTATAGAAATATTTTATACACATTTACACATATAATTACCAGAATTTACAAGATAACGTAAGTTTTTACTATTTTTAAGTATTATAATGTAGGTATTATCTTTAATTTTTACTTGAAGTTTAAATATTTATCAAGTGTTCTACTGAGGATGCCTACTAGGCGAAACAGGTTTAGAAAGAAATAATTAAAAATTTTATAGTGAAAAAACTTCTAATTTCTCAAATTTAAAACTTGAAATATTTCACTTCTAAATTCAGCAGAAAGAACTCTCAGCCACCAACAATCTGCGTAGTCTTCAGGTTTGTTTAATTTAGTGTTACTTAGCTTAAAGCATTTGTGATTACACGCTAATAAACGATATTGGAGACTCTTCAATTAAGCAAGTTAAAGGCAATTTAATAAGGGCCTGCATTTAAGATGTTTCTTCGTTGACGGCGTTTATCTCGGTAAATACTAGGTTTAGTTATAGAAATATGTTAATCAAATTTTTTCCAAATTGATATATCTATCAAAATCTGTAATATAATAATATATAGGGCATTCCGTTTGAAATATTAAAGGTAGGTACTTGCTGACACTTGTAAAATGAACACGTATTTAACGTATAGAGTTTTTTTTGTTAAAGGATGTCAGCGTTTAATTTTTTTTCTATATTAAAAGGTTTAAACGCCACAAAAGAAAACCACACTCGGTGGTCACGTGGTATATTTGATATTTGATTGTTTGTGAGTTTGGTAACATTTACATTTGTTAGATGTTTTACACGATAATTTATTACAGATTCAATAAGTTTTTTAGAATATGAATTTTAAGCAAGAATTTCTTTACCTAATTAAATTTATATTTTTGACAATGAATAATTTGTCCAAAAGAAATACTGCACGATCAGTCAAGCTAATAATAGTTGAAGTTTTGTGACCTTTTGCTTGATAAGAGTTATAGTTAATACATATATCTACCTGACCATGTGGGTTTGTGATACCAATTTGTTATTAAATTACGATTTACATGTAGAAAACTTATGCTATTATTATTTTCTCTTTCGATAGTAAATTGCAACCTGTTATGAATTGAATTGAACTGATTTAAAATATAATTTACTTTATCATGAGGTAAAATTAAAAAAATGTCGTCGACATAATATCTGTAACTAAAGATAATTGTTAGAATAGTGAACTACTTTAACACCACAGCAACAGTACGGCGGATTAAGCATTTTATTCCATAAAGTCCGCCGTTCGGCGGTATTATTACTTTTCAAAGTAGTGTTTCACCGTACGTGCGCAGAACAGTTGAATTTTCGGCGGAATTGTGGGCTAAGATTATTTAAATCCGCCGGACGGCGGAATTTCGAAATACAGTGCGTGGTTCCGCCGGCGGACGTTTAGCCACGTCGTATTAAAAAAAGTAATAAGTTCAAAATCATATTGATTTAAATCATGTGTTCCATCTATACATAACACATCATTACCAAACTTATTAAGTAATTCTAATTGTGCTTCATTCATAATTATTAATACAAAGTCATCCTTTTTTAGCTGCGGAAAATTATCGACAATATCTCTGGTTTGTAGAATAAAATGCAGGAATCATAAGCTTGTAATTGACGAACCCAAGCATCATTATCATGTTTTTTAATCTTTACATTTAACTTAAAACTATTTTCAATATTGTGAAGATCTAATCTCGTTAAAAGTTGTAAGCGCTGTAAATTGCCATTTTCTGAAATTGAATCACGCACCTCATCTAAAATAGAAACAAATGGAATATTTAATGTCGATTTTTGTGCTATGGAATTTCTTTCCAATTCTGTAAGCGTTAAACGACCCAAGTCATTTGTACGTCCTACATTTGTTTTTGTAAACTTAACGTATAAAGATTCATCACTTGCAGTTTTAACAGATATGGCTGCTGGACATGTTCCATTTATTTTATTTGTTCCTTGAATTTTCAAATTTCTAATATTTTTACTCTTTGACAGAAAGCAGCCTGATCTATGGCAAGTAAAATATATAAACTTAGTTTTTCGAACGGAATGACCTGCACTAGTCTTAACGAACTTTGAATTTGTCTCTAATTCAGTTTTTTCTTTCCACACTTGAAAGCCAGTAAGATTTTTAAAATTTATTTCTTCAATTTCAATATTTATGTTGTGATGTAGAAAGTGATCCCAGCAACATATTTTTACGAAAATGTTGATATTTGCAGAGGGGACATTTGTAGAATACTGCCTTTACATATTCAATATTATACATAAACATTTCGTTCATGCGAACTAAGGTTCGATTTAGTATTGAATGATTTTTCACAAGTGCTGCATTTATATTTCCGTTCGCTTAAGAGAGCTATAGTTTGCAAATCTTCTGGATGACTTTTTCTAATGTGACATCTAAGAAAAAAAAATTAAAACCTAATTAGATTTTATTCTTTTTAGCTTTTAGATTAAAGATATCTGCGCTTTGGCCTAGAATGAAGAAAGCCGTTTTAATTTACTGAGCTTTTACCAACTTCTGCTATCTCGTAGTTTATCTTTTAAAGTTAGACCATTTTTTACAGAAACAAAATTGTTAATGTTTTTTAAAATTTGATCTGTAGACTATTAGAAGAAACTAATAAATAAAAATTAGCGAAGGCTCAGCAAAAGGAAAACGTTATTTTTACTCATTTACCTCAAACTTTTGCACAAGGAATGTTTTATTGCACTTGGTACATTTAAATTCATTTTGATTTTCATTCATTTTAAACTGTTACTATGACACAAATTAGAAATCAAATGAACAATAGGATATAAACGGTGAGCAAATAAAAATCAGTTTAGAGTAGGCGGTGCAAAGAAAATGAATGTCTGTGATTAAATAAAAAGTCAATAAATTTGACAGTCCAAACGTACAATGTACGTCCGTACAGTTGCGGACAGAAAATTTCGGATGCCACTGTCATTCCACTGACGTAAAAGTTAAGAAATTCCTATATGTATACGTCAGATGAGTGACAGTGACGTCCGAAATTTTTTGTCCGCAACTGTACCTAAACGCTATTGATGTAAAGTGAGGTTGAATATGGGTTGAATATCGTGCATCAGATAATTTTTCCTTACTTAATATGTAAATAGAAAGCAGCTAATATTCATTCTAATATTTTAATTTATTTTACAGGAAGTAAAATAAAGCTGTTACCTAAAGATGTTTATTATTTTTGTTAAATTAATCATTCTCACCTACTTTTTAATTGATCATTCCTTAATATTTAAATATTTTGCAGTTTGATTTATGCATCAAGGAAAGAGTATTTTAATTCTGCTACTGATACTATTTCGCTTATTTTTGATCCTCTAATTATCATGAGCAAATAAAATATAGACTAAATTTCTTTGGGTCCCGTTTTTTTCGCCCATGTCCCGTATATGAATTGTCAGTTACCCGTAAATTAGCTTTTTAGAGTTGGTAACCCTATTACTAATCCTTGGTTAACAGGCATCACAAATGTAAATTGTAAAATTTTACCTTCTGCTTCTTGTTTATTCTTGTAGGTTTCCCATAAATTTCTGAGGCCTTCCGGAACAGTGACAGAAGCTTGCTCAAAGGCCTTCACAATATCCCCAGCGTATCGGGCTTGTTCTGGAGTAATGAACGTATATGCGAAGCCTTTATTACCAGCACGTCCCGTACGTCCACATCGATGTACATAATCCTCGTAATGATTGGGACAGTCGTAATTGACGACGAGGTTAAGATGCTTGACATCTAAGCCACGTGCGGCAACGGAAGTTGCCACCAGTAACTTGACTTTTCCCGATTTAAAGTCAATAATTGTCGAGTCACGATCGAACTGATCAATTCCTCCGTGTAAACTGAGACAGTTATAAGCGGCTTTCATCAGTTCTTTCAGAAGGATGTCGGCATTTTCTTGCTTGTCCACGAAAACGATTATGCTACCGTGTTCTTGGTAGAGGCCGAGCAGCTCCAGCAACTTTAAGAACTTCTGTTCTTCCTCGAGTATAATCACGTGTTGCTCCACTTCTTTACACACTACAGAGCGACCGCCTACCTGAACTTCGATCGGTCTCTGCAAAATTCTTCTCGCTAACGCCTCCATCTGTCGAGGAAATGTCGCACTAAACATTACTGTTTGTCTATCAGGTCGTACATTATCGATAATCCGCATTACCTGCAAAATATTTTTTTTTCTAAGCCAACTGTTTGGTTAATTTATTTGGTTACCTGAGGTTCAAAACCCATGTCAAACATTCTATCGGCTTCGTCAAGAACAATATAAGTGACTCTGCGCAAGTTCGTAACTTTACCACCGTTTGCAGCGAGCATATCAATCATCCGTCCCGGAGTACAAACGATGATTTCGGCACCTCGTTTCAACTCTGCGATTTGCTCAGAAATTCCTGTACCCCCATACACGCAAACCGCATGTAAACCCAAGCTCTTTGTAAATTTCTTAATATCTTTGCCGATTTGCATGCAGAGTTCTCTAGTGGGCGTCATGATAATCGCTATTGGTCCGTCTGTTTCCTCGAGCTGGGCTTGATCGAGAATATGTCGGAACATGGGGAGTAAAAACGCTAACGTTTTGCCGCTTCCTGTTTTTGCTATCCCGATTAAATCTCGTCCTGACATAATCGCAGGAATCGCTTGGGCTTGAATAGGCGTCGGTTTCTCGAAGCCTAATTTCTTGAGTATATTGTGCTCTTTCGTGGATATGCCGCACTGTGCCCAGGTCTTAATCGGTTTCGGACAACCTTTACCTAAATTAATCAGGATGAGTAAAACAAATACAGGGTGAATGACAATTGTTCCGACAAAAAAAAAACACGTAAGAGAATCCATGTTACAGATTACGGGAGAAATGTTGAGAACATTATTTTGAATAGTTTATAATTAATTAAAACTTACCCCAAAATGAAACTCCGGCACTGCGTACGAAATACGAAGCCACGTTCTATAAATGCGGCAGTATAGTAGGACTACAAATTTAACAATGGAAATAGTTTATGAATGGGTTTAGTGATTTACTTGTTTTAAATTCTGGACCTAAGCTACAACAAGGAAAATGCAAAGAAAAATATTGATGATCTGTTAAACTAAAAATTAGCAGTAAATGTAAATCTAAAGCGAGTCGATTATATTGAAACAAGGAAACAAGGACTCATACTAAGAGTAAAACTAGAAAATTGGGAAGACAAACAAAAAGTGATGACAAGTAAAACAAAGCTAAAAGGCACGAAAATATTTATTGATGATGATTTTTCACAAGAAAATCGCAGCATCCAAGGTCTGATTCGAGCCAGATCAAGGCAAGAAATACAGAAAGGAAAAGTAACAAAAATCAGCTATCATAAGCTCACGATCAATGGTGTCATCTGCAGTTGGGACAGAACAACCGATAACCTTGTAATAAACAAATGAATGAATACATCGTCAAAAAACTAGCAACCACACCAAAGGTCAAGAATAAAACGAACACAGCATTGAAGAAGGATAACAGTAGGTTATCATTTGGAACGTGGAACGTACGGGGATTACAAGCAAAGAAATGAAACTTTTAGTTCAATTTGAAGAAAGGAAATTTAGTTTTTTTAGCACTAATGGAGACCAAAAAGAAGGGACAAGGTACTACTACCCTAAGAAACGGACATAATCTTTTCTACAGTGGAGTTGATTTAAACGAAAGAGCCAAAGCAGTTGATAATGCACAAAGACTGGATGAGGCTTGTTATAGATTGGAGCTACGTTTCTGAAAGAGTACTAACATTAAACATAAAAGACGATGTTGGACTCAAATTTCGCATTATTGTAGCCTACGCTCCAAATGAAAATGAAAAACTAGCAGACTAAACAAGTTTTATGAACACCTTCAAATAGAGATAAACTATATTGAAAGGTGACCTCAATGCTAGAGTGGGCAACAATCCGGATAACTACAACAAAGTGATCGGCAATCATGGTGAACCAACAGAAAGCAAAAATGGGAAAAAATTACTGGAACTGTGCATGATCAATAATCTTGTGATAACCAACACAATCTTCAAGCACAAAGACATCCATAAATTTACGAGAGTGGAGGAAAGTAGAAACGAGCGATCGATTATTATAGACTACGTCATTGTAAACCAAGACATAATAGGTGATTCTTGCGATGGGCACGTGAAGAGAGGTAGAGAGATTAATAGCGAAATTAGGCATTGGGTACAGAAATCCAAACCTGGTAAGAGTCGGATCCTTAGCTTTTGCTGATGACTTCCTAATAACGTCAAAAACTGACGAAAGCCTTCAACAATCACCAAACGTCTGGGCTGACACATTCAAGAAGCATGACATGGAAATAAATTGTAATAACACTAGAGTAATGGCTGTCTCCAACAGAAATATAAAAATGAGCATTACGCTGAATAATGTCTCGATACAGCAGGTGGACATTTTTAAGTACTTAGGAGCTACAATCCAAATCCAAAGGAGTCTGGAAGTGGAGATACGTATGAAGAGACTCCATAGCTGTTTGTAGTTGTGATGAGTGGAGATAAATAGCAGAATGGAAATAACTGAAAAGTACATGCAATATCCAGAAAATTTTCTTAGAAATAAAAATTTGTCGAAGACCATTAAAGTAAAAATATACAAAACAGTCTTTGTCCTGGCTATGATATACAGCTGCCAGTCATGGGTATTGACAGAGATCAAATTTCGCTTACAAGCAAGCAAAATGAGGATATTAAGCACCATCGAAGGAATAACAAGACTGGACAAGATTCCAAACATAGAAATTCGTGCTCGGTTGGGAATAAAAAGCTTACTAAACTATATAGAATGTAGTCAGTTACGATGGTTTGGTCACATAAACAGGATGAACAATAACAGGCTGGTGAAAATGATATGGATGGGAGTGCAAACGTGGAGGAAAAAACAAGAAAGGAAGACCGAAAACACCATAGAATGTCATAATACGCACAGTGCTACAAAATAACAATTTGAGGTGGTAAGAGAGAAGACACAACAACAAGGGTTCACGTAGTGTGGAAAAACCTAGTTAGAAATATCTAGTATAAAAATTTTATCCTTACACCTTAGGATAGAAGGGTTACAGATATATAAATTCTGGTGATGAAGGGCACGTTTCTTGTGGCTTTATTTACAATACAATTTAAATTAAAATGAAAGAAAAATATTAGGAATTCTTAACACGGAGATTTAAATTATTTTTCAAAGCATGTATTAAAAGTGTGGCCGTTGTTATCTTTTGCGTGGAATAATCTACTTCAGATAAATACATGCATTTATTTGTCAAGTAAATATTTCAGAGTTCGTATTTCACGGAATCGGACGTTGACCTAAAACCGGAGTTGTGAAATTCCACTTAAAGGTCAAGTTCACGAAGCCACACCGCGCACCCTATCATAAAACTATTAAAAAAAAACTTTTATGAGTATTTATTTCGTTCATCTGCTCGTCTACTTTTTATCAGGGGAGCATCGTCCTTTTGGGGCTAATTTCTGATTAATTATTCCTCGAAAACTAAAGCAGGAATAATTTTTTTAACATTTTTCCCCTACTGTCGGACATCACTTCTTCTCGTGGTTTCAATTTGTCAGGTTAATTATCAGTCACCCGGTATAATACAAATTAGTTTTAAAATTCACCTTTCACTCTGATTCCTTCTAACTCTTCTTTGTACGCTTCGACTTCTTCGTGGGTCATACGTGCGATTTCGGGTACTTCAACGTAGAAATTTTTTCTAAAAGGAGCATACCTGATTTCGTTGTGATCGATTTTGGCAAGTTCCTTTTTCTGTTTGTTGGCGATGCTAGCAGCCGTATCCTTGAGGTCTTCCTGTTCCTCCTCTGAGGAATATTCTAAACCGTCTTGATTTTGCTCGATAAGTTCTCCCTTGTTTTTATTGATTTTAGATTTTGCCATGCCTGTTACAATTACTAATGCCCCTTTCTTTGTAGTTGGGCTATCTGATGTTTTCGTCGTTTTTCTAAAATCTACTTTATTAATCTGGCGAACTTCATCTTGCACACCTAGAATTAAGATTTTCGATTAATTCTAAACATTGAAAATCAAGTGAATGACTCGTACCTCTCATGTATTCATCAAGTGGATCGATGTCTTCTTTTTCTTCTTCCGGTATTTCCTCCATCTTAATTTCCTCAACGTTTTTCTCTTCTTCTTCTTCTTCTTCTTTCACCTCAGCTTCCTCTTTATCAGCTTTATCATTTTTATCCTCATCTTCAGAATCGTCTTCCAGCGACCATTTCTTAACAGTGCCCTGCGGAATCGTCAAGTTCGAAACAAGCGTGCCCTTCTGCGCTTCCTTTTTCGTAGCTTCCTGCTCTTTCTTTTTTCGTTCGGCCCGCCACCTCTCGATTCGCTCACGTCTTTTTTGCATCTCAAGCTCCAACTTCTTTTGTTCCTCCTCCTGAAATACAATGTAAATTAAACGAAAGGGAAGTTCTAGGTCACGATGCGATGATTTTACTTTATCCAAGTTAGTTGGATCGAATGGTAAATCGGAGTTATCATCGTTTTTACTTTTGGTATCCCTCGGCGACCTCGACCTCGATCTATCTCTCCTTCTTGATTTCCCTGAAATCCGCTTTTCTTTACTGTCACCACTTCAACCGAGAACATAATTCAATATAGCATTTAAAATAAGTCGAACTGTTTTGGATTAAATTCGAGGCAATCATACCGTCTGCGATCTCTGTCACGACTGTAGGATCTTCGATCTCGTTCTCTGCGATCTCTATCTCTTGATCGACTACGCTTGTCTTTTGATCGGCTGCGTTTGTCTCTTGATTTGCTACGTCTGTCCTTGGACCTACTCCTTCTATCTTTTGATCTACTGCGTCTTTCCTTTGATTTACTTCTTCTGTATCTGCTTTGCTTGGTGCGTTCTTTTTCTCTGCTGCGTGATCGGCGTCGTTTTCTTTCCGGAGTTCTGCTACTCCTATCTCTCCTGAAAGTTGTTTTTAGGTTATGATTAATAATAATTACAACGAGAAAACTATTTTACTTACCCGCTACGAACCATATTTGTATGTATAAATTAACAAAACTAAAATAAATTCAGCTTTCCTTTTACAAAATTACAATTACAACATAAAATTATAATACAAACGAACGCCCAACATAACCACAATTACCGATACGCATAGCCGATACGATACCAACCACAGATACCAACATAAATGGCTTACAGTGCTGCAATCTCTCATCCAATTAGTTTATGTTTCAAAATGAAAGATAAAAAATACAATTTTAAAAAAACGAAATAGTTTAATTTAACCATAAATTTATTAAAGTAATTTCCTTTAAATCGAAGTGATTTTCCAATGTAATTATTTTAGCAAGCAGTAATGCCAAATTAATTTATTTAATTTACTAATATTTTTGGCGCCTAATTCAATTTCTTTAATTAAAAATCAAGATTTTATTTATGTGTATCCTATACAAAGTTTTGAAATAAATATTGTGACGATTATTAAAATAAAAAAGTTGAGTATTTTCTATGAAGACACTGGTTTAATATTGCTTCATTAATTCTTTTGTTAAACTTAACAAGTAATATATTAATTTAAAAATAAAATTAAGAAATTACATTGATTAGATATGTTCTCCGTGATGTTTGCAGTAATAATTTAATTAATACTCCTATGTGATAAGAAAAGTCTTGTACTGCAATAAATATGTTTTAATCTTTTCACATATTAATAATTAAATTACATTGAGTTTGTAAATTTTCGTTGTAGAATTAATTATTTCAGTCTCTGCTTACAAAATGTTAAGACAATGATGCTATCTACTTTTGATTTAATTCTTTTTTTTTGTAACATGCACTTCAAAATTTTTTCAGATTTCTTCAAATTATATCGATTGTTCTATTGAAACTTGAAAAAAGACGACGCAAATACGCGTTTGTTTCTATTCTAACTGAAAATGAAACATACGGTAAATGTATCTGGTGTTCAATTTGAATGGTTAACCCAAAGATATTTATAACTAGATAAAGGGATTGTATATAAATTTGGACATATGTTTGGGACATCTAGAAATACGTTTTATTCTATCTCTGTTAGACATACATTTAAAGTATACGTTTTCCTTCTTTAAAAGCCGGCGCATGTATGCATTTTTAGCTTCTAGACGAAGAAAGATACACATTGATGTCAGGAGTGCGTTCGAGAATAACACTTTTCTGTAACTTTTACAAAAATAGTCGTTCGAGATTATGATTTGGCGCATCAAAAGTAGAGCAGTAAAGCGTTCGAAAACTTCAAAAGTGTCGCTTTGAAAGTAACAAAAATCGCCGCACTCCAGACTGCGGTGAAAATCACTTGACATGCGTACTAGATGTGTGCTGGCTTATTGTTATTCTTTTTGCATACTTGTTGTTAGTACGTACGAAAATCGACGGCAAATTTATTGCTCTTGAGAATTAAATTTTAATTCGCGATGAAAATGGAGACTCGCCGCAACAAAATTTGGAACAACTCTGTACGAATTCTGTGCGATCGTATAATAATTTTAATAAATTTATTAATTATGAACAAATATTTCATAACTTACTTTATCTCATCTATATCGAAAATAATACGCACTTTTTTTTTAGTGGAATTAAATGATTACAGTTAGTACACTTAGAAAATAAAAGTACAATACAAAAAAAGTAGAAAACGTTTCTTGCAGCCGCCTATAGTTTGTTATTATAGATTTTGGTTATAATCGTTATAACTGAAACTGCTGACATGTGACATATGCAAACAACAGACGTTCGAAAAGTAAAAGTAACTTTGCCTTACTTTATTACCCCCACCCCCATCTGTAAAATTTACTCTAAAGTAAAGTTCTCGAACGCACTCCTGGACGCTTGTATGCTGAACAAAGTAAACCGACTTGCAATCAGTCGAGGATTTCATCATACATGTTAGCCCACAGTTGTTGCTGTATCTCTTTATCTAGTTATAAATATCTCAGTTAACCATTGCTACCTAATTATTTTATTGTTAAAAAGCAATTCGGTTAAATTAGCAAAGATTCTATGATATTAATTTCAGAGACATGCGCATTAGATTCTAACATAAAATGAAACATACGGTAAATGTATCTGCAGGTCTTCAATTTGAACGTTTCACCATTGCTAGCCTTTTTATTTTTCAAGACTGCTTTCGTTCATACTAATGATTACTAATCATAAATACTGGATTCACTTCGTGCACATTTATTTGTAATTTTTATGTATTGATTCTATAAAAAACGAAGAAATGAAACTCATATTTCATAAAATGAACGGAAGAGAGTTACGAATAAATGTGCACGAAGTGAATCCAATATTTATGATTAGTAATCATTGGTATGAACGAAAGCAGTTACAGTATATGCGTCGAGTGTTCTATTTGAACAATTCACCACTGCAAACTTTTTTATTTTTAAAGATAGCAATTCGGTTAAATTAACAAAGATTTTATGATTTTCATGAACTTTCTGAATTTCTAATAAAGAAAAAACTATTGCGCTGCTAGTTGCAGTGTTGCCATCTCCTCAATGAACTTTCCCCCTAGACATGAGTAGTAGAAAACCCCCCGAATTGGTACTAATTACCCCTAATTTTTTTTCCGGAAGCTACTTTAGAAATAAAATTCAAAACTGTGGAATGATTTAAAGATAAAGAGAAATGAACTTATACAAGAAAAGTATACAAGTAATCTGCAAACAAATATCATCTGTTTTTACAGTTTTTAAGATATTCGGAAAACTGTAACAATCACGATTTTCATTTTTTTCATATGTGATATAACCAATAACGTTGTCATGTCGTCAAAAATTACGAACAAATGATATTCGACTTCTTATTTTCTTATGGACTTCATC
The DNA here is from genome assembly GCA_958336345.1 of Dorcus parallelipipedus. Taxonomy (NCBI): domain Eukaryota; kingdom Metazoa; phylum Arthropoda; class Insecta; order Coleoptera; family Lucanidae; genus Dorcus; species Dorcus parallelipipedus. Next base: position 14,449,453 of record OY284478.1, read on the forward strand.
TGTTACATGAAGCTTCTTTTTCTGATTACAATTACATATGTGACACACTTGATGATTTGAGCTAGATTCTGTACAAAATTTCGAAATCATGTGTTACGCAAATAGTCCCTTGTTTCTTTTTTCTTTATTGATCACATTGTATTTCTTAAGATAACCGAGTTCCCTGTGATTAGGCTCAGAAATGGAGACCTGTAATTATCGTCGACGGCTAATCAAGATAGACTGGTAACGCCACTGCAAACTAGGACGGTTTTTTTTGAAAGCAACATCAACAGATCTTGTGGTGGGAAGGAAAGGTGGGGTACTGCTTACTCATCCCTAATGCACATAGGCGGCGTTCATTAAATGGAGGTAAAAATCGAATATTACAAAAAATATACTTGTTAATTGAAATGATAATAGATTATTCATTACGAAATAGAATTATTAATTTAATTAATTAGTTAATTATATCGAATTAATTCATTAAATACAAATACACGCAATAGTATGCAACTAGTATGTATGCCTATGAGTTCTGTTGGTTACACGACATCCGCCGAAAATTATCGACTGCAATTTGAAAGTAACCAATCACTAATGGCGTTTACGAAAAATTGATCCTGATTAGTGATCAGAATTGCCCTGTCACGTGACGGAGTAAATTGGGATTCCTAATCGGATCAACCAATTTCCGAACAAGTTTGTTGGCGGTTAGTAGTATTTATTCCTTATCTGAGGTTATATTAGGTTTTATTGCTCACTAATAATTGAATCGATCAATGCAGAAAGGGCATAATGTTCATAATATTCACTATGGACATACCTATACTTATTCTGCATTGACCGATTCAATTATAGTTTACTAACCTCAATCAGTGATTTAAACAGCAGAGTCGCCAGATCACTGATCGAGTTGATGTTCGGTTGTGCTCCGCTCACATTTACGATCGCAGTTTATCCGCTCCGATCAATTTTTCGTAAACATCAGTTACAGTTTACCTGGTCCGATCAGTTTTTCGTAAATGCCATAAGTTAGACTTAGTAAACAGATCCCCTTTCACTCCTGTAAACTTGTTAGCTACATTTTAAAGCTCGCTTGCCCAGTCTACCTAGATTAGTCGTCGGAGGTGTCCATTTCTGAGCCTAATCAAATCAGAGGGAACTTTTAAACGAACTCTTAAAACGAACATAAACTCAGCAAATCGTGAAAAACTGGGTATCGATGTCAAATTATTATTAGTCCTAAATATTGTTTTGAAAATTTTTTGAGGCACGGGGTGAAACATATACAAGGAATAATAAACAACGAACTTTATTTTACACATCTATTGAAGTTGTGCACAACGGTCAGTAGCACAGCGAAAAGAGAAACACAACATGCAGAAAGAGAAAAAGACCTGCAAAAAAGTTTATTTCCAGCCACTTAAATAATAAACGAACGGAGATCCAAAAATAGAGAGCGGCCTCAATACCAACAGCGATGCCTCTCCATTGCCATCGTTTTATTAAATTGTTAAAACGTATCGTCGATTGCTTTCACGTACGCCGCCGGAGCCCTGAAGAAATCGCTGGACTGCTGGAACTTCTCATCGTCGATGGTCTTAATCGGAAAAGCGTCCCGCTGGTGCTTGTCAGGAACGCCGTATACGCCGTCGCCGTTCCTAAGAGATAAAGAAGATTTAATCTCGTATATTATTGATAGTTAATAGTGTTGGAAAGCAATAAATATTAAAGTACCTCGTAAAACCTCGTTGAAAGAAAAAGACAAAGGTGAAGAAGTTTGGTGGCGGATTTCACAAACGTTACTTAAATTTAATCATCCGTTAAAAGTAAATGTTGCCATAGTTACAATGTTGTGTTGTGTTGAATTTATAGGAATGATTATTCTTAATCGATGATTAAAGTTAAGTGACGTTTGTGAAATCCAGCGTGAGTCTTGCCGGAAAAGCTTACGGAGCAAGCTTTATATTAAAAATAAAATACTTTTTAGATCATACAGTTTTATACAAAATTATTTAACTCCCTTATTCTGTAATGAGTGTAATTCATAAATCGTTAAATAACGACAATAATTAAGGCCCAGTTGTATAATTTCAGCCAAAGCTTAAATCCTTAACAATAATTGTTGAAACAATCGGTGTTACGGGTTTAAGCTTCAGCTTAAATTTAAAATTGCATTGTACCTACAATTGGGCCTTAGAGTCCTATTTTGACCAATCCAGTAGGTAAGTAGGTACTGACTGATCAAAATATGTCATTTAACGATGTCGTTATGGGTTACAGATTAGCTGCATTCCTTTTGCCACAAATCTTACCTTAGATCACATAAACGTCATTTCCGTTTTCACGAACAAGTAAGTTTGAATGGATATTTCAGCCTAGTGACTAATGGGAGTGCTCGAGTGGCAAGGTGGGAGATGGAAATCTCAATTCAAACTTACTTGTTCGTCCTAACGGAAATGACGTTTATGTGATCTGAGGTGAGATGTGTGGTAAAAGGAAAGCACCTAATAAGAGGATAAGTCTAAATACATAATAAAAATAATAATATTCTCTGATAAAATCTTACAGCATTCAACAACAGATGGTGTTGTGAACTTCTCATTAAGACCAACAAGAGAGAAAGATAAATTAGAATTAAAATGAGAGTTTACTTTAATTATAAAAATTGTCTAGCTTCGAAATAAGGTTTCAATACTCACTCTAAAAAATTCCTTACTGGACTTCTCTTGAAACCGCCGCCAAGTACTAAGCCATTCAAGGTCCTGATTTTTCGGTTGTAATGATCAAACTTGGGAAGTAAATCTGCGTTTCTACAAAAGTATATTTAAGTAAAAATGACAAATATAATAATACAGGGAAAATCAAAAATTGCTTTAACCCATGTGACCAATTTGAATTAGGTTTTGTTTTCTAGAAGTGGCAACACTGAGACACGTGACCAATTCAACTACCTTTCTTAGAAAATTCGTTTCATGCTGATTGGCGACACTGTAACAAGTTTGTACTGGTTTGTATGTCACTAAAAAAAAAGTATCCAAAGTGAAAATAGGCGTGAGTGGTTCATGTATTATTTTGTAATCCAGACTTATAATAAATTATATATATTCCGTTTTTTTTTCTATCACACAAATGCTTTGATGTTGGCACCTGTTACATGAATGTTAGGCGATATCAAAAAATGTTTTTTTAAGTTTAGTGATAAAAGCAGGGTACCAACAGAAATATCAAAAAATGTTTCTCTAAATTTAGTGATAAAAGCAGGGTTCCAATAGAAACCGTAGGATTTTGACACTGTCAACTTTTATAGAAAAAAAAAACTATAGACAGTTGGATTAAGTTTACAATATTTAAGGTTACGTTTGTTGCTTTTATGTTTAATTTTTAGAGTTACGCCAATGATTATTCTATTATTGTACTTGGAATACAGGGCGATCGAAATTGATTGTCCTGATCCTACACTGCTTTCCACAAGCTTGATATCGATATTTACATCCAATTATTAAAACGAAGTTATCAACATAGGGAGTAGGGAGAGTCTGGGGAAGTTACTAGTTACTAGATATACTCTGGATATACCAAGATTTTGTTGACAGTTCATTGCTGTTCATTCACGAAAAATGGTTTATTTCATTGTAATAGCAATCTGGTTATACAATAATTACAATCTTTATTAATTAGGTTAGGTTTGGATGTAAGTTTCATGAATGTTCTATACACGCACTGCTTTTCGTTCTAACCTTCATGTGATGAGATGTAAATATTGATATCAAGCCCACGGAAAGTAGTGTAGGAGTAGGATCGACAATGTTTCTATAAGTGTGAGTTTGGTTGCCTCATTTGAGTGATCACCACGTGATCACGTGACTCTGCAATAGTATATGATACCAACTCATCTTAAATTTTTAAATCACATGAGTTTCAGTTGAATTTGCTCACTCTGTATTATATTAAAAGCCAGTCTTAATATGCCACGGGGCACTTTAGACTGTAAATTAATGTTCTATTTTTAATTTAAATTTTAATATTTGGGTAAATTCTTTAAAAGCTCAGAACTGACGGAAAAAAACTGTAATTTCGAATTGGCAACCCTGGAAGCTACAACAATAAGTTTACGATATAAATTTTTATAGTTTTAATATTTATTATTTATTTTCTGTTTCTACATTCCACTGAAAATTACGTGATTTAAAATTTTAGGATGCGAACACTGATTAGTAGTGATATACAGAGTGAGCAGATTCAACTGAGCGGAGTTGGTATTATCCCTAGGTGGAAGAAAATTTGTGTTCTACAGTTAACAATCGTTGACCTATTTTTAGCTCCTTTCTAGGAACAACCTGGCTCATAAATTTTCACAGCCTTGCTAGCAAATTGCCCTTCTTTTTTTCTGTTTACTTACCTATAAGTATTTACGCTTTTCTTAAACATTCCTCCAAATTTCATGCTATCCATGTTTCCCTTCGGAGCTCTCAAGAAAGAGGCGGAATCAATTTCTGTCAACAAAACATTTCTGTTTAATTTAAACCGTTTAAGTTTGCTTACCAAATTTAAATTTGTTACATCCCGTGCCGTCAACAAATTCATTGTTATAATTACCGCTTGATGGTTCACGAATACTTAATTGGCGCGCACCCAATACAAATTATTAGTGAAATGCTCTTCATTGGTATTCTTGAAAGAGGAAACCTCGATAAAAGTAGAACTGGGCGCGCGATTTAAATCAGTTTTCTATCCGACACCGAAATCTACGGATAGCGAATGGAATATTTTTTAGAGAAGTACTGCAGCTCCCTCCTTCGTCCTTTACAATTTAATAAATAATTATTTCCTTGAATTCTGATTATTTCTAAAAACCCGCATCTTTTCGAAATATATTATTAGTCAAAGTTTATTAGAAAACTTTTTTTAAAACATCAGTTTCTATTCCATTATATTTTTTCTTTTTTTTAGAAAAGATGTTTTTTTTAAGTAATTCATAATCATACTTCTCTGACAAAATTTAATTCAAACTTATCTACGAGTAGTGCGCTGGAGTCATTTTGTAAGCTACTAAAAGCTATGTATTTTAATAATTAAAGAAGAGAAACCTTTCATACTTTTTATTTATTTATAACGTAATACAAATAAATAGACCCCAAAAAAAATCACATTAAATTCATTCAGATTGCTTTTGTAATGCCAAATACTGGTAGAGATCTTCCACATCGCGACCATTCAAATTTCCACCCCCGATACTGTCTAAACCTCGTCCATTTAAGTATCCACCCCCGAGACTGTCTAAGCTGCGCCCATTTAAGTGACCACCTCCGATGCCATCCAAACTGCGACCGTTTAAGTGACCTCCACCGAGTCCGTCCAAATTACGTCCGTTCAGATGACCACCCCCGATACCATCCAAACTACGTCCGTTTAGATGACCACCCCCGATACCATCCAAGTTACGTCCGTTAAGATGACCACCCCCGATACCATCCAAACTACGGCCGTTTAGGTGACCTCCACCGATCCCGTCCAAGTTACGTCCGTTAAGATGACCACCACCGATACCATCCAAACTACGGCCGTTTAGGTGACCTCCACCGATCCCGTCCAAGTTACGTCCGTTTAAATGACCACCTCCTATACCATCCAAACTGCGGCCATTTAGATGACCTCCACCGATTCCATCTAAATTACGTCCGTTAAGATGACCACCCCCGATACCATCAAGGCTGCGTCCGTTTAAGTGACCACCTCCGATACCGTCCAGGTTACGTCCATTTAAATGACCACCTCCGATACCGTCGAGGTTTCTCCCATTGAGGTGACCTCCGCCAATTCCGTCAAGACTTCGGCCGTTCAGGCTATCTCCACCGATCTCATCCAGCGAATTATCCCTCTCTCGAAAGTAGTCACCTCCGAAATCGGCGAAGCTTCCGTAGTTTACGAGATCTAAATGTGAAATTTTTTTTGATGTCCTTTCGTTGTGTATAAAAGAGTCACGCTGTATATGTACAAGCCATACTTATACATCACACGTACGCACTTTATAGACACTGATTAGAACGTGTCACAAAAAATCCACAGAACGTTTGATACTACACAACGTTAAAAAAAATACATAAAATATGTACAGGTGAAAAACGAATTTTACAACTTGTAAAGAAAACACACAAAGAATTAGACGGTGACACGTAAACACATTAACAAAATACAACACAAGAATTTCACAAAATGTAATAACCAGAGGGCGGTCAGTTTTAGATTTTTGATATCAGAAGTGGGCAGTTTGCCTTGAATAAGTCATTTACAAGATGATGAATGAGTATGAATAAGTAAATAATATAAAATACGTGTAAAAGACTCCGCAAAAATAATTTTGATTCAATGGTTATGATTAAAGTAGGTTCTTGTCCGATGAAAATTCTTTAAAACGGACACTGAAAATGCGAACTACCACTTAACGTTTCGCTATTGTTTGACAGGTCAGATGACCTTACGTTAAAACCTAAAGTCATCATTTCTCTGATAACAACACAAGACATAAGAAAAAATGGTGAGTTTTTATTTGAAATTAATTAAATCAAGAATGAAGCTTTATTTGAATGAAAATATTAATGAGTTAATATATTTCTATGTATATTAAACGTTTTAAACAATTTTGTATCTGAAAAATTGGCTCAAGATTGAAAACAGCAAGGAATTTTACAATGCTTTTAAATTTAAAAAAAATGAAATGTTTTGAAAGAAAAAGAAATAAATAAAAGTTAATACTGTCCTATTACGTAGTGCTGGATTGTCAAATAGGCAAAGTAGGCCTATGGGCGCCGCAACTATTAGGGGGCCCACGGCCCGAGAAAAAATATTTTTTTACAATATTTCTCAATTTTTCAGAGTAATTTAATTTTGAAATTTTAGAAATTTGCAAAACTACAAACTGAAATAAGTGAACTTGGGTAGTTCTGAGCTTCACAAGTGAAACTTTTGATTCAATTGAAACTTACAATTTTGATTATTTCCTTTAAAAGTATAGGAGCAAACACTTTTAGATTAATTAATCACTGCGACATTTGTTTATAATTTCATTGATTAATGCTTGCAATCGCATTGAAGCTTTTAAGCAAACGCCGAACTCACGCAGTAAAAGTCAATACACTCGCGCGTTTTATTTTTAAATTAAATAAAGCCACTGCATTTTATTTTACGTTATCCTATCTTCCAAGAGAGCACCTGAGCTGCAAGTATAAATCTTTATTTATCGACGAATTTTATCGCCTGATAAATCAAATGAAATTGGTAAATTGCATCGTATTCGATTCATTCACGTAATTAATGGACTCGGACATTATTTATTGACAGAAATTAACTTTGATGCGTGGACACATTTGCGTTTAATGTAATGAGTAACGTGATTTTTAACATCTAATTTGACAGTAATCTGCTTAAGCCTAATATCAAATTACTCGTTATAAATTCTATATTATCATATCATGAGTAAAAACTACACCAAACTAGTCAAATTAGACTTTGAAAATCACGTTAGGCGTTACATTAAATGCCGGGGAATGACTGATAACAAGACACATTTGAAGCATTATGTATAATATGTAATATGTACATGTATGTACAAACTGCACTGATGAAATTCGTATGTACATCTATAAACATAGAAAACGAAATATCTGTAGCGTAGACAAAGAGAAATAATTAAATAGACTTACCATAGTTGGGGAGCAGTTGTTGATATTCCTGCAAAAAATAATAATAATAAATAAATATAATTCAAAAAGCGACAATAATTTATTAGGAAAAAACCAATGAACAAATAAACTTATTGTAGATTTTCTAATTTTTATTCGCATAGGTAATAAATTGAAATTTAATTAAATTATTTGTAAATTAATCAATAGAAACTTTGCCCCAAATAGCACCTGTTCACTGTAACCGTTCGATATACCATTCTTTAAACCAATAGTGCTTGGCTATAGATGTTAACAGAAAAGGAAGGAAAGCCGTCAGGGCGTATTTCAAAGGAAATATTTTTGTGAAACTTTTGAGAGAAACTGTGTTAAAATTGAAGCCGCAGCTAAAATCAATCCTAAGATAGGGTTTGCAGCACTAAGAAGCACCAGAGAAGCTTAAAAGAAGTAAAATGCTGAACAGATAGTTTAAGTATCACAAACTCTTTTAAACGGACACTAAATGGCGCATAAACACTTAACGTTTCGCAAGCGTTCGACAGCTTCGTCAGAAGTGAAAAATATAAATATAAATAAATATAAATATAAAATATATGTTGTTTTATTTATGTTTATATTTTTCACTTCTGACGAAGCTGTCGAACGACTGCGAAACGTTAAGTGTTTATGCGCCATTTAGTGTCCGTTTAAAAGAGTTTGTGATACAATTTTCATCGGACAAGAACCAGCTAAGACAGTTTAAGGATTTGCTAAGAGATTTGAACTAGCTAAAAAAGAAAAAGAATGCCAAACGAAAGAAAAGAAAATCAAATCTGGAATATGTGTGTGAAGATACAGAGATACAGAAGAAAAAGAAGAAGAAGCAGGGAAAAGAAGTATTATTTGAGGAAGATGAAGGTATTTGTTCATCTTATTCAAAAATGGCCTGGTCTCAAAAAAATTAAATAACTAATTTATAATTAAAATAATTTTTGGATTAAAAAATATCGTATTTCTTTTACGTTTCTCTTTTTAGTTTCACTCTACAACTTTGTTTATTTATTTTTCACTCTTGACTATCAACCGATAGTGAAACACTGAGTCTTGTGCGACTTCAAACTGTCTTCTACCATTTTCGTTCATACTATGTAGGTATCTCTATTGTGTGCAAATAGTAAGAGAAATGACTTTGCTAGGTGAAGGTCTGAGTTGCAGCGAAATTTCAGTTTGTTAAGTTTAACATTTCAATTTTTCAAAATTTGCTTGAATGAGTACGACATGTCAAATTCTTGTCCGGATTTTATTGTCCATTACTGTACATTTCGGAAGATACCTAGTTGTGAAAATTTTCGACAGATGTCTCTGATTAGTTAGTGATTATAATAAAAAAGTTATTAAATTGTTATTAAAGAAATACAAATACAAAACACCGCCATTTAGGTGGAGTAACAAAAGTTAAAAAAAACGTATAAAAACATAAACGTCTAAATATTCATGTATATGTATAATATACAGGGTTGGACAAAAGTATAGAATATTCTTTGTGATGCTTTCAATATTAATTTTACAAAAAAATGTGTACGGGGGATTTGTTTGCTGTATCAATTTTTCGCTGATATAATTTTCACTACAAAAGCGCAGCGACAATTATGTAAATCTTTTTAAATAGTAATCTTGTATGAGATATCATTAAACAGGATTTTTTATCTCTTTTCAACCATATTAATTACCTTATAAGTGTGGACGCAAAAAAATTAACTGAATTTTAACAAAAAATAGCTTAATCAAAAAACTTGCAAATTTCTGAAATAAAAAAAAAAGTAATTAATACTTGAAGACGAACACGCATTTTGGCGTCTTTTTATGCATGTTTCAAGTTTGTATAAATAGTGTCCGTTTTTACTTTTTCTATAAATTTCAGTAGAATTTATTTGAATTCGGTAGATCGGTTGGTTGAGTTCAAAATCGGTATATAGATCTATCGAAAAATCCAAGAGAGTTGGCAGCACTGGGCCACTGATCGAATACCTTTTGCGTGGCAGAAGTACACACGTTGTAAGACAAAAATTATTAGAATGTCTGTGCGCTAAATTCAAACGCCTTTCAATCATTTATGAACGCTCTGTATGTACAGTCGCAACCATAATTCATGTCCATTACAGACATGGACATTTTATTTGAGGTTTCCAAACAAAAAATAATTACGACATCCCGAATTCACTTTTAAATAATAAGATTTGGATGCATTCGAACGTCGAAGTAGTTTTTAAGGAGATGGGTTAACCGGTTTTGGATAATCGCGGTTTTGAAGAAAACCCAGCAGTTGAGATTCTCTAGCGAGACGATAGGTCTGTTTGTTATCCTGCACTGGTGTACACTAGTGCACACTTTTTTACGAAATATGCCTTAATGAAGCCTAAATTATTTGATGATGTATCAATACAAATCATACACATCCATACTGACATACCACACAAACATTTAAGGTTGCATTAAAGCGTATTTTGTGAAAAAGTATGCATTGGTGTACACCAGTTCAGGATAACAAACAGACCTGATATATGTATTTAGAAAATGCAGAAAGTATCTAGGTACTACAATAGTATTGTAATTATAAAATTCACTGAGATTAAACTAATATATCTTTTTATTTAGATTCACATTCAAGTTATGCAACTCTATTTGCATGAGTGACATGCATTTGCATGAGTGACACCGCGAATATCCAAAACCGGTTAACCGTTGCCAGCACTAATCAAAATTCACTTGGTCGTGAAATTTTACTAGACCTGGCAACATTGTTTGAATGAGAATATTTTAAAATAAAATATTCAATACATCAGAAATTCCGAATCGAAGTACATACTTCTAATATTTTAATCCTTATTACACAAATTTAAATTATTGTAAGTACCATGAAATGAAGTTGTCAAAATTAGGAATAAAATCCAATCAACTGCGATCATTGATTGATGCCAAAGAAATTCTCTGTAGATAATAATTGTTGTGTTGCGTGAGTAAACGCCTTGAAAACAAATCCGCTCGAAATTATATCCCAAATTATCTAATAGAATACGATTCCTGCTGAAACCCACAAGAAAAATCCTCTGGGGTAATGCATTGTTATCGTGCCGGGATATTTTGATGTCCGCGCAATTAATACGAGCGTGGAAAGTAATTTAATTAACCAAAACAAACATGCCGTTGAAGAGGTACTATCGGCGGTACCTGATCGCTTGTTTGTTTTTTTCTAGTGTTATTCTATGGCTTCGGACGCCACTGGACGAGTAAATTAACTTTTGAAGTTGAGCAGATTAAATTGGTTGGATGTGCTTCCCTCTTGATTATAGTAAACGCTCTTATACTATTACTAATACTAACTCGACAAAGCTTTTAAAATTGGAATATTCTCGATCAAGTTTCAGTGGGTATTTCACGTTGAGAAAAATTCTCAACGAGCAAATTATTTATTTACGAAAAGCGAATGAATCTTAACTTTGATCGTCCATTACTTCGGCAACGAAATTTGATTTTATTACTTTTACGACGTCTTTTTTCGCTCATTCACGTAAGTAAAACAATTACTTCTAAACGAGAAGTTAATAACGCATGTTGTCGAAATAATCGTCCCTTGAATTTCGGAATTGCTCTCGAAATAACTTTATAAGTACAATGAATGATGTGACATTTAAGGGAGATCAAAGGGAGAGTCCACGCGGGTTATCGAATCGGTATCTAATAAAACTTAAATGAAAATCGAAATTAAAAAAAGTTGGATGTAGCTTCGTTTAATTTCCCGGTATTATACTCGTACATAGTTAGGATACGAAAAGATGTTCTGTTAAAGTCTGAAAATTCGGAAAAAACAGAATCCTGAGTCGTAAATCATAACCCCTGAAAATTTTAAAATAGGCAACCCATCAATTAACTTAATGCTACGTAAGATCATAGGCATAGCAACTTTTCAGAAGTAGAATGGGTTGCCTATTTTCTAATTTTAAAGCGTTACAGCGATAATTTAAAACTTTTAAAAAAACAAATTTGATAATTTTCAGCGGGAAGCTACTGTTTTTATCCAATTGTAAGTTTCAACTCTGTTTAAGCGCCCACAATTTTTAACAGGATTAAAATCGCAATTTTCGAATTTTTTTTTTAATTGGTACGGCGCGGCGGTAATGATTTTTTCTTACCTGTCAAATTGACAACATTAGGAAATTACATAAACGAACGTTCGGAGGCCGAAACTTTTTTCATTTGGATTTCAATTTAAGTTTCATTGGGGTACCGGATTCTTGAATGGACGACTCAACCTTTGATCTCCTCTTAAACGGCCTGTCATTTTTGCGTACATTGTTAATTAAAAAAAAAAATTAAATTAAATTTCAGTAAAGTACATTGTTAATTTGTCTGAAATTCATTTTAGTTGTGAGGATACGAAAAGAATGATTAAAACTAGAAAAATAAATAAATTCTAATTCTAAACCAAGAGATAGGTAGGTACTTTCCTTAAGTAAAGAATGTATTAATCAAAAATTAACAAAATGAGTAAAAAAAATTCTGAAAATGCAGTTTTCAACTTCTAAGCCGGTCTCGATCTCACAATCAGTTAACATTTAGATAAGGTATTATGCAAATGCTCATAGTTAAAAGAAACAAGCTCGCAGGTGAAACTAATTAAATCAAGACTCGCCCGGCCGACATCCCCCCATTATTAAATTAACTTTTAATATCCTAGTTCTGGAGCAAAAATTGGATGGGATCGCCCGCGCGCGAATTTTTCTATGTTTTCCTCAGCAGTTCGTTCTTTTTTACTTCCCTCTGCAGTCGGCGATAAGTTTTCTCAGTTGACTATAAATGGCGCGGAGGAGTTTTAAAAGAATATGCTAATTTTTATTGGTTTGCGGCGTTCATTTCGGCGACTTTATAGATATACAGTGCCATTCATAAAGTTCGTAATAAATTTGTCAACTAATTTGTCGCTGGATACAGGATACACTCTACATTTAATATTCTTTACAGCATACTTTTGGTAATTTAGAAATATGTATTGTAAATTGTAAAAAAAAGTACCTCGAGTTATCCTTGGAAAAAATGATAAATGATCAATTTTCTATATGTCAAAAATGAATAAAAATTTGATTAACCTCAAAATATTCGTACGTGGACAAGATCTAGAGCCTTTAACCGTTAATTTCAGTTGTTGGACGACACATATTCGTTGGTAGAAGTGGCCAATGGGAAAAGATATATTGAGAGTAATATTTTCGCTTTTAAAAGAATATATTAATTCAATTTAGTCCCTTCGCATAACCTGAATTTCAAATTTTGACAGTTCTTGCGATAATCACAGCACCTGTACAGTTCAATCTACGACACGTACTTTTGTTTCCGAGGCTGACTCGAGGTACTTTTTTTGTTGAAGACCTAATTGTACGTTCGTCTCATAATAAAAAACTCGTGCTATTGTTCATTTCATAACTCAACTGAGTTTTACTTAAATAAAATATGTGAACATTAGAAATGTCATAATCAGTGCTATTCTGTAGCGTAGTGGTTTACATTGGCTACTGACGTCAGTGGTTAAATTCCTATTCAGTCAATACAATTTAACCACTGACGTCAGTAGCCAATGTAAACCACCACGCTACAGAATAGCACTGATTGTCATCAAAGTTGTGACGATTTTATCGTTTACTTGCGAGCGTCAAAGTAAGGCGCACCGTTTAGTATTTGGTAATGATTTATAAATCGTTCATTTAGGTCTGATTTGTTAATAAATTAAACAGAGGCTTAATGGATGATTTAGCTATTTTTCCTATTCACAAAGCTTCATTTAGCACATTTAATTAAATTAATGTCAAATAAATGAAACTGTTTCTAAATTGTACTTGTATGGGTGATTTATCTAAACTTTTCAGAATAAAGTCACATAACAACTTTAACTAAAATGTATGATAAGATTAATTCAATATACATTGATTATTCAAAACAATTTTTTGTAAATATAATTATATTTATAAATTTATGTATATACCTACCAAGAGAAAATTAGATATTAAGGTACACAAGTTCTGTTTTCAATACCCAAATCTGGATTAACAAATTCTATATACATCACTTGTAAGAAGAAGACCGAAAAATGAGCATAATAATCAACTTCTTAATCTTCTGATGAAGTAATTAGAAGTCCCCATTTTGCAGTGTTGCCAAACGTCGTCTGATTTATGAATGTAAATCAAACGATTTATAAATCAGTGGAAGAAATGTCGCATTTTTGATTTGTGAATACGTCGTCTGATTTAGCATTTCATTTACTTAAATGAAATCATTTATAAATCGTATCATTTAGATTTCTTTATGAATACGTGGCCCTACGTGTGTTACGTTTTCATACTTTTCGATGAGATCCGTACGCAACAATATCGAGTTATCTCCGCTATATATTGCAGCGTTTTAGTGAGCGTAAAATTTTTCGAGTGGGACGGGAATTTTATTAGTTTTGCGCGCGACGTGCTCAGCACGTTCGCTTTCCACCGGAGAATTTTTAAATTTCCTTCCTTCCGCACGTTTCACGAGCATCGCGCATGTACTTACTCTTTTACTACCTACACATCGCCCTGTACACACGAAACACTTGTTCTAGAATAACACAAATTAGATCAATTCTTTTCTGTATTTTGATTAAATTACAATAATCGAAAGTGGTTAATGTTTATACTGTTTTTTCTTCTGAAGTTTGTAGCACTGACAACTGTCAAATTATTTTTTTGTGCTATCGTAACTTCCACTTCCCAACGCGTTTGAAAACATATGAAGCGCAGGGTACGTTTGTGCATTCAAGGTGAAGGACAGCATTGTTAGCATCTGCTTTAAACTTTACTCTGCAACTCGTAACGAATATTTTGACCAATCAGTACATAGAAATACGTTGTATTGTAGTATTGATTGCTCAGATTATGTCACTTAACGATGTCGATGATTTAGTGATGTTTTGAAATAATTGTTTCTTTGAATTTTGCGTTTACTTTATAATTTTTTAATGTGACGTCATGATTAGATAATATGACACTGACAATTATTGACAACTGTCCTCTCACTCTTGTCATAGTATGAGTAATTACCCAGTAGCGTCACATAAACGTCAGTGTCAAAAAAGCGGCCATACTGTTTGATACCCGTATGAAATTGTATTGTAATTTGCAAATCGGTAGGTATCAAACAAAATGGCAAATGTGATAATTATACTCGAGTGACGCTACTGTGCTCTTGTATTCCGTGTCACCAACTTTATCAAAAAAAAATACCGCTTACTTTAATCAGGAATTCATTCGAAGGCACGTTACTAGATAAGCCAGAAATACTAGGTTCGTTCGTAGTGCAGTTTGTAACTAGTTTGGAACCGTCAGAACGAGTCGAAGTAATCATCAATTTGCTCAGTTGCGTTAGATGCAAAACGTTCATTGCCCCGCGCCTTATGAAAGTAGGAAATATTATTGACAAGATCTAAGTGGTACGTACCAACATGACTAATTTATCGA
Source organism: Dorcus parallelipipedus (assembly GCA_958336345.1). Classification (NCBI taxonomy): domain Eukaryota; kingdom Metazoa; phylum Arthropoda; class Insecta; order Coleoptera; family Lucanidae; genus Dorcus; species Dorcus parallelipipedus. The sequence goes on from OY284478.1 coordinate 14,464,634, forward strand.
CTTTGTGGGAAATTCGAACAGACGACAATATTTCTCGTTCACCCTGTATATTTAACCAACTTTTAAAATTAAATTTAAAAATTGGTTCTGAATGAAATCACTGAAAAATGCAACGAAACGAGGTTGAGGCGTATGAGTGGCTCAAAAAGTGACCCTTGTAATGTGGCCTTCCATCACGTTATTTTACTGAACATTACATTATGTACTGATTGATCTAATTTAGTTTACAACTTTTTCAGAACATTGTAACCTAGCCATTAGCCTTTCACCCCCCCCCCCCCCCCCCCGTATAAAATTCCAATAATTGTTTATCAATTACTTTCTAAGTAATTTCCATTTTACACCTACATGTTAGTCACTTATTTTTAAGTTGGCAGTTGTGCCTAAATTTTAAGTTGTCATTTTGTTTTCACGTGACAGTAGTATAGAAATGGCGGTGCTTGCGGGTTCAAATTTTATTATTAGGTAATTGTAATCAACTTTTTCATAACTACTTTAGTCTTAATTTCATAATAATTTTAGATTTGAAAATGGAACTTCTTCCGAAACTTGTCATCTGATCAAACATCTGTTATATGATTACTAGAATTTTTTCCAGGCCGCCTTGATTTTTTTAACATTAATTTGTTGATATTTTAAACTCAAATGTAACCAGCGATTAAAAAAAAACTTTCATCAAAGTGTGCTGTGAAAAAAATTAAGTTTGTCTGAATATAAAGTTTGAATGTTGGAACTATACTAAACCTTCAAATGCGTTACGTATTGAATAAATCCACAAACCATTAATTTTTTCACTGTTGCTGAAATATGTTTCTAAGAAACAGCTTTCTCGGTGATCAGTGAAAGCCACAACATTGAAATGTATGAAAATAATCAAAACTTAAATCTGACAGAACTGACAGATGTAATTTTTAACGAAGAAACGTCATCGACATTTGGTATCTCAGACATACCACTTATATCTATCTTTATTTATCATAGCACACCCTGATGAAACTTTTCTGAATCACAGGTTATCACAAATAACTTAATTTGTTAATGTTTTAAACTCGTAATATATCACAAATAGCTCATCCAAACATCAACAAATCACATGATCTTGAAATCAGGAAAAACTGTCTTTCATTTTAGCGAACAAGACACTGGCTGTTCCTGTTCTATTAAAAAGAAAACACAAATTTCATTTTTTTTTTTCTCTATTTTGCGATGCACTTTTGTTTTTTGCGATAAATTTAAAATATAATACATATAAATCCCTCCTACTTCTACATTTTTAAAGTTCTTCTCTAGCCCTTAAAATAAAGCCTCCAGATAGTGCGCAAAATATTTTTAAAAAAACCTGTACATCTACAGCATGATCGAAGACAGTTTGAATTTCCCGCGCCTCTGACTAGTGATTTTTATTCTTTGTGTTTGGCTTGTATGAAAAATAATGGTAACCAAAATGTTTTAAATTAATATTACACATTTGAAATCTCAATACATTAATTACATCTCATTATTATTATTGGTACTTGATTGAATCATTACTGCCTTACTCTCGTTACCTACATTTACGGTGCCTTGCATTTCACCGACTTTACAAAAAAAAAAAAAATTTGAAAAGCGGTAAATTTAAGCTGTCAATCATTTTCGATCTTACTACATAACTGTGCTTTCATCTTCAGAGAACTAAACATTAAACTGACTTCCCCAATTTAGATTAATTTCTTATTTCCTTTTTGAATTAACATTTGTTCTTACTTGAGCTTTTTATTATATCCGTTATAGTTACTTTGGTCAATGTGTATATCGGGTCTTCAACAAGAAAGTACTTCGAGTTAGCTTTGGAAAAAATCGTATGTCGTAGATGCATAGTCAATTTTTATATGTCAAACATGGATAAACATTCGATTAAGTCCAAAATGTTCGTATGATCTAGCTTTTGATCGCTAATTTCAGTTTTTGGACGACACATTAATACTTCCACCAATGTGAAAGTGATCAATGCAAAAAGATATTTTGAAAGTAATATTTTCGTTCTTCGTTCTTAAAAGAGTATATTAAAATTACATTGTTTGAATTCAGTTTCTTCGCATAACCTAAATTTTATATTTTGATACTTTTTGCTATAATCACAGCACCTGTATAGCTCAATTTGCGATAGGTAATCTTGTTTCCAAGGCAAACTCGAGGTAGGTTTTTATTGAAGATTTGATAGGTACACATAAGCTCTGCTTTGTACACAGCTCTGTTTGCTACTTTATTGTAAAATAAAACAATTATTTTATATTTCAGTTTCCTTCAACTTCTCCGTCATATTTGTTTCCTTTATTTCCGTGCGGCTGATAAGTGAAACTGTAACCGTTTCCTTTCCCACGGAATCCCATTTCTGCACACAATGCAAACATCAAGACGGGACAAATTAAGGGAAACACACAATTTTTTATTTCATCCCACACCCGAAGCGACTTCCCCTTTCTGTGCTTTTACACGTTTCCAACGAGACCCACATGGGCGCGTTTGCGCATTGTACATAGAGATTGGAGACTATTTGTATTTATTACATTTGCTTCGGATGTCTGATAGAGACCTTTTTTAATATTGCGTAATAAATTATCAGAAGAAATTTCAACTATGTTACAGCTTAGTATTTTTTATTTTAATTCAAACAGTTTCAAAGACAGGGAGGAAAGTAGGCATTTTCCAGCATTATTAATTTAAGTAATAAAAACTATTTTAAAAGAAAATTTTGAAGTAAATTATTAGATATTTTGCTAAGTCTCAAAAGTAAAGAGACTTACTTTATCCAGCTACTGCAGCCTTCCTTGAGCATAATCTGAATACTATGCAGACGTTCAGCACAAAATTATCTAATTTCTAAATTGTTCACACGTAACACGTCGAAACTATGTCGAAGTTTATTAATAATGTTAACACGTTGTTAACTCTGCGTTTGTTCAATCTCATGGCCGAAGAATGTGAAGGAGCAACCGAAACGCAAAAAATCGACAGCGATCGGAATCCTCGATGAAATCCATTAAAGCTAAAACACACTTTCCTTGTTACATCAACGCGGTACATCGTTATTACATCGCCTACGCTCCTGAAATCAGACGTTGAGCTGATCCTGGAACGCGGCCCGTCCATTTCTGATGAATGGTCGGTCTTGAAATATTAAAAATGTTGAAGCATTTCCAGATGCAATTTTCCACGTCACTCAGACTTCTAACATTTTATTTTAGGAAATTTTTAATAAGTGTTTCGTTTTGCCCCTTGTGTTTGTTTGTGCAACAAGAGGAGCAGAATTCATTAAAAAAAAAGAATTGATTCTATTTTTTTCTTTTATGTTCGGGTACTTCTACTCCAGTTCAATTCGTTCTGTTTTTTTTTTCATTTATAGAGACACGGTTGTTCATTAGTTTAACTGCATATAGTTAGGTTATAAATCAAGATAAATTGGCTATGATTATTTTTTTTGCCGGCGAAAAACGCGCAGTAACAAACCCCCGATTGTTCGGTGCTTGCGCGGTAGTTTGAAATTTTATCGCTGCCATAAACTTGTGCTCGAATTGAACTAATTTGACGAAAACAGGCATTACGAATTTAAACGTTGGTCATCGATGAATAAATCTGAGCTTGTGTTGAGTGGTTTCTGCTTTAACTGCAGTTTTTGCGCAAAATACATTTTTCGGGTGACACAGAAAAAATAGGCAATTGTTTTTTCCAAGAAATTCTCTACTGCAGTGTCAGAATGAAAAATGGATAGTTTACCTCTACATGCTAAGAATATCAAATAAATTGATTTTAAAATATCCTTAAAAGTATAATATGAGAAATCATCATCCTATACAGAGTCTTCAGATAAAATTGAGAGTCACGTGCTTCCTTCAGTAAGGAACCCCTTAGAATTTGAGTGGTTTAATGCAACTGCCGTACAGCAATCCTATTCTAAGGGGTTCCTCATTCAAGGGAGCCTCGAGGAAGCACTATGAATACGAACATGAAGTTTTATATGAAGGTTCTGCATATAATGTAGTTGCATAATATGTAAAATACGAATTATCAAATTTTCATTCCAGGCAGACCATGGAATTTGAACGTACGTGGTGATTCGGTTATTCGGTTATTCGGACATTTACGTTGTTTTATTTTGTTGTTCTGTGAAAATCATTGTAAACCACAAAAACCAAACAAATTGTTAATAAATCAGAGCAAAAATGATTACCTAATCGTCTGGTATTTATTAAATTGACATTCCAAATTGTATAAATTAAATTGACAATTTAGATATAATCAAAGACATGACTTTGTTCTCCACAGCCAACCTAGAATGGAAATTTATTGAACCGCCTGTACTAAGAAACTCATAGAAAAAAGTGGTACAGTGGGTACTACAATTGTAGTACATATGTAGTTCGAAAACTATTAAACTTTTTCTCGTGCAGTTGATGCAATCATACAAAATTAAGTGTAAGAAATATCTACAGTATCTAAAAATAATGTTCTATAAAAACTGTGACTAAAAATCTTCCTTTTTGAAATTTTTTCTCATGTGGTTTCAAAACTGAGACACTATCAAAAATTCAGTGTTGTTAAAGATACAATTCTAATAGTATCTAGATACAGATATAGTACTTCCCAAAGTATGGTATACCTAGATGCAGATACTGATCCTGCGTTGTACGTAATTCGTCATTTACAGTAGTGGTCGTAGATAAAACTATTTTATCAATATCAATATGTAACACCAATTCAGGATGGCTAACGTAAAATTTAAAAATTACCAACAAAAATGACACTGTTCTTTCGAACTCTATCAGACAAGTCAGTATCACAGATGAATAGATACTCATGTAATCATATCTAGATGCAGATGCAGGTACAGTTTTTCAGCAGAATCTGATATACTATCTAGATACTCAAATTGTGTCTAGATTCTGTATCCTGATACTTAACAACATTACAAAAAATCCTTAAAAAGTATAGTCTCATTCTTTGAATTGCATTTATTGAGAAAAATACAACCAATATCAATGTATTGCTTTAAATGCAATGTTCTTGACAGAAAAGAGAAATTTTATTACATTACGCTTTTAATATGTAAATAAAATTTCTGTTTATTTCTTTTTAATAAGAAGATAAATCTTGGTAAGTTGCTCCATGATTGATATTAGTAACCAAAATTTAATAAAGAAATTTAGGATTTGTCTTTGGGTTACTAAGGAGATCTTGGGTTACTAAGAAGATCTTATGGCTAGTTCCACCAAGCACTTAAGCTCTGCTTAAATTTAAGCGTCACTTAGAATATGACTTACACCACTTTGTGTAACCTCAAATGTCACAATCTAAACGCTTCCTAAATTTAAGCTCGCCTTGAGTGTTTGGTGCAACTGGCCATTAGTAGCCCAAAGACAAATCCTAAGTTTCTTTATTAGAAGATAAATCAGTAAATATGCTTTTTTGTGCAGAAATATGCACTACAACATAACAAATGTATTACTTTGGTATTTTTGTAATGTATGTGTTACGAACTTTATGAAAGGCAGGCACTGCATCTCATTCTCAATCAAAGTTAGCAAAATCTTAAGGATTTGCAAAATCAACAGTTTAAAAAGTTACTGGCAAATTATAAATTAATTTTTTTCAGTTGAAAGAAAAATGTCTGTAATGGTGTATCAAAATCATACATTCAAAAAATAATTGCGTTTCTACAAAGTGTCTGTAGTTCTAAATTGCGATTCCACAAAGGAACGCGTCCACGTAAATTTCCTTATCGGTTTTATTATGGACGATGATACATATATAAAAACCAGCTTTAAACAATTATCATGTCAACAATTTTATGTTCACATCAATGACACGATGTTGATAATAAATTTGAAACAAAAGCATATTTGGAAAAACATATTTGACCATTTATTCGATGTCTCAATGGTATACTAATATTTTGATTTGATTTAGGCAAAAGTCCATTAGGTTAAAGTTGGTAGTCAGACAATAATGTTGAAGTTATAACCCAAAGTACCAATTTTCCAAATTGTCCGGAATTATGTTCGATGGAAATTGGGCAATTGTTAAACGCCAATCAAAGAAGTCAGAAAAAGTGCAACAGTTGAAAAAAAATAGGGTTAATTTTTCATTGATTATTTCTGGAAAGCTGTAACAAATAAAAATTTTTCTCATGTTCTGTTTATTCTTTCAACATTTCTTCTTTGTCAAAAGCGACACGCACGCAAGTGATGATTTATTTTTTTCGTACTGTGAACAATTGTTTTCATAACGAAAATATATACAACATATTCAAAAAAGGAGTGGTCAAATTGAAAGAGTTTATTTCATATAAGACAATTAAAAAAATGTTATATTAAAAAAAATGTTACCCCATCCAAATTTCTTAATCCTTAAAATTCAAATGTTTCGAAAACTGTTTGAGTCATTGATTTAATTTTTTTGTTCAAAATGGACCACTAAGCTAATCAAAAAGAAGAGAATTTTCTCGTTTTGTCAAAAACTTTGAGTAGGGCTTTTTAACTTTAACATATTCCTGCAAATATCAATAAAGATAGCAATTTTTTGAATCTTTTAATTCCTTTGACCTTTAATGATGTTTCCTGCAACAAAATCAGACTTGAAAATTTCGGTTCGAAAACAGTTTAGCGATTGAAATTGACATTAAAAAAAATGTTCACTTCAAGAGCCCAATCCGATGAATTCCTCTGCGTCATTTAGATTTGAGAAATTAAAAAAATAATAATTAAGAAATCCTAATTAAAGTTTTGACTAAAATTGACAATTTATTTCAAATGTGACGATTAAATATTCATATGTAGTAACATTTGTTGAAACCAATGTCCGCGTTATATTTAGACTTTGATTGATATTGTGTTCATTCGAAAGTAAAGAAAAAAAATTGAATATATTTTTAGTAGCACCATTTCATTCATGAACAGAGCCATTCGATCTCGAAGAAATCAGAAGGGGGGTTACATTTAATTTAAGCCCTCCTAACTTCATCCTTATCACAAACGAGAGGGGTAATATTAAATTCTAAATCGCCCCCGATTTCTCTTTAATTAATTGCAAGGAATCAATGCTTGCTCAATCGCACGCTTCTATTTTTATGTCACTCCAAAGGACGAGCACAAAAAATTGTAGCTTTGTACTGGAAAAACAAATTATAATATGTACTGTGGATGCGATTGTTGTTCAATAAATTTAAATTTAAATTTAAATTGTTAAAATAATCTAAATCTCACATAAAGGAAAAGCAAAAGACATTTGAAACTGGTAAAGTAACTCACCGACTGCGGATAGCCTTCAAGGTATCCGAAGGCTGCAGCAAGCAGAAAGAAGACGACGGACGCAGATTGCCTCATGTCGAAAGTCAGTCGATCACCTACCTACCTGCACGCTTAGTTTTAGGTGGAAACAGTTGAGGGCCCTTTTATATCCTGTTTCTCCCGTTATCCTGTTACAGGACAATGGGAGGAGCCGCGCGAGCACGTCACCGTTTCAAGTGTGCCCACCTGCCCACATGCTTCGGGAACGCTTTCGATTCACGTGATATGAAAAAAGGCCGTGTTTGTTTTAATTGGCGCGCGATAATTCTCTCCCTCTGGAAGATTTTATTGTTACCCTCGAGGACGAGGGAAGTAAAACTCTTTTTTTTTTGGAAAACTTTTATTGACGTCGTAAATCCGACGTTACGTGCTGTCGCCGCATAATTTTCTCTCCTTGTAGTAGACGATCTCATATTTCTGCAAATGTGTTGGATACAACCGTCTATAATTTGTATGAGCTCAGCGCCCCCTACATGATACAGTATTATAATTAACTAAACGTAAGGGTTATCTCTAAACGTTAAATTATCTACCACTAAGCAAAAATGTTTATGCTAGGCACCTAATATGATAAAGACATAAACGAATTAGAGAGTCCTGTTTTATGTTATGTTACTAATTCATTGTTATATTTCCTTGTCATTCAATTTATGTATTTTAAATTAGTATAACCGGAAGTGCCTGGAAGTTGCAGATCGTCATTGGTAATAGATAATTGCAAATATGAAAATCAATTCAAATGGAAAATCCAAACACTTTTAATGAACATGTTGCCTCAATCACCCTGTATATGTATGGAGGTATGTTTAAATGCCTTCGTGACGAGATATTGTGGAATTTTTTTTTTTTTTAATTGAACGAATACCCATGTATTCACGTTTACCATCTGAACAGGGCTTTCAAGTGATTGCTTGTCAAGACATTTGATTATGATAATTGCTCTCTGAGTTAATCAATACTTAAATTAGTTTTTCTAAAACGGAGGCTTCCTTTTCGAAAGGGAATCCTGTTGTTATATAAAAACAGTCTGTTAATTATCTAAGTGAAGGCGAATTTTTTTTTGCATTGCTGATTGAAAGTTACTTTTATCGAAATGAATTTAATTATTCAAATGCAGTTCCTCGGCTACACTTTACAATTTATCAAAACTATTTATTACATAATTTGAAACAACTAATGCGTATATTTAATTATGCTCATTTACTAAAATAAGTATACCAAAGGTTTAAACTAAAAATAAACCACTTAACGTTTCGCTATTGTCTGACAGCTTCGTCATTAAAATTATACTCCAGAAAGAAACTGTTAGGTATTTACGAAAACCTTAGGTTATAAAACAGATGAAGTAACTACCATCTGTAGGGAAATGTAAATAAATCTTCCTTTTAAACCAATCGAATTATTTAATATTAAAGCTTGTACCTTTGAACTCGTTAGATTTTCATAAAATTTTAAGGGGTAACAAATACACGAGTAAATCTGTTATATGTATACATATACCTAGTATAGATTTCGCATTATTCTCCACAGACCCTTATCATAAGATCCAAAGCGGTTATATTTTTCACAAACATAATTTTATCCTTCCTCCGCGACCATAAGCTTGCGAGACAAAAAAAAACAAATAATACACAATGACGGATCGCTTCTTTTAAGAAACTTCCCTGTCTGTTTTTCTTTCATATAGTTTTTTTTTTGTTTGTCCTTCCAGTCTTAAAGCCTGTGCTTTTTCTCACCTGAGATGTTTTAAGCTATTAAAATGTATTTACTTTCTTTGGTATAAATTTGTGCCGCTAAAGTAAGTCGAAAGACCGTTAATTCGTTATGTCTTAGCTTTCAGAAAAATGGTACGTAGGGTAAAGTCGACGATGCTGGTTGGCAGAGAGGTAGTCGTTGGCTCATCTTTACAATTTATAAACTGTTTTCTTTTAATTTAAAGTCCATTATCTAAATTGGAACCACATCATATAACCTTAGTGAATTTGACATTCCTATTTTATTTTCGTTAAACAAATTGGAGAGCGTCTCATAGATTTCAGTCAATCTAACTATTTTTGGTTCAAGGCAGCTACCAAAAAAGTGACGTTTTGGCACCTCTGTCAACTACTATGAAATGTAGCTACTTCTTGTTTTCTTTTATAGCAACTTAAAACAAGGACAGATTTCAGAATAAGAGACTATGATGATTTCTCTATTTTTCGGATAAGTTATTTTAGGTTTTTGCTTTGCAGGACTAAGGTCAACGACTCTCACTTTACCCTACATTTTCTGAGTTCGAATAAGTTTCCTGATGGCTTACATTTACGTAAAAAATGTATTTAACGTTTTCATCGGGGTTGCAGTACCTTCCCTTATAGTTTTTAATTTTTTCTTGAATTTATTTTTACTTTTGACCTGTATAATTCTTATGCATACACTATTATAACGATTCCTACTATTCACTTTTTAATATTCTTATTTTTATGTATATGATTCCAAAAATTTTAGGTTTCATTTTCTCCCTATTTTTTGTATTCACTTAAGTATTTGCCCCTTCGAGAATAATTCTTAAATCATTTCACACCATAAATTCTTTTAAGAATGAAATTCTCGACAAAAGGGTTGCTTTGATAGAGCAAATCATGTGCACCCCAACTCTCTTGTTATTTGTTTCAATTTTTTTCGATTTTTCTTTATAATTTTTTAGTGGTTTTATATTTCGTTCTTTTATTTCTGTCAAAGTCCACTATTTCATTTCTCTTTCTTTTTTGGCAAAACTTTTTTACACCTTTTATTTGTTAATACGTTTCTAATCGTTCTACGTGAAGATAAGTCCTACGCAATGGATCATCGTAAACACTCCATTTGAAACAAAAATTCTGATATCCACAGATGTAAACCGCACAGAATAAAGTAATAAAGGGAATCAGAAAAAAAATAGACCCTCGGTAGTTGGCTGTCAATTGTCAGGTGTGAGCCTGCCTTCCTTGAAACTTAATAAATTAACGTACGTATATCATAACCTCACTTTTCTTATCGACTCGTTCGTTTATTCAACTCCGTTCACTCTATTTACTCTTTTCGTACTTTTGTCTTACTCTAACATGTATTAAAATTTATTCGCTCTCTCTCTCTTTAGAGTGCGAAAAGAGTTAATAGAGTGAACGGAGTTGAACAAACGAACGCAGCAATAGAAAGAAATGTCATCGTGCTTATACGTCAGATCGATCATTGAGGCTGGTTCACAATTAACGACCAACTACGGCGAGAAATTTAAAATTTTTATAACGCGCCTCATTTTAAATTTCTCCTCGTCCTCATAGTTGGCTGTAAATTGTTGGTTGTGAACCAACCTCAATCGAGCTGACGTATTAAATAGCATAACCCCATTTTTAAACTAATATTTGAGAAATTCTATGCATCAAGAACAAATAAATGATTTGGATCAACTGAGGTGGAAAGTTCATTGAACGTTAGCGAAAGAAATGCAGAATCCAAGACTGTCTTTATGAAAATGGTGGACACTTTGATCACCTATTATGATTTTACGTTGAATTTGGAACAAAATTTGTTTTTCTACTTTGCGTTCACAATGAACTCATTGTGATACCAAAAACAGTTTCACAATGAAGCTCATTGTGAAACTGTTTTTGGGGAAATTTTCGTCAATTTTTAATTGAAAATATTTAATAGATTTTACAAAATAACTCATTATTTATTTGTTACTTAACAGAATCTCACAATGAAGCTGGATAAGAAAAATTAATAACTTGTTAATGTGACTTTTGATTAAAGCGAAAGGTTTTCAGTGTTGCCACGCATTACAACTAAAATTCCCCATATACTAAGGAGATCAAATTTTTGACAGTATTTTTCAATTTTTGTTCAATAAGTGACGCAAAGTAGAAAAAATTATATATTATATATTAAAATAAATATATATATTATATATAAAATTATATATTATATATATAGTATATTTTACACGTTTCACAAGAGGCATTGTAACACTCGTCCCGTTGGGGCACTCCGAGCTTGCTTCGCTTCCCTCGTCGTATCCCAACCCCACTCGTGTTACAATAAGCCTTCTTGTGAAACTTGTAAAATAATATACTATAATAAAACTGTTTTTTTATCTGATATGACATTTCCTTCAATAAGAAAAGCGAGATTATGACATACGTCAATTTATTAATAGTGTATTCCTATCGCTGCACTAGTGTACACTCAGTGTTTTCTCATCTCATTTTAACCTCACGTAATAATAAGAGTTACGATCTAAATTTTGTCCCATAATGTTTTGCACAACTTTTGATAGTGAAAAATGCAAAGCTGACTAGGGCCAAATTCGGAAACATCACTCATACTCAACTCACACTCAAACTTGACGTTTGAGGTTATTTGAAATTCAGAAATGATTTTATATTTACTCGTATAATTTCATATAATGAAAATTAAACAGTTTCTGAATTTCAAATTAACATCAAACCGTCAATTTGAGTGTGTGGTGTGAGCCAAATATGAGTGATGTTTCAGAATTTGAGCCTAAGCATACTAACAGTTTTTCTGTCAGCCAACCATACATATTTCCTGAAAGTTTCTGGTATCTGTGTTCTTTCGTCAGTTTTGATTTAATCAGAGTATCAGAGTCCAATGTTGCTCTTTGGTGCGAAGATGAAGTGTACATATATGGAGAAAAAAAATGTTTTTCAGCCAATTTGAGTCTGTATCTTGAGTATAATTATAATGACTAAAGCAAATTAGGCAGGCAAATAGACAGTTAATATGTAAGAAACAGGCGCACTTTTAGGCAGTCTAAAAAAATTAGGCATTTAATAATTTCTTCCGTTTCGTCGTTTTATAATAAAAAATTATATTAATGCTTATTGTAGTTACATGGTCTTTATTAAGAAATCGGAGGGAGGTTCTTTGGGGCTTATGGAACTGTACAAGTGAATCAAACACAAAATTCACACCAGGAACATTTACATTGGAATTACCCACCTGCAAAAAGGGGTGGATGAAAAAATTAAAGAAGAAGCAAAAGTGACCATTTTTATATTGAGCAAAAATATAAAAATAAAATAATAAAGGGGGATAGTTCTGTTTACAAAATGGATTCGGCGAACATTTTATAAAACTTACATGAATGCGAATGTGGAAACGCAATCGTTCGCGTAAATGATTCGGTGAACATCAATTAATTTTTTGAATCTTCTCTTCCCGTGGAACAGTATTGTTTATATTTTCAAAGCCCGAACCCTTTTCGTAATTTGCGGCTGCGAGCTGGCAACATCTGTTGCAAGTCCACTTTTAGGTCTCACTCATTTTAGTCACTGGAGTGACTTAAGTTGCCTATCCTCACAAGAGATTGTGAGGTGTTTTTGGATCGGTTCAGCCACCTTGTGTGAGTTGAGTTCTCATTCGCTCAAGGTCTTTATCGCGTAGCTTATTTACTTCACTATTTTGGCTAAAGTTTGTCGCTTGGGTCTTTAAAATATTTTGACAAGCAAATACCTACGTACTTCCACACACAGAGAAAACAATTCATAAAAATTTATTATAAAATAATTGCCCATTTTAGACTTAAAATAGGCAACGCAAAATTTTGTAGGCGCTTAAGCCATAAATCTAGGCAAATACTTGAAATAGTGTAAAAATAGGTACTTAGGCAAGAAAAAATATAAATCTCATTCTAATTAAAATTGTAATCTTAAATGTTTTAATTGCCTATGTTCTTTGTTAAATAAAATTTTAGACAATTGCCTAAAAATTCGGACTTTAGTAATGACCAAAGTCTAAGGTCTGGCTAAAACTGCTTCTCATGGTTTCTCAAGAAAGAGCAAGTATCTAATAATAAATATTTCGTAGAAAAATGGTTCGTTTCTTTCTCCACATTGACAAATGACTTTGCCACATGTTTCTCCACATTTCTCATATTTTTCAGAATCCGCATTTGCATCCTTATTAATCATTTCAATCACAATGTAGTGATTTCTTTTATTCAATCAATTCGAACAACTTTTCTGGACCGGACAGTTTCATTTTGTTGTTTAATTGCTTTTGTTGTTTAATTGATCTCTTACAAAAGTTGATGCTTGCTACTTGATGTGCTACTGCACCTTTTCCTCTAAGTTTCTGTTTTTTGAACTTTTTGGCCTACTTTTATTTGGCTTTCTCTTTTATTGTCTAATTCTCTTTTATTGGCTAAATCTTGAAAAGCATGTCAATGATCCTTGCGCCTTTTTTGCCCTTTAAACCCTACAATTTTTCGGTATTGTAGATGGTTATATCTAACTATAATACATAGTTATATCTACACAAAAGGCGATAATGATTTTGTTTACGTTTTAACGACATTTTTAAAATAGGCGCATACTAATGCAATAAAATTTGAGATACCTATTGCTATGTTATATTTGGTTCTGAAGTTTAAAAGTTGTAACAATATTATTAAGTTTTGCATATAAAAGCAAATATATAATCCTAAGATATTTCAACATAAATGTTGCTATTACTGAAACACATTTTTATGTTAAGAAAAACAAACATGAGGGGAACGGTTAAAAGATGCAATCGTCATCACCAGACTGACACACACACACACACCAGTCTAAAAGCAGTTCCGATGGATGTACACCATTGTGGAGGATTTGCAGTTCTTGAAGGCATCTCCGAAGTCAAACTTCTTAGACCAGGAAGAAGTCCAATTTAGCCGTGTAACATGTACGGTTTTATTTGTTCGACAAGTAAAATCAGAATTACATGGCGATTCATTCAAGATCAAGTACAAATACGTGGGATAAATAATTAGAAAACTATTTTTTGTCTCAGATTTGAATTCACGTTTTCACAAAAAATTGACGTTCCATATTCATCATTGTATGATGCGTTTCAGTTTTTTTTTTAACACAGCTTATAAATATGAGCAACGTTAAATTGGGGTGGAGTCTAATAAAGTAGTGAGATTGAATGTATCGCAGTCTAGCAAACATGAGTTTGAACATTTCGAGCGACGCTAAAAATTGAATGAAGTGAAGTGAGAATAAACATTAGTTGATGTATAAAACCGTAAGGAACTGAACACATTTTTATTTTACTGTAAATAAGAATTTGAGCAGCGTTATTTTTAATTTATTTATGATCATAAGAATCTACGAGCGTGTAAAGGACCCCAAAGCGTTCGTAGATTTTGTTAAATTAAAACAATGCCATGGGACATAAACAAACAAGCATTTTAAACAAAACGTTCTCACATATTTTTTTCTTTCCAATATCTCGTACGCTCAATTTATAAACTGCCTTACTCGTATTTATGTCCAAAAAGCTAGAATCAACTCACGTACCGCAATTACTTCTTTCTGACCGATTAATTGCTTAAGCCCTAAGTGTTTGTTTAGGGCGAGCGTGCAGCTTTTTTCTTCCGAATTTTATCCGCCTGACAATAAAAATAAGCGTGGCGAGTGAAATTTGCATGACGCCTGATTAAACGAGAGCAAAAGCCAGCAAAAACATGACAATGATCAAAAAGACCGGCCGCTTTGACGTTTCGCGGACGCGAATTAAGTTCGTGCTGGAACTGGTAAATTAGTGCTTATTTTTCATTTGCATGCAAATTCGAGCTTTAATTATTATATTTATTATTGTGGAAAATAAAAGACGTAAATGATTAAACTGATCAATTTGATCAAAACTTAACCAAAAACAACAGTCAAGAAAGAAAGCAAAGTTTGCTTCAGAACCTTGGGACAAAAGTCAGTAAACTATTTTTATTTTTTACGAAAACTGTTTGAGCATCACTGATTCAAGCTAAACGAAATTTATAGTTGCTATCTGAACTCATAAATTCATACATGCCAAGACATATTAACTACAGCAAAGAAGATTGTGTTTAAGGTGAATTTCAAGTAAATATATTGTTAAATGTATACAGGGTGACTGTTAATTAATCCGACAAAATGAAGCCACGATAAGAAGCGATGTCCGAGAGTATGGGAAAAATGTTTAAAAAAATTCTTTGTACTTTAATTTTTAAGAAATAATTAATCAAAAATTAGCCGAAAACGACGATGCATCTGTGGTTAAAAAAATAGAGAAGCAGATGAACAGAATAAATGCCCTCATAAAAGTTTTATAGTAGGCAGGGCGACGTAGCATCGATTATAAACTTGACTTTTAAGTGGAATTTTATGTCAATTTTCTGTTTGTTCCCAAAGGATTATTTGATCCTTTGATTGTCAAGTAAATATTTTATATCACAAACTCTTTTAAACGGACACTAAATGGCGCATAAACACTTAACGTGTCGAACGACTGCGAAACGTTAAGTGTTTATGCGCTATTTAGTGTCCGTTTAAAAGAGTTTGTGATATAAAATATTTACTTGACAAATACATGTAAACCACCTGAAGCAGATTATTCCATGCAAAGGATCACTTTTAACACCTGCTTTGACAGGAAAACAAATAAATAAATAAAACGAAAAACAACTTAAATATCCGTGTTAAAAATTCCTGATATTTTTCTTTCATTTTAATTTAAATTGTATTCCAAATGAAGTTTATTTCCGTAAGAAACGTGTCCTTCATCACCAGAATTATAACGTTATAATCAGTAAACTCATTCGTATTCTATTTTCGATTGTTAATTATTAATGTAATTGCGTTTTGTGTGTGACGAATTATTAACACAAATCTATTAAAAGTTTTAGAAATTCAAGACGCATTTGCAACTCCGTATCTTGTATTTTTAGCTCACTTAGGTCCGATTTTACAACTGTCGGATAAGTATTATTCTTAGAATAACGTGACGTAGGTGTGACGTAGACATCGAGGAACGAGGATATTCGGCGAACAGTTATTCCGCCCTTATTCCACGATTGTAAAACTGGGCCTTATTCGCATTATTTCGTCAGCTGATTAAGCTGTGTACAGACTTGGCAAAGGACATGAATTGCCTTTTCACGCTTTTATAAAAATTCCCCAGGAGGGCGTGCGAGAGTGTTCAGTTGTTCGAAGTCATTAGTAAACAAATTTGGATATAAAATATTACGTCTACACTAAGCACCGACAGAATTCGGATCGACCCGAGGTCGCACGGCGCGCATCCCGAGGCATGCAGTTTAATACTCTGCTATGGAAGGTCCAGTTTTACAAGCTTTATTCTGAGTAACGTTGTGAAATGGTTATGACATACGTACGGCCTATGGTGTTTTAATCTAAACATACTTACTTTCTTAGGTAAATTTATAATTAATTAATTACAAACTGTGACATGCATTCACGTAAGCAATTTGATCAGAAATTATACGCATAATACTAGCGACGTTTAAAACAAATATATCCTAGTATGTCGTTTTTCCGTGTAGTAACGAGAGGAAAGATTTTACTATCAGTTGCCGGACCGTGCATTGACCCCTGCGACCACCAGATTTAAACCCTTGCGATTTTTTTTTGTGGACGAAGCAACTGGTACATTCCGCTCTAGTAAATAATCCGCACGAATTAACAAACAATTATTTACACAATTATTTGCGAATTTGTTACCTTTATTTTATACGCAATTCCAATTATTTTATAAATTGCTAATAATTACGTCGCGTAAAAGAAACAACTCAGATTTCCTTTCCCAGCTGTTAAACGTGCAATAAAGCAATTGAGGTATGTGTCAAGGTCGCACTGTGTGCAGGCAGGAAGTCAGTAAAATAATAATCATAAAAAAATTTATAGTCCTGTTATACTGCTGCATTTATAAAACGTGGCGTCGTATTTGGTACGCAGTGCCGCAGCTTGGGGTATTTTTTAATTAATTATAAATAAATTGTTCAAAAGAATTTTTTATTAAACATTTTTTCCTTAGTCTGTGACATCGATTTTCTTGTCATCACTTTTGACAATTGTCATTCACCCTGTATATAAGTTCGAACTTCATCAATCGTTTTAAAATGTAATAAATTACATATTAACTTAACCAGACAAATTCATTCGATCAGTTTTTCAAGTACACGCGAGAAATAAAGAGAGGATCTATCGATCAGGAAATTCGTTTCTAATTTTTCCAAATGCAACACTGATATAAATGACTCTGGAAAATCGCATGATTAATGTTACTGCTATTACGGTGCACTTGCATAAATGAATAATGGATTCCAGAATTATTCCCAGCTAATGTCTTACGTCTTACATCATCAAATTATTGATCACGACTTCTTGGTAATAGAAAACTCTTTTCCTCAAATAATGAATATGCTCTCATGATATATTTGCTTTAAATCCTTCAAACTGCAACAGATTCGTATTTTCATCTTATGCTTTTTGCAACAGACAATTTACATTATTAATCGATCGCACACTATTTTCTTTTTTTTAATTTCTATTTTTTACTAAACAGCTGACGCTCATTAAAAAAAAAATAGGAAATGCCGATTTTCGATTTATATGTACAATCTGTTTCCAAATTACTTCCCACGTGATTTTTGGTTTCATCATTTTGCCCACACGTACCTACGTTGGAGTTAATGAAAAGGAAGTCGCGCGCTCGAGCCGTTTCTGAAAATCATTGTTAATTTCCTTTTGTTCGGTCTTCCGAAATCCCCCGTCTTCCTTCTTACTCGTTTAGTACGTCGCAAAAAAAAAAGAAAACAAATAAGGGCGATTGTATTTGCTGAGGCTTTATGGACACACACACACCTCAGGTTTACGTGCCGCAAAATAAAAAAAAAGTATATCACAACTGATTGGCCCATCTACATACAGTATGTAAAAGGTAAATCATCCGATTTTTTATTATTCTTTTTTTGTTAATTACGAAGGGGTGCTTTTTTTATGTTCTTGTATGCTTACTGGCACGTGCTCTTGTACATGTTGAGTTATAAAAGTGACTGCGAATTTTGTGACAGGCTCATTAGAAAGGCAGAGTTAATTGAGGACAAATATAATTTGGGTGTTCGTCGCTTACATGAATGGTGCAAATATACCTAATTTTCTGGGGTTACTGTGGCGTATATTTTTTAATACCATTCCGTTATAAACAAACAATTTTTTTTGCAGAAAGGTACTTATAAATTAATGCCGGCTTTCCAATAAGCATGTACAATCTCAATCAAAACTCATGTCATAAGCAAAATGTTCTTAAAACAAAAATAATGTAATAGTACAACGAAGCCGGCAGTAAACACGGTTAAAAATTTTACCCCCCATTGTTAAGGATCCGCGGCAATATTTTCATAGTGAATTAATTAGTTGCAGAATTAAATGAAAGTTGACTCAGAGTGTCGCTGTGTTTGCGTGCGGCCTTCGGGTATCGTTTACATCTCGACGTGTTTAATTAAGGCCCACGACGTTGAGGTATATTTGCGCGACCAACAAGCGTCAGATATTCTTATTTGGATTTCATTTTCTTCGGCGTTCTATTTTGCTTTTGCGGAAAACCGGTGCGCGCGGTGCGAGGCAAAAATATTTTGTTTAAATATTTGTCCGCCTGTTGTAAATTTATGGCTCGAGTGGCACCTAGTACTTGAAAGTAATGATGACATATGCTGCCATAGTAGTCGAGTACTGCCCTGATATCGGTTTATGCGCGATAATGTTTATTGTTAAGTAAACATAATAATTTATTCAATATTCCAGGGATAATAACTGTCTACGCATTTTTGTTGATTTATTTGATAGAATTTATTTTTAGGTTTTAGTGAAAATTGATCATTGCTTAAGAAAACAGCGAAGCTATCCGATTCAAGATGTCATACATATACCGAAACCGAAGGACTATATAAATTTCTCCTGAAGCGATACAAAAACGTAATCATATGCAAAATGTTCTAAAAGAAAACATAATATACAGCACGCGGGCAATGCCTAATTAATAAGGTCGGTATTACAGAACGAAGCTTAGATATGACCTTACCAAACGTCCGCGTACTGTATATAATCTATTGATAATAGACTTCCATGGATAAAAAAAATGATTCCATTATAACCGAATAGAGACGGATAAAGCTGCTTCTTCAAAAGACAACTGTGATTGCTTTAGTATCTTTAGAGTTAAAATAATGCTTCACATTGGAGTGAACAGTGTCACAACAACTAGACGATAACACATGTAGTGAGGTGACCAAGCCTGTGATGCATAATCTAACCAGCTGCCAACTAAGGAATTAAAAAGACATTTAAATATCTCTATGTTCTTGAAATATTAGTAGTACGCAAAATAAAGCCCAGAGATCTTGAAGCAATGGTGACAATGTTGGCAATGTGGTGAGAGAAGACTAGTTTAGAATCGAAGCAAACTCCAAGATCCATAGTGGAGTCCTTTTTTTATAAGCGGCTGATCATTGATGATGTAACTGTGATCAATATGATTAAGCTTTCTAGAATAGGTTACAACGCAACACTTACTAACATTCAGTTTCAGATAGTTATTGGAGTACCATAAAACGATAATGTCAAGGCATTGCTGCAGTAGCTCAGCATCACTTCAGATCGAAGCATATATTTTCAGATCGTCTGCAAAGGCAAGAGTTCGACATTCAAGGAAGTCCAGTAGATCATTAATAAACAATATGAATAATAACGGCCCCAGGTTAGAACCCTGCGGAACACCAGATGTTGCACATGTTGAAATGACTTGAACCCACATAATTGGTTCTGCCCTCGAAGTATGATTTTATCAGATGCAATAAAGTAGAAGTCATTCCAAAGGAACTAAGTTTCCGCAGAAGAAGACTGTGGTGAACAGTATCAAAAGCACTGCTGAAATCAGTGTATACAACTTGACGCCGTTGTAAATTTTTCATGTTTGCAGAATTTGCAAAATGTACATCGCATTTAATGAGCGCAAATATTCAATAAGCAAGAAGCAATAAATAAATACGGTTATTGTTATCTTGTTAATACACTTCACAATTATTTATTAAATAACGACGAACTCTGTCCACTTTGGTATCATCTGTTTTTGTTGTTCCTTAATGCCGATGCATCATGCATTTATTTCAATACTATTTTAAATTTCCCGCCACTGGCTATTCGTCCGTATTTAAAAGTTACGTTTAAATATTTTTGAAATTTAATATTAAATTATTTCCATATTATTGAAAGTTGAATCTAAAAATTTAACAACAGTTTTACTAAATTAATAAGGTGTGGATACGAGTATGGCCAACCTAAGAGTATCTGACGCCCCTAGGCTAATCACCTATACATTAGCCGCTCTGTATATTGTCTACGTATTACAGGCTACGATTTACAAGCCGTTGCTGGTATCCGTGCCAAACATTGTTTACTGTACAATTTTCCTGCCCAGTTAAACCGAGTTAAATTTTCTATTTTATTAAGTATTCAATATACAAGGTGTTTATTTTAAATCGTGACCCCTGAAGATTTTACAACAGGCAATCCTTCAATCAAATCAGAAAGAACTTTGTGTTTTCATCATAGACGTAGTTTTCATAATGTACAAGGCTTCTATAAACGATTCTAACATCGCTTACCTCTGAAAAGTAAACAATAAAATACACGATTTTATCCAAAATCAAGCAATGAAAGTGCTAGTTAGTATCAATTCTTGAATAGATTTTAGAAAGCAATTAATCTATGAAACCCAAATTCCCAAAAAACTTTAAACGTCAAGCCACAGAAAAATTACTACTATTTTGTTCCTGTTTTAATCGGTCCAGTACAATCAGAATTAAAAGTAATGTCGTATGGCCGTTTTACACTATGACATTTTTAATCTAAAATTTGATACAAAGTGAGTGAGAAGTACCAATTCAACCAATCAGAATTCACTGTGGTAGCTTATCTCTCCCACTTTATACCAAAAAATGTTATAATGTAAAACAGGCTTCACTTCTGACCACTGTAACACGTAAGCGGACAAGCGAACAGGGCAATCATCAAATTCTTGTCGATGGCCGCCTGCTTGTTATGGCGATCAGAATGGATAAGATCTTCATTTTACATCCGTTATACACAGTTAACAAAACACTCTTTTTTAACTTGTGTCAGAACTACTATCGCGTATGGATTGTTGAATAGGATAGTAAATAGAAAAGAAAATTATTATAAATTATTAAGCATAATTACTATCAAATATAACTTCAAAAACAATATAATCATTTTACAAACTGTACTTATAGGGTTCTTAACAAATATCCGAGACTCACGTGATCATTCAAATTAGGCAACCGAGCCCGAGCCCCCCCCCCCCTGAAATCGTTATAAAATATTATGTTCCGCATAATTCATACTAAAGAAGTTTTCCGTATGACGTTGTTTTTTGTTCGCCGTTTTACATTTCATAAATAAAATGTTAAGTAGTCCGTCCTCGTTAGATTTTTTTTGTTTGCTCCCACCCCCCCGGAAACAAGCTTCTATTTACGCCACTGGTCTGTGCATACAGACCTTAGTGTAGTACGAATCTATGTGTTTATTTGGCAACTGTGATTAGTAGTACCTATATGCAAACGATACATTTCTATGTTATTATAGACTCCAGTTAAAAAGTGAATCACTTTTAGGTTAATTTTGGAATTTTTCGATGTTCAGTGGCGCAGCAAGCGTAATGGAGGTAAGTTCTTTTAGTCACAGAACTCCAGTGTATAGATATAGAATACAATTGACATTTCTCGAATCTAATTTAGTTAAATTTAATGTAGTAAGTGTGTTATAAACAATGATGAACTGTTGGTTTGTGGACGTTCCAGAATCTTCTAAAACGCTTGTGTGCGCCTATGATATACGTTTACCATATTTAGTGACCAGGTTGGACAAAAACTACTATTAGTATGGCTCCCTCCTGTTATTCTTAACTTGAAAATTTTAGCTGAGTTTTAAGAAAGTGTTAAAAGTGTAATTAGTAATCAAGATTATATGTATTTAAATAACAATATAATTCTATTTACTGTTGAAATTCAAGAATAATAAATTTATATTTAAAACTTTTAAATTAATTTTTGTATGTAATTCTTCCTTCGAACACGTCGGTTACCATGGGAACAAGTGATAACATTCTCATTTTTACACTTGAATTTCATAATTATTGCGTTTATTATATTATTTTCTAAGTTTTTTTAAAAGATTAAAACCATACTTTGTTGAAATAGAACGCATTTAAATTAACAATTAAATTTTTAAACTTTACCCATTTCTTCAACGAGTAGATCCGAATATACCCGAGCGAGAACTGTCAACCTTTTGTTTATTGCTGATGATGTGTGGGTGAGTGTAAGGGCATAAGGTGTGTGTTTTATTGAATTTTCTTTGTCTGAAATGCGTTAATTGTAATTGATGTTAATTTACGGTCTTCAGTATGAATCGTGTGACAAACGGTAGGTGAAGCTTTTCTAGCCTGACACCAAAAACTATCACACAAAATCTGTCTGCTTCAGGTGCAACAATTACTCAACAACAAACGACTATGGACAAAAGCAAAGACTGGCAGCTAGAATTATTAATGGAAAAACTACGTTCCAAAGCTTCACAGTTCAAGAGTCTCACAGAGTGCTCCAAGGCAGTCCGTATGGCAATGCTTGTAGGTTATGTTAATGCTCTTGCTTTTGTGTTGTCATCCATATCTTCAACAAAGAAATCTTTAATTGTAGTATACTCTGTCCGGCGATAGATTGGAAAATTTCAAGTATCCTAACATATTAAAATACCCTAGAATCGAGTAGCATCGAGTGAGCACATCATGCGCCTGCGTTTGGTATAAATGCCCGTGAAGTAATACTATTGGTTAACGTTAATTGATTCTAGGGTATTTGAATATGTTAGCTCATTTGATATTTTCCAGAGTATACATCTGTTTTGTATTTAATACCATCAGGAATATTCTTAAAAACAGTAACGTGATTTTATACAATTATTGCTTTTTTAGGAAAAGCGTTACGCCTTAGACAGTGTTGAGAAGAGCCAACATCAAAAGTGTCTGGATACCTTACAACATTCAATTAAAGTTACCTCTTTGCAAAGTATGGTTGAGAGACTGGAAAGTTTAACCAGACAATCTGGGTAAGTAATACTTACTATTTTTTTTAAATTTGACTACTCTTGGGTTAAAAAGTTTGAACCCTCGGCTTAAATCTAAATTAAAAGACTTGAGAATTTTGAAATTGTGTTTTTGTTTTAGTTTTATTTAGATTTTAATTTATTTCTTCTCAAATTCAGGGTTTATTTAAAATTGAATGATAATATTTTATTATTCTTTATAAAAGATGATAATGATGCCCAAGCTTACTAGTTATTTACATATTTTTACTTCACACATTCAACTGCAGTCACACAAAAGCAGTGTTGCCAATGGCTGCGTTCAGGTAACTGCACTGCTGCATGCTTTAATAAAACGTAAACCTGAACGAGGAACGTGTGACGTCATTGCCTGCAGCGCTTTCTTCAAGCGAGATTAAATAGAGATTAAAGGTTTTACAGACATTTCCAAAGAAAATTTTTTTAGAAATTGTTACTTTATGTTTTGAAACATCTTATTTCGCTTTCAATGATAAACAGATTTTTCGGAACAACAATGGGTTCTGCTTTATCGCCTGCTTTAGCTCAAATTGTCATGCAGGAACTGCACCTTTTCCAAGGTGTAGTTCAGAAAGTAACAGATTAATTTCAAACAGTGTCAAATGTTTTTTAGATGCAAAAAATGAATTTTAGAAAGTATCAATTGTAAAATGTATTTCAGAATGTGTTAATTATAGTTCAAAAAAACAAAATAAATTTCTGAGAAAGTGTATTTCAGAAAATAATAATTACACATATTTTATCAGCATACCATAATAATAAATAAGTCTTACAATACCTTAGGAACCATCAACAGATTTACGTGGAATAGTTAGGTACTGTCCCGATTGCATTGAAATAAAGTAAAGAATGAATTTAACGGATAATTATAGAATTTGCATGGTGTCCATGCTAAGAAATGCAGTTCTTCGCTTATTACCATGCAGGCACTTACAAACCTACAAAAAAAAATACAATACAAATAATGCTTTCTGATTTACAAATGATATTTTCTATTGTCTCTGAAATGAAGAATGCCTAAATGGTCGTAAGTTAAGTTAAAATCATTAATAATCATGTTACCAAAGCCCTTAATCAAAACGTATATTTTTTAATTTATGTTCTTGTTGATTTTAACCCCACCTGCAAAAGGTCTTTTTAATTAAATAACAAAACCAAACTTGTAAACTGTAACTTTCAGCTTAAAATTTGTACTGGGTCCTTCCGGAGTTGATTTGTTCATTTCGTCGGACCTATTCTACTTGGAGATCATTCTGGATCAAAATGGCGGTGTAGTAGACGTGAAAGTGTACCACGAGGGCACAGAACAACAGAGCTGTGCCGAGCTAGTAAGCTGCCTGTCGAAGGGCGATTTCGCAGACTTCACCGCCCAACTAGAAGGTTTCGCATCCATCTACCAACTCAATGCTGAAAAGAAAATTAAGTGTAAAGCCTTCACTGCCCTGCAATCTCTGGAGGCCGATTTAAGCACCTTAGCTCAGGCCCAAATTTTTATAAAGGAGCCGTTTAATCTACTGCATAAATCGCCAGTTGGTTTTTTAGAGAAGCGAAAAGGTGGTCATCCAATGAGGCTGACGTACTTTGTTTCGCCTTACGACTTGTTGGATACTGACACCTGCGATTTACAACCTATAACAGTAGAGGGTATCACTTCGAAATCTTTAGGATACAGTGTCACCGTGTGTATGGAAGGCTCTGCTGCTAATAAATTGCAAACATGTACACTTACAACAAACAAAACTCACAATGGTAAAAGGTAAGTAAGTGGGTTTATCGTATGTAAAACAAAGTTGGATGGTTCATTCAATTTTTTTAAGCACTCCATCATATGCCCCCTTAACGAATCAAAACAGTGCAGTCATACCTGCTTGTTTTGTGTTACGTTTGAATAAACCGATGCCTATGTGTGTGGCTTTGGTGAGGCAGATACACGAGATAACTGATTTGGAGTGCGCTGATCTATCAACCACTCATCCTCTGTTGAGTCTTATAGCGACTCACGTCAGTGAAGGAAAAGTGGAATCTATCTCCAACAAAGGGATGTTTGTTGTATGTGTGTTTTTTTTATGGCTTTTTAAATTGTATAATTTGGAAAGTTTTCAGACACTTCCTGATCAACATCACTGCTATTTCATGACTGAAAACAAGAACATGGATGGCATCATGGTGAACAGCATTCCATTTACTCATCCTACTCATGTGCCACAAATTTTAGTATTGCTCAGACAACAGGCCTTGTTTAATACAATTTTGTCTAGTTGTGTAAGACCCAACAGCAAACAAGGTACTTTATCATTATTAATCAAAAATTATTTTTTTAAACAATTAATAGTATATTGCATTAAGGAAAAGACCTTAACACTTAAAAATCTGGCCTAATTCTCTATTACTCATCCTACTCATGTGCCACAAATTTTAGTATTGCTCAGACAACAGGCCTTGTTTAATACAATTTTGTCTAGCTGTGTAAGACCCAACAGCAAATAAGGTACTTCATCATTATTAATAAAAAATATTTTTTTTTAACTATTAATAGTGTATTGTATTAAGGAAAAGACCTCAACACTTAAACATCTGGTCTAATTCTCTGAAGTATGAAAGTAAACGAATTAAAAGTAGACTTTTTTCTTTTCAGATTTTGATAGCATGATAATGTTTGAAATAAGTGCCCTGTCCTCGGTTCACATATCCATTTCATTGGAGCATCCCTTAGAAGAGAGCATGGCGACTGCAGAAATAGATTTAAGTGACATCTCCAATTTGATCTGCCGCATACACAGCCCCGGAACTCCTCCTCCCCCGAACACTCCCGATACTGTATCAGAACTTGCCACAAAAGTGCTCAACCGTTGTTTCTCGATTCCTGTAACAATGCGCTCTGTGATAAAGTACTGGGACAAGCAGGTTGTCCGCAAGACCCATTACAATGGACACGAAAATTTTAATTTACCCCTTGGTTCTGGTGATCCGGGAGGTCGTAATGGTAATTCCGGCGGTTCCCTCTCAGATTTTGGTTCTCTGGAGGGAAAGATCAAGCAAGAAAGTGCAGGGGGTGCCGGCATAGGTCACGGCATGAATTTGCCTTTGATGTCGCACTCACATCAGGGTATGTTCTTAAACGAATCGATCATGAACAGTGCGAATTTCGCTGCGTTTCCTTCGAATGACACCACTTCAGTTCTAACAAACATAGAAGTGACGAACATTTTAACAGGCAGTGATAAACCTAAGCGCCAGCATAAACGCAAGACAAGCGACGAATTGTGGAAGAGTTCGAAACGTAAACAACTAGGCGATGACTCAGATCTTCTGGATGCTTCTAGCAGCGACTCAACATCTCGAAGCACCCCGTTATCACAAGACACTTGCTCAGAAATACGCACCCCGAACTCGGCGTTGGGGTTTCATTCAGATTTTGATGGTCTAGATCCGGTAGAATTGATAGGTGATAAGACGGGGGGTGAATTTGATGGTGTCGATGATCTAGGCGACGTAGAAGAGATGTTAGCAGGAGCCGTTCAAAAATTTCACAAGAAATCACCCACGGATTCTAATATACTCTCCGATTTAAGTGATGGCAAAAGTTTCGTGCCACCGAGTGTAAGCATCACACCGATCCCCACCGTGAGTTCATTTAATCAAGGTGGAAGTGGGGGTTCTACCCGACCTGGGATTGAAATAATACCGATTGCAACATCGCCGGCACCTTCTATACCGAGCTCTATAACTATAACTCCCATACCTTCGTCGCAGGTAAAAAACGAAGAAAAAGGTCGTGATAAGAAGAGTAGTAAGAGCCGATCTGATGATAAGAGTAAGTTGGATAAGAAACGCAAAAAGAAACGTGAGGAAAGTCCGATGGGTCCCCCGGATAAGATCCCTGCGAAACAAGACCCCTTATCGAAACCGGTTTCAGTCAGTATAAAACCGGCTGAATCCCCACCCCTCCCGAGTATAATGCCAACATCGCCTAGCATGATAAGAAAATTTACTACATCACCTACACAGAACAGAAAGATTTCAAGCGGAAAGCTCAGCCCGAGCATGTTAAATGCGAACATAAAAACTTCATCCGCGCATCACAGTCCCAAACACTCCCCCGCACAAGTTCCTAGTAGTCCTAAGCACATCATTCCTGGCATATCGAGCCCGAAAAGTCACGGAATGAGCCCGAAACACCCGTCAACAAGTGGTAGTGGTAAACCGAGCATGTCAACTTTAAAGAACGCAGCAAATTCTCCTTCGAGTAAAAGCACCGGCGACTCAAGCAAAAGTAAATCCGGAAGCAAAGACTCCGCCAGAGACAAAGAGAAACGATCTTCAGGCATTTTTGGTACCACAAACTCTAACAAAACCAAATCTTCGACACTAAAAGTAAAGCAATTGGATTTGAATGCCGGTCTGGAAATGCCCGGCAGTATCCAAGACGGCCTTCCATCTCCGAGTGGCACAGTCGACTTGTCCAAATCATCGAACTCGAATCAGATGCGCAGCAGAAAAGGTTTGCTTGCGGTCATCGATAAACTAAAATCATCCGCTCAACATTGTGATAACGTAACCGATTTAAGCAGCAAGAATAAAGAACGTAGCGGGCAATTATCGTCATCCAAAATGACAGAGAGTTCAAAAAGTGCTAATAAAGTAGGTGAGAATAAGAACTCGGAGTATATGGTCAAACCCAGCTCAGACGGCATGAAAATAACCATCAACAAAACGAGGACTAAAGATGTGAAAATGAACTTGAACAAGTCGAGCTCGGGAACAGGCTCGCCAAAAACTCACACGGGTCTTAAACCGGGTGTAAATAGCGGACCTGCTTCTAAAAAGCCCCAACAGTTAAGCCAGAAGACTAGCTCAACTTCAAATTTAACTAACTCCTCGGGCTACGGTGCCATCAAGAGTATATCATCGAATAAGAATTCTTCCGGGAGTACAAAAAGCAGCAGCAGTTCTTCTTTGGGTACCAGTGGCATATCGAAATCGATTTCTAAATTGAGCGGCTCCCCAAAAACCAATGACATTAACAGAAATAAGGATCGCCCTAGATTGAACAAAAATAACTCCGAGAAATCGATTTTTAGCAATCGTGAAGGCCGAAAGGGTAGTCCGACACAAGGAAGGGATGAGAATGATGGTGAAAGATCGTATAAGCTTGGCTTATCCAAAATTGAATCTTACCCGCCGCCTCTGGTGATGGAAGGGCTGATGAAGCAACTGGATAAAAACTTTCAAATTCCTAAGTTATCCGCACGCTCATCCGAAGATAAAAAAGTAGTGAACAAAGTGAACACAAACGTGCCTGAAAATATAAATAACGTGAACCGAACTGTCGATGCTGCTACGAAAATGTTCGATATGATGTCTAAGAATGATATTGTCCTACCGAAGTACAACATACCCTTGCCTACAAGTAAAATATTTGAAAATAACATGGAAGCAAAGATACGAAACACAATGAATAACATAACGACTTCGGGTGCAGCTATGTCGTTAACAACGAGTTCAAGTCCGAAGTTACTTTCAAATAAAGACTCTGATTTAAGCTCGGAGAGTAGTGAAGATAAAAAACGGGATTTTCCTCAGAATCTATCAACATCTGGCGTAGGTGTGAAAGATGAGATGGGTTATAAGTTGGCTTATCCGCTGGCTACAAGCAAGTCCTACGCCCCTGCCTCCACGATGAACAACGAACCGTTGAGCCTGTCGACGAAAAGTGTTGATTTGACGACAAAATTCATTGCTCCTGCACCTAAGGACGACAAAAAGGACATGAAGAGCAATAAGAGCGACAGTTCAGATGGTTTACTAGATTACTCTAAAAGTGATTCTAAAATAAGTGCTGTCGGACCTCCACTGCCACCCTCTATGGGATTTCCTCACTCACCGTCGGTTAGCGTTCATATAGTGAAGTCGCCCGCCCCGAGTCCACTGATAAATGCGAGCCCCCATTCAGCTTCGCCTTGCATAACGGACGACGAATTAATGGACGAAGCCTTAGTCGGCGGTTTAGGTAAATAGTTTTAATTTTCTGTTAGACTAGTTGTTTTAAATTGAGTATGCACTGAATCATAAGAATTTAAATAGAATAAAGTTGAATTTGAACTTGAAGGACTTTCACTTTAGCCAATAGTGGTTTCACGAAGAACAACAAAGAGTATGTGTATTGCTTCAATGTAGGCGGGGAGGCGCTGATCAAACTACTCAGTGACAATGAATTGATGCAATCGTCAGAGATCAACATTTTTCGCTGGATTTAAAAAGAAAAAATAAAATGTCTTCGCTTAATACCTCTGAAAAATTTCAAATTCTTAAATGATATTCCAATGGAAATTCCACTCAAGCAATAATTAATTTGTTGCTATTTTTAAAAATATTACAATCCATTGATTGATAAATTCACACATCTGCAGTTTTTGCTGTAAAACATAATCTTCGCTATATTGTGCCCTCATGTTAAGAATGTAAGAGTAGACTTTTTTAACATAATGCGAATCGCATGCTATTTGTTTATGAAATAAATCACTATTGGCTAAAGTGAAAGTCTTCAACCTGTATAATTACATATATCAGGTGTTCAATTGTAAAATTTATCAAGTAGCCTTTGAATATTACATAACATGAGCTGTCTTCCATTTACACCCGAATGCGAATCTATTCAAACTCACTTAAAAATCACCGATCGCATTTCATTTGCAGTTATGTCTATTTGCTTTGCGCAGCAATGCTGCTTGTCTTACGGCCGTAAGCCATTCCAGACAATTACGAAGTATGTTTAAGCTGGGTCTTAACCTTTAAACAGCAAAAACATCCATGGCTAATGGTAGGATTCGAACACACGCCGCCGAGCGACACGACTTTCCAAGTTGGCTAGGCTAGACCGCTAAGCCACTCGGCGACCCTTCATTTGCAGTTATTCAATTATTGGATATTAGTGACAGTGTTGTCAACTTATTATGCAAAGGACTCTTCACAAGTGTTCTTGAAATTAGGCGTTTTCGTTTCATAAGTGACCTGAACTCGAAGTGATCTGAACTAATCTGATCCTAATACAACGCTGGCACGAAAAGAACGGTTCGGTTTGATGCCTAAATAGTAAATGTCAAGTTAACTTTACTTTCTGCGAGATTATTTGTCATCATCAAGGACGGAATAACTGTTCGTTGAATATCCTTTAACGTTCCTCCATATCTACGTCACGTTATCTTAAGAATAATGCTTATCCGACGATTATAAAATCGGGCCTTACTGAATCAGATCTGTTCTACTCGGTGTTACTCCGCTCGTTGAAACGAAAACGGCTATTATTGGTCGCGTCAGTGTTGCCAATTCGTTGGAATTTTCCCGATTCGTGGTAATTTTGATGTCTTAAAATTGCGAAAAGGGAAATTTCTTTAAGAAAAAGGGGATTTTTTAAGACAAAATTACTTACACTTTTAAGACAGATCTTGACAAAAATACATAAAATTGCAATTTGTGGAAAAAAAAAACTAGCGTAAAAGGGAATTTTCTTCCCAATGTGAGGGAACCTTCCCATTGTCAATAGTTGACAACACTGGGTCTTGTTCACCAGAATAAATCACTTTAGGCGTTTACGCAAATTCACCTGGTTCATAACCGGGTTAGAAATGTAAGAGAGAACTAGAGACTTAGTGCATGTGAGAGTGAGAAAAATAGAGTACGGTGTATCCACCGGGTTAATTTTCGTAAATGCCTATTGTATGCATTTCTGATACGTTTGTGATTGCTTTTGCCTGTTGCTCTGGTGAATGATTACTTCGAATTGTGATTTTACGCGTTACCTTCTAATAATTTATGCATATCTTTCGTTTCGGTTATGTTAATAAATTAGGTTATTGTACAAATAAGACCGTGTATCTTCAATGATTGTCACGTTTGACGTTTTCAACACGTTTGCTGTTGGCAGCGCTAATTCAGCATTAAAAGTTTACGCTTAAAAAAATGGCGTCTGATAGCAATCATACACCAAACATGTTTGCAATATAAACATCCGTCCATCAGAAAAATTGCCAACAGTTGGCCAACCGTTTGCAAGCAATTACTTCTGGTGAACACGACCAATCACAATTCATCATACCCGCGAAATTCAAATAAAATTATTACTACTGTTTTCAAGGTTATATTAATTTCCAAATTAATACCAACATCCATTCTAAAAATTTTTCATTTTTTAATATAAAATAGTGGTTATAAATACTAAGACGTCTTTAACTTACATTTTTAATTTATATTTGCCTACTTTAAGTATTTTACACAACGAATTTACTTGTAAATTGTAACTTGTAATTTGCAATACACTTTTGTATTTACAAATTACGGGTTACAAGCTACAATTTACAAATTAATTGCGTTTTGTAGTAAGGTTAATTTTTAAAAAATTGACACGTTTTAATTTTAACGTATTTATTTATAAAGCACGATAAGTGTTAAGTTACGAACAGTAGCAACAATCAGCAGTGAAATGAACGATATAACCACCGACCAAAGACATAAGGTACAGTCGCGAGGATAGAAAACGTCTTGAAGTTAAAATGCCCAAAATCTAGCTGTGTGGTCGTATTTTTAGATTTCAGAAAAATGTAAGCATCGCAGTATCACTTTTTCTGTGCTTGCGACAATAGCGGACAATAAAATGCCAACAAGAATTTAACATGTCATGGGCATAATTAGACAAATTTCGTAAATCAGGCTTTTATTGAGGTTACATATATTTAATTAATTACCTTCTTATAAAGTATTTTTCATAAGAGAAGAGCTCTGCGTCATTAATCGCCGAAGTTACAACCGACAAATATTTCAATATTATTTCTTTGTCAACGGTGACTAATGGCCGTATGCATCGAACGAATTAACTCAGCTTAACTTTAAGCGTCACTTAGAATGTGACGTACACAATGTTATGAAACTTGAAATGTCACAATATAAAACGTCACTCAAATTTAAGCTCGATGAAAGTTTTTGGTGCATATGGCCCTAAGAAAGAACACTGGCAGCACTGCTTATAACCTAACGTGATATAAGTGTTGCCAACTTAAGAGATTTTTCAAATCATTAGGGATTAAGGGATTTCTTTAAAAAAAGGGATTTTCAAATTTTATTTCGTAAAAGAAAATTCATTGCTAGGCGTTTTGCGTTGGCTTTAAAATTCTAAACGATTCTATTGGCTCAATTTCAAGCGTTAACGCAAAATTTCCAGCAGCTTTGTATTTCAGCCAATAGAATCGTATAATTTTTTAAAGTCGACGCAAAACGCCCAGCAATAAATCTAGTCTTAGGTTAGATTCCTAATGAATATATGAAGCCAACGCAAAACGCCTAGAATATAGCTTTACTCAATGCTATGTAACATCGTAACCTGAAATGTCACATTATATGCACACTTAAACACACTAAAGTATTTTTCATAAGAGAAGAGCTCTGCGTCATAAATAAAACGCATCTGGTGTTGCAGCATCATACATAAGAAGCATAATTCCATCCCTTTTTCTCATTCACCGTTAACAAAGAAATTATACTGACATAATTGTCTGTTGTAACTTCGGTGATTAATGACGCAGAGCTCGTTCCGTGATTTCTCTAACGCCTGACATTTAAATCCTACTTTGAGTTGCATTACGCAGAGGGGCGTGACGATCGGTGGCACTACGGATAGTGACTATTAACATCACGAAATTGCAGTGACTTTAAACCAGAAAATATTTTTCGAATATATCAATTTTTTTTGTCCGCAAAATGCATTTTCTCTCCTTTTTCCCCTTTGTGTACATTTTCGATTTTTGTCTCACGAAATTTCCTACGAGTTGGCAACACTGGTTATAAGTAAAGCACGGATTTAGGTGCATTTTTAAGTCATGAATCATCACTCCACAACGCATACGCCCGACTAAAAAGATAACTCATGACGTAGAAATACACCTATAAATTCGTACTTTAGCTATAAGCAAAACATAACAACTGTCATTCAAACACCAATCGGTTTAGGAAGTCGTCCCTTTCGCTGTATCTTCTTTCATTAAAAAATCAAAACCAAGTCGATGAATTTTTCAATTGAACACTTGTTATAATTGGACCTTGAAATGAAGTCTTTTCAAAATAGTTTCTGCAAACGTCGCAGGAAAAAAAATCGCGCTTACTCATTTTGAAACAACCGATACTATATTTTAAGTACTACTACAATATAATTTTTTTATATTATTGCAAGCCAAGTAATATATTTGATATTACAGTTAACTTTCTATTTTACGTTATTTGATTTTTAGGTTCATAAATTGTGTCATGCGAAAAAGAAAATTATTAGATTATTAGATTTAATTATTGTTCTATCATGCAAGTGTGAAAATTTTAAATTCTAAAAAAAAATATTTTTCCTATTGTATTTAATTTCTAGTAAATTTTGAATTTCACAGAAACATTGGCCCGTACTCTGATCTTATGATTAAAGTTGTGTTTATGTCAATTTAATGTGATAACTAAACACGTTATTAAATTAATCATCGGTTGAGAATACGGGCCAACGATCCGTATTCTGATCTTATGATTGAAGCCACGTTTCACTAAAGTCGTACAAGAAACAATATGTGTAATGTGTAAAAGGCCGACGGACGAGCGTTGGCATGGGAATTAAACACGTTTTTAAATTAATCATAGGATGAGAATATGGGTCATAGCCTTTATTATTATTATTTCCACTGCGCATGATAAATAGTAATTTGTATAAAAATTAAAATTGTACAGTCTAGCGAAAATAAACAGAAATTAGCAAAATATTTATTTTAAAATATTCGTTTGTGTTGTGCATATCATAGTACAAAATATAAAATAAAAAAAAAAATACTATTAACAGTGCTTTTTTCTCTAAAACCCCAAAAATATTTAAATCATTCTCACATTATTACCAATGAGTATCATGAAGTTTTGCAACAGCCTGTATAAAGTGAATATGACTAGCGTACAGTGCCAAGCTTCCATCAACATCCATCCAGGACACGTTCTTTGCATCATCTCCTGCTTTCAATGAGAATTTTCCAACAGAAGTTCCTGTATCATCATGGAAATTATAAGCGACTGTCTCCATCCATGCGTTATCGGTGTTTCTGGGATCATCCACGTAACCTTTGTAAATTAACTGCCCATTTTTGAAAAATTCAGACACCATCTGTTTGTCTTTTTCTACTTCACCTAAAACAAAATTCACACTATTACTAAATATGTATGTATCATAGCATAAATGTAACACAAATTAAAATGAACAAAATGAAAATGTTTAAGCAAGTTGATAACTGTTTTATTAAAAGTAGAAACAAGTCAAAATGTATTTTACTCTCTTTTAAAACATTTACATAAAAATTGTATCAGCAATTCGTTTTGCATCAATTTTTAAAAAAGAGCAAATGTCATTCAATTAGTTGTATCTCTGGAACTACAAATTATCTAATAATGATAGTATTTTCCTAACCTGGATCATTATCCAAACAGTTTAGAGCTTCCTCTAGAAACTCCCGTTTTAAAGTCTCGCTAACATTTTCACCCGGATCTATCATACCACCTGGAATGGCCCACTCAAGACAATCTCGACGCTGAATCGCACAAAACTGCAAAATCGGTCTTAAAGATGTACTTTAAATCATTTGTGAAAACAAATTGCATGAAATAAATACCGATTTGTCGTTGCATGTTGAATTTTCACCCCATTTATCAACTTCCATCTAGTGACTATGGGGTCTGCTGCATGATTCGGGCCCCATCTACCCAATAAACCTCTTCCAGTTAAGCCGGTACGACCTCTAGGATTTAAAGGCCTACCATTGGAGATATTATATTCACCTTCGTAACTCTTACGATTGATTGTTCCGTCTAAACAATGAAATCTGGGCTTGAAATCAGGATCATCTGGAAAGTGCACAGTTTAGATTAATCGAGATAACTGAACTGTAATACATTTTACCTAAATCAGGATCTGACCAGGGCTTATTTTTTAAAACTGGTGAATTGTATTCCGGCGGATTGTAATTTGGGAAAGTTACATCCCACGACACGTCATCGTTTGAAACGATGCAGCGTTGCACATTGCTAAACGGATATTTATTATTTCTGCACTTAAAATGTGTCATAATTTTTTTTATCATCAATAAAATTTACATCAACAAATGTCACATTTGGAGGTTATTAGTATGTTATTAATGATAATCGTGCCCTCTTCTGGAAGAAATATGTACGTAAAAGTAAAAAAGCAACAATTACGCAGAGTAAAAAATAGATAGCGCCAGCTCTGGCCTAATTCCTACGAGTAAAGAATTAATAGGAGGGAACCTACGGTAATGAGAAAATGCAATTAAGGCCTTTTCGGAAACTTGCTCGGGCTACTCCGGTTAATTTATTTTCTCATTCTTACGTGCACAGAAAACAGAGTCGTTGTTTCTCATATTTCTACCCGGGTTGTGCTCCGAGCGAACTTCCGAAAAGACCTTTAGATTTGACCGAAGTTACCACTTCGAATTTGACTGAAAACTACAAGTTATAGCTTTTAGACTTTAAGGCCCGATCTTCTCATCTCCAGTTAACTTTATCTGACGGTTTATTCTCGTAGTAACAATTGTGATCACAATCGTTACTATGGGAATTAATCACCAGATAAAGTTAATTGGAGAGTAACTCCGAGCAATACAAACAAACAGACCTATTATAACAAAAGACACATTAGGTTTGTTCGTTTATTCTGCACTTTCTATACACTTTTAACTCTTTTGCTCTATTTCTCTCACTCACATTATAGGTATTATACTATATAGGTACATATCTCACTCCTTCAGGTTACAGCAAAATGTGTAGAAAAATGCAGAACAAATGAACAGACCTATTAGGTGTGCCCTTGAACGATTAAATAAGCTAGACTGAGAAAACGAGCTTTAAAATGTAGCTAACATGATCACAGGGGTAAAAGGGGATCTGTTTACCAACTTTACCAAGACTAGTTTAGTGATTGGTTACTTTCAATGTCAGTCGATATTTTTCGACGCATGTCGTGTAACGTAACAAAACTCATAGGCGTAGATACTATTTTTATTGCGTACATCTGTATTTAATGTAATTAATTCAATACAATTAATAATTAAACAATTCTATTTTGTAATGAATAGTCTATTATTATTTCAATTAACAAATATATTTTTTGTAACATCCGATTTAATTGAACGCCACCTATGTGCACTAGGCAGTGTTGCCAACTTAGGGGATTTCCCCCTAAATTTAGGGAATTTTAAATGTCGAAGGGAAAATTTTGGGGATACATTTTTTTAGGGGATCTTTCAAGGTATCTTTAACACTAAAGAAAAGATAAGCAGAATAGTATTTTTATTCGTTTTCAAAAAATCGCACGGTACCTTTATTTGTCTCGTAATGGATTTCCAGGTCATTTTTGAGAATTGGATTTTGTGATTGACATCCAATCGTGTAAGATAACATAAGAACAAGAAAATTACAACTAGTTACGCATTACAAACTACATGTACAAAAGTGAACGCAGTGTACTGTATGTATATTTTGTGGATTGGTACCCCTGTTGTTTGACACTTGCCAAACATAACCAAAAAAGAAAACTTGGAAGGAAAAATCGAATTTCCTCGTAACCTAAAGGTCGTAACATTGCAATGAACACGTTTCGTTGCATTAAAATGGACTGCGCCTCGTTAGATTGTACCAAAAATTTGTACGAAATGAATAATGAAAGTGTAGTGTTCCAACAGAACGACCTCTTTCCATCCGCATTCCCCACAATGGAAGAGATTAGGAGGCAAGGAAAACTCTGCGACGTAGTCTTAAAGGTATCGAAATTAATTTGGACTAACATAATGCTATGTTGCAATCAACTTACAGATTGATGATCAAGCCTTTAGTGCTCACAAAATAGTTCTCGCTTCAACTATACCATATTTCCACGCAATGTTTACGAATGATATGGTTGAGAGCAGACAGCAGGAGATTCAGATCCACGGAATCGAAGCTACGTATGTTCGTTTATTTCAAGTTTGATTCTAATGTAATCACATTTATTAATATTTTGTAGTGCATTAGAAGCATTAATAAATTTTGCATATTCAGGACGAGTAGTGCTTGATAAAAGTAACGTGCAGAGTATTATGATAGGTGCTTCGTTTTTACAATTAAATAAAGTGAGGGATGCTTGTGCCAATTATTTATTGCAGAGGTAATGTATGATGCAGAAATAAAATATTTAACATCACTTCCACTTTTTATTACTAACCCAAAGAGGATCCTAAAATTCGTTATTCCAGGTTACATCCGTTAAATGCTTTAGGTATTCGTCAGTTTGCTGATACGTTGGGTTGTACAACGTTGGTTGAATCAGCTGATAAATACATTGAGCAGTGCTTTCATGAAGTGTCTTTATCTGACGAATACCTAAACTTATCTGTACAAGATGTCAAAAGCTTGCTGCAAAGGAACGAGCTAAGAGTTGAAAGGTAAAAGAGTAGAGCGCATTAATTAATTGTAAATTAATAATAAATATACTTAGTGAGGAACAAGTGTTTGAAGCATGTATGAGGTGGGTTAAGTATTCCGACAATCGAATGCAACATCTTCCGGAATTATTGGCCGAAGTGAGACTACCTTTACTATCGCCCCTATATTTAACAGATCGCGTAGCTACAGAAGAATTAATAAGAACATCTCATCAGTGCAGGTAAAGCAACAACCTTATTCTCACAACTATTAATAAATTTGAATTCAGAGATTTACTAGATGAAGCTAGAGTGTTTCATTTAATTCCGGAGAGACGTCCGCTTCTGCAGAGCTTTCGTACGAAGCAAAGGGCCTGTGAAGTTAGAGGCTACATCTATGTAGTAGGAGGTCTTAACAGGCACGGTAAGTTCCTTTCTGTTGTTGCGAAAAATGCAATACTCAAAGATTGACCTTAAGGTGATTCTCTGAGTACCGTCGAGTTTTATGATCCGAAAAACAACTGCTGGAATATGGCGCCCCCTATGTCAATGCTGAGGTCGAGATTGGGTGTGGCTGTGCTCAGGGGAAAACTTTATGCATTCGGTGGATATAATGGAAAAGACAGGTTGGCAAGTGTCGAAGTTTATGATGCCATCAAACAGGAATGGTCTACTGTTTGTCCGATGCAGTGCAAAAGAAGGTAAACGTTTTTAATTTCAATGACTTCACGTAAAAAATAATAAATAAATTTATTTCATTTTGGAACTCTTATAATAGTTTTACATAAACTGTTTTCATAGGTAACAATTGCTTTCACAATGACTCTTGTGTATAGGGAAATATTTTCCCAGATGTATGGAAATACTCTACTATTAAAATGCTGTCTAAAAGTAAACAAGCAATTGAACTTAAGATTTTCGGCCGATTGGCATAGTGCCTGTTTTTTTTCAAAATCCTGGAAAAAGTAATCAAGAAACAGCTCATTGCATACATCGATGCTAATAACTTGTGGCTTCCTGCACAATCTGGCTTCAGAGGAAATTATAGTTGTACGACTGCTTTGTTAAAGATTACTGATTATAATTTGACTGCTTAAGATCAAAGCAATATAACTACTTATTTTGCTAGATTTCAGCAAGGCTTTCGACACTATAAATCACGCTCTTTTGTTACCTACTTAACATGAGGTTCTTAGGTATGAGTGAAAATACAAATTCTCTTTTAAAAAGTTGCTTAATTAATCGTGTGCAATCAGTGAAAATTGATAATTTATTGTCTAAACCTGCATATGTTCACCAAGGCGTTCTGCAAGGTTCTATTCTGGGGCATCTGCTATTTACGTTATATACATCTAATATTTTAAGTAAATTACAATTCTGTAAAACTCATACCTATGCAGATGATATGCAACTTTATCTATTCTTTAGAGCAGCAGATTGTAGTAGAGCAGAAACAGAAATGAATTCTGATTTGTCTCGTATATTTTCTACCTCGATAACTCATTCTCTCAAAATGAACCCTGAAAAATCTAAAGTTCTACTGTTTGGGAAAAAGAAGACATGTGATGATGAGTTGTCGAGAACATTAAGAATTCAGATCAATAATGTTGATGTACCTATTGTTTCTAAAGCTAAAAGCTTAGGTTTAATTTTAGAGAACACGTTCCGTTATCGTGATCAAATTTCTAACAAGTTGTCGCATTCAAAAAGTTAAATTCTTGTTTACGGTACATTGATGCCATACGTAAGTTTCAGCATATTTCATACAAATTAAAGGATACAAAATGGTTAAATATGGAGAATCGCAGAAAACTCCACAGTTACCGTTGTTTATATAAAATTTTAATCACGAATCATCCTCCGTATTTATACAACAACTTAACGTACAGATTTGTTCAATAATAATAGGCGTGTTCGATAGCTCTGCACTTTTCTACACTTTTTGCACCAACCGCTCCTGAGAGAGTGCGATGTATATGGCATAACATAAGTAGGAGTGAGAAAAATAGAGTAAAGGTGTTAAAAGTGCAAAAAGTGCAGAGCTATCGAACAGATCTAATACAACAACTAGACATATAGGTCATATATCCCCCCAATTCATAAGTCTGCGCTCTTTGAGCGGTCATTTACATTTCAAATGTATAAGTTTTTTCTTAATAATTTGGGATTTCATCTTTCAGACGTAAATTTATCTATTTTAAAGAAGCAATTGAGGGATGATCTATTTCAATTGCCAAACAATGTAATTTTGAAGATTTTAGTGGAAATCTGGTGGTTTCTATATCACTAATTGGTGGGAGACTGCTTTCCATAGTTGGCAACACTGTTCGCAAACGTTTTGCGCAGTATTGCGCTGCGGTCTGGTCGCACCTTAATAAAATAAAATTTTCAGATGCTTTAATGAGCTACTTTATGAAACCCAAATTGAAATTCATTTGAGTTTCATTAGAAAACTGTAGTCGTTAAAACACCAAAGCAGAAAAAAAAAAACATCTTTTTGCATTTTTTTTCCAATTTTTTTTTACTGCTGGATGGATCTTCTTTAATAAACCTTTAAAAAATTCTTTGCTAGTCAACATTAGCATTTGGTGTTATCATTTTCCTTAGTTTCTTTCGAATTTGAACATAACTCCGCGTCTCAATTTTGTCCCAAAGCCCTTTTCACTTCATTTACTAAGTGATGTTTGAAATAAAGATTATAAATTTT
Source organism: Dorcus parallelipipedus (assembly GCA_958336345.1). Lineage (NCBI taxonomy): Eukaryota > Metazoa > Arthropoda > Insecta > Coleoptera > Lucanidae > Dorcus > Dorcus parallelipipedus. The sequence goes on from OY284478.1 coordinate 14,505,141, forward strand.
TTCTGTAAAATGATCACAAACGATTAATACTTGTAATTCCATGACTATTAATTTCTGGTGTGAAATTAATCAATGTGTAGCACACAAATTGGAAATGTTTCTTCGACAATCGCCAGCGTTGAGTGAGTAGGTAGAGCACCTTTGTATTTGACTGCATGTCGCTAATACCAATTTCTACATGTACTACGAGTAAAAGCGAAAACATTTTTATTGAGATATGTCTTATAGTTGCTTTCCCACTTTGAGTACGCAAACGAGTTCAAAAGTTCAAGAATTTGGGAAGCGCACTTTCCTATTAGCATTTGGATGTTCGAACTATCAAATACTTTCCCGATTATTTCAGATATATGCCGGATACCGTTTTTTTTTTACTTCAAATTTGAAGAGCTGTTAAAATTGCACTTAATGAAAACATGTATCTGAAAATATTCCTTACAAACTCATTTAAGAATATACGTTGTTAACAAACCACACAAAAAATAATTTTCTTTCCATCAAAGTACATACTTTAAAAGACAAATCATTATATAAAATGAAATTTTAGCCCTTGTACGTCATCATATACATATACATATTTTTAGAGATTTACGAAATTAGGAACGAAAATAAGTTTCTTACTATAAACCTACTACTTCACTACAACAGGTTTGTCGTTGCTTCGAAAAAAAGAGCAGTTTTGTTCACTTCTAGGTATAGTATACTTAAGTTATTCAAGTATGTACTTGTGAAATTTATTGTGTGATTCCAGTTCAAGTTATTTTTCTTTATAATTACTTGAAGTACCTACCTATGGATAGAATATATCTACTCATGAAATTTAATAATAAAAAATCAAATTATATTACAACTCTTTTCAGTGCTTTAGGTGCGTGTTCATTAGGTGATGTTATTTATGTTTGTGGAGGCTACGACGGAGTGACATCATTAAACTCGGTCGAACGATATCATCCACATACAAATACTTGGTGCTCATTGGCTCCAATGAATAAATCCAGAAGTGCCGGAGCTGTTATTGCTTGCTTAGGTAATTTATGTACACCCCTATATAGACCCCTACAGATCTCATTATTCAATCTCTGTATAATAGCTGAAAGTGAAATATCACATAAACTTAAAAATAGAAATTAATTGATAGAGGGGGGAGAGGTATAAAAGCAAAAAAATATTCTGACTCATTAAAATTTTTCTCCCCAACTTTGACCTTGTTAAACAACTTCGTTCCGCAAACATTTATCTAATTTAAGAACATTTCTAGGATATGTATATGCACTAGGAGGACACGATGGTCTTTCAATATTTGATTCCGTGGAGCGCTATGATCCTAACACAAACACATGGACCGAAGCTACGCCCATGTTAACAAAAAGGTTTATCCTAGCCTGCGAATTTTTGCTCAATATTATTAACATTTAATTCCAGGTGCCGGTTAGGTGTTGCTATGTTGGGGGGCAAATTATATGCATGTGGTGGATACGATGGCAGTTCGTTTTTGCAAACCGTCGAAGTTTACGACCCAAACACTAACAAGTACTCGTGAAAATATAAACCGATGTTTACATGAGTAACCCAAATGGTTTTAGGTGGGCCTTTGTTGCTCCGATGAACGCTCAAAGAAGCCGAGTTGCACTCACAGCGAATATGGGAAAATTATGGGCAGTTGGAGGTTACGATGGCATTTCTAATTTGGTTTCCGTTGAAGTATACGATCCAGCTAATGACACTTGGACATTCGCTGCATCCATGATTGCGCATGAAGGTGGTGTGGGGTTGGGTGTCTTGTCGATTCCTTGATTAATAATTGAGCTCCTCTCAGACTGATTTATAGATAAGGCTGAAACTTGAACTGGCAATGATGATATGTACTAATCAGTTAATTAACCAATTATTTTGATTCATTTTTTTTGCTACTTGATGCCGATATATTATTTTAAAAAAATATTAAACTCTCTCTTTCGTTTACTTTTAGGTTTGTTTTGGATATTTCATTCGGTTTGTAAATGCAGTTACTGGGGGTATTATTTGAAGCGACTTGCTACTTGTTTATAATAATTTAAAACGATGGATTCCACATTCAAAACACTGCAGCAAATAGATGTTTAAACTAGCACTGTAATTCATTCATGCACATAAAATCACAAAAAAAATAAAATAAAATGTTAATGTTGCCAACTGGAAATATCTTAAATCTAAATGTTTGTTTGCAAGTAATACCGTAAACCCTCGTTAAGACGAATCCAAAAGGACCCGAAACCGTAGTGTTCGTGTTATGAAAATTCTTACAAGCCAATCGAGCAGTTTAAAAAATCATTTAAAACAAACAGTATGTGAAAGTATAATTGTGTACATAGTGCTAATCATTTGTTTTAGCCGAATAAAAAGCCATAAGTCGAGTTAAGAAACCAATTGGGTCCGGTGCTTTTATTTATACTAATGAGGTGTTCAGGTAGACAGGGGATTACTATAATACTATCAGAAATAAACAGGTAAATGCAATTTGATGTTTTTAGAAAATATATTCAATAGTGTTTAATAAATTCAAGTTTTCATATTCAGGTAATAATTATTGGTTAATTAACTGCAACTGATTTATATATTATTTGTTTTCATCATTCGAAGTTGTAAGTATTTATTTAAAAAATTCAATTTATTATTATTTTTTAATCACTTATCCAATGTGTGTATATTGTGCAGGTAATAAATGTATGTATAAATACCTTATGTGTTAATCACCTGAAAAAATTCACTTGGAAGTAAATTTAAGCTAAATTTTTTATTGAGTTAATTACAGTACATAAATTACAATCATGTTCTGTACATGAAGAAAAATAGTGTCACACATCTTGTAATAAATTAAGTTACGAGTTTAAATAATTTTTTAATCGAAAGGATGCAAAATTAACAGTGTACACGAATTAGTTCGATTAAAACATAAACGGGTTGCTTCTCTAACAATGTGAAGAAAAAATATATAACACACACATATTTAAGGGAACGACACATAGGAGAAAAATTAATCACTTTTAAGGTTGTCATTATCATTAAAAGCAGCGACTACCTCAAGCTACGTATTACATTATTACAATGTAATGTACTCCTAAAAGTAAGCTTGAAATCTTGTAAAGAATAGTTTCAGTATTATTACTAACAATTTTCAACACTAACAATTCTAAGTAGCATACGATTTAGTTTTAAGTACACAATCAGTGGGGCATGTGATTAAGACGTTCCACGGATGAAAACACATTAACCAAACTCTTAAATCAGATCTATCCGTTTTTAAAGGGCTCTTATCTCCCCTTCAAAAAACGCAGTAATATTATCTATGGTTTTAATTAAAAAAAAAATTGGTTTTTCGTTGAACAAAATATATGCTTTTTAATGCCCTTCTTCTTCTTTCCAAATTCAAAAGCAGCATTCCAAATTTTTTTTTTCTAAATTCAATGCTAATGTTACTTATATTTTAGTTGTTAAACATTTATATTATTAAGTACAGTGGAATGTTAAGACACCTAGACATTCATAATAATTAATATATTTCGTTAGTACGTCAAATATGAGTTTCAAAAATTAGTGAACTCTGATTTAAATAAACTCCTCTCTGCTTACTGGTGTACTTACGTAAATTATATTTCTAGTATGCTACAAAAATACTAATCTTGATATATTTTTTACCAGTACTTTTAGCAATTATTTTGATAATCAATTGCTAACTATATTGCAAACTGTTTTCTTTATTATACTGACAGTTACACTTTAACAATTTAATTTTCCAAAAAAACAAACACAACTTATTCTACGCAAGATCTACAATATCTTTAAGAAAAAAATGTATATAAAAGGAAAAAGAATGTCACCACACCAGCCCTGTCTGAAAAATGCTCAAAATTTAACCATGAGTTTTAAGTTCTTTGACAGTGGTATCATCAGTATGATCATCGTCAGAATTACCACTGTCAATAGTTTCTGCATCAACCGCTTTATTTGTATCGTCCACAGTCTTATTATCAGTATTATCATAGCCAGAGGCGTTAATTTTTTTGGCAGTACTACAACCAGCGTTATCAACATTACTGGCAGAAACAAGAAGATGAACAGGTTCATTACTGCCCGCCTGATTATCATCCATGTGTTCGTTCCTTAAATCGTCAACAGAAACATCGTTAGTAACCGTGACATTATTGTTAAGATTGACATAGTTACCGGAGTTGTTATCAATTACATTGTTATTATCGGCATTTGCATTGTTACTGTTCTCACCATTGGTTTCCTGCGTGATAATCAAACCATACCTTGGAAAATCTTCTCCTTGCGCAAGATTTATCACCTGAACTGTGTTTGGGTAAGATGGAGGTTGTGCTTCCATAGCCGCTTGATAGGAAGGAGGTGGGGGTTGTTTGAAGCTTGCGCATGCCGCTTCATAATCGGGCAACAAATATTCAGGCTCGGGTATACGTTCTGACTCATCACGTAGTATGTAGTGAACAGTGCTGCGTGCATTCTGTTGCTTCAGTGTTAAATATTTATAACAACGCCAAACAATACTGATGCAATAGGCCTAAAATATAATTAGAAACAATAAAATTAAGTTTCATTTCAAAATGATATAGAAATGAAGGCATTTGTTTAACAGTAATAGAGCCAATGTAAAACCTTCTTTCAAAAATGTCTACAAAGTTTAATAGAAAGATGATATTAAAATAATAATTTACTCACTTTCCATAACATGGTGGCAAGGAATGCAATTAAGACAACAAGTGAGAGAAATTCAGGACTGAGCTGTAACAATTCCTTGCGAAAGGGCATTCCGCGCCAGTGTTCGCTCACAAACTGATGGACGGAACGTATGTAGCAGAAGTATCCAGTTGCAGTTAAACTGAAACAAATTTGCATTTTCCAAATTCACAAAATGAATATACCAAAGTATAAATTGTTTTTCTCTCCAAGTAAAAATGTTAGATTAAGTACTTACGTTGCTATAGCAAAATCAAATAATTGCAGACAAAAATACGGTAATAAATGAGTTGCCTTGCCCTTTACAGTGCCGTATACCATAAGAAGACTTATTGCTAACGTACAGACAGTCATTAAGGCTCCCATATCGACATCGGCTGTAACAAAATGAGCACTTATCTGAAAATGTGTACCTCAATACTTTACAGTTATAAATACTTCGTCCATCTTGAGTGGTAGGCAAGTAATAAGGATTATCATCATTTTTAATTTTGCTTAGGGGTGTGGGTAACAAATTTCCAGGTTCGACGTCCTCATTAACAGGGGTCCTTTCCATTGTGACGTGGTGATTGCGCATGACTATTGCCAATACGCTCAGAGCCAAGACATGAAGAATCTGCAACCAATTTACAATATACAATTTACAAATTGAGCATTTCGCTAACCACAATTTCCTACCAACTGCCATATTCCTATGAGTATAGTGGCGGTTCGCACGTGCAGACAGAAACAGCATCGCAACTCGTTGTTTCTAGGCGGATTGATTTTGATCCTCATTGGGAACATTCCTCGTCACCTGCCTGTCAATGAATTTAGCAAAGTTAACTAAAGATGATTCATTTGCATCGTCAGTCGATAAGATTAAGGAGAACGGCACGTCTTATTTGGGAAAACGTCATTAAAAAAATAAACACTTGTCAATATTGAACAAGAAAACTTGCCAAAGGTCACCGGGTAAGACCGAGAATACAATAATCACCGAAGCTATAAAATGCATACCTGAAGTGTTATATAAGTTGTTGGTGTTTACGGTTCACAGCAAACAACAATATTTTACACGAAAGTAATAAAATTGTAATTGCAAATTGAGCTAAACTTTTCGTGCCACCATATTGCAATGACGTTCGGTTCAGAGTAACCATAACCAACGCGCAAAAAGCAGAAATCCCTCAAGTGTTCTGAAAAAAATCCCTCAGTTTCTTAAAATTCGGGAATAAATTTAAAAAGAACGTAAAAAATTCATTAAAAATATATAAAGTTAAAGAAAATAAACAAAAAAACAATCACTTTTACAGCGAAATTTAGTTGATTACTATTAAAAAAAAAAACAATTTGAAAAAAGATAACAAAACAAAGAAAACAAAATAATAGAAAGACGACCTACTACTAGATTTCAGGAGTGTGTCTTATCCGGCCTCCGCAATTTAGGGTGCGTTCGGACTGTAACACGGGGTGGTATCTTAAATGGAGTAATAAAAATCCTCATTTTAGTTTAGCGTCCGAGCACCAAAGCGCTATTAGCAACCCGCGAAAAATTAATTTGAATCATTTTTGAATTTAAACTGATCGGCTGATAAGACGCGATGATCGAGGAAAGGATGTGGAGCGCGCAACGACCGGATGATTCATTCTTTGCATTCTTTGTTTGCAGTAGTGATGAGCCATATTTCGCTACCGGTTATTTAATCGCCGCTATTACCAAATCGCTGATAACGCCAGCTGCATTGTTATTGAAATAACAGCGATTACAAAACCGCGATTTAAAGCGGATCGGAACACTGCTAGTAAATATCGCTTGATCGATTTCTTCACGTTCAACGAAACATCTTACCGCAGTGATTTTTAACTGGATTTTAAGCGTTATTAGTTTTTTTATTTACTGTTTTCTTGGTAGCTTTTTAACAGGTCCTAGATCCAAACACAGTTAATTGATTCAAGTCAAAGCTGGTGGCTATTCCCGCCATCCAGCAACAAAGGAACCTATCGCATATGCTCGTATTTGCTTGTTATTCGTATAGACGTTAAGCTTTCAGCCCGCGATCGCAATAACGGTTTAAAATCGCCGCTATTTCAAAATAGCAATCACGGATAGCAGCGTTATTAAAAAATCGCTACTCTGCTCATCACTAGTTTGCAGTGTTGCATGTGGTGGTTGCACGTGTTCGTCAGTGTTCCTTGCATAGATAATTCCTTGTGATTTTACTAAATTTACTTATGAATATTATTAGTAAATCTTTAGTGGTGTAGATATTATTATTTAGTTTGTATATTATTGTAGATATTGTAGATTTAGTTTGTGTATAGTAGTGGATTTTTGTTTAAAGGTGTTATTAAGAGACAATTACCGTGAAAATTTGTAGAAACAGCTGAGGTGAGTGCTAAAATTTTTATTTAAAGTAGAAGTATGAATACTATACTAATTATAATTTCAGTAATCTAAGCTCCTCATTATGGGTTACAAGAAATGTTGCGTACCAGGGTGTACAGATAAAATATCACCTCGATATCGATTTCCACATCCTGTCTCCGGGAAGGCACGTTTCCAAGTGTGGTTAGATAATATAAACACTCCACAGTTGGAAGGCATGTCGTTCACAGAAATTTATGATTACAAAAGAGTGTGTAAACAGCATTTTATGGAGGAAAATTTTAGTGCCAATAAACGGAACCTGAATTATGGTGCAGTTCCAATGGTTAACGTCTGCGGTAAGGGACTCCATATTACTAAATTATATTGTTAAATTTTGCTCTTTCTATCGAACACTGAATTAATGCAAAGCTTATCCTTATTGCCGAAATGTCAAAAGCTCCATATTAATTCATTGTCCGGTAAAAAGAGAAACGTTTTCTAAACAATATTTTCACTGGACAAGAACACATTTCAATCATATTGTTAAATTGTATCACAAATTCGTTTAAACGAGCTTGGAGTTACAAGACATCTCAAGATTATCAGCCATCTAATGTCAATTTCTGCTGGGGTCCATGACATACAGCAACCCAGCACATCAACGGTTACACCTTCACCACCTCTGACAGGTAAGCTTAGGAAGTTGCATTGCATAAGAATCATAAAAACAAAATACAAGTATGAAGTAATGAAGTAAAAATAATAATGAATCGATGTTTATTTGCAGAATGTGTTCCTTTGACTGTTCAAAAACAATTAACAATACGTAAACGGACTCTTTATAATCAGCTTTCTCTAATGAAAAAGAAAATGTATGCTGTGAGCCGACAAAGAAGTATGCATTTTGTTGATGTAAAAGGTGCGAGGCAGCGTCCCCCAACGTTGTCCATAAGTGTCTCAAAAGTGACCGTAAAAATGCTTAAGCATTAAAGAATTGTTGAATGAAGTCCATAATTAGGTGAATTTAATGTATGAAGAAAAAAAAAAAAGGCACTTCCTAATTTCTTAATCTTATTTATTCTAGCGACCGGTTTCGGTGAAAATCACCTTCATCAGGCTGCTAACGTCGAAAATAATTGATTAAAATAGAATTAATTGCAAATATTGGAGAACAAAATAATAACGTATATGTCAAATCAGTGGTTTCAGAAACCACTCAGTGGTTTCAGTTATTATTTTCTTCTCCAATATTTGCAATTTATTCTATTTTAATCAATTATTTTCGACGTTAGCAGCCTGATGAAGGTGATTTTCACCGAAACCGGTCGCTAGAATAAATAAGATTAAGAAATTAGGAAGTGCCTTTTTCTTCATACATTAAAGAATTATTAAAAATGCTCGAGCATCTGCCATTATTATTTGTCATTAAAATCTGGACCTACTGTAGGTATTTTTATAGCAATAGATAAATATTATTCATTTCCTAACGCAAGAGGAAGATTACAAATTCCAGATTAAATGATATTGCTTGTTCACAACTGTCATTTTCAATAATAACAATATAATGAATGTTACAACTTTATTTTGTGTTTTTCTCTTGAATACATTATTACTTTTCGTGTTGTGTTTATGATTTCTCTCCCTCGAATTTACATCTTGTTGTATTTCATAAGCATTTTCTAAAACGTATGATATAATTTTCGTCGTACAAGCAACAAATAACGCAAAATAAAAACAATAGAATTTAATTTGAAGGCTTCCGCGACCATGGTTCATGGTAGTAAGGGGCTGCCGGTTTGCTCCGCGTGACGAACAAGGCAGAACAAACCTTTGTGACGCGGTGCAAACCTGAAGCCCTTGCTATCTAACACACATCAAAATAGAATCACAGGGAAAGGATTTCATAATCCGCGCCTTTTGTTTTAGTTTTGCGTCCGAGCACCAATATTATAGCGCCTTTTATTATGCCTTCGCTGTTTAACGTTGACTGACTCATCTTTTATAGTTATGATCTGTGGACTGTAATGACGGTGTTGGAGTGGAGTTGCAGTAGAACTTGGTCATGTGACATGCAGAGCGTTTAGAGTAAAACAACACATCCGAACGATCTCGAACATTTAAAGCTTATAAACTTAACCTAAAAGTATTTAATATCTTCCTGTACTCCAAAATTTTAGTCAACGTTTATTCATTTCTTCGGAAATTCACTTTAATAAAATTAAATAATAAATTTCCATAAATTTATTCCATATTTCAAGAAATAAAAAACATTCTCTTTAATGACGACTCAGATCAAGAAGCTACAAGAATATATTACTGGAGAAAGTGAATAATTTTACTGAGTTTATTATTCTCAACATGATTAAAGAAAAAGTTTTATGTGTAATTTATATTTGAATAATAAAACTTTGGCGCACTTTTTAGAGCTCACTCTTCTCGAGATATGGCGAATAGAGTCAACTCCATACGTTCAGGGTGAATAAGGTCGAACGATACAAGAGTTGCTCTATTTACCCCAATTGTATAGGGCCGAACGGATACGGAGCATTTAGAGCATAAAGGGCTTTTCGAGTTAGCAGTCCGAACGCACCCTTATTAGTTCAAAAGTTTCGCCGCTAGCGCCACTTACCCAGAAATCGGAAACGACTTATATCCGAAACCACCGAAACGTCATTTTCAATTAATTGTCAAGTTCGCGCGGTTTATAGCAAGTGCGTTGTATTTAGTAGATCGTGAATAAAAATTCAAGAAATTTTTATAAAATAGAAAAAAACAAGAATTTTTAAAAAATACGAAATATGTAATAAAATTTTTAAATAATAGTAAAAACAAAAGACAATCGATTTTAGAGCACAATTCAATAGATTCATAAATTTAAAGAAGAAACAATTTGAAACAAACAGTGACAAAACAAAGAATTATTTGTCTTCCACATTGTCAACAGATTATAAAAAACAGACTGTAATAACGCGTGATCAATATGTTTTCTAATCAAGTGACCTATGGAAAAAAATTATGTCTTTGTTTGGCTCATTATTGAATTATTTTTATTGCATTCCTATCGTTTTGTATAGGAATGCAATATAAATATGTAATTCAAATGGCATTTGAATTAATGAACTAATCAAAGACACATTATTTTATTTCCATAGGTCACTTGATTAGAAAAGATATTGATCACCTGTTAGATGACGCTGTTAAATATCTCACACAATTCTTTTCGTCCTTTACTGACAGGTAACACTTTCTCATTAGAAATAGCTAGTAAAAACAAACGAAAAAAAAAACTTTCGGCATGTTTGAACAAATCGCGTTGTTGAATATCTTACAAGTCAATTTTTGTCACCATCCAGAAATGACTGTCAGTTGAAACTTTGCTCTATAGGGACCATGCACATGTGAAGCCAGCATTCTGCATTAGTCGTATGAAAATACGAGTTATTTAAAATTATTAGTGAACATTTGCACTTGAATATTGTAATGTATTTCAATACCAGGAAGCTCAAGTTTTATGTACTACAATCGTAAATTGTCATAAGAGTGATATTATTCCCATGCAATGAGTCTCAAGAAATATTTTCATATCACTAATTCACAAATCACCACGCCAGGCGGCGCTGAACGCAGAAATGTGCATGGCGCCTATAGATGGTGGGTTTCCTTTTACATAAAAGAACAACTTTGAGCTGTGTAAGGGCTTAATTCTTATGATTTGAAAAATCCCTTAAAAGGAATTTATACCAATGTTTAAAAACCAGAATTCCTCAAGAGTTACAAAGAAATCTCTTTTCAATATACATAGAAAATCCCTAAAATTTGTTACAAGATTCGGGAATAAATTTAAAAAAAAAACGCAAACTCATAAAAATACATAAAGTTAAATATGTACAGAGTGTACATTAATGATTGAAAGGCGTTTGAATTTGGCGCGTTGTCGAATTAGTAATTTTCGTCTTGCAAGATTGGTATTCATACTGGATATGATGACTTGATGTTGAATTTCGTCAGTAGCGTGCCTGTGGTGTATTGTTTACATTTTGATTTCCTTAAGTTATTATTATTGAGTTAGTATTAATTTTTTTTGCTGTCAGACATTTTTCATTGGTAAGTACAGCCGTATAACAGGAAATAAAAGTACACACGAACGTTTTTAGGTTAGCGATGGTTTTCACGGACCTGCACAATAAATTTATTGTTGAGGCGTATTTTCGGTCGGGGATACGCAATGAACAAGACGTGTGGAATTATTCTTATCAATGTTGAAGTGGTATTCACATACGATTGTTTTATACATAACGATGTATGTAATTAACAAACGTAAAATAATTTCTAATCACTAATAAATTGTTTTAATAATATATAATTATATGCGCCGCCCCTGGTAAAACAGAATAGTAAGCAGTACCAACTATTACAAATAATCTAATGGGCGGGAAATTCAAATCATTAATGTACACTCTTTATAACAGAAACAAAAAAACTGTTGATTTTACAGCGCAATCCAGTAGATTAATAATAAATTTTAAAATAAAAACTAGTTGAAAAGAATGGTGACAAATCAAAAAAAAAAAAACAATATAAAAAAAAATCTGTAAACAGCCGGAAATCCAAATTCAGAACTGTTCAATTTAAATCAGTTTTACTTCAACCACATCAGCAAAGGAATTTCAAAATTAATCATAATATAAATTCTCTCAGGCCCTGGAAGTCTCAACATAAGAGACCACTTTCAGGTAAGAGTCATTCAGATTACCATAAGGTAAATAAATTGGCGATAGGGCGTGAGACTGGAGTTGATACCCTCGCGTATCGATAAGTGCTGGTCAAAAGTACACCGAATAACGTCCTAACGTTAGGCAACTTGAGTCACTTCGGTCTCCAAAATTTACTCATTGAACAAAAGTTGAACGACTAGCCGCGATAGCGCAACATCTCTCAGGAGAAATATTAAAGAGGCGGAAGATTTTGAATTTGTAAACAATGGCCCAGGGGAGAGAAGGGTTTCAAAAAAATTAATTAATGTTCGCTTAACCATCGTCTCAAACCAACGTTCACCTTTCAGAAATTTAAATATTCCCTTTTTGTTCTACGGATAGTTTTTTTTATTAACTTAATCTAAATTTAACCGTGCGGGTGCGGTTTAAGTCTAAACCAGGTGTGGTTGAAAGTTTGGGTGCAAGGAGCAAGAACTCCACCATACCCAGTCTTCCTCAAAAGGGTTACTGCGAGCCCCCATCTCAGAAAATGGAAATAAATAAAAGGCCCCTCTGCTGCTGAGATCTACCTCGAACTCCCTATCCGGTAGATAAATCTGTTATTTTATCTTTTTTTTGTGCATATCATGTAATATCGCCCTCCAGGGTAATGGATATTACACAACATATCTTTAATATCCCCTGCCTTAAGCTAGTGCACGACTTTTATTTACAGTAAAATAGATTATGATTTCAAGTTGCCCTTGCACAGTTCCAGCCTGGAAGGACCCTCCTCCAAAGTATTATTAATCGGCCATGTAATTTAATTTATTAAGCTTATACGGTCCGGAATTCCCGTAAACTCCGGTGGTGGCAGCGAACTCCGTTACTTTAGTTTTTCTAAATTTTCTCAATTTTATTTTGGTTTAGATGCTTAGTTAAATTTCTTGCTAAATGACGCTACCAAAGTAAGAAGGGCTAAAAGCGGGGAAAGTCTTCAACTTTCACCCCAGACCCTTCCTACAATTCAAAAAATAATAATAAAAGCAAAAGACAATCGATATTTTACAACACAAAAATAAAAAGAACGATGAGAAAACAAAGAAAATGAAATAATAGAATTTTTAAAAATACGAAATATGTAATAAAGTTCGAAAAATAAAACAATCGATATTCGAACACAATTATTATTAATTAAAAAAAAAAAAACTGGAAGAAAAGGTGACAAAACAAGAAAAGTATTTTTTTTAAATATATGTACATATAATAGTAATATACTTCAAAAAGAAAGACACAACAAAGCAGAATAAGTAGATTTATAAATTAAATCAAACGAAAATATAAAAATAAAACTTTCGGTATATTTCAACAGGTAACGCTGTTGAACGATGCAAGTCATTTTTTTGTGACCGTCCAGAAATGATTGTCAGTTGAAACTCAATGGATGGTGGTTTTTCAATATAACCCGTCAATAACCAGTGAATCACCCTCATAGAAACAAATGAAAAGAAGACTATCGGCAAGTTTCAGTAGGTGGCGTTGTTGAATATCCTATAATAATGCAATAAATAGTTTTAAAAACGTAGACATGGGACATTTTAATAGACACTTTGAGAAATCTTTGCGTATTCGTATTATAAGGATGATCATTTTAAATTGTGAACCCTGTATTTTTTAGAAAAGGCAATCAATTAAATTAAAAATAACTTCGTGTTTTCATAAAGTAATAAAAACACGCAAGTAGAATGGGTTGCCTATTTTCAATTTTTAAAGCGTCACGATTTAAAATAGGCACCGTGTATAATTTTATTTTCAAAAAATTTTAACTTGCGTAATTAAAGAACTTTGTATTTTAAAGTTCATACATAACCTCATTTTTTATTCTACAAACAACATATGCGAATTGTTACATAATGCCAGTCTTTCCAATTCGTGAGAATTCTCTAGATTTGTAGCAATTTTTATGTCTTAAAATTACAAAAAGGGCATTTTTTAAGTGAAAATTACTTATATTTTAAGCCAAATCTTGATAAAAATGCATAAAAATAACTTAAAATTGTAATTTGAGGGAAAAAGCAAGCATAAAAGGTATTTTTGTCCCAATGCGAGGGAATAACGATTGTCAATAGTTGGGAATAATTTCAATTTAATTAATCTCAATTAAAAACGAACAAAAATTCCCGCGCCAAAAAGTATAATTCTAAATTTTACGTTTAGATGGCGCTACATAAAATTAATTCTTGGCGCGAATTTAAAAATGCCTATTCCGCTTTTAGCTATATAACGGTGAAAACGAGGAAAAAAAGTTCTACAGTTGTACTTTCAATAAGTCAGAAAAACTTAATTAACACTAATGACGGTCATTCGTAGAAATGAAACCTCACAGAGAAAGTACAGTTTTTTTTCTACTTGTTTGAAACTTTGTAATTGTTGTTTAATTAATTTAATTTACGTTTTTAACACGCTCGGTGAACATTGTCAAGGTTTTGCAAAGTTATATGACATAATGTATGGCAAGGACAGACACAACGGTCGTCCTAAAAAGGAAATGCTTGATCAGTTATAAAGCGAAATACATTTTCTCTTCACGTGAAATGGAAAAATACAAGTGATGCAAGAAAAATGTCGAAGAAATCATCTTTTATTGTTAATTGTAACAATACTCAATTATTGCGTGATATTTTTAGCGCGATGGATCACGTGAAAAGTATGTGATAAATATAATAAATGTAAATAGAAAATACTGGTTTTTTTTCTTAACTACAACCAGCACGAGTGTAAGAACATTTTCCTTCTGTTATATGTAGTAAAAGTCGCATATAAAGTTTTAAAATAAAAAATTAATAAACACTTGATTTGTATTTAAAACTAAAAACATTACTGTTAATTAATTGTGACTCACTTAACTAAATAACATTTTCTTTCTGGTAGACTTTAAGAATCAAAGAAATTTATTTTCTTTGAAATTTCCTCGATACCTTGAGCTTAAGAGTGGTTACGTCTTATAGTTACTATTAATGCAAAACGAGCTCGTCTTGTAAAAATTCCTGTAAAAACGATTTAATAACATTATTTACACTTTACAAACGAACGTAAACAATAACAAACAAGGTCAATGCATAATAAAACGACTGCGTTTCCCGTGCCCCACTTCATCGGGTATATAAGTAATTATAATTACGATCGACAACTACTAAAGAGATTAATATGTGCGAACCAAAACACTGTGGGAATCTTCTCGATTCTACGAGATATAAAAAAATTCAGTTCCCTTACCAGATTGAACAAGACAAGGAGGACGCAAACGTAAAAGGTAAATTTGTGCATTTGGGCTGTATTTTATGCTGAAAATAATCATTTTAGTAAAAGATAGTCATGATCTAAAACGCAATGTGATATTTGTTGGGCCGCAGCAATGGTGTATGCCCAAAAAGTATGAAAAAGAATGTGATATTTTGTATAACTTCGAAGTTAGACCTGAAGATATTTGGATAGTTTCTTTCCCATATTCAGGTACTTCTTTAATTTGTGAATTTATTATTTCTAAAAACACAAAAAACTGTTTCAGGTGTGGCCCTAGTGCAAGAAATGATTTGGGCTTTGACTCACGACTGTGATTTTAAGAAATCCGACGAAGAAACTTTAGATTATAGGTCACCGTTCTTTGAGTAAGTATTGTCTTAATCAACAAGTGAATGAAATAATTAAAGTGGCATAGGGCCAGTATATATGTAGAGGATGAGATTGTATCACACATCCACAAAGAAAGCAGTTCACCACAAGAATGTCTGGAATTGTTGAGGAAGTACACAATACCTCGTTGGCAAGTTCTACGGGATACGATGAAGAAAAGAATTATTAAAACACACCTCCCTCTAAGTTTACTACCACATTCATTAATGCCAGTTGGTTGCAAGGCACGCTTTTAATTTAATAAAATTCAAATGATTTTTCTCATACTAAATTTTTTAGGTGATATACGTAGCTAGAAATCCAAAAGATGTTATGACATCGGCTTACTTGAACAGTAAAACTAACCGAAATGAAAATTTCCAGGCATTTTTTAAAGAACTTCAACAAAATAGAGGTAACCCCTAATATTTAGTAAATGAAACATGCTTAATTTGTAATAAAATTTGTAGAATACTGCTGCCCTTATTGGACTCATGTTTCAGAAGGTTGGGAGAAGCAAAATGACTTCAACATTCTGTTTCTGTGGTATGAAGATGCAGTAAAAGTAAGAGCTGTTTTAAGAGGTGTTTTGTGTAATCTAAATGAAGAATTTGTAGGATACTTTAAGAACCATTAGAAAAGTTGCCGGTTTTCTTGGAATAAACGCAAGTGAAGAACAGATGGACAAGTTAGAACAACACTTGCAAATTGAAAGTTTTAAAACGAAGGCAAAACTCAACCAGGTCATTTTGAGGAATTTTATAACTTGTGGTGATGAAACTATTAGAAGTTCAGGTATTGATAATGAAGAATTTGTCAGTCGAAAAATTGAAGAGTGGATTCAGAAAAATCTCAAAGGTTTAACTTTAAAATTGCCCAGCTAATATGTACTTCATGAGTGAAAATAAAATTCTTACATTTAATACTCTTTCACATCAGTTATATGTGTGGGGATGTGTGGCTGTACATACATACATACTTATATTATTAAGTCATTAATAAAATGTAAAATAAAGTATTTCAATTTGTCTATCCATAAGTACTGAGAATTTTTCCCTTTATAACAAAAACAGCGATTGTTGAAAAGATTATTGTACAGACCCATGTTACTATAGATAAGTAAAAATATTGAAAACTATGCCAAAAAAATCTGTTGAGCTTGTAATATTGTAAAAGTATATGAGATCTGAAAAATAAATAATAAAAACAGATTAAAATTAACAAATCTTTTTTTTTCTTTTGAAAGCGCATCAAATTCGAAATGTTTTAAGTACTGGGTGATTTTTTATCAACTCTTGCCATGGAATCTGGAGGGCATGTCTTAGTATCACTGTAAAACAGCATAAAGGAGTGCAATGACGTACCTACTTTTCACTTAAGCTAAGACATGCCATCCAGATTTCATGGCAAGAGTTAATAAAAAAATTTAAAAATCACTCGGTATATTGTAAACCATAAATGGATACTTTTTATTAAGAAACAATTATTAACTTGAAATTTGTTTTGCATGAGGGTTTTTTTTTTCATTATCATTACATGCTGAGTTCTGAAAATATGGAAATACTCAATATGTTATCACAAAGACTGTTGAACCTGGGTCGATAATTAAAGGAAAATTATGTTACTTGCACTGGTCATAACATAAAAATAAATTCAATATTATTAATAAATTAGAAGTCTTTTGACAAATGTGTAATATAATAAAATACACAAGAAAAAAAATCATATTTTTAGGTTATGTGGATTTACAAAAACTATCGTCGTTTAAGAAATTATATGAAAATATACAGTATTTTGCTTAATATTAAAAGCATTTGCAATTAAAAAAATTATAAATGTTTCGTGGTTTAAATGACATCTAACAGTTAATAATGATATAATAAAGATTATTAATGCAAGAACTTAGAGATAACCTCAGTGATTCTCACACAGGATTAAATTTAAGAAAAACGAGTAATCTTACCTTAACCCACTGTGCAATTTAAATACATTTATTTTTCCAATGTTATTAAACGTAATGTCAAAAAATAACACGCATGCGCATGATGCACATCTATCGATATATCCACAGATATATCTAACAAACAGTGTTGCCACTGTTATATGCTATAAAATTGTATAAAATTCAATGCATCGATTTTGGGCAGTTTGTATGGTTTGTATTTTGAAGTTATCGTATATACTTCAAATTAAAGTGATTTTTATATAGATCCTAAGTTTTGTATTTCAGAAAACGTTAATTAACATTAATATTTCCTTGAATGATGTTTTGTTTTTATGTTGCTTTAAAAGGTGATTGATATTGCATTTAGTTTTGTCAATCAAATTATCGTTTGACACTATTTAGTTGTCAGCATGTTGTCAGTTGCAAAATGCAATTTATAAGAAGAATGACCCCCAAATCCATTACAAAACAAAAAGAGAACCACATTTAGGTATAAATGGTATAATGTATTCAATACAACGCCTACAATACGAATACAAATTCATTCATCTTAATTCAAATTCATCTTAAGCCCTTAAATACTAATAACTGATTTCGAGGAGGTATTATTTGAACTGGTTTAAATGGTATAATGTATTCAATACAACGCCTACAATACGAATACAAATTCATTCATCTTAATTCAAATTCATCTTAGGCCCTTAAATACTAATAACTGATTTCGAGGAGGTATTATTTGAACTCCACCTGACCTGTCCCTAATTAAAACTTGATTTACTCTTTTCTGTTTCTTTATTCGTTCGGCGCACACTCGATTATGTTTCAAACACCGGTTTCAAACTTATTCAGAGCACTACACGGAGCGTACTTTATGTGCTCCAACTTCAATGTGCGAGCAGAGAGAGTAAGGCGGTAAAATAAATCTTTTGATTTAAATAAAGCAAAAAATGTCGAAGATGGTATAATATTTTATTATGTAATATGTGATTTTATAAGTGAAAATGCTTTAAATTGTTTTTGCGTCGTGTCAGGTAAATTGTCATACCTTTGTAAGCAATATTTTTAATTTCTTTTTTCCATCTTCATCGTTACTATCTAACATATGCCATATTTCTAGCGCAATAAATCCAGCAACAAGTTTTGCGCTCATTATATCGTACGTTTGCAATATTAAAAAATTGAAAAACCGTTAAAACTAGACAAATACTCCACTTGTGCTCCAATTCATTCCAATAACCCTAAATGCTCGCATTGATTTGTCACATGACTAGAGTTACTCTGCTCCAATCTGAGATTCTTATGCCGAATACACCCAGCATTGCGACTACGCTATCGCTAGTGTTCGTTCTATATGCGCATGTGCAATTTGATCTGGAGCTGCTCGGAGCAGTCAATCGAAAGCGCCATTAGTATGTTTACCTCCTATCTACCCCCAACATATTCCTGAAGAGAAAGATTTTCCCTCCCCCCCATGTCGTCTACAACCCCTTCGTTGACTGGACTATTAGTCATTACAAAAGTGAATGTACGGTTGCGGAATTAAAAAAAGCATACACTCAAAATGTCTTGCTGTGAACATAACTTTGTTTGAAATATTTTCGACTTTTACGTCAAAATAATTGTCAAGGTGACATACCGACAGTAACATGCCGCATTTAACTGTTGCCCAAAAACCGCAAATAATTACACTAATTGGAGAAGGGTGGTCACTAAGAAGATACATCTAGAGTTGTAAAAAACTGGCTTCAAGAAAATAACGTTGTGCGTTTGCCATGGCCTTCCAGAAGCCCAGATATCAACCCCATTGAACATGTTTGGGGTTATATCGTGAAGAAAATGTACGCCGTTCATTTTAGTCCTGCAAATGCACACGAATTATTAGATAAGATTGAAGAAATTGGGAATGAACTTTCCACTGATGTGAGAAATAATGGAGCTGCTGTGAAGCATTAGACATTAATTTGTTAAATATATTTATGTATGTTATTTTATCGTAAATGAATTCTCAGTTTAGTTTACTATTACCACAACCTATGGCTTTCTTGTTGACGCCTAAAAGTGAAACTTGAATTATGCATTGTGTCATTTTACGTCAGCGTTTATGTCAATCTGACAGAGATCGATTTACACTACTCTAATATTGCAAAATATAACCTAAACATCTAAAGACTTGTATGCTTTTTTTGATTCCGCAACCGTACCATAATTTAATTATCGTATTTCTTTCAATTGACCCAGCCAATCTGCTCAGTTAGAACTAACCGTAATGAATCCAATATGCAATACGCTTTTGTAAGACAACATAAGAACAAGAAAATCACAATTAGTTACTCATTGCAAAAGTGAATGGAGTTTACGAACTAAACGTCAAAGAAAAAACAATCTATAATATTTTGGAGCTATTGGCAACCATGATGTGGTTTCTTTTCAATGATCTGGGAGGTCGTAGATAGACAGTGCCTTATGTTTCCTGTATTCTCGATTGATATCAGCATGTGAGTGAAATAGCGAATATCTATGAGTAATTTTGGCTCATGTATCCGACAAGGATGTCACTCGAAGCCTATGTCACGTGACTTAGAATGAGCAATGCTTTTTAAACGGATGTATTTACCATCTCACTCTTAAGTTAATATCAATTCCTCTTTCTCTGCAGGTAATCTGGCTACTTGATAAATCTGTGTTTCTTTTAATTTTGGTAGGTTGGTGACGTTGTGTAAACAGTTATGACATTATCATCAGAAGAACTTCTTTAAAAAATTACCCTGAAATGGATGTTCTAAGCGAAGGACCAATTCGGTGTATATTCTTTTGTGAATTTCACCCCATTGCAGGCCCGATAATATCATGTCAAGTAAGCAATTTTCGTAACCTCAATTTATGAATCCCACTTAAATATTTGTTTCTTAGGTCCCAGAGAATTACATTTCGAAAGAACTATTCGACAGTATCAGCGTATACATCATTACAAAACTTGAGTTGCAACGTAGCACGATTACCGTGTAAGAATTTATCAGGATCAGATGTAGCCTTGTGTACATTATTGCCTTTTAGGACTCTTTCGGATTATAAAATTTTAGGCTTTCCTGTACGCATAGATGACAAAAAGTATGCGAGAAACGCGTTTCAGTTTAATTTGTGTTTAGTTTGTGATAGTACGTCACGTACGGTCCATTATGAGCCTGTGGTGACGAAATTTTCCGATTACCTAACGGCCATGGAACTTGAAAATAATTTTCTTTCTGGTGACAATGTTACTATGAAATTGACCCCGATTTTAGAGCAGGTCATGCATGATTTGAATACAAAAGGTGTGAATGGCAAGTCACATTTAAATAAATTGATAAAGTGACTGGAGGTTCGTTGTAGGAGAGTGTGCTTTAACTGAAGGCCCGACTGCTACACACTTGAAAGTAGTGAAAGTCAGATGTGATCCTTTGCCAGTTGCAGACCATCAAGTACCTGTATTTATAAAGTCATTGCCAAATCAGGCATGGGATTTAACAACTCAGCAAGTAGCCTCGTACATAGATGGTTTTAATCATGTTGCAAGAATAGCAGCATTGGCAGATGTGGAAAATAATCTGGTAAAAGCCTGTGTGCAAAATTTGGTTTATTATGGGGTCGTTGCTTTAGTACCCCTCTTTCAATATGGAAATGTATATTGTACGACACCTAAACTGAAGACATTAGCACAAGATCCTGATTTACAGGTAAATATTATACTGGAGTCTATATTAATAAAATGGCATCAGAATATTTTGATAGCTCTCAATTTCAATGTTGATTGTGTTGAATAATTAATTGTCCTCTTCTATACTGCCAGATCAATCTTTAGTGAGGCAATTCTTGCACTAGGATAGGGTTGCCACCTGTCCCAGATCCATCGTGATTATCTCGGAATGTGATGACCTGTCCAGCTGAGAAAATATGCCACCTGGGATCCGGGATTGTCCCGAAATTCCCAATATTCGATTTTGCCCCATCTGATAACGAGAAATCAGCCATGTAACATTATTATTATTGAGAAAATGTTTTGGTAAACAATATTCTACTTAAGCGTATTAGGTTTGGCAAAACTCGTCTGAGTATTAAAACAGGAATCGATAGTCATGCATTTTTTTCTTCGTTGTCCTTGCAAATTGCCAAAACAGCATATTTGAAAACATGTAAAAAATTCTTTTGTTTGCTCATATTGTTGATAAAGAAGAACGCGATTTTTACTTTTACATTTAATGAAAAAAATCACTAGAAACAGGTCAAAAAAAGCACTAAATTTCAGATTGTATGGAGTGCGTTCGAAATCTCTACCTCCGAGAGCGTCTTGGGCGTGTAATCGCGCCTTTCTCACTCACGATTTGTAATATATTTTGCGTCTCGCTCTCTAAGCGTCCTGCTTGTGAAAACTGCACCTGTTGTCACGGAAACAATGTGTTATAAAACGGATGAGCGAGACGCAAAGTATGCTACAAATCGTGAGTGAAAAAGACGCGATTACACGCCCAAGACGCTCTCCGAGATAAAGATTTCGACCGCGCTCCTGAATTAACTCAAATTTGTCTGGAATTTTAACGGAAAGTCACCGGATCTAGAGAGAAAATCAGTGAATTGGCAAAAATGGTTCAGTGATTAGGCAGGGACTTCTGAAAGGTGGCAACCCTAACTATGGATACCTTTCTAGGGGTTCTAATTATAACGGTTTATTATTAAAAAGTTTGAAATATGCATTTTACTTCGTACAATTAGACACTTGCCATTATTTTTATTTATTGTTACATAAGAAAAAAATATATTACTATGCATTTAAATCATTGAGATAGGAGACTAGGGAGGCGTTACCACGTGACTTGAAGTGCGCTATATTCCATTTTGGTAGTACACTTCTGTAAAATCGTCGTAACATTTAGCAAGGCATACACACAGCCTAGGTTGCATAAAAGATCTCTATGCGCCGCCCAATAGTGCCATTTTCCATAATAAACATTGGTCATTGTGTCATCTGTTGTTATATTATCTCAATGATTTAAATCAAGGGACCAAAACTTGTTTTGTTATAGAAAAAGTGCCTTAATTATGTGGCGAAATCACACCGTCAACTTCCGTGCATCCGAGATGTCTTTAGGATGTATGCAGCTATGACCAGGGGAACAACCGTGCGAGATCTTTGCCTGAGGTTTAATCCCGCTTTGCTTCGCATAAATGAACGCAAATTGGTTCAATTCGGTGTCCTAGAAGGAATAATCAGGCGCGTCCACAAGTATCCGATTTTTTTCGGCGAGAACACCGATTTGCAGAAGTCTTTATCAGGAGCTGCTAGTTTGGATGAAATTTGTTGTGCAACTGGTGTTAGTGCACAGCAGTTAGAGGATCAGTTGGAGAAAGATCACAATGTAGTTGTGTTGTGGAAGTAATGTTGTGATCTATCTTCAGGTGATTTCGTACCTGTTATGCAAGAGTACCAAATTGTCCTCCTGAAATACATAATTATAATTATTGTACATACCTAATTAATTGTTTAAGTTATTGGAGTAATTAATCACACTCGAGACTGGTAATTCTTTAATGTAATTAAAAATAAATCTTATAAGTTTATTAATAAAATTTTCAATTTTCCTAAGTAATTTTCAGAAATCTAATCTTACATCTATGTACCTATAATACCACATCAGTGGCCATGTTGTAATTTGAACGATAACTAAGAGATTTTGTTGTTTCATCGTCTATTTTTAATGTCGCACTTTTAATTATTTAAAAAGATTAACAGGAGATAAAGAGTTAATGCTGGCGAGTATAAAAAGATTTGATTTTTATTTCACATGGTTTGCACAACTTTTGCTAGGAATTAAAGGGATTACTATGTTCGACCTTCATCTATGATTATGCAATCGCCAGCAAAATTAAACAATCAAAAGAATTTTAGAAGTGGAAATGTCCTATAATAATTTTAATCTATTCACGTTCATAAAAATTTACAGCTCACCAATCATGCAGCCGTGTACAAATTTTTGGGCTTATGTAACCATAATTCAAGTTAAGTCTTATCTGTCAACTGAATTACGCTTTAATAATTTCGAGTTTAATTTTATTTCTTAATTAGTAACGTGACATTGTTTATTAAGATTTATTATACAGTGTGGTGATAAAGTAACGCACCAAGCGAAAAAACACCCTTGGCGTTGACTTTTTCGAAAAATGCTCGGACAGGTCGATTTTATTTTTAAAAAAGTCATATTTTACAACCAATTTTAATTTTATGTCAGTTACCACTTTTGCGCTGTGACGTCATCGACACTTTTTTTAAACGACAACCTATTTTTTTGAAAATGTCATTTGAAAGCATCCATTTTTCTGAGTACAAAAATGATAATGAACCACTAGTTGCATAAGAAAATTTTGAAGAAAAAATTATTGAAAAATGGAAATGTTATTTTTAATCTTAATAAAATTTCAACCTAAAATAATACTTTCTTATAAAAACATAACAAAACAACTTAATAAAATTACAATAAATACTGAAAATGTCCTCCACCAACCTCTGTGACAGTGACCAGCTCGTGTGTAAACGTTGTTAATGAGTTTTGCGATGGTTTCACAGCTAATGTTATTCATTTTCGTCCTAATTTTGTTTTATAAGTTTTCTTTTTATGGGGTTCTCTAAATTAATTTTGACTTTATGTGAACAGACCTCAAAATATTGAAGACTTAGAAAATTTCCGCAAAACAGTAAATTTCCCTCCGGTTGGCAACACTCTTTTTGACATTTCTATTCGAACCTAACCTTAATTTGAAATTAAAACATTCAAAGCAAGAAAAATATTTTATTTTTTAAAAATTAAAGAAGACGTAAAATATGCACCGCCTGCATCTGGACACTGTTGAGCTCTACGAACAACTGCGTTAAACAACTTTCCGGCGTATTATTTATGTCACAATTGATTGACAGTTAACAATAGTAATTATGACGTTTTATATACTTTTAAATTCCAACGCCTACTCTAATTCGTTCTTGTTTTGACGACTGTTTATATTGTCAAATTAAAATATTTGTTATGTAATGGCGGATTTCACAAACGTTACTTAAATTTAATCATCCGTTAAAAGTAAACGTTGCCATGGTTACATGTGTTGAAGGTATAGGAATGATTATTCTTAATCGATGATTAAAGTTAAGTGACGTTTATGAAATCCAGCGTTAGACTGTTTATTTTTAGTATTATTCCGAAAAATTTGCACGCACTTGTCAACGCCAATGCGCAAATTAATAATAATTATACAACCAAACAAGGACAATTAATTATTTTTTATTAGACGCAATTGTATTTTGCGTAAAACTAATCTGCCCGAGGGCAGCCGGGGAGAAAGAGGCGCACACAACTTTGCTACAAACAAACCAATTTAAAAATAAACCTCAAAACAAAGTCTCGGTAATTGTTGATTGTAGATGCAAATACAAAACGCGTGCGTTTCCTCAGTTCGTGTATTCGTAAAAAATCGCGCGCTGGCGAACTTTTGGTTAGCCGGTTGGTGCGCCTGCGTGTCGCCAGTTGCCTTCGATAAAACAAAAAGCAATCGGTCGACGGTGGTGTGATAGCATGAGCCTTAAATTTGTGAGGTTAGAATCGATCTAAATTGTTTGCGAGCGATTGGTGGCTGTGATTTTTTACGAAACTTCACCCGTTTAATTAAAGGCAAGTTTATTTCTACAATTTTAATTAATTATTCTATTCCGACCTGCTCGTAACTTAATTTTATTTAACGAAATGTATCACTTTTTTTTTGTTAGATACTGTCACGCTATGTTAATGTAATTTATTATTTACGGTTTTTTTGGAAATGTGTATACGTGGTCGTTTATCTAACGATGATACATTTTAATTTTGGGTGCGTGAGATGCCTATCAATGACACGCTTGAGTTTCGCAAGTTCCTCGTGAAAACCCATTTAGAATTCCTATGAGTTTGGTGCGTTTTTTTTATAAATAGATATCATTGAGGCGCGGGACCTTGTCTTGGTTTACATAAAAGCGACCCTTTTTAAGATTAAAGCCGGACGTAAATCACGAGTTCGATCTTTTCGCCTTTGTTTACATTGAGTCTTTTTTTAAACTTAGGCACAGTTACGAAAACGTAAAACGAACGTAAATGAGAAAAATTTCATTTTTTCAAACTGAAATTGATGATATTAATTGCGGATTTTAAATGTTGTCCTTTAGTCGTATTTAAATTTTTGTTTCTATGACATAATTTGAAATAAAAAATAAAATTACTCGGCGTTGTTGCCAACTTATCATTTGTCAAACTCAAAGTTGACGTTTGTCAAATTGTTATCTACAGTTTTTTTTTCTATATTACTTGTCAGTATCAAAATTCTTGGAAGCCTGCTTTTACCACTAAATGTAGAACAGAAATTTTGGAAATTTCCTAACATTTAGGTAACAGGTACCAACATCAGAAACATTTGACAGGTATAATAAAAAAACGACAATAATCACCGTATTTTGAATTAGGTGAATTAATTTAAAGGCACTTTCAGAAGGCCTTGGAATTAAAAATCGCAACTAGATTCATACCTGTCAAAATATTGCGATGTCAAATCTTCTGAGTCCAGCTAACACATGATTTTGATTTGATTTTCCACGGCCTTCTGAGCATGACTTCAAACTGGATCTTAACATAAAAAGGTAATAAGATGTAAAACACTAGAAAATAAATGTGTATAGTAGTAATTGGGTAATTGTCATGTAATTGCGATGTTTTTTTTTTTCGTTGTAGTTCATCGATTCAATACCCATACTTTTATAATTTTCATTAATTAAATGCAGCAGAACGTCCACATTTTGAATGTTTTTAAAAGCATTGTTTTTTTTTTAGTAAAAATAACAATAAAAATGACGAATTGAAAATTCGAATCATAGAACGTAACTTTGAAATTGTTATATTATTTGCAAAATTTATAATAATAATATATTAAGTTTTATTATTTTGCACTTTCTTAGAAAGCATTTTTGTTTAACTGTCGCACTTTGAAAAAGTTATTATTTGAAAACCAGTGCCTCTTGATCTCGATGACATCGCCATTGTGTATTATTATCGAATACCGATAAGAAAATGAAAAAATATCGTTAAATTAGAACTTTGCTGTGAGGGCGTTTTGATGGATTTGAAAAATATTAAACGTCGATGATAAAATTGAAATATTGTTTTAATTAAGGACAATAAAAAAATCAATCAAACTAAAAAACGAAATAAGCAATTTAGATAATCATATCTGTTAGTGATAAAAATGAGCAATATTCCAGATAAAGAAATGTGAAACCTTTAATTCTTTAGACGAAGGAAAACAGATACAGAAATAACATTTATTTATAAAATTTATTCAATTCAAAATATGTATATAAAAGCGTACTTGAATAAATAGCAACAATATCGGAAGGGTTCGAAAACTATACCTGCGAGTGCATCTCGACCATATAATCGCATCTTTCTCACTCACAGTTTTTAACTTATTTTACAACTCGCTCATCTGTTTCAAGAAATCTTGTGTGTACCATGAACTTCTCAATGCTTTTTTTATATTAAGTAAGACGTGAAAAGTTCATCCGTTGTTATGGAAATAATGTAAACACAAGACAGAGCGAGATGCAAAATGTGTTAAAAATTGTGAGTGAGAAAGATGCGACTACACGCCCAAGATG
The DNA here is from genome assembly GCA_958336345.1 of Dorcus parallelipipedus. Lineage (NCBI taxonomy): Eukaryota > Metazoa > Arthropoda > Insecta > Coleoptera > Lucanidae > Dorcus > Dorcus parallelipipedus. The sequence continues at coordinate 14,532,227 of OY284478.1, forward strand.
CACTCTAAGGTATAGTTTTCGAACGCATCCTAGGTTGAATGAGTAACAAAAGATGATCGACGATTTTCCTCTGGCGGAGTGTATGAAAAACAAAAGGCTAATGGACACGACTTGGATTAATAACGAACAAAAACCCGTATTTGCAACTCATGTTTAATTTAGCAATGTTATTGTTAAATTTTTAAACACGACTTTTTTGCACTGTAATTAAGGTTAGGTGTGTTTAACGTCAAAGTTAATCACAACTTTAAACATTAGCTTTGTTTTGGTTCTAACTAAAAAATAGTAAAGGAGACTGTGGTTTAAGAAATAATTGAAATTAATCTCCGCCCACAATCATTTTATATCCGTATTTTTTTATTTTTTTTTAATAAAATTATTGTGGGCGGAGAATAATTTCAATTGGTTCTAACTTGTAACTGTTCTGAAACTGTTCGCACATGCGTATTATGCTTTTTGTCTTTTGGTTCGTTTAGAATCAGTTCCGAACTATCAATTCACTGTTTTGGTTCATTTCTGGAACTGTTTCAGAACCATTCTAGAACATAATTAAAGCTGGTTCTTGTCCGATGAAAACTGTATCACAAACTGTTTTAAACGGACACTAAATGTCGCACAAACACTTAACATTTCGAAGCTGTCGAACGACTGCGAAACGTTAAGTGTTTGTGCGCCATTTAGGGTCCGTTTAAAAGAGTTTGTGATACATTCTAGAACAGTTACAGCAGTTGCTACCTTTCACTAGGAACTGATATGGAATTTCGAGTTCGTACGTGCGCAAATCTTGTGCAGTCAGTATTGCTGTATTATGTTACATATTAACCAACATTATACCTGGATCAGCAAAATAAGCTTCATATAAATAATTATTCATATAATTAACAAAAAATAATAGAAATGTTTTTATACAGGGTGTTTAGCACGTGATATAAGAGAACAAAACAAAAAAAAATTGTGATAAACCCAAGTTTTCAAAGTATGGTTTAATTAAAAAAGAATCAAACAATCAATAACGAATTTAACCAAAGAAGTTGCTTTCTCGAATTACTTGGTCGCATTAGAACGAAAATACACCATACATATAGCTTTGCATACTGAAAAACAAAAAAAAAAAAATTTCGTTGCCATGGAAACCAAAATTACCAAGTGATACATATTCGGATCCACAATGATCTGTAGATTCCAAATATGTAAAAATATACAGGGCGTTCCATTTAAAATAAAGTTGATATCACTTCCGGCGAAACCGGAAGTTCTACGGTGGCCAGTGGTATGTCGGAAAATTCAGCCTTTTATTTAATTTATCGCTCCCGAATTTTATGTAAAAAATAAAAATTCTGGAAGAGTGAACACATGGAGTGGACAGCCTGTATTGAGAATTGAGCATGGGTTTATTAGAATTTTTTTCTTGTTTTGACCTCTACTATCACCTGCCAAACGGTGTACAGTTTTTTTATTAACACCCTGTATAATATTTTCGCCTAAAATAATATTTTGAATTAGTTATTGATTATACATGGATTATTCAACAACGAATCCCGTATATGTGAATAGAGTTAAAATTTAAGAAAGTATTTTTATTGAGAAGATACTTTATTACAAGTAGGTAGAATGTACTCCTAGAAAGCCTAGAAACTTAAAACTTCTACTTAGGAAAATTCAATCTCTGAAAACAGATGTAGCAAGACACAATGTAAAACTTATCCTCACGTAATCAAGAGATTATAGGGAAATTTCCGTATAGGTGATTTCTAAAGTAATTGGAATAAGTTGAATCTTGACTCGACCAATCAGAAATCCTGTCTGTTTATGTTTATTTTTGTTTCTACGCATATACTTAATCTGTGAGGCTGAAACTGTGAGTTATAATAGATTATATCTAGAACATGAGATGTTGAAAACGGAAGGTGAAGATTATTTTACAGAATATTTAAATGAAACTATCAATCTAAGAACAATCTAAGAGGAAAGCAAAAGAAAGCAGCCATAAGAAGCAACAAAAATTAATTAATGTGAAATAACAAAGAATAACCGAAAAGAAAGCATAATTAAATATGCAAATGCAAACAATGAAACACTAAGAATAAAGTCATAAATGATCTGCTTCAACGTTTATTGAATTGTATTAAATTGAATTGTATAAACTGGCGAGTTTATTGCACACAATAGTAAACTTCGCTCAGCTGGGGCATTTAAATCACATCTCAAACGTTTTTTTTTTTTTGTAAAAAGTAAACGTAGATTTTTCCGTAGTTATCTGTTCTTAGCCTCAGACGTACGTCATAACTTCACTTCGTTTCTTGTGTATTAATAGTGGTTACAGTTTGGGTTCTTCCTCTTACTTTAGAGAAATAGACAAAAGGAAAGACAAAATGGCAACAAATACGATTGTCTCCTCCAATCAAGGATGTTTTTTTAAATTTATTTCTTTTATTTTAAGTTAATCCAAATGACGTAATTGTCAAATAATACGAAGTATTTTCGCGGCCATATAAGTGCAGAGGGAATAGCAACGTGACGAAGTATATTTTTGAACCGATAAATATAAATTCGACCAATATAATTCTCCCGCTCATTATTCATAGCGAAATATAATTAAAAGTTTATTAAAATTGAAATTAATCGCCGATTCAAACGATTCCGTGCCAATTAATTCAATTTCTGTTTAAGTTCAAATTTGATGCCACATTCTAGCAATGAAACACTAAGAATAAAGTCATAAATGATCTGCTTCTACGTTTATTGAATTGTATTACACCTGCGAGTTTATTGCACACAATAGTAAACTTCGCTCAGCTGGGGCATTTAAATCACATCTCAAACGTTTTTTTTTTGTAAAAAGTAAACGTAGATTTTTCCGTAGTTATCTGTTTTTAGCCTCAGACATACGTCATAACTTCACTTCGTTTCTTGTGTATTAATAGTGGTTACAGTTAGTAAAATTTATTCGATTACACAGTGTATAAGACACCGTAAAAATTTACATTTAGAAATTGGTAACTTTCGTTGTAAGTACAGTTCATTTTTTTACTCTACGCCGACCGATCGATTGATAAATTAAAGAACATTATGTAGCTATCTTCTTCTAACTTTCGCCAGCCTTGCGGCTTTTGTCATGTCACATCGTTTCGTTGTATATTTTCTTAATTCAGATTGATACGATTGACATGTAGAAAAAAAAGCGTACTCAGAAATTGTTTAAATGTGAAGCCACAAGTAAATGTACAATTCATTTTTCCCATATATGCCGATCGTATAGATCTGAATTAGCAAAACATACGACGAAACGATATGACATGACAGAAGCCGCAAGGCTGTTTCATAAAAGTTAGAAGGAGGTAGCTATATAAAAATTATTTGGCTTATCGATCGATCGGCGGCATACATATATTGGAAAAATGAACTGTACCTAATTTTTGTGTGTAATTTCTACTGCATACATCAAACTCCAATATGAAAATTAATTGATAAGAAGTAGAACAAAAAAGAACTGAAATAAACCATCACAAAATACAAAATTAAATGAACAGAGAACAAAAGAGGGTCGACGACAATTACTGTCGACTGATATTAAAAAATCAGTGTTGCCACATCACGAAGTATTTTAATGAAATAAGTTTTGCGTTTCTCCTGACAATCTTGAGCTGAATAAAATTACTTAAGTCAATAACTTTCAAAATAAGTAAATAAATTATTGTTCAACGTCGTATTCATGGTCAACCACGCGCATTTTATTGATTTAACTGATACCTGACACCTTGGATTAAAAATTTTTCGGTGAAATAACTATTTGCAAAATCTATAGATATAATCAATGACGATTTATAAATGTTATTTTTTTTACGTAAGTACATAGATACGTTTGTGATTATTGATGTGATAAAATCGATCATGGAAAAAGGACACAGTCGCATTATGAACAGGAATTAAATGCGCTGTTCGTTTTTCTTCCTTCGAGCTACCTTTGATATTTCGAGTTCACAATGAAATTCATCAAATCACTGAATTTTAATCGTCGAATTAGCATTTCAATTCCAGCTACTGTCTACATAGTTGGGCCGGCGCGGATTCCTTCGCGTGCGATAAATAGTCCGGAATGCAAGAAACGGCTTTGGTTAAGTTTATTTATTCGATTGCGAAAGGCAACTCAATCAATCTTTTAATAGACGCATTTTGCGCGCGTCTTATTTTTAGCGCGCTTTCCGGAAAAGAGAAGTCGCCGTTCGCTTGTTCGGGTGCGTCACACTGATTCACGCGTGTTTTCGGAAAAAGCACGGTGATATATACTTGTCATTTTTTAACTGTGGTTTTGCGTTTCATAAAGTTTTAGATTAGATATAAAAGCGTTTTTATTAGAGCTAGAGCAAAGAAAAATTTTATTGTATGTCAAGAGCAATAATCTTATCGACAGAAATATAACCTCAATGAAAGCCTGATTTATCAAATTTCTCAAAATTTGAACAACATGCCAAATTTTTGCCCGGATTTTATCATCCACTACTGTACCTATTAGTGATGGGGATCTTGTTTTGACGTGTATGTACTTACTACCTATTAGTGACAAGTACCTCTTTTTGACATGAACCTAATGATTAAGCAGGCGAGAGTGGGCTCGTGTTGAACGGGCGAAAAATGCATTGCTTCTACTAGTTTATGTATTTTTCGCCCGTTCGACACGTCCCCTACTCTCGCCTTCCCAACGGCCGTCCGCTGTTTACTAATGATACATCATAACACGTGAAGTAAATTTCCCAAAGAGTGACAAATTAGGCGGAAGAATGATCCATCTCCTCCATCTTCTCTTTAATGACAATTGACTTAAATTTTTATTAATTCTTGACGGTAACAGATTGATGAAGAATAAAAATTAAAAAAAAAAAACGAAAACGGTAGCTAAATTAAAATATACACAAATTAGAAAGAACTTTGTTTCATATACCATATACCTCATTCAGTTGAACTCTATTGCAAATGTTTCGGTCCTTCGAACCGGATAGCAAGATTTTCGATCGCCAAGCTAAGCTTAATTCAGACGAAAAATGAATTTCTAGTCTTAAAAAAAATCATCGATATTAAAAACTGTTCATTCGCTGACAATATCCATCCAAATTTTAAAAGCGTTAAGAGCGCCATCTTTTAGCAAATTAATGATGAATCAAAGTCTTGTAAGTTATTAGAAAGCTGTTTGGTGGAGGTGAAATGTAATTCGTCTCAGGCGTTCGTTTATTTTGACACATAAACTTCTACCGGTTTGACCAACGTAAATGTTCAGGCGCGCCTAGGAATAAACTCCGTTCCGCTTCAAAGCCAAAATATGGAATAGAAAATTACTGTTTCGAGGGGAAAGCTTTGCGTCAATTGTCAAAATGCAGTCTGCAGGCAAAAGTTACATCGTATTTTTTGGTCCTTCGAACCGGATGTAAGCTTTTTGGGTTCCTCCTCTTACTTTAGAGTAATAGACAAAAGGAAAGACAAAATGGCAACAAATAAGATTGTCTCCTCCAATCAAGGATGTTTTTTTAAATTTATTTCTTTTATTTTAAGTTAATCCAAATGACGTAATTGTCAAATAATACGAAGTATTTTCGCGGCCAGATAAGTGCAGAGGGAATAGCTACGCGACGAATTATATTTTTGAACCGATAAATATAAATTCGACCAATATAATTCTCCTGCTCATTATGCATAGCGAAATATAATTAAAAGTTTATTAAAATTGAAATTATTTGAATCGTCGATTCAAACGATTCCGTGCCAATTAATTCAATTTCTGTTTAAGTTCAAATTTGATGCCACATTCTAACTTCGAATTTAATTTGGTGCCAAATTAATCGCAGAGAAACAAATTACTTAAGCTCCGCTTTGAATTTGAATTTAGCGTCAAATTAATCGCGAGAAAGAAAGCAATTTGATCAAGTTACTGTTTGAATTTGGCGCCGCGAAGAAATAAACTGATTATACTTGAAGGCTTCCGCGGCCGTCTCCATGTTTGAATTGGCTTCCGGTTGGAACCGCGTCACGTTGACTTCTACTGCCGACGTTTCGTTCTTCATTGCAGAAGTAGCAACACCACCAGCAGCAGCAACCCTGAAGAAGTTCTTCTGCAATGAAGAACGAAACGTCGGCAGTAGAAGTCAACGTGACGCAGTTCCAACCGGAAGCCAATTCAAACACAAACTGATTATACGTTCACTGTTCGTCTTGCGTTTTCTTGAAAATTAATTAAATTTCTGTTTGAATTTGAATTTCGCACCAAATTAATTACTTAAGCCAATTTACTTCAATTTGAATTTGACTTTCGTGTCAAATTAATAACGGGGAAACGAATTGATTAACTCACAGTTGGGATTTGAATTTCACGGCAAGTTAATCGCCGATTCAAATGTTTCCCTACCAATTAATTCAATTTCTGTTTAATTTCAAATTTGGCGCCACACTAATTTATTCTAGCTTTGAATTTCGGCTCAAATATATCAAATATTGGTCAAACGTTTGACTTTACGATTCCGCGCAAATTAATTAAGTTTACGCTTTATTTTGAATTTCGCGTCAAATTAATCGCCGATTCAAACGATTCCGTGCCAATTAATTCCGATTTAGTGTAAGTACAAATTTGGCGCAGCATTAATTTTTTTAAGTTTCGTGTTGAAATTGAATTTCGCGCCAAATTAACCACGGGAAACCAAATTGATGAAGTCACAATTTGAAATTGAATTTAGCGCCAAATTAATCGTGGGAAACCAAATTGATTAAGTCATAATTTGAATTTAGTGCCAAATTTAATTCTCTGTAAATCAAAGATGATCTCTTACCACAGTTAGTTTGTATCTATAGATACGTATTTCGACAGCTAAGCTGCCTACTTCAGTACACACACACACACAAGTTAAAAGAACTTTTTGAACTGTTTGATTGATAAACCATGGTATAAACGATTTAACACAAAGCACTGCATTGTTACCAAAGGTACATTGAATTGGCTATACGACGGAGTCACTTGGTTTGAAATTATTTTTGATGCCCCCGTATAACACAAAAACTTTAAATATTTAGAGCAATGTTGCCGACTTGTGAGGAATTATCCTTTGTCATGATAAATTTAATAAATGGAGAGATTTTAAAATTAGGAGTTTTGGAGTCTTGAATAATGTTACAATTACCAATTACCAAAAAATATTGCTCGATGAAATGTGGCACGAAATTAATAATATGGAACTTTATGATAATAAAATCTGGTCATTCTAACCATAAGCGAAAGAATTCGAAATAACTTAAATATAAAATTATAGGTTTAGGTAAAAACGCAGCTAAAATATAGGCAAATTTCTTGTAAAACTTTTTCCATTTTCATTGTATTTGACTGCAGTACACATTACTCGTTATTATTTTTATATGATGTATGTATTTATGTGTAAACCATATTTATATTTATACAAAGCAAGCCGAGATTGTACTTATGTACAGGTCCCAGGTGCAAAAGACTCTAGCTGATGAGGCTTTCGAAAAGTTTGAGCCCCAAACAATGAGATATAAAATTAGCAAACAATCAAAAGGAACTCGGCAACAACCTAGTGCCCATGTTCCAAAAAGTGTAAGTATAGCTCTGTAAACAAGTACATTCAGTAAAAAAGTTTCTGATGAAAACAACTACTGACATACGATATTCACCTTGGATGCAACAATAGTAGCAGTGCCTCTTGGCATCTTTTGGGACACCTCCTGATCCACATGACAGAAAATAGAAATCTAAATCTAAATACACTCGTCCAATTCATTTCGCTGCAGTAACTCGAGCTCTATTATTAGGAGGCCAAAACGTATCACAGTAGAAACAAGGAAGATAAGATTGCGTTTTATCATCAGTATTTTTTCCCCGAATCTTACACGTCTGCATTTGTCGATTTCGCACGTGTTTTGGTCAGAAGTTATCACCGGATGGTCTCCATTTTTTTCCAGATGAATTCAATTAATGGTCTTAAGAAATGTTTTCGCTCTTTTAGATGTAATCGCATCATGTAAGTAGACATGTACAGGGTCCGGCCAATAAGTACACATGTATATCTTTATCAAAATCGCTATCATCGCAATTAATTAAAAACGAAACGTTATTCCGAGATTTAGTGGTAAAGCCATGCGCGCAAAACGGCGCTGCGTTAATTACACTTAAGAAGGCGTCTTAAGTCGGCTTAATCCCTCTCTTGTTTTTCTCAGCTGCGAGGGTTTTAAGATAACGTCGTCGCGATGGGCAAGAGCGAGATAGAAAAATTGCGTCCCAGTCGTTTGAACTTGCGCCTGAATGGTAGCGAGACGAACGGCAAGTCCTGGAATCTGACGGACAACCAAAACGAGAAGATGACCGCGGGTGGCAAGGTCGAAACGCAGCAGCTCTCGCTGCCCGGAAGTATGGAGGTTTTCGGCAATCAAGTTGCCGGACACATGAACGATGGGGTACACATAGGTAAGTTTTTTTTTTGTTTACATATTATGTAATGCACAATCTACGTTTTGTTTAAATGAAGTCGTATTGTTATCCGAAAATACTCTGTTTAAAATGCCCCCCTATTGATCTTGTTAATAGCACATAAAGAATTTAAACGTTTCTTTAAACAGAGCTTTTAATTCATCGGTTGATTTATCTTGTGCGATTTAAAATCATCAAAAAATAAAGTACAAAGAAAATTGTAAATCAAACACTTTTGAAAACCAGGATGAGATTATTTTTAATTTAATTAAATAATGTTAAGCTTTTGCATTTCGTTTCATAATATGTACTTTGAAAATTATTATGTTTCAGTTGTAGGTACTTTATAATTTATTTGTTCGTTATTACTGGCCTCTCAATTTGATCATTATATGTTATTTTTCTAATTAGACAGTTAGTACATATACAAAACATGTACTCCACATATTAGAAGTTATAAGTTATAATAAAATGATTTGGTTTTTAAATAATTACTTTTGCCATGCTAGAGTTTAGTTTCACTTCATCTAATTAACACCGATGAAGAAAATATTATTGATGCTGATGTAGGACAGATGAGAGACAAGAGAGAAAGTGAAAGGAAAACGAACGAATATTAAATAAAAAAAATTTAAAAATACAGTTTTTGTCATTTTATTTCTTGGCATTCATACATGAGTTAAGTTAAGTTAAGTTATCTACATGAGTTAAGATCATTTTATTTAATTTTTGAAAACAACGTCAGTTAAGTACATAATAAATAATGTGTTTGTACTAATAATAACGATGTTGTAGAATTCACAGCTCAAATTTCACATTTCGTAGAAATTTTTTCACATTTGTAATGAGGTAAAATATTGCGAGTCTCCAGGTTCATTCTGTTTACTAGCAAATTTTTCGAAGATACTTTTCAGGCTGCCTAAAAGTTCCACTGTCTTATTTGGTGTAGGTCTTGAGGCACAATCGTCTATAACATTCATAAGTCTATCGCCACATATTCTATTAATAGGTCGTCTGAATTTTTGCAGTGTCCCTGCTCTATCAACAGCTCTTTCAGTTTAATTTCATCATACTGCTGAAACGCAGAAGAATAATCTTGATCCTGTGTATGCATATTTATCTGAGAAAAATTATAGTCAAATTGTCGACCACTTGCAGTTTACTACCAAATTCCATTCACTACACTATTCTAGTGAAGATAAAAACCGTGAAAAATCACGAAATGTTCACGGAAAAAATAGAAGTTAAGACGCATAGAAGTCATCGATGCATTGTAAATCAAATTAACAAGTCAGTTACATAAACCAACTGTATAAAATACAAACGATTAGGAAGCTTATAGTGAAATGTAGTGGCGGATTTGATCTAAAAATAATGGTTGCGCAAAGGAGACTTACCCACAATTATAAAGATGCCTATCATTTTTAACGTTTACCTAATATTTAAGGGGATCACTTCATCAGGCAGTGTTGCCAGATCTACCGCTAAAGCAGTATTTCTACAGTTTTGAGTGTTTCAGCTACCGTCCTCCAGTTTTAACATATCTTTTCAATAAAAATAATTTCAATCAGCTTTATTACTTTAGAATGAATAACAAAAATTTATTTTTGATCAAAAACAAAGTGTTCAATCATACATCCAGTACATGTAAATACCGAGGTTCTGTTTTCAGCCACACTTCCGAAAATACCCTGTATTGTGGCACATTGCCGCTTTTCGTTTACATAAATTAATAGCGACAAACCGAATGGAGGATTATAATTATTCATTACTTACTAAAAGTAACTTTGACAAGAATTATTATCTTTTAAAAATTGTTGCAAGTCGGTTTTGATTGCGGCGGATTCCTCGAGCATCCTCTGTACAGCTGTTTCGGGCCCTATTTGGGGCGTACAACTGCATTTGAAAATTTCTTTGAATGTTATTCATTTTTGTGTGACACTGTGACGACATTTCTTGTGCAAGATTTGTTACGAAGTGCCAATTCAACCAATCAGAATTCATTGTGGTAGCTCATCTCCCTCACTTTGTAACAAAAATGTTATCAAATCTTGCATGATGTCAAACGGGCCTTACAAATCTAATAATTCTAAATCACAAGCTCAGATTTTCTGTAACCAAAATATTGCAGGTTCCTAATTCTATGTGCTGCCCTCTCTTAGCGCGCTGCTATAGTACTTATAAGTTTCAGGTTGATGTTGGGGGATTTTTTGAAAATGTGTCGGTTTTAACGTTTCAATCGCATATACATATGTAGTGTTTTTATTTACTTAATTGGTATATCTTTTTTGTTTCAATAAATAATAGTGAGTGTATAAGGTATAATAATTTCCGTTGTTATTTTGAATTGAATACAGTGAATTAATCTCGCCTTTACAATGAGTATTGTCATATATGTCACACATTACGAGGACAGATTACTAGATTAATAGAAATTGCTGTTTAAATTTTGATTAAAAATTAGTCATCTTGTTTATCTATCTAAAAAAATAAGTTAGAAAACTGTCAAGCAGGTTACATCAGTTATTATTGATATCATAAAGAACTAAAGTCCAGTAGTCATGTTTTCATTATTTTTTTTTATATTAAGGCTCTCAACTTCCTTCCCGATATACGCCTAAAACATACTCAATAAAGAATCAATATTGTTATAATTCTGTTGAATTAATATATTTGTACATTGTTCTACGTATAGTAAACATCATATTCTACACGGGCCTGCAGCTGAACAATTGTTAGTTTAAAAACTAATAACATAATGTCCAAATGAATTCTGATAAAGGTGTAGGTCATGGAAGATAAATTATTACATTATTTACACTAAAATATTGTCCAGTTCTTGAGTAGTTATGTAAAATTGAAGTTTAATTGGCCATATCTTACAGCTTGATATGTCACTATTTTCAAAAACTGCTTGATGTATAGATTTTTACACTACATGACGTACCTTTATCAGAAATTTATTTGGACATATGGTAATTTTACTAATTTTAATTTTAAAACGTATATTTGTAGCAAAATTTGACAGGAATTCAACATTTTTTTTCTAAATAAATTGGATCTCTTTATAAATAATAACGACAGCCCCGCGACATATAATCCTTTTACAAAAGATTTTTTTTTTAATGTTATATCGTATCGTATGGTCAAAAATACAGCAAATAAAATAAAATGTGATAAAGTTGATCAAAATATTGTCGCTATATCGAAGAAATAATGTTTGCAGCACCGTAATTCGATCGGTGCCACACGCGGCATCGAAGCGCCTATGTATTCGGGCTTGAGAGTTGGAGACTTTAATCATTACACATAAAAAGCATAACTCCATCAGTTTTTCTTATTCACCGTTGACAAGGAAATAATACTGGAATATTTGTCGGTTACAGAGATTTCAATATATAACTAGATGCCTAAGCAGCGGCTCGGAGTCCGTAGTGAAGCCTGCGGCAGCCATTTGTCGCTCGGGAAAGTTTGAATTTAACGCTCACGGGAAACATTATTTCTCGTACGTAAAAAGTCTGTTAAATGATTTAATAGTATAGGCAATGTCCATTCTGTATTTTGTATCTAGCACTTTTAATTTTTTAGTCAGGAATTTCTGCAATTTCTTATATTTTTCTATAACATTCCGGTTTTTTCGAACTACATATTTTATTTATTGTGTTTTTAAGAGCCATACAGTGCGGGATAAAATTACAACCGCACTAGAGTTTAGTCCCACCGAAAAAAGTACATTTTTCAAATATTCTCTCCATTTTTCATTCATTTTTGTAGTTGTGTTTGTTAACGTTGGAATGATAAGCTCTCTTAAAAATTTTTTTCAACAAAAAATTCCCAGCTAAGTTCTCCCAACATAAGGCGAATTACGACAAGAATTTTAGTGCGGTTATAATTTTGTCCCGCACTGTATTTCTGTTGATCTCAAATATAGGACGTACAATCTCAATCAAAAGTAATGAAACGCTCAAACCCGAAACGCTGTAGTCGGAGAGAGAAGATACTGTGAGATGAAGTCTTATATGGCGAACGAATGTTTCCGAAGTCCTTCGTAACCACTTACCAAGTATTTTTAGTTACTTTTAAAAATTATTTTATTTAATTATAATATATTCACGTGGAGTCTCGTAATTAATTTTTATAGTCCCATATATAGATGGTCTTTTACAGGAAAGATGTTATTTATGTTATTTGTCGTACAAGTACTATTCTTGCCTTAGTCCAAAATACTATTTTCATTATTTACAATAACTATAGGTATAATTTTTTACATTAAAGTTACGTTTCTTTTACTTATTGTTCAATTATTTTAATTTGTGTAAACATTTCCCAATGAAATTTTATTGCATTTGCAAAGTTTTTTGTTTATGTATAATATATTTTTTCTATTAACATGTTATGTTACACCTATTCCAATAAATGTATTACATAAGTTCGAATATGCTGTGAAATAAAGGAGATATTTAGGTTCAAATATAAACCTATGTTTATATTGGCTTATTTGCATATTCTATGACGGGAATAATATAACAAAATAACCTATTTTCCTACAAATAAACTTCAGTAAAGGATTACATTAAATTAATTGCGAGATTCCCCATGAGTATTAATCAATAAAACTATTTTTAAATATAACGAAAAATATCTGGTATCAAAATGTTTGCACGCCTTATATTTTAAACCAGCGGAAATGAGAGACAAAGTAAAGAATTGTGCTGCTTAAAAAATAATTTTTAGCAGGATACAACGAGCAAACATAGCTTTCCGTGTGTGCCAAACAGAATAAATAAATTGCATTCGAAAAACCGAAATTTTGTACAAAAATATAAGAAATGAAACGTGCGCGTCCGCATAAATTGCGCTCAATACACTTCTTCTTGACTAAAAAATTTTAAGTTACTAGGTAAAAGATATTCGACAGGATATTAGAATGGATCCTGCAATACTATTAATGCATTTCACAATTTTTTAAGTACTAAAATTAATGGTTTTGTTTGAGCGTTAAATTCAGCCATTATAATTATTAAATTATTAAGCCATCCGACAAATGGCTTCACTCCTGCGCTGAGAACGTGTATAGCAGTTAGGTATCTAGCTAATACCGAGTGACTTTTAATGATTGAAGCAAATTAGTATGTTGGGAACACTGAGGAATTGGCATTACTTGAAAGTTCGTTAATTTTGCGGGAATGCGTAGCTATAGGTTAGAGTTGATGTTTACATTGATGATGAAAACTGTTTAACAGATTATTATTATTATTCAAGACCTGGAAATGTTAGCCCCCTTTGCGTAAGCAGCACCGAATCCTTTGAGATAAGTTATTGAAGACATTATTAACGTTTTAGGTTGTCTGATATTTGCAATTGCCTCTTCAATTGCCAGCTGCACAATTCATCCAAATTGTTTAATACGTATTCTGAACATCACATTATTGAAATGAGGAAATAAGAAGTTCAAATTTAATTGAATATTAGAGCAAATCATCAAGCCCCATTTGCGTAAGCAGTACCGAATCCTTTGAGATATGTTATTGAAGACATTATTAACGTTTTAGGTTGTCTGATATTTGCAGTTGCCTGCTGCAATTCTTCCAAATTGTTTAATACGTATTCTGAATACCAAATTATTGAAATAAGGAAATATTAGAGCAATTAGGCCACCAACCAGCACTGATTAAACATCCTGGGAAAAACTCCTCTAAATAATTTATTGTGGTTCGTGCTGTGTGAGCAGTGGCGGAATCTTGTTGAAAGTAGCCATTTGCTAATTCAGTGTCGTCTAACTGGTTTATAAATGTATCCAATATAAGTCTCTGATATCTATAGGGGTTATTTCCCGGAAGAATATTGGTCCAATAATTCTCCAAGACATTGCCACCCAAACACCAATTTTAAGTGGATGTAGTGCCTTTACATCAATCACATTAAAGGGTTATGTTCCGACCAAGTCCTGAAATTTTGTGAATTGATAAACCCAGAGAGATGAAACCAGGCTTTATCAGCAAAGAAAGTTGTATCTTGTTGGTCACTATTATTTAGCAGATTATTGTTATACCACTGACAAAACTGAATTTATTGAAGAAAATCGAGTGGGTGAAGTTGTCGAACCATTGAAAATTTGTATGATTGGAAATGAAGGTGTTTTTTCAAGATCTTCCGAGTGGATTCGTATAGGAAACATGAGGATTCTGTTATGCAGTATCATTAACATTTTGTACAATATCGAGTGTTATTATAGTGGGGCGATCAGTGAATTTTCCTTTTTTTACATTACCGGTTTGCAAGAAACGTTCATTTATTAACCGATTTTGAACTGAACTGACTTTAAAGTGAATAGAGAGACTCATAAAAGGAATGATGTTTTGGAACTAAAATTAACATAACCTCAAAATACGTATGAAATCACATGAAACTGATAACTGATTTAGAAAACCAGCTTGATCAGTACGGTGTGCGGGAGGGGAAATTCAATCACTTCCTTATCACTGGTCGCCAATTGAATAACTAAATGGAATGCAATCAATGATTTTTAAGTGAATTTGAATCGATTCGTGTTCGTTGTAAATGGAGGACGGCTATTCTAAAACAGTGTTGTGAAAAAAGACGAAACTCAATTTGTTGTTCAGGGTATATTTCAATGAAATCGTCATAGGCATGCTGCTGTGAATAAATTCAATTACTATTGCGCTGATTCAGCAGAACATATCAGTAACAGTTCCTGATCCAACAGTTGAGACTGAACACTTATTTCTGCTGAATGAAGTTCACTCATCATAACATGTTCCAGTCAGGTAGCGGAGAAGTTACGCTACAAAAAATGGCGAACCCTCCAACTCATCAACCTCATGAGGTCGCATTCAGCAGAAATTTGTTCAACAGTTACACAACTTTCGGGTCTGCTGAATGTGCCCATTTTCATTTTGCACTCCGCTTCGAAAGTAAGCCATTACTAAAAATGTATTTTATTCTGTGCTCAAAACCATTTTGGTAATAAATTGTGATAATTAAATATCTTATTTATTTGGTTTTCTTGATTCGACAATAAACGAATTTATTTGAGTTTGACAATCTAGTGCACTAACCTAAATCTATATTTTGAATTTGAAAATCCAGCACACCAACATAAAAATCGAAAAGTGTTGCCAATCTAATAAAATAAGTCTCAATCATTAAAAGTCACTCGGTATATTAATATCTCTGGTCGGTTATAACTTAGGTGTTCGATGACGTAGGGCTCAACTCCCTTGAATTTGATAATACTTTTGATTTACTTGCATTTGGTGGGCGGTTTGACTATAGTAAATATACACTTAATACCTCAAATCAAATTTAGGCCAAAAAGAAAATAAATAATGAGAATCTGTTTTTCTCAGTTAATCACTTATCACTAAGTTAATCACTTATGTACCTAATGTAGAAAGGCTGAACAATTTAAGCGAGAAAGGTTTAATTTATTTAATGAAGTGATAAGACTCCTACATACATACATGCATTTTTCCTCCGAATGTATTTAATTTACTGATGAAAACTATAAGTGTCTGATACTTAGATCTTAAATGACAGAGAAGAAAGAAAACTTTGTTTCTTTTTTAATTGAATTCATTTAATAAAGTGGTAAATAATGAATTAAATTTTATCGACTTACTTTTCCCTCTTCTAAATTAATTTACTTGTCCGGTAGCATTATCTACAGATTATACCTTACGCAAGAGAGAGTCAAGTTATTCATTTAACAGCGTGATAAGATTCGGACGAGGCCCTTATTTACTCTCTTATAAAAGATTTAAATATTTAAAATACAGGTATGATTCAAAGCATTAATTTACTTGTGTAATATTATTATCTGAAGATTATGCAAATGTCAGTATGAGGTTGCCGGATACCTTACCCAAGAAAGAGTGTCACGTTATTTATTTAATAGCATGGTGTAGGGATATTCACTCTTGTAAAAGATTTAATTTATAAATTACAGGTATGATTAAAAACAACGCGAAAGTTCTGAAGCCATTGACTAAGCCGGTCTGCGGAGAACGAGAGGTGCAATTCTACGAAGAACTGATTAGGACGGAAGACCCGACTTTGCTAGAAATGAAGAAGTTCGTGCCGAAATACTACGGTAAGGAAACCGTCACTTTAGGAGACAGACAAATCGACTGCATCATCCTGGATGACCTGACAAAAGATGTGAAGGAGCCTTGCGTGATGGACATAAAAATCGGCCGGAGAACTTACGACCCACATGCCTCGTACTCCAAAATTATAAACGAAGACGTAAGTACTTCATCCATTAGAGTGTATCTCATCCCATCTCATTATTGGGGTCTGCCTCATCCTTACTTCTATTCCAGCAAAAATATCATGAAACGAAACGAGATCTCGGCTTTTGCATACCAGGCTTCCAAGTGTGTAAGATTAGCAACGGAAGAATCTGTAAATACGGAAAAGAATACGGCAAACAGCTCAATAAAGACACGGTTAGTGAAGGTGAGTATAGAATTCTTTTGATCCTCTTAGACCTTTTCGATTATCGTCATTCTTATTCTAGCTTTAAAAACGTTTCTGAACGCAGACTCCGGCTTGAATCGAAATCTGCTGCTTCAGTTTTTAGCCTCGCTCTGGACGATACAAAATTGGGCGAGGAAGCAGCGAAAGATTCGACTGTATTCCTCCTCGCTCTTGTTAATTTACGACGCGAGAAGATTACGATTGAGCATGCAGACCAGAAAACAAGAATCCCCCGAGAAGACGACGACATTGCCGCCTCAAAATCCGAAGGCCTTCAAGAGAACGCAAAGCCTCTACAGGCCAATCAGCTTGGCCACTTTGAATAATCCCGAGCACAATATCAAAACCGGTTTTAGCGGACAACTAACGAAAGACGGGCCTATTTTGCATGGTTCCTCTATGGCGAGAGTGAAAGATTTCACACCACCGCCGAAAGTATCCGAAAGGAAGAGCTTGCCCTCGCTGAAGCGCATGCACTCGTTTCAGAATAATTTCGACAATGATTTGCTGAATTTGAAGAGAGATTACGCGTTCATATTGGACGAGTTGGTTAGCGAGAAGAGGAATCATGTATGGGCCAATGTTAAAATGATTGACTTTGCGCATGTTTTCCCGGCGGAACACAAGGCGCCAGATAATAACTTCCTGGAGGGCATAGAAAACCTGGTGAGGATATTCGAGGGATTCTTGACGGACACCGATTGGAACGACGAGAGTAACCATGACAGTTAACGCAACTACTTTTTCTAACATGTAAATAATGTTTTCATAAAAAAGTTTTTCAGTATTTATTGTTATTTATATAATGTGTGTTAATAACACAGTTCTTAATATTTTCATTGCACGTCATTCAATCCTTTTCTTCGATGTTGAAAACGAGACGATCCTTATAACTAATGAGCGGAAAATTCAGTTTTCAAGGTCAGTCAGAGACTTGCAGTTTGAGAAGCGCATATCATTTCAATTATGTTCAATAATGTTTAATTGTTGAAAAGATTTGAGTATCAGTGGATCAATAAAAAAACGCCTTTGTTTAGACTATATTTGTGGTGTTAAAAAAATTCACAGGAAGCATGAGTGTATACCGTTTACAAATCAACAAGGATAGTCCTCTAAGTAAGTGGGATCAATATACATTTGATTTAATTGAAATAACTAATTACATAAGTGTATATACATAAACTATTATCATACATATTTACAACCAAGTGTACATAAATAATCATATACCAGTAAATTATCTTTTTTTTTTGGACGGTTCACATGTTTAAATAAATGATAACATCTGAACTGTTTATACTCCTTTTCATGTTATAATAAATTACATAAGGGGGATTACACAAATTATTCAGGAACCAAAATTAATTTAAATTTTTTCAATTTGTTAATCTCTACTATGTAACAGTTAAAAGCAAAATAACTCCAAATAATATATACACGATAATTTGAGCAAACAACAAGGTTCACGGGTTTTATTAATTTTATAGTACAAGAATTATTAAATAAATACAATTTGAATGATTTCCAAGGGTAAAGCCAGACATGAAAAATCCCACACACGAACATACATTTAAAATTTTGATAATTTACTTGCCGTAACCAACGGATTTTGCTGTTCCAATAATTTCCTGCCTTCGGTTTTGTAATCGTACTTGCAATCGTGGGCCTCCGAATATCGATGCTGTGCGCAAAATATCCTGCCACATCGACAATTGTAAATGTTTGTGATGTTCAAACGTTTATTGCAATGTCCACAGCGCATGCGTTTCTTGTTTAAATGCGGTAGGTCCTCCAATTTAGTGGTTTCGATTTGGATTTTGGCTTTCGATTCATCGAATATTCCAAGCCTTTTGATTTCGCTCGCTATCGATTCTTTTGGTTTCTGTTCGCTTGCCCTAGCAAATTCTGAAGTTAATTTCGGATGGTGACGGTTCAAAATTCTGTCCAATTCGCTAGCATCTTTCGCTGTGAAATAACCAAAGTACTCGTCGAGATTTTCGCTGTACTTTGAGGTAGAAGAGTTGAATTCCACAAAAGAGTTTACGTCCGAGAAGTCATTGCACAAACGCTCTATGCTCGAGGAAGCCTCTACTCTATGGGTTTGTTTTTGGACATCATCCAAGGTCTTACCGAGGTTTTCTAGATTTTTAGAAGCTTCTTCAGCGAATGCATTATAGTCTACATCAGCGAAAGTATTAGTTTCTTTCGATTGTGCTTTCGCTCTTCTTCCATACAGTGGAGAGCGGTGCATTTTCGACTCAGGAATGGGGCTTCCCAGGTACAAATCACAGATACGTTCATCTTTAGGCGCATATTGAGGTGGTATAGCACTCGGGGCCGATACATACTGAGGCAAGTGATAAAAATTATGACTGAAAACCTCATAATCTAAATTTTTACATTTACTACTCTCATCTCTATCGTCTTTAGTACCGTTCCTCGAGTTATTTTCCAAACTAAATTCTGCATCGTAATTGTGATCGATACTACTGCGCCGCTTGAGTAAACCAACTTTATACGTAGTGTTTTTCTTCACAGGTTCAGGTTGGATTTCCCACAACTCCTGCGAGTTTTCATCCAAGTCTAAACTGTCTGGACTACTTTTTGGCCTTTCTGATGAATCCTGTAGCACCAGCTGCGTTAAATGCACTCTGTTGCGGGCTGAAAGAGAAAGCGTTTCAGCACATGGAACTTCGATCGAAGTTAACATGTCTTTCTCCTCAGCTTCGCTTGGTTCTTCCAAAATAGCGATGGACTCGGACACTTTAGGACCATTCAACTCATCTAAATTTAATTTATTGTCATAATGTAAAGATCTTCGACTTTTTAGGACGGTCTCCGGTGAGTATCGACTACACAAAGGCGTCAAAATGGAATTATTAATTAATTTTTCATCTTTCTGCTCTTTGCCAGAAATTTTGGATTTATGGCTCTCGGGTTCAAACACGTGCAAATTTCTACAAGTAAACGACTTATCACTCGACGGGAATTTCCTACTAGTTTCTAACGAGGGTTTATCCGACCTTCTCGGCGCCAGCTTCTCCACTTTCATTTTAGTCCTGTGCTTATCTTTCAAAGCTATCTCCCCTACTTCCGGGTTGTCGTGGTGTCCGAAATTCTCCTGTATCACAATTTTATTTTCGAACGTCTTAAGATCATCACTCGTATTCTTTATGTGATCGTTCAGAAATTTGTAAGACATTCGCATGGGTCGCGACAGTGACTCACTAAAATAATCTATGTTTTCTTTCGAAGTCGTGAATTTCGGTTTCGATTCGCTCGTCCTCGTGTTGCGCATTTGCCTTTTCATCGAAAGATTCTTCATTTTCGATTTGAGCGTGTGCATTTTGGACGCCATCTCCATGTCTTCGGTGATTTTCTTGAAAAAACTGACCTGGTTTTCGTCTCGTTCGTTAGTACGGTACGGAGGAGAAACTGCCTTGTCTGCGTATGGTGAATAACTTCCGTCTTCATTTTCGATGACGCGGATTAAGTTGATGACTTCGCCTTCCTTGAATACCAGAACGGATACTTTCGAGCCACTTTTTTCACCGATTTCTTCTCTGAAGCAAATAGAATAAAAGTTATTTCAAATTGAAAAAGTAATTTTGTTTGAAAAATCATGAAAATTTCAGTTAAACTTTATTTAAATGTCAGATACCAAAGAAGAAACTTTCAGCTCAGTTTCTCTTCCTCAACAAAAAAAAAAGTTTAATTTTTCCTTGTTATAAACTGACATACTTTTACTTGGATTAAAGTTGTGTTCACGAACGAACGAACTTTTTTAATGAAAGTATGGAAATATCTTTTGAAGCAGAACGATTCAGGGAAATGAAATAAATAGTATTAAGCGAGATTCACACTGAGGCGGTTGTGGTAGCGATTGTGATAGCGGTGGCGGTGAAAACCGTTCACATACGTGCGAAAAGATAGACTTGCAACCTTTCTACCATTGAACCTACGGAATTACATAGCGTTTGTGATCGCAATCGTAACCGCAATCGCGTGTGTGCCAAGCGGGACACACATTGAGGCGGTTGCGATTGCGGTGGCGATCGCAGGAGCGGTGGCGCGGGCGTTGCGATAGCGATACTGGTGCACACGCTGAAATTGCGATGATACTGTAATGTGCAGTAAGTGTTAATATTTGTGGAGTAGGAAGACAAATATTTAAAGATACAATAATAGAATGAGATCTGCACTCCTTACAGTTTTGTTATCGGAAGAAGAAGAAGAAGGTCACATGCAAGTGATGTTCTCTAAAACCGATTTTGTTTTCAATTAGTATTTTTAAAATTCAGATATAAAAGAAGAAAAATATGGACCCATGATATATTAACTTGAATCGTAAGAAAGAAGGTGAATTCCATAAATTATACCCGCAATTACGAAACGATGAAGAAGAACATTTTTATTCCTATTTCAGAATGAATTTCGAATGTTTTGACGAGATATTAGAACTACTAATTAGGAATGATATCAAGAAGCAACATACTTATTTTAGAGAACTAATTGAGCCTGAAGGATTCTCAATTTTCTCAGTTTCCATTTTTCTGATTATTTCGCGTCGCGGTTAACGATGAAACACAACCTGTTATGTTTGCTCGCCACCGCAGAGTGTTGGGCGGTAAAACTTAGTCCATTGAACATTGAAACATTGCCCTAATAAAAACGAAATACCTAATGAATGAAAAAGGTAATGAAAATCATAACTGAAGGCATTTTAAAATCCTTCCCCATATTTATTGATTCTAGCTTGTAGTTAGTAATCTGCTATAGCTACAAGATTTGTATGCAGGGTTGCGATTGAAAGAATTTAAGATAATTGTACCAAAATTTCAAATCACTGACATTGTATGTACTATGGTACACATATGACCAAGACCTAGCTGCGTAGTCTAAAAGAAAAAAAAATCTATGTCGTTAACAATGTTGCCAATAGACGTTCGCCAAAAGTCTAAACATGTAGCTTAAATAATCACTAATAGGCAAAAATAATTCATTAAAAATTTCACTAGAAATAAATCCCAAGAATTCAAATTTTGTTTTCCTTTTTCTACTTCTAATTTCTACTTTTTTCTTCGTAAAAATATAACAAAATACAATCAACTGTGAAATAAATTTAGAATAATCGCGTTTTCTTCCTGGAAAGACACAAAAAATAAATAAAGAAACAAAATGGATCGATGTAAATAAAGAGAAGCTTCGATTATTGTTTTTTTTTTGTCCAAAAAGGGGTAGAAATCCGATCGTCATTCATTTGCTCTTCGATCTCCACAAATTGCCAAAAACAACGTTTTTCCATTGCTAATTGTTTGTTATAATTATTATAATAGTTTAGTTGAAATTATTTTCAAATTAAATCTAGATTTGTCACTAAACCAATCATGAAATCATTAAAATTTTATGATTAAATTTTTGACATGTCTGAACTCACTAGAAATTGTCTAAAATTTCAAAAAGTCACCAAAACTAGTACAGAACACAAAATTGGCAACGTTGGTCGTTAATGCATACCAACTTAAGCCCCGGTTTTTCCACCCGCCATTAAAGTTTTCTAAGGTCGGGTTTCTGAAACGTTTCATAAAGTTAACTAATAGATAAAATAAAATATTCCTATTGCCCGTTTTACACAGTCAAAGAAATTGATGGATTTTTTGTCCTTGAATTTATTCATGCGTGTAATACTTAAAATCGTCGTGAATAAATCGACGACAATAAATTCATGAATAAATTGCCAAATTAGAACTAGCTTTAAAGTTGGGATTAACTGAAAGATGACAATAAAAAGTTGGACTGTGTAATACAAAGTGACATTTGCAATAAATTCAACGATTTCTTCATGAATAAATTTGCAAATAAATCCATCAATTTCTTTGACTGTGTAAAACGGGCATATAGTTCTAACATGTGTAGCCATAGCAACGTTTACTTTTATCGAACCGTTAACTTTATGTAACGTTCCAGAAACCGAGCATTTATAGTAGATTATACCACGAGTCAATAATGATAGCTATTATTCCCGAGGAAAAGTATTTACGAACCGAGCGCGCAGCGCGAGGGAGTAACACTCCGAGGGAATAATAGCCATTATTGCGAGTAGTATACTCTACTTTATCTACGACTAAAATTTCAGTACAAATTCACAAACACTACGCGTTTAACAATGACAGTTTTGAGTTTGTGTATTTTGTTGCCATGGTATTATTTGATTAGAGAAATTTTGTAATTGGTGAGCAAGAGGGAATAATGACTATTAATCCCTCGTCATTATTCCCTAATAGAATATTGCATGGCATTATTGTTCACAAACCACACATATAATACTTCCATTATATTTTTGTCGTAGATAAAAGATTTAAAAGTAATTAAATATTACCAACTAAGAACAGTAAAAGTCACTAAAAAAATGTGAAACATTTCACCTGAAAATTTAAAAAATATACTAAAATCTTTTGGAAGGTACTACTGTAGTGAGATCTTTTCAATTGTACTGAAAACAGTACTAAAGGTATCCTTATCGCATCTCTATTACACCCGATTAAAGTAAGCTGTGATTTTTTTATAAAGTTGACACCAATACAAGAGTGACAGGACAGTTGTCAATAACTGTCGGTGTCATATTATCTGATCCATGACATCACATTAAAAAATTGTATAAAGTAAATATTATGTTGTAACGTATGAATTGTCATAATGTCACAATTTGAAACTTGTTGAATTTAAATAACTGGAAAGCTGTCAGTGCTACAATCTTTAGAAAAAAACATTAAAATCATAGACTACTTTAATTAGGAATTTAATTGAATGCATTGTATAAAGTACCTAGTTAAAATTAATAGAAGTTAACAAAATGTGTTAGTTTTGGGACTGAAAATTTCAAATAATATTAATGTTATGTTGAGATTAATCTTTATACATAGTAACTCTATTGTAAATCCTTCTACCCCTCTTAATGCGAAAGATGAATAAACCATAACAAAAAAAAAAGTAATTTTAGTGGAAATTTACCGTGTGTGTTCAATCAGATCTTTCAAGTCTTTCCAGACGATGTGATGATCGCAAGTTGTCAGCCTACGAGTAGAAATCGGCCCCCCACGCATCGACAACACCAGTTTGAGTTTAGAGCCGTTTACGATGCCCACATCACACAACCTTTTAAAATCCTGCAATTCCTTGAGTTGGAAGAGCAGATTTTGATGATGCGCTGGGATACCTGCAATGATTGATCACTTTCTTTAAGATATCTGCCTAGTAATTTAAAAATGAAAATCATTCAGATAAGCAAAGGTAAACAGTGACAGCCATATTTTTTTTTTCCCCATCTTATGAGATCAGTGTTAACAACTAACTGTAAACAAGACTATTAGGTAACAAGTTATTTATAACGTGTATACAATAAAACTGGAGAGTAGTCAAAAATTTATTAGATTTATTAGTTATTATGTTTTGTGGAAAGTAAGAAGTAGGTATTATTTAATGTGACACATAAGATCTTACCTTCAACACGCTGAATTTTATTCTTAATATCCAAGACAGTGTCAGTTGGATATACTCTCATATCAAAAGATGTTCCGGTGAGCGTTTCAATAGATATTTCCATGCTGGGCTCGTCGTATGGGTCTGAAAAGTCATCTTCAGACATGTTACTCCTTTCAGAATTTGACAGATGACAACAAATACCACAGACTTCTAGTCGTGAGTTTGTGACACTGTGACGTAAATTTTGAACACGAATTATCACTACCTTACGAGCACTACACTTCGGTCATTGTTCTTATTGGATTACCTGAGTTGGCTCGTGTAAACCTAGCACGACGTTCCGTGACCTTTCTGATAATAAAAGCCACGCCGGTATCGGCACCTGCAAAGCGAAACGTAATTAAATTACCGTCTACCGTGCGAGAATTATTTCACATAGTATTAAAAATAAGATGGTGATTCAAAGGTTGCTTTTATGCGTTTGTATCGAGTTTTTGAAAACCGGATCTATAAATAGACTAAGCTAGTTGCTCTATATAATTAGATACCTACCACATATTCATGTGATGCAATACTAGACCACAAGAAACGAAATTTTTGGCCAAACGAAACGAGCACACCTTTGACACTACACCACACCGTCGACAGGTCTGCAGATCATTACCAACTTAGGGTTCGCCCTTGGTGTTTTTTTGGCTCTTCGTGGCGTTAACAAAATGTCATTTATACACGTCACTTCCAACCCGGGCACGTATATTGACAATTATCGAACGAATCGACTTAATTGAATTAACCTTCCATACGGAGTAGATAAATGATTGAGGCACGGCCGAGGTATATTTCGATCGGTATGTTGGTATGACTCATGTTGCACGCGACGTTCACGTCATGTGACGTCATGGGACACAGGAAATACAAATTTTCTTTCATGAGAAAAAGATGACGTCAACTTTTCCACAAATTATCTGTTTCTTCAACAGAAAAAAAATTATAAACATTATAAAAATATGAAATGTCTATCTATTTAAAGCGATAAATTTGATTACGGGTCAACACTACTGTAGGTCGCAGACGTTTATTAACATTTGCCTGAAGGTGCGTTCAATGATATCAGCAAAATTCA
Organism: Dorcus parallelipipedus; assembly: GCA_958336345.1. Classification (NCBI taxonomy): domain Eukaryota; kingdom Metazoa; phylum Arthropoda; class Insecta; order Coleoptera; family Lucanidae; genus Dorcus; species Dorcus parallelipipedus. Next base: position 14,557,795 of record OY284478.1, read on the forward strand.
GCGAACCGGAAACAAAGTCGTTGAGCGACACATAATCGCAGCACAGAGAGAAAATTCGAAAATTGTAGCAAAAAATAACACAATTGTCATTCAAATAGCTCCAGAAACAAATTGTGTGAGATATAAACACAGCTGTTTGACATGACAATATTCTTGTGTGAATATCTTATGCAATTTATTTCTGGAGCTTACACCGACTGATTTTGAAAATTTTGAATATTAAACCATTGCTATGAAATTTGGACAGTGTGTCTTAGCTTTACCACAGTATAAAGATTACACAGTAGCGCGACTCTCATGAAAATATTAAATTCGCGCATAACATCCCGCGCAAGGTCTGAGTCACAATCTCGGGATGCAGAGCTCATTCATTCACGGCTCTGGTGCCGAATGGATCTTTATAATTATGTTAATAGACATTATTTATGCCTTGTTTTTTTTACCACGTCCACTAAACACTACAATCCGGTCTTGGTGTGAGCACATGCAAATTTACAATTTACAACAAAATCGCTCACACTTAAAGCAGAACGAACAGTTCGACACATCCCTTTTAATCTACTCGAGGTCAATGAAAATCCAGTAAATAGATCAAAGTGCCGACAAGCGAGTTGCGCTACTGTATTCTTTATACTGTGGCTTTACTACAGGGTCAATGTCAACACGCTCTCAAGAAGTGATAATTATTATTCAGTTAAGCTTTTAGAATTTCATGGCCAAAGTTGATAATAAAAATTAAAAAATCACCCAGTACCAGTACTGCTATTATTATTTCCGTGAGTTTTGTCATACATGTTATACGTTTTATTTGTTTAGTAGAAAAGACTTTTTCCGCTTCCAAGTGGTAACATCAACGAGATCATTAATTAAATACGTATAATATAAAAAAAATAGATGTGTCATTATCGAGTCTACCAAGAAAAGTAACTTTTTTAATGCAAAATTGTACAGAGACATCCACGTTAACGAAATCTATTTTTTCAAACTCGACCGGCTGCAAAGACAAGTTAACTTATATAGTGTGTTCAGAAATTATTAAAAGGGGTTTGAATTTCCCGCTTGATAGATTATTTTTAAAAGTTGGTATTTATTTTTTACAGTTTTACCAGTGCCATGGGTGTGACATAGGATAATTTATTTATTATGTTATAATTTCTACATCTTTATGTGTCTCTTTCTGATTTACCAATGTAAAATATACGACGGCAAAAGTGGTCATACGAAAATCTTTTTTTTGTAAAATAAGGAAATGTAAACAACAACAATAGGTTTGTTCCAGCAATAGTTCTTAACTAGTTCGAAACCGTCAAAAGCAGCCAGTCATCAAGTTTGTACATTTGACGGCGCCGTTATAATAGTTCATTACTTCGGTGGGCAACTGTTTTTAAGAGTTCCGAACGGTTCCACTAGTTACGAACTCTTGCTGGAACAGCCCTAATGAAATTTAGGTCGAATTCGCCATTCTCAGCGGGAACACCAACATTGCAAGGTGAAAATTGCTAATACGACAGCACGCTAAAGTCGAACGCCCCAATCATTTCTAAACACACTGTACAAGAGAAGACACTCGAACAAAGTGGAAATTAGAAGAGAAAAGATTTGCACCAATTTAAATGTTCTTTCGTGTGTTATCAATGGTTTTCGAACAAAAATTGTGACAGCGACGATTAAAATTTTTTCAAAATAAATAAAATTTAAAAATATATGTAATAAAAAGAAAAGACAATCGTTATCACAGCACAATTTAATAGATTAATAAATAATAAAAAATAAAACAACGAAAGAACGATGACAAAGCAAAGGAAAATGAAATATGTAATAGAATTTTTGAAATCAATGATAAAACTTTCAGATGTTGCTGAATGTCTTACAACAACGCAAGTCATTTTTTTGTTACCGTCCAAAAATGACTGTCAGTTGAAACTTTGCTCGATGGATGGCGGTTTTCAATAAAACCCGCCAAAAACTAGTGAATCACTCTCGTAGAAACGAAGACTATCGACTAGCTTCAACAGGTGGCGTTGCTGAATGTCTTCCAATAACGCAACAAATAAGTTCACAAGTTATTTTAATAAACATTTTGAGAAACTTTGCAGAGCGTATTCGTATTATACAGGATGTCCATTTTAAATCGTGATCCCTGAAAGTTTTAGAAAAGGCAACCCATTAATCAAATCAGAAGTAACTTCGTGTTATCATAAGGTCTACATCGCTTTCTGACCGTTTCCAAACCGTTAGAATCATTGCCCACCGAAATAATGATCGGTTTATCAAGTGTAAAACTTTGATGAGTCTATGCTTTTGACAGTTTCGAAACCGTAAAAAGTGATGTTGGAACAGACTTATAATTACTCCTATAATGTACTAAAAGAACGGAAGTAAAGTGGGTTGCCTATCTTTAATTTTTAAGGAGTCACGATTTATAATGGGAACCATGTATTATAATAATTTTGTAAACAAGTTTTCTGATCGAAAATGTTATTTTAACTTTCGTAATTAAGGACGTTTGTATTTTAAAGTTCGTTATTCTGTAACATATGCGAATTGTTACATATAAATGGATTTCATTATGTACTATTGGGGCCACAAAATTTCGCACGATTTTTTATCAAGTAGTCAGAATAATAATAATAAGAGTAACTTTGAGCTGTCGAGGGAGTTTCAGCTTCCAGATTCTTTTTACGAAATAAAACTTGAAAATTTGTTTTAAAAAAAATCTCTTAATACCTAACGATTTGAAAAAAAAAAAAAAACCTTACAGAGGGATTTATCCCTTAAGTTGGCAACTGACAAGTAATTATAGGAGTTTACGATAATTGGAGCGGTATATACTGATTAGTCAGTCTATTCTCTCACTCTTACATGCATTAAACGCATTCGTTCTATCTCACTCTTCTACCTCGATCCATGTACCGGTCCAATTATCGTAATAGTATATTATTTTACAAGTTTCACAAGAAGGCTTATTGTAACACGAGTGGGGTTGACGGAACGAGTGTTACAATGCCTCTCGTGAAACGTGTAAAATACTATTTTTTCTACTTTGCGTCACTTATTGAACAAAAATACGAAAAATACTGTCAAAAATATCCTTAGTATATGGAGAATTTTAGTTGTAATGCGTGGCAACACTGAAAACCCTTCGTTTTAAACAAAAATTACATTGACAAGTTATTAATTTTTCTTATTCTGCTTCATTGTAAGTATTCTGTTAAATAACAAATAAATAATGAATTATTTTGTAAAATCTATTAAATATTTTCAATTAAAAATTGGCAAAAATTTCCCCAAAAACAGTTTCACAATGAGCTTCATTGTGAAACTGTTTTTGGTGTCACAAAGAATTAATTGTGAACGCAAAGTAAAAAAACGCCTATTATGTTGCGCCTTCAATCAGTGGTGCAACGAAAGGGGGCGCATGGGTTGTAATTATTGTACTAGGGCGGTAGGTACTGGACAATGCACTGAGCGTATTAATAATTCGTTAAAAAAAATCTTTGATAATAAAATTTAACTATCAAATTAAACCGAATTCCAGGACCAACTTTTTAAACGTCACTACACGTCTATGTACTTCACTGTACATGGGTTGCTTTCATAAACGATACCTCCGAGAGCATCCTGGGCGTGTAATCGCATCTTTCTCACTCACTATTTTTAATAGCGTTTTCCACTGGCTGCTCTGATGTGCACTCAGGATATCTCTATCTCGTTGTATTACATAAAGCTGAACCGAGATGAAAATACACCCAGTGCACACTAGTGCAGCCAGTGGAAAACGCTATAATACATTTTACGTCTCACTCATGCGTTTTAAGTCTTGTGTTTACATTATTTCCATGACAACGGGGGCACTTTTCAGACCCTACTTGTACGTTGTATGTGAAAAGTGCGTCCCTTATCACGGTAATAATGTAAACACAAGACATCTTGATAAAGATGAGCGAGACGCAAGATATGTTAAAAACTGTGAGTGAGAAATATGCGATTACACGCCCAAGATGCTCTCACCTTCCCAATTTATGAACGCAACTAATAGATTCATAGAAAAATTAGATTTAAAGCCTAGAACACAATGGATTTGCATAAAACATAAGACATAAGAAACAAATTTGCTTTGTTCTTGTTACGGAGCTATTGTGTTACAACATACTTCTTTACATAGGTCGAATTACTGTTACGGCTTATGTCTTATGTAAATTCATTGTGTACTGGCCTTTAGGCAAGAGTGAGCAAAATATGAGCGTACTTCAATAGAGAGAGATGAGAGAGTGACAGGGAATACAATGTCTGTCTTGCAAGAAAAAGACAATGTCAACCTCGTCAACAAATTACCATATTCAAGGTAAAACAAATTACTTCATGTAATGAGTCAGACTGCATATTTGTTTTCATTTCTTTACAATTTTACAACACGTTATCTTACAAATTATGTTACAATTATTTCATAGTCCAAACATAAAATATACATAAGCATCGTCAGCATGTTATTTCGTAAAAGGAAATGGAGGTATTGCTTCTAATTCCCCAATGTCAAAATCAGTTTCTAAGGAAGAACTGACACTTTTAAGAAAGCAAAGGCTATCGTTTGTGTTTTGAATCTTTTTACCGTTAACACTCAAACACTTTTCCTTTAGCAAATTAATTTCCTTCTGTTGTATCATCAGGATCTTCTGCATGCTCAGCAGATGTTCCATGATGTCCTGAAGGCTGTGTCGTAACATTTTGTTTTCCATTTTTAAATTTATCACGTCTTTCTCTAGGTTAAGCGAAGAGTAATCGCTGTCTCTCATTGATTTCGCAGAATCTACTACTAGATCGAGACAGTTTATTGATGACAGTGAAGCACTACGCGAGTCACAGAACTGAAACGGAGCACTTATTCCATACATTTGGTTTTCGCTACTGATGTAGCACATTTGATACATTTCGTTTATGTTCTTCGGTAAACTGTACTCTAGAAAACAAAGGCATAAAACAATGGTTTTTTTTTTTGTTGTAACAAAACTTACTATTGAATACCACAGTGTTTTCCATCAGGTTATTTATTGGAGCCCACTCGAATACAACGTAGTCTTTCACAGAAGTCCATCCTAGTTTATAAATAGCTATTCTGTCGCCCTCTTGACTCTTGTAATCGACAAACCGGTAGTTACACGTCAAATTCTCGTCGTATGGGTATTGGAGTGCTATATTAAAAAATTCAACCTACATAACATAAACAAACCCGATTATGCAATATGTCCTGTAACTCTTCAGTGGTTACTTACGTATTGTTTGATCATTGAAAATTTGAACTCCAAACTTTCTTGCTCCATTTTTTTGGAGAGTTTTTATAATCTAAAATAATACGCTGTTGAAAGCCATTACAAACGGGATGTCCGTTACCGTCGAGTATCTGGCGGCGATTTTAAAATTTTCAATTTCGACTTTCGATACGTTATGTTGACTGTTCATTGTTAGTTTACGACTTGCAAACATTTGAAATTAGGAACTTTTCTTGAATGACACGCTAATAAACAATTTGCTGATATTGGGCTAATTGATAACGTAATATAAATGCTGTCAATCTACAAACCGGTGTTGCCAGATTTCTTAAGTTTGTTTATTAAATTCTATTTTAGTTGTAGGCAACAGAACTTACAACTTTGTATTATTACACGCATAACTGAAAGATATTCTTTTATTGTTTTTGTCCAACAGTTGCATGTTTTTAGGTGTTTTATACGTTCGTTTTGAGTGACAAAAATCAAATTTCGATCTCTGGTGACTAAAATTAAATTTTAGTTTTTGTCACTCAAAACGAACGTATAAAACACCTAAAAACATGCAACTGTTTATTTTATACGTTCGTTTTGAGTGACAAAAATCAAATTTCGATCTCTAGTGACTAAAATTAAATTTTATGGTCCACAAGTATACTTGTCATATCAAATTACTAAATTATTCACTATCTAAGTTCACTACCCACTAAAATTTGTTACTAAATAGATTCAGGAATAAATTAAAAAAAAAACATAAAAATTCATTAAAAATACATATAAAGTTAAAGAAAACAGAAATAACAGATGACCGCTTTTACAGCGCATAAAAGTATAATAAATTTAAAAACACTGAAAATAATGGTCACAAAAAAAGAAACAAAATAATAAAAATTCAAAAATAAATAATCAAATTAAAAAAAAATAATAACAAAAGACAACCTTTTATACGTTTGTTTTCTTGAAGCTTAACCTGCAGTGCATTGATATGTACTTTTTAAAATTGTATGTTCAAAATTAAAAAAAAGTCGTGATTTATGTAAAATGTCAGGCTTCAATTTAACAAATTTCTTATTTTATGTAATGTCAAGCCCTGTGTTTGTAGAGAGGGATAATGAAAGAAAAATGGTTAATTCCGAAACCCACATTGCATCAGACTATCAGATGTATAAAAGCTTACCCTGCGAGAGCAAGCAGGACAACTTTACGTAAGCACGTGAGTGCGAGAGAGCGCTTTTATTGAGGGACGAACCCTTTCGGGCTATATAGTTACTTTTCCGGCCATGTCAGAGTGTATGACGCATGGTTCTGTCACGTTCTGTGTTCAGTGTCCTTGTGGGCATCTTCCTGCTAATTTTCAAGCTTGTTGAAATACCTTAAGTAAATCCGTCATTAACTCTCGGTCTTAGTGTTTGCTGTAGATCAACGAGATAGAGTTATGTCAAAATTTCCAACCGGTAGATACCATGCGTTAAAGTGCGTATAATTACTTGCTAAAGAACGACTTGTTTATAATTGTAGCGTGAGTGCTCGACTAACTCTCATCTAATATTCGTCACTATGGTTATAGTAACAAAAATATAGTAACACGAGAGTGACTGAACATTCACGTATGACAGACTAATTGGAGCTATAATATTTAGTATTTATTATTACCTGTATTGAGTATTTTCCCATCCCTTTCCAATACATGGTGTCAGAAGTGGGATTCCTACTTTGAGAATGGAGAATTTAAGCGATACAGGAGAAATGTCATTGCCCGTTCGGAGCATCCCGGAAAACACGGGCCCAATGTCACAAGTGAAACCGCCTGATCAATTCGATTTCGCACAACCAGAAATGTGGGCAATGTGGATAAAACGATTTGAAAGATATTTGTCAATATCAAAATTAAAATTGAGACCCGAACAAGAAAAAATCGATTTGCTCTGCTATTGCATGGGTAATAAGTCAGAAGAAATATTGGCCCAAATTCTTCCTAACTCTGAACAAAAATCATACCAAGAAGTACGAGAGGAATTCAACAAGTACTTCGAACCTAAGCGAAATATCATCTTTGAAAGATTTAAATTTAATTCACGGGTTCAAGAAACTGGGGAATCTGTTGACCAATTCATTACGGCTTTGCACACATTGGCAGATACTTGTGAGTATGGAAACATTCGAGATGAACTTATAAGAGACCGAATTGTTATCGGTATTCTTGATGGCCGGATATCTGAACGTCTTCAATTAGTAACGAACCTAACTTTGGAACAAGCTGTGCTTATGGTACGTCAGGCAGAAACTCATGCAAAACAAAAGAATATTCTAAGAGCTAAGGATGTGGATTTTGCAGAAATAAATTATACCCCTACTTTTTCAAGAACAGCGCAGAAGAAAACAGCTGAACACACCACGGCTGGTCAAGACAACCATTCAATCCGTGGTACCTGCTACAAATGTGGAGCTCAAAGACACAATAACATCAAGACCTGTCCAGCTACAAACTCCAGATGCCGAAAATGCAACAAAATTGGACACTGGAGCAAAGCATGTCGAAGTAAGAACCCAAAGGTCAATTATCGCCAACAAAAAGTAGTCAGACAAGTAAATTTAGCAGAAGAGGAAGAAGATATAGAGAATATGCTTTTTTTTAGATTCTGTAAGTAAAAAAAACATTGATTCTGAATTCTTGATTGATCTATATATCGATGACTTTAAATGTAAAAAACAGTTTTTATTGGACACGGGAGCTGATGTAACATGTATTCCTTATGGTTCTATACCCAAGAAAAATGTAGCTAAAATACAAAAAACTAATCTATCAATTTTTGGCCCAAATGGCAATAAATTGAATGTATTAGGTTATATTACACTTATCTTAAGGGGGAAAAGAGAAAAAATACATTCCCAAGTGTATGTAGTAAAAGGATTGCACGTTTGTTTATTGGGACGTGAAGAAATAAAAAAATTGGATTTAATAAAGAGGGTTAATCATGTAAAAACTGTAGAAAACAGTAGTTATGAAACAAAGAACAGATTCAATCCTTTTAACGAATTTCCAGAGCTTTTTAAAGGGTTAGGTAAATTTAAAACTGAATTAAAAATCATCCTAAAAGATGGGGCTAAGCCTTTCTCACAAAATGTGCCTAGAGTCGTACCTTTGCCATTGATGGATAAATTAAAAAAGGAACTCGACAAGTTATTAGAATTAGATGTAATTGAACCAGTAGATGTACCAACAGAATGGTGCAGCCCTATAGTATGTGTCCCAAAAGACTCTGGCACTGAAATAAGACTTTGTTGCGATTATACGGCTTTAAACACAGAAGTAAAAAGAGCAATCCATCCTATACCGAAGGTGGATGTAACATTAGCTAAGTTAAAAAATGCCACGATTTTTTCAAAACTGGACACAAATTCAGGATTTCATCAAATAAAGCTGGATGAAAGTAGCAAATATTTAACAACCTTTATTACACCATTCGGACGCTTTATGTACAAAAGACTTCCGTTTGGTATTAATTGCGCGCCGGAATATTTTTCTAAAATATTTTCTCAACTTTTTACAGGAATTCCTGGGGTAGAAACCCATGTTGACGATGTACTTATTTTTGCCAACACTAAGAAATGAGGGCATCACACTTAATAAAAAAAGTGCATTTTTGGTGTCACAGAGATTAATTTCCTAGGTCATAAAATTTCAAAAAAGGGAATAAGTATTTTAAATGACAGAGTTGAAGCAATAAATCAGTTTCCAGCATTAAATAATAAGAAGAAATTAATGCAATTTCTGGGTATGATAAATTTTACGGGTAAATTTATACCTAACAGAGCGCAAATTTTAGAACCGTTAAATTCGTTACTAAAAAATGATGTTTCATATGTCTGGGGTAAACCACAGCAAGATGCGTTCAAAAAAGTAAAAGATTTATTAAAAAATGCCCCAATATTAGCTCATTTTGACTATCATAAGAAAATCATTATACAGGCAGATGCTTCGAGTTATGGCATTGGAGGGGCCCTTATGCAAGTGGGAGAGAACGGTATTACGGAAATTGTGGCTTACACCTCTAGAACTTTGAGTCCTAACGAACAGAAATACAGTCAAATTGAAAAAGAAACACTTAGCCTAGCATTTACAACCGAAAAATTTAAAGACTACATAACGGGTATTAACATTACTTTGGAAACGGATCACAAGCCTCTTATTCAAATTTTACAAACAAAGCCGTTAGATGATCTTACCCCTAGATTACAAAGATTCCGTTTAAGATTAATGAGATTTAATTATAAAATCTCGTACGTACCGGGAAAACAATTACTCATTGCTGATGCTTTGTCACGAAGTCCTCTCCAGTCACAGCGAATAATTGACAACTTAGAACTTGAAACAAACAAATTCATAAATTTCGTAATAAGAAACTTACCTTCATCGGATACCATGATCAATAAAATTAAGCTAGAACAACAAAGAGATTCTGTATGTTCTAAACTAATAGAATATAGTAGTAATACTTGGCCAGATAAAAATAAAATACCTAGTAAAATGCATCCATACTATCCTTTTAGATATAATTTCTCAGTAATAGATGATATTTTACTATACAATTCAAGGATCGTGATTCCTTCAACTTTGCAAAAAGAAATTTTAATCAAAATCCATGAAGGGCATTTAGGAGTAAATAAATGTCGCGCTAGAGCTCAACAAGCAGTATGGTGGTTAGGACTTAGTAGTCAATTAAAATATCTAGTAGAATTTTGCCCAAAATGTGTCGAAGAACGTATTAACCACAAAGAAAAATTCATCAGAGAAAAATTCCCAACACGACCTTGGGAAAAAGTAGCTATAGATCTATTCAAATGTAAAAAATGGTATCTAATAATCACTGACTACTACTCTCGTTTCTTCGAAATAGAAGAATTAAAATCGATGGAGGAAAAAGATATTATTGAAATTTGCAAAAAAATATTTGCACGTTATGGGATTCCATCAATAGTAAGATCAGATAACGGACCACAATTCAGGGGAGAATTTAGCAGATTTTCTCAAAGCTATGGATTTGAACATATTACCAGTTCCCCTTATTTCCCACAAAGTAATGGGCAAATTGAAGTTACTGTGAAAATCGCGAAACAAATATTTAAAAAATCTGAAGATGTATTCTTGGGATTGCTAGCTACCGAACTACGCCTCTTGAAAATGGATTTAGTCCATCACAATTGCTATTCTCTCGTCAAATCATATCTGCATTACCCTGTATACAAAAAAAACTAACATTTTGTAATATAAACAAAAAAGTTCAGATTAAAGAAAAAGCAATAAAAAATAAGCAACAACAAAATTACGACAAGAGACATCGTTCACGAAATTTATCATCATTAAACACGGGGGACAGGGTTTGGATATCAGATCTAAGAATTTACGGTAAGGTAGAACAACGTTGTAAACTCCCAAATTCTTACTACGTAAGAACTGAAAGGGGAGTAGTAAGGCGAAATAGATGGCACCTTATCCCAGCCCCAATTGGAAAAGATAATAATCATGACGTTTGTTCTGAAATAAAATATAACATTCCTCAAAATATAAAAGAAGAAGGTAAAACTGGTAACGAAAATGATTCGGCAATAAGAGATGACAAGATAGAAGAGGACAAGGTAGAACATGATAAAATTGAGCTAAATATTGATTGTGAAAACAGAAATGACATACAGGAAATTAATCAAGAAAGAAACGATATACAGGAAATTAATCAAGAACCGAGACCCGCCAGAATTCGTAGAAAGCCGTTCTGGATGCGTGACTATCAATATAAATAATGAATATATGTTCGTTCTCTTGTTTTAGGCAGTTTTGGTAATGGTTGTTCAATGTATTAGTTATCTCATATTGTTTAAGTTCGATATGTCAGTTATACTTGTTTTGGTTTATTTTCAACAATAATCTGTATTCTGTATTCTTTTTAATAAAGAAAAAAAGGAGGATGTAGCGTGAGTGCTCGGCTAACTCTCATCTAATATTCGTCACTATGGTGATAGTAACAAAAATATAGTAACACGAGAGTGACTGAACATTCACGTATGACAGACTAATTGGAGCTATAATATTTAGTATTTATTATTACCTGTATTGAGTATTTTCCCATCCCTTTCCAATACAATAATGATCGTAAACCCTTAGGTGACTGATACATTCCTGAACTGGGATTGCCTTAAGTGCGATTGATTGTTTTTGTTTTTTTCTTTATAAATACGCAAACTAAATCTACATGTAAACTTGCATTGTAATGTATCGCCGACAAATAGTTCTTTGCTAAATAACTTTTCAGAAACACACTGATCCTTAAACTTCCATTTTTATTAGACATACCTGTAGTGTACCTACATTTATTTTTGTTCTACGTAACAGCCAGTGAAGTATCACTGCTTTGGGTACAATTTTTGAACAATTATGTCTCGAAAACTAAGAGACCTAAAATTGTTTCTAAATTTTTCTATAATCTATTTCAATCAATACTTGATCATTTTTTTATGCTTAGGTCAAAGAGTAGTTATTATTCAAGAGAAGACACTCCGTGTCAACATGTTTGATCTTTGCCGAGTAGTTTCGCTGACCTCGAACCAGTTGTCCCTTTACACTGGCGTGGCAAAATACGCGGGAAATGAATCATACAATGGCATTGGCAATGGCGTCGGCTAGCGCAAGACATGGCGTACAGTTTTCACTAATCAGATTATCTGCCCATTGTCGCTGTGCCGAAAATACTCGATTAATACACGAAAGTATGTATTATCTACTCTTTACCTAGGTGACAAATTTAATTGAAAATTTAATTTGAATGTAATATAATAAAGTAAAAATTTAAAATAACTGGTGTGTGCAAAAAATTAGCGGTTAAATATTAAATTTGACGCAATTTATTTTAAATTAAAAACGCAGTAAGCTTGGGAAAGTTGTCAGAATTAAATGCGACATGTGGAAGACGAGAATTAAAATATCGAAGCCGAAAGTGAAAAGAAAGTTTCGCGGCGCTAAAGAGGATCCGAAGCTGAGCTCGCAGATAAAATTCCTGCAGCAGGCCACCTGTTTGTTTTAAATCCGCAGTTGAAACGTGACGAGGTTTTCACTTTTTCATTTTTAGATGACAATGTCAGCGTTATTACGTACAAACGTTTACGTTGGTTTTCGATATTCGATAAGGAAAGGGGCATGTTTACCCTCGAGGATTTACACGATAGTATACTTAGACTGCATAAATATTGCTTGACACACTTGCTAGACTCGTATAGGGTTCACTTAAATCGGTTAAAAGGTAATGCTAAAATTAGTTTACGTTGAATCTATTTAAGCTTTAAGGTTGGCCAAAATATTAGTTTCGTTTTAATTGTATTTTATCGTTTTATTTTCTGAAGGTTCTCTTGACTTGGTTTGTTTTATTCTTTCCTCTTTTAGGTGTTCACGTTTTAAATCAGTTAATATCCAGAACATACTATGATGATTTGAGATTATCTCACATAGTGCGTATTATTTGGTGCGCCATAAGCATTGTCCATCATTTTCATATACGACTGAAAGTGGGAAAGGGCTTTTCCGTATGGACAAGAAAGTAAACCCAAGCGCAAAATTTTTGGAAAACTTGCAGTGAAAAAAATTTCCATTACAGACGTCAAGCAGATCGAGCCAATTTCACTTTCGACCGCGTATTGGAACTGTTACTACCTGATCTGTTTTCCACCATAATTCACTCGATTGTAACATTCTTCGAAGAGGCGAGGCTTTGGGACACTGAACTCCTATGTTCAGATCTTCTCAAAAGAGTTCTCAAATACGCCAAGGAATACGAAAAATGTTTAAACATTCTCTTAGGTATTAGAACCAAGCGAGGTCTAAAAACCGACGGTGAAGAAACCTTCGTTTCCAGACATTGCCGAATCCGCCACTCCACCCAACGCTAGAAAGGTTGTGCGTGTGATTTACGACTTACTGGAGGATCATTTATGGACTTCATTGGACGTCGATCTAATGAATCGTTTTCTGGGAGTGTTTCGGAAAAGTGTAATACCTGAAGACGACACTGATTACAGTCATTTCAGGAAGGGGATGGAAGTGTGCATTAGGAGAATTCTAATCAACGTCAACAATAGAGACCTCTTAAAAATGGTTAGTAATTTTTCACATTTAAAATAAATTTTTAGATTTAATAAAGAAAGTCGATTTTAATAGTCACCTGACATCGCAGACCTAAAAAGAAGGATGAAGGCGTAAGTTAATGGCCTCCAAGATTTCTTTTTTTAACCAGAGTTTCTCAGTTTTGTGAATTTCTGCTATTCTTGATTTCTTTTCCTGTTTAGATTGAAATTATGTTGGAGTGGACTTTGCTTGACGAGGTGCATGATGAGGCCCTTCTCGAATTTGGTAACGTCTTAGAATTTGGTAGCATTCTTCATAACGCAGGCATGTACAAGTACACTCTGACGGAAAACGTTTTTCCTAAAGTTCTCAAGCTTATTGCCTCTGAGAATTTGCTAAGTAGTCTTCTGGGGCATAGGATTCTGCAGAACCTCATGGATAGGCATGGGAATAAAACTCAGTTCGAAACTGCAAGGTGATTATTCTCTATTAAAAAGCTTACAATTTATAAAATAAAATATTTCTTTTCGCATAAAAATTTATGACGTAGCTCCGCTGAGATTGAAAATCAAATGAGACAGAAAATTTTGCTTACAAACAATGGTAAAATTTCTTCAAGGATTAGAATAAAGATTTGCATTTTTCCAGGATTTTCTTTCAATACAATAATTTTAATATCTCCGTCAGCGAGTACTTTTCGGAGGACAAAGCTCTGCTGAAGCAGTTCAGGGAAATTATCCACAAGAGCATTCTCGGTTCGGTTATTAAACATGGAATGCACAGGTTCGGAACGTAAGAAATTCTTTTCACCAAATGATATTCAAGTTGCCGTTATTTGATAGGATCCATATGGAAAGTGTGTACACCACCATGTCCATATGCATTGTGGAAGTAGCTTGTGGTTATGCCGCAGCCATCGTGGTATGTTTAACGATGGCCATACAGGAAGTGACCATTGCAGACGACTTCATCGAATTGGAATGTTCTAATAGAATACATGCGGTGGTGATGGCAATTATGTCACTAATTTGTTGGGTTCACAATGCAGAGGTACGAAAAAATGTTTACTCTAACATAGCACTTTTCAGAATGGAGCACAATTCATTCTTTTTTTTTTGTTGAATCCAAAGTTTCCAGGATGAAGTGAAGCTTAAAAGCGATTTGTGAATTTTACATAATGGTCAAGACAAAGAAGGCAATATATTGTGAATTGTCATTTAGCCTTACCTAGCTTTCTTCTAAAGCACTTGCAATGGGTTTGTCGACAACGGCACTTTCGATAATTACTTCGTACATACGCAATCAGTTTTATAATTTTATTGCATTTAGTTTAGTATGTAACTGAAGAGGCTAGAAAATCCTGCTCCTTTGAAAGTTGTGCAGCGTTTCTATCATACAACAAAAAAGTCCTCGTGTAACCCCTCGAGGGTAACGCGTTGAAAATTAAGTGCCTCGACGTCCTCGTCCTCGTAATCTCTTTTTGCTTTGCTCAACAGGTGTTTTACGAGTACCTCAACACGATCCTGGCTCGGCGGGCGCAAATCGCTCCCCATCTGAACCCACCCTTGCAGACGATTTACAGCTACGCCAGACACCACATCCTCTGGAGTAAGCCGGAATTGTTTTTCGAAGATTGGGAAGTGCGCTACGGCCTGTGGAAATGCTTCCGGGGGAAACGAAGGACCACGCTGGCGGATAACCTACTCACGAACAGCAAGATCACCGTCGCGAAATCAAAGGAGGGAAAGAAGAAAGAAAAGAAAAAGGTCGAGGATCACGGAGATGCGAAGAAGGAGGATCACGCCGAACAAGACGCGAAAACGCCAGGCGAACCTCAGGACAAGTTGGATCAGCTGAGTTGGAATTAGTTTCGTTTTTGTTATATTTGTTGATATTTTAAGAACGTATTTAGTGTTTTCAATAAATTCAAATTTCATCACACTCGAGACAATTTACAAAAGTTGAGTGAATCAGTGGAAATATGTATGTAAAAATGTTTACGTCGTGAAGTAACCGCTTGCATGATGACCAATACGTAGTGGAAGAAGTAATAATGTTAAAGACAAACACTGCAACAACCAACTGTGGAGATACGGGGCGCGCGAGTCGACCGCACCCTATTGTTGTCATTAACGAACTCAGTACAGTATTAATCTTATTATACACTTGATTTTATTATTACAAATAACCTTTTTACTTTTAAGCAGTACTTTTTTTTAATAGCATACTGTTATTAAATGCGTAGAATATGAATTTTTTTCCCGTTTACTTATGGTTTAGGAATTTCTTCATTTGACTTTAAACAGCTAATATAATACTACGAGTTTTATGCAAAGTTAAATAACATTCACCCGTTTAGGTCGTATTGACGCTTCTGGAAAATTTTCGGTTACGGTTTCCTTTTAAAAAGGTCGGCATTATTAAACAGAACGTGCACCATTTTATACTACCTAAATAAACAGACGTTAGTTCGCGAATTATTTCAGTACAATTAGTAATTCATTAAATTTACATTAGGTCAAAATAACATGGCCGTCCAGTGCTTGAAATTAGGGGATTTTGTTGTTGTTTTGTTCTACTTATGTGGCTTTTGCTGCCAGTAATTGTGCTTGTATATGCACTAAATAATATCCTTGAGTGAGTTACCTTCCAGTTAATTTTGAAAATTGAAATCAGTGGCAGTATTGCCGGGGTATGGTGAAATTTCATCACCAGATTGCTACCTACCCGAAGGACAGCAAATTGTCCGAGTGACTTTGAAGTTCCTCCAGCACCGCTCGACTAGACTCTTGGAGAAGGGAGGGTTCAACGAAACCCCAAAAGCAAAGTGTGGACACATTGAATAAAATAAAAGTCACCAGCTGAGCACACTTGTTTTTATTTAAAATGCTCGAAATTTAGTAAAAAATAAATTACAAAAGTTTGGTGCGGCCCAGACGGGGTACAATGAATCGAACACGTAAAGTAATTAAATAATCTTTGTTATCAGGCAAACAATCAAATTAAACTTTAACCGATAAGCAGATCTGCTTTTCGTTCACAAATAAAGCTTAAAGTAATTAAAACGAATCAATTGATTTGAAATAAAAGAAAATAAAAATAATATAACAACGCCGCGTTTAACTGAGTCGACCAAAAAAGGTAATTGAAAGTAATTAATAATATTTCCCACCTTGTGACCAAAATCCGGCGTAAAGGCACACAGCTGTCAGTGGTGAGAGAGCGTTAATTCGGCAAAGGTGTTACGTTACCAAGTGGCGTCGCGTCTAAAGGTTAGGTCCACTTTCCACTTCCATGGGCGAGCGGAGGCCGTAATGCCAGGGCACTTATTCGTTTCAAACGCCGATTCCGGCCTTTTCTTTCACCCACAGGGTTGTCGATTAATTCAACGGAGGTGAAACTACCACTAAAAGCTTAGTACAGAAAAGAGATACGCGTTACCAACAGAACATACGCACAAAATTGCCATCAAGACCGACCTTCTCTCTGCCTCAGAAACAGGCCTTAGAAAAGCTTACTAATGAGCTTGAATTCACTCGGCGTGCACTCAGAGTAGATTCCGTTTCAGGCTTCAATCACAAAACTCACATGAAAGAATCACAAAGATTGTAATCACCAACAAGCAAAAGGTCAGCACGCCAGGAGCCCTGTTGAAATAATGAGCGCGAAGCCGAGGGCTGCGTTCTCTTCCACCATGCGCGTGGAGACGTGGTCGTTACGGGATGAAATCAGTTTTAGCCGGGCGACAGAGTGAAATGGAGAGATACTGTAGGACAGGACTAAAAAACAGCGTATGGTTTTATGGCGTAATATTGAGAAATAGAAAAGTCACGTAGGCATACTGAAGTTTGGCTTCCCGCACAAATATAGGGCGACTGCCAAATATTATGAATCACTTAAATTAATTTTCCGACCGTAATAAGATTTGGTCATCTTAGATTCAATCTGGTACTACGGCGAAAAATTTTACAAAGAACCCAAAATCTGGTGATTTTTGAAATACTAGAATTAATTTATTAATATTTTTCAGCGCTACGTTTAGGTATTTACTTTTTTTTGGAAAAGAATACTCATATGTTATCAAAACGTAAAGTGTCTTACATAAATATATAATAATTGTTATAAACTTGTACGTACAATAATTTTTAAGCAGACCTGAACTGCAAGGCGTGAAATCTGAATTCAAAATTTTTTGCTCCATTATACGTAACGCGAATTCAATCTGGGGACACTGTAGTTAAAAAAAAACATATCTAAAACAATAATAATGTATTTTTTCTCTTTTTATATCGTTGCACTTTATTTTTTTCACGTTTTTGCTTTAAACGGTACTTAAGAACAATTATTTTCCTTCAAACGAATGCATTATGTTAATTAACTAATATCGTACTTATTTATTATTTTTAAACACAGTAAATATATTTGAATACATTTAAATAAATGTAAATTAATATAATTTTTAAAATACAACCAAATAAATGCATAAATGCTTCAAAATTATATTAAATACTTAATAAATAGTTTTAAATATTCTGAAATATTTCATAGTTTTAAGATAAGTGTAAATTGTAAGTAAACCAGGGAAAACGAAGGCGAACACATTATTAGTTAATTAATCTAATGCGTGCAATATATAGTTCTCACACCTGATTAAATGAGCATTAATTTTCAATACTCAATAACTTCAAAACTAGAGAGTTAAGAGAAAAATGATACTATAATTTCCTGGACAGTTTTTAACTTAAAATCGCGTGGTATGAATATTTGTCGGAGGTTATGATACAGCCTGTATATTGCAACTGTTAAGTGAATGAAAAATTATTAAATTTTAAGAGTCTGTATGTATAAATAAAAATATAATAATAATTAAAAGAAATCTCTTGGGGGCCTTATGTATCATAAACTCATAAATCTCAAGACACATTTTGTGTCCATGTGCGTGTCTTGTTGAGTCCTTAACGTGAAACTTGCGAGAGGATGCGCGACGCCGAACGACGCTGCGGATTCACCACTCGCGACGCCTCATCAGTCGACGCCGGTGGTTGTTCGCATTCGCACGGACGCATCGACGAACGTGTAAGCGTCGCGACGTGTTGTGAGGACACGCGGTCCGAACGGAACCGCGCGTCAAAAACATATAATGTGACGGATAAAGGGTAAGTGTTTCCGTTCCTTGCGATCTCTTTCCTCAAGTTTTAACGCGGGAAAAATAAAGGTTTTATTTACGCTGCCCCTTCGACATTGATTGACAATTGTTTATTAGAACTGAAAAAAGATACACGACCCGTTTGATTTACGTTTTTGTTTCAATAACGGATTCAATAAACACGTTCTATTTTCGTGGTTGAAAATAAGAGACGCAGAAATTCAGAATTGAAAACTTGCAAGGCTAAGTTAAACATGAGGAGTGAATATGGACCTACATCTTTAATTATTAGAAAGTGATGTGTCATGAGTTAGAACCTATATATACATATAAATGCTTGAAGTATAGTAACACCCTGTACGTGTACATTAATAGTTCTAGCATTAGTATGAGATTATTTTCCATTAAATGTATGAAATTGAACATTGTGATATTCGAAAAATTTTGAAAAAAAAAATGTTCTTAGGGTTAGTAAGTAAACATTTACGTGTTTGGCGCATTTACAATTCATTTCGGAGTCTGTATGTCGCGTTCCAAACTGACTACCGCATTTTTCTTCTTCCGCCTGCACTGGCCGAATTCACTGCAAATGCTTCTACAGATGCTAGTGCCAAAACGTATAATTTGCGACGTTGTTTTTCCTCCGCTTGAGCTTGACAAGACATCTGTTTCAAATCTTGAAAATATCACGTAAGTGAAAGATTTATTTCGTTTGGTTTGGTCGACGCAAGTGTAATTGAGTTCGACTCGTAATTTATGCTTGCGAATTCTTTGAGGATTACATCTTGTGAGGTACTACATACGTGATTCCTTTCTATCTGGCCCGGGTGTTGCCAAACTACGAAATAAAAGTTTACCTGCGACAGGTCCTTTAGAAGATAAATTTCTTGGTGTGCAATGAATTCTAAAATGTGACGTGTTTGGAAGTTACAAAAGAGTTTAAATTCGACAAAACTGGACACGAATATTGGTTTCGTAAACGCGTTTTTTATTTAAATATATTTTTTATACAATTCATTTTACTTTATTTACTCTTTGATATGCCAGTTGTAAATTGGAAGCAATTTTCCCCTTTAAGAACTTTTTTCGTACTTTTTGTACAAGATTTAGTTCAATTTCTTGAACAATTGAAATTTGATAGTAAATTATATCAAAAATTGAATGAATCAATAATTATCTGAAAAAATAGAACGTTTTCTAACTTCAAATTCAACTTCAAGACCACTTTGCAAACAACATATCCAGTCCATCAACATACACAAAAAGCATCTCAAATAGTCTCTACCTGTCGCCAAGAGGAGAAGAGGAAGGTCAGCAAGGTTATCTGCGGCATGAAAAACAGGCATAGTGTCAGTGTGGATGATATCTCAGTGATAGTGCTAAAAAATATCTTTCAAGTACTTCTGCCACAGTTAACTGAGTTAATTAATCAATCTTTCAGGGAGGGTATCTTTCCTGATTCCCTAAAAATTTCAAAATAG
This sequence comes from Dorcus parallelipipedus, assembly GCA_958336345.1. Classification (NCBI taxonomy): domain Eukaryota; kingdom Metazoa; phylum Arthropoda; class Insecta; order Coleoptera; family Lucanidae; genus Dorcus; species Dorcus parallelipipedus. The sequence goes on from OY284478.1 coordinate 14,577,796, forward strand.
TTTCTATTCCAAAATATGCGAACAAACTTGAAATTTTATCTAATTATATATATTTGTTTACTTAGCAGTTTCTGAAAAATTTTTGAAACCATTTTGGCAAACAAAATTAATCTGTTTATGTCCAGGCAGAATATTTTAAAATAATGTGTAGGTATCGTTCAAAATATAAACAAAAACCCTCTACATACTTAAATAAGAGAACTGTTTTTTTTTTCACTTGTTTTTAGTCCATCGATTAGCTTGACAATAATTTTTGTTTTAATTTGTTTCAATCAATTTACATTTATTAGGCTCTTAGAATTTGAATTAAAATAAAATTTACAGGAATTTTTAAAAAGTGCCAGACATACTTGAAGCGTAAATGTATTTATTATGTTCTAAAACAGAGAGTTCCAGTTTTTTTCTTTTAAACAATGCGATGTTAAAATGATACAATATCTGTGTGAATTAGTTTGTTAGTTTCAAGTTTTATTGTGAAAATAGTAAATGTATTAGAAAGATCAAGTCGAGCTTTTTAGGAACTCTCTCGTACGCTTGAATGCTGAAGATAATAAATGAATAAATTGAAAGTTCTTTAAATATACAGGGTGTAATTTAATGATTGCAAAAATTTAAAGTAATGATTTTAAAAGTTCCTATAAACACGTAGCTTAAATGCTTTGTTGTCGATATACAGCGTGTAAAGTTTAATTTTGTTTTGGTTATATAAATTTACCTTATACATTTTCTGCAACAACTGAATGGAATTTGATACAACGATAGCTTTGGGAGAAAATTTAAAAAAGAAAATATGGGAAACTATTGAATGCACAATTTAAAACTCAAATCACCTAATTTCATTAAAAGCCAATTTAAATCTTGTACACTGTTCAGAATGACGGTTATATTGTTTCATGATATCTTCATATCAAATTGCATATCACCCTGTATACCGAAAATGAAGCGTTTTTGGTAGCATGTTTATAGGAACCTTTTTACTTAAAATCAGCGCAGGAAGCACCGTTTGCAATCATTAAGTTACATCCTGAATATCGATTAAAAGAGCAATACGTGGACTAAAAGTTCAATTGATGGTTTGTGAAGCAATTAAGAATTCCACTTGAAACAGGAAAAAAGAAACTAATTACCGGTAGGAATACACACAGAGAGAGAGAGAGAGAGCTTTTAGTCGCGCGAACTGAATTAACTTTAATCACGTCCGAGTTGCGCGCAAATTACTGTTCTGTTACCCGATAAAGCCCTCGTACGCCACTGCTTTCTGTTGATTAGGCTCGAGAAATGTCCGCCTCGGATTCAAATCAATTTCCACGCGGAAGCATTCGTTGTTAGCTCGGGACAAACATTCATTTGCTTGTCTTTTTTTCGACAAATTTACTCGGCGTTTTAATTCGTCCTTTCTGTCGGGACAAGCGCAGGAGACGTTTAAATTGCCTCCGAGACGGTTAGGTAGATACTCTCTTGGATTAAAATTCGATACACGTCAGAGGCGTACTTAATGGGATGAATAAAAATTCCAATTTAATTCAATAAAAAAAAATCTCTGTGAATTAAATGCTTTTTGGTGGATAAGAAAAAACAGATTAAGCAAGATCTAAGGACGAATTGGACTGTTAAAAAAATTGAAAAAAATCAGGTCAACAAGCGATCGAAAGATGTCGCTACTTAAATGTCTGTTAAAAAAATTGTAAATAACAATTTACAATTAATTAAGTAAAAATTTATTAAAATGCATGTTACGCCTATGCATAAGACGAGAACCAAAAGTTTGCATCTTTAAAAACGTGCAAAAAACGTTTATGGTGTTACGCATAAAATCAACGTCTTTAAGTCGTCAAAGCTTGACTGTGAACTAATAACACCCCAGTTACCTAGCTGATGATGAATGCGTCGTACATGTAATTAGTACTACATGAGATTAATTGAAATCAATTACGTTTTCAAAAGTGAACAACAAAAGTGAAATATGTACTTACATAGAAGAGAACAATAATTTACGACAGGTAATTTGCTACATACTTGAATGGCAGCAAATTGACAAAGGGCAATTTAGATCTCCAGCACAGCCGGCTAACTCCTGGAAATAGGGGGGGGGGGCTTACGGAACTCCAAAAGTACAAGGGCAATTAAATAAAAAGGACTATAAAATCAAAATCAAAATCGAATCCGGTGGAGGACCACTGAAGACAAGACGACATATCGCAATTCCCAGCGACCTCTCACGACGAAATTCACCAACCTTGCGGTAACTTCAAGATGGAGGAGCCCCCGAAATCAACACCAACGGTTTGGGTAGCCACAGATGCAATGTACATAGTAAACGTAACAAAACGAAGGGTAGAAGATAAAGCAAGAAACGGAAAATCGTAGAACGCAAGACCCAAAACTGCACACAAAAAACCTAAAAGAAAAGAACACATGCGTTACATTCTGAACCACGCCCAAGTACACGCCATATTTACCTAATCTCAAATTACGGGGATTAGGTTTGGACTAGCATTAAATGATGCTTACAAGTGCAGGGGTGACGATTTTTAAAATCCGGTAAACAAAGTACCGTTAATCTTCATCTCCAGGCGTTTTCAGCCAAACAGCGGTTGGGTGAGTGCGGACAGACGGGGGAGTAATGGCGTTAAATGTAACCTTTGTCATACTGACTTTGCGGTAACTTCAAGATGGAGGAGCCCCCGAAATCAACACCAACGGTTTGGGTAGCCACAGATGCGATGTACGTAGTAAACGTAACAAAACGAAGGGTAGAAGATAAAGCAACAAACTGCAAATCGTAGAACGCAATATCCAAAACTGCACACAAAAAACCTAAAAGAAAAGAACACATGCGTTACTCTCTGAACCACACCCAAGTACACGCCATATTTACCTAATCTCAAATTACGGGGATTAGGCTTGGACTAGCATTAAATGATGCTTACAAGTGCAGGGGTGACGATTTTTAAAATCCGGTAAACAAAGTACCGTTAATCTTCATCTCCAGGCGTTTTCAGCCAAATGAATTGCAAACTATAAAAGCCACAACAGTGGCACCACAGTGCACACTCTACAACGAGCCACGAAGGACTGTCCAGCGTGCAAGCGTTTTTAGCGTATGTAAGATATCAAGAGGGGGGTTGATAGAAGAACAGAATTAATTCACTTCAGGACAGAGAGAGACGGCAGCAATTCCGTATTGTGTAATGCAGGCTCTCGTTTAACGGCGCACAAATGGAACGCGTATGACAGAATAACGGAATGTTCGTGTTACTTCGTCATATAGGGTGACTGACAATACCAAAAATGATTTTAACGGGATTTTCACTCGTAACAAATTCCGTTGCTTTAAAAAAAAAACACATCGAACGCACGTATTGAATTTGAATTGAACGGTAGTGCGTGATATTGGGCCATAAAGAGATGCCAAAATGTTTATGACAGACACGTTGCTTGTAGGAATAAATTTTGTTTGCCAGATAATTTAAATTAAAATTAAAGAAAAGTATTAGGAATTCTTAACACAGAGATTTGATTTGCTTGCGTGTTGTAGTGATTTGTTTGTTTATCTGTCAAAGCAGGTGTTAATAGTGGGGCCGTTTTATCCTAACTTTATACAATTTGTGCGGAATGATTTACTTCAGGTGATTTGCATGCATTTGTCAAGTAAATATTTTGGAGTTCGTACTTCAACTGATCACGTCAATTCCGTTTAAAGGTCAAGTTCTCGCCCGACGCCGCCCCGTCATCAATCATAAAACTATAAAACACTTTTATGATTGTATTTATTTCGTTTATCTATTGGGCTTTCTTAACCAGGGACGTATCGTCATTTTAGAGATAATTTTTCATTAATTATTTCTGGAAAGCTAAAATACACAAAAACATTTTTCTCATGTTCTGTGATTTTATTCTTTCACTAGTTTTTCGTTGTCGGTCTATTCAAGAATCACTTTTTTCATTTCTTCTTAGGGTGTTCGGCAATTAATATTTTGATGGCATAAAAAATTGCCGCGAATTGAAAGAACGGAAGGAAATGTAAATTACCACATTGAAGATGCTATCTGCGTCTATTAAATCACCGATTTTTTTTTATGCGTGTCGACTTCTCGTCGTAAATTATGTGCCTCCTCCCTTCAGGCTGCTCGGTTAATCCATAATATTCAAACTTCGGCCTGCGCCGGAGTAATTAAAAAAAAATCTCCGCTAATTGCGCAGAGTAATTCCGCCCAAGTCATTAGGAAGTTTCTTTTTTAGAATATTAACTGCTCCCGGTATTTCAAAGGAAAAATTCGAGCGAGGGGTTTCTTAACGTTAAAAATTAATTTGTTAAGAGAACATACACATTCAGTTTGATGTCTAGGTTTCTAGACAAAATTAAAAATTACTTGATTTGACAATTTCGAAGAGGTCAACTTTACTCCAACAGAAATAATTAAGTCAAACAACCTTGCAGAGATTAAATGAACCGTTCATTGGAATATTGTTAATATATCTCGAATCACCCTGTATATTTATGTAAGCCAATAATTTACATCGTCTGAATTTTACTACATTTTTTATACAGGGTGCTTAAAAAAATGTTCGGATATTCTGCCCAGTTATAAACCACATCAATACAAACACAAAAGTCTTAATGAACGTAGGTCCACAAATCAACCGTTTCCGAGATTTTTTGAGTTTTTAAGATGAAACTTATTTACGCGCAATGGGTGTTGAACTATGGTGCTATGAGAGCGGTTTAAACCACAAATGGTTTAATTTTTGCGGAGATGGGCATGCGTAGAAATAGTATACTTGGTTTTAATCAAGGTTTTTTAAATTATTTTTTAATAATAATTACAGAATCGACTGTATCTCGGAAGCGGTTGATTTATCGGACCTATGTTTAATACGTTTGTGTTTGTATTGATCAGATCTATAACTGGGTTATTTTTTAAACAACCTGTATGTCGAGGTTTTCGAAAACTATCTCAAAGTTAAAATTTCTGTTCAATTTTCTTTTTGGATTTATTTCGCTTTCACCAAAAAAAAAAAGAAATTATTTCAGCTTTAACGTAACAATTTCACAGGTGGGGGCAGCTTTAAAAATATTGCACCTATCTCACACAGACTGTGACTAGAGAAAATTTCAGGCTTCAGGGGGCAGATTTATCACGCTCAGTTTCGTATCTGTGCTTCGCACCTCCCGTCGTTCGAAAGCCGCATGATTAGCAGCATATTTCAAGATTAAACTTATCGTCGCCGACGTTTTTTTTACTTTCGCCCTTTTCGCACTGATTCCCTCATTTACTCGCCGCTCACGAAACTCCACAGAACATTCACGCAAATGCAAATTGCAGATTAATTATAATTAATAAATAATTATTTTTTGTCGTGGTTCCTTTTGTTTGTCGCAACTAAATTTGAATAGGTATGAAGGAGTTATATTCAACTAATTAATTACTGTTTAGTGAAAAAAGTTTCTATTATACAGGATGTTTAAAAATATGTTCTGACGTTTTACCCAGGTATAGATCTCATCAATACAAATAGAAAAGTCTTAGTAAACGAAAATCAACCAATTCCGAGATACAGTTGATCCTCTAAAAAATAAATTTTCAGTAAGTTTTCAATTTAAACTAGTAGTGGTGTTATTAAAAAAAAATTATTAAAATCAATTACTGTAGATGTTATACAGGGTCTCCCAAATAGAATGGCCTATTAAATTTTCGGGGAAGGGAATATACAAACATTTTGAAAATTAGTACACTGCCCTAAGAGAAAGCGATCTTTGAGACTAAAATATTTTCATTTTTATATCACTTCCGGTTATACCGGAAGTCGCCGTCAACTTTCTTATTTTAAATGGGATGCTATACTTTTTATTGTAAATTCTGATTCTACACATTATTTTAAATCAAAATCGTTAATGTTAAAATGGTGTTAATCCACCTAAATGTAACCGATTTTGAGATATCTTAAAATTTATTTAAAAAATTGTTTTGATGACCTTTCATTCAAGACAATCTATTTACGCCAATTTCAAATTTAAAGATTGAAATGACATGTCTTTTAAAAGTATAATGTTCAGACTTTCAAATCATATCCTAATTATCCCTGAAAAATTCATCATTATGTTTAACTGCCCAAAACTCAATTTTCGTAAATGGAACATCCTGTATATTTTTAGATCATGAGATGCAGAATCAAATTCTACATCGATTGATATTAGCATTCCCTATACCTATTTCTTTTAGTTTCCTTGTTATCAATAATTGTTTATTATAACGGCATATTTTGCTAGAATTATCGAAAATTTTCGCAGTAAGTGTCGACAAAATAAAAATATTTATTGAGTTATACCATTAAGAGAGAAGTAGAAATAAATAATTATGTTTCGACGAATGCTAATACAGAAATTTCATTTGCTTCATTGCCAGTTACAGGAGCAGATGAAGTTTTCTTTGGTCAGACTTGTAATCACTTCTTAAAAAATACGTTCAAATTTTCTATATATTTTTCATCATTGGCGGTAACTGCGGATACTTTTCATTAAATTTTCTGCTCGTCCTTCTAACCATTATTGCACTCTCCTTGAATGTAAAATAAACTGTTTATTAGAATAAATAAAATTATTCATTATTATTTTTACCACTTTACCAATTGTAAGTATTGCTTTTGTTGTTTAATAAAAACGTTAAATTGATAAAAAAATTGTTTTTCAAAGCATGCTTAATTTTTAAAGACGCTCGTTTATGAAAATAGTAAACTTACGGTAGGAATTTACCTAATAGCTTTATTCTATGATGTACGTCAAAATAATGTTATGGTTAGCAATTATTTATTTCTTAAAAAGTAACAGTTCAATATCTGCTTCTTTTTTCAAAGCTTGCTACGAATAAGTGCATTCATTCCATTAATTAACAGAATAAAATAAACAATAATTGATAATAAGAAAACTAAAAGATATAGATAGGTATAGGGAATGCTAATACCAATCGATGTAAACGGTGTTTTTTTAAATCTGATGTCGAAGTTGGCCATGAACATTTTATTGTGACCCATCAAAATATCAAAATGACGAAAAAACTATTTTATTCGAAAAGAAATCCAATTTTATTTTCAAAACAAAGCACCAGACAGTGACAGAGGTTTCAAAACTTGTGGTATGTGCAGAAAAATACTTTGATATGGCCAACTTCAACGTCAGATTTAAAAAAACACTCGATAGAATTTGAAATATACAGGGTCTTCCATTTACGAAAATTGAGTTTTGGGCAGTTAAACATAATGATCTTCGACACCATATTGTGACCACCCTATGAATTTTTCAGCGATAATTAGGATATGATTTGAAAGTCCGAACATTATACTTTTAAACATGTCACTTCAATCTTTAAGCCTTAACATTTTTATTTAGAATAATGTGTAGAATCAGAATTTGTAATAAAAAGTATAGCATTCTATTTAAAATAAGAAAGTTAACGGCGACTTCCGGTATAACCGGAAGTGATATAAAAGTGAAAATATTTTAATCTGAAAGATCGCTTTCCCTTAGGGCAGTGTACTAATTTTCAGAATTTTTGTATATTCCCTTCCCAGAAAACTTTTAATAGGCCACTCTATTTGGGAGACCCTGTATATGTCCTCTTTTTATTTATACATTGTGTTTTAAAGCCTACTCCCCGTAAATAACTTTAATTTCAAAAACTCAAAAAATCTCCGAAACGGTTGATTTGAGGACCTATGTTTATTAAAACTTTTATGTTTGTATTGATAATGATCTATAATTGGGTTGAACTTGTTTTTAAACATCCTGTATAAGTCGTTTTGCTTAGCATAATTTTCTCGCCTAATTATGTCCCTTGACAAATTTGTCAGTAGGTAATTGTGAAGATTGTCGCCAATAAAATTAAGTTGCTTCTTTTACCTTAAGACTAAAAAAAATGTTGTATAATCAGAAAACAAATGATTATACAGGGTTGGGCAAAAGTATAGAATACTCCTTCTAACACTTTAAATATTAATTTTATGAAAAATTTATAGAGAATTTCTTTTAAGCAAACTTTTACATCTACTTGTTTTCTAGTTTTATTTTAATTAATTAGCTGCTCTTAACATTATGAACAGCAGCCTTTGGGCATTAAAAGAAAACATAAAGCCGTAACTTTTAATAAATTTTTTAACTAAACATTATTCAACTAATTCTTAAGATAGAAATTTGAATTTAAAACATTGATTTATAACTGTAACTAGTAACTAATTAAAGCTGGTTCTTGTCCGATGAAAATTGTATTACAAACTCTTTTAAACGGACACTAAATGGCACATAAACACTTAACGTTTCGCAGTCGTTCGACAGCGTCGAACGACTGCGAAACGTTAAGTGTTTATGCGCCATTTAGTGTCCGTTTAAAAGAGTTTGTGATATGTAACTAGTAAGATTGCTTGTTGCTGTAACACTCTAGTTATTGAGTTGTTATTAAAAGTTTATTAAGAAAAAAGCTTTGCAATGATCTCTCCTAGCTATCCTTTTAATCTCCTCCGTACGTTATGAGAGAGCCTGTATAAATATATTACTTTGGCATGCAATACCGTCTAATGTAACAAGAACTACTTTTAATATCAAAACAGATGACTTTTATTATGGGAGAATATGAAATATGAACAAGAAAAATGTATGTGACTTATATGTATTATTTAAGTTGTGGGTGTCCAGCTCTAAAACTAAAAGTTATGAGTATATTATGGAGTTTTATTATGAAGTGGGCTTTTTTTATGAATTATTTGAAAAAACGCCGCATTTCCGTATTCACTTAGTTCGCTTATTCTGTTTATCTTATGCTTATGAGAAATTCTTTTCTTGCTCCTAACGGGAATGGTCCATTGAAATTTATTGAAAAATTTCTACAATTTCCTTTCGAAAAGGTCTCAAATATGTATCTATTGTAATGTTTTGGAGCGTGGGGGAGTTGCTTTTTATCTTTTATTTATACCTTTTGAGATCCCCACGTGGTTCCAATATGTAATGTGCTGTGTTGGTTGTACGTACTGTTTTTGTGTAGGTGTCTCGTGTAGCATTAGAGCTACACGAGAAATAATACTCCAGTATCACAGATGGGATCGTATTCACCAGACCCCTAGCGCTCAATGCTGAACAATAATCCCTCTATATTACCTGAAATATTCGTTAGTGTGCGTGAATGTTCAAACCTTCGTACCAAAGGTCAGATCGTATTCAGCAGACCTAGCGCTCAATGCTGAACAATAAATAATCTTCCTCAGATACGATGATTTTGTGATTAGTCTAAATGTGGGGGTGTGTACGTGTGTGTATGATGGCATGGAATCTGACTTACTTTGCTTGCTCTTCAATTACTGTCATTTTACCCTTTAAAAATTTTATAATCAGCTGTAAAGGCCACAAGAAAATCTAGGAGGGTTCTTTTGGATAAGGCTTTTTCTAGTATTTGATTCTTTTTTACTTAAAATAGAATTTCTCTAACAATCCAGCTTTATTTCCATCTTAGTATGTCGAAGGCAAATTGAGAAATTATCGCGGAAATTTTTAAACGGTCGACGGACTTGTTTTAGTTTTTGCTCCTTCGAAGATCTACGCGGAATTAACTTAGTTGTTACTCGTTCGGAAGCCCAACGGGAATTAATTTCAAGTTACCAAGTCGAAAGCTCAAAGCGAATTAGAGCTAAGTTCACATGCATTGCGGATACGCAAAATTTTTATTGCGGATTTTGAACCAATTAGAAACGTTCCGCAATAAAAATTTTGCGTATCCGCAATGCATGTGAACTTAGCTTAATTCGAAAACGATGCGCTCGCCTTTTTATAGTTAGGTGTTGGTTTGTTGTTTGACAGTCACCGTAGTCATGGTAACCATCAACACTCTGGCACCAGGGGGGCAAGTTCTCAAATGTCGGGTGATGACATTAAACATCGACAATTGTCGAAGGGTATAGTCGCACGAGTTTTGTTTTCGCTATTCTCAAACACTGCTCTACAGTGAAAATCGTATGCGACTCCAATTGTCGATGAAGCGATATGGCAATGTTGTATATTAGTTCAATTGAATAACAGTCAGCTGATAATTTCACAAATTTAAGTTGGCAAATCTGAAATTTAATCACTTGTAAACATTTTTAGTTAATTACACTTCAACAAGTTTTGAATAACACTGACTTATAAGGTCTGTTCGTTGTGGAACTGATTCGAACTTTTCAAAGCCGGCACTCATCTAACTTTTTATATGTAAATATTAAATTGAAATTGGCTAAATTTGCTTGAAAAGCACTGATCAATTAAATTCTTTACATAATTGTATTGAAAATATGATTAAAGAAATACATAAATTTTTTCCTCAAGTTTTAAAGCTGCTTTCTACAATGAAAGGTCTGAGTACTTCAATAAGCTCCACAACAACGTCTTTTGTTAAACGAAAGGTTTTTAAAAATTTTGCATCAGCCATACCAAAGGCATTTTTATATACGTGCTTTTCTCGTTCGTACATCATAGCTATTTCATTCTGCTCTAAATTTTTATAATAAATAACTCTTCTGTCATTTTTAAATGCACGAAATCGTTACACACAAAATGAATACAGTAACGACGACAATAATACATTCAGTTTCGTACACGACATATAAATCTAGGGTAGTTTTAACCACTTTACAATATCTCTACTAAAAACGTCGAAAAATTCTCGTATACGACATTTGAGAATTAACATCCGTAGACATTCGAGCAACGTCGTGTTCGACCTAAGTATTCGTCAATTTGAGAATAGCCCCCCAGGGGCCCAATTCTTCAAATCATTCGACAAAATGACGCAATTCCCAAACGATTTGTACAGTTTTGTATGGGAGTCTACGTCATTTTGACGTCATGTCGCATACCACATTTGTCGAATTATTTCAAGAGTTGGGCCCCAGATTGTCGGCACCTTTGATGTTGTGAGTCGAAATTTTTTGATCTTCGGCCATTTTGAAAAGAGTGTGCTATACCTTTCGATTGAAAATATTTTGCATACGCTCATATAGTAATGTTTGCCGATGACCTTTTTTCAGTAAATCTGTTTTGGGAATGTGTATTAGCCACTTTCCCATTACCCACTTTGCACAAGCAAATGAGCACAAAAGCGCAAAAATCGCCAAAAAAATCGTTATTACCCTTTGGAAAACTAAATAACGAAGTGGTTTCTTCTTTTCAACTTATCCCATCGTTTATTACTGCATAACATGTAAAAAATATCACATTAAAAGTTAATGTCAAACTGGCACACCTTTCTTCAAAGGTGACATGTTAAAAATAATCAAATCGGCAAGTTTCGTATCTACTATAATATTGATTTGTGACCACAAATCACTTATATCTATAGCAATGCTTAACGCACATAGTAGGCGGCTGGATTTGTTACTCTGGTGGTTGGAAGCGAAAGTATGGACTTAGTGCGCGAAATTTAAATTTCAGCTTTCTTTGTATATAGATTTAATTGTTCAAACATTCATAAAAATAATCATTCCTTAACAGAAAAGTAAGTCATTTTGTCAAATAACTTGATGGTTTGTTAAAAATTATTGTCTTTGATGAATTTTCGTGTCACGTTTTGGCATTACTAAAAGCCGCAATAGGGACCGTGCACATGCGATGACAGCGCCACCAATGGCCATATTTTGCATAAGTGGTAGGAAAACACGAGTGACAGTATGATGACAGTTCAAATGTACATATGTCATTTCAAATGCCCAGTGTGCATTTGAACTTGAATTTTGTAATTAATTTCATACCAGAAGATCAAATAGTTATTATGTACTACAACTGTAAATTGTCATAAGAGTTATAGTAACAGGAAGAATGTTAAACTTTACAATTATCCAGACAGTAGCAAGAAAATATATATGGATTGAAACATTTAAGTTTGTATGCTGTTTTGAAAGTGATTCATAGATTTCAATATCGATTAGTCATTACGTACAACGTACTGTATTCGAGAAATGTGCAGGAGACTCAGATGAAATGAAAGTTTGAAGAATTTCATGAGAAGTCGGAAAGCAAGTCAACAAATGTAGGCCAGTTTCAAATGCGGTTGATGATTAATGGATGGTTAGTCTTGGTATTGTGAATACATTTACGGTCAGGATACTGATGGTATGCGTTTCATGTGAAGAAGTCAATATAAACAATAGCCCCAACCGATCATCAGACCGACTCCATGTCAAATGCATGTAGAACATGTTTTATACTATTTAACTGGAATACTTTGTGTTAATTGTATTAAAAGACTGATTATATTAGTGATGTTTCTTAAATTGAGGTTTGTACTCAGATTTTTGTTTAATTTATAGCACTTTTACATTAGTTCTGAGTCACTCTCGTTAACCATTTTATTTATACAAATGGGTGTAAAAGAGCAAAAAAGAGTGAAGAATATGTTCCAATTAGGCAAATTTCCATAAATTTGTGTACGGAGGTCATGCATTTAAAATCCACTGTGTTTGAAAGGAAAAATTTAGAAATAACGGAAAACGCCCATGTCCAACAATAATCAACTGCCGATCTTCTGATGTGTTTTCTGAAATACTGTGCTCATAAACAATAGAATTCAATTTGTAATATATTTTCACATCTATTAGTGACACCACGCAGGATTTGCATAAATTTTGCATATTTAGAAATTGTACTGATCATCAAACAATAAAACTTGTTGCAAGATTTGAGTAAATTTAGAAAAAGCCCTAAATATTTTTAATACAATTACAAGAAATAACAACAAATCTGCACACAACCAAAAATTTTATTGACCATCAATGCCATGCAAAATTTCTTCCGCAAATACCAAAATTTTCGCTCAGCTATTGAAGTTATGCATAGAGTGGCCGCGTCTGATGGCCGGCCACTACCAGCTGGTCGTCCACTTACATAAATAAGATTTTAAAATATATTTCAACATCCATTGTAATTGCAAAATTAAAAATTACAGAGTGACGTTAATAACGTCGCTTCAACGTGTCACAGGTGTATTAACCTAAAAACAATGTTTTCCTACCACTAATGCATAAATCACCGTCAGGCGTCGCTGAACGCAGGCATGTGCACGGTCCCTATAGACGATCATAAATTAGATGTACGGTCGCTGACAAAAAATTTCGGATGTCAGTGTCACTCAGCTGACGTATACTATAGGAATTTCTTAACTTTTACGTCAGTGGAATGACACTGACATCCGAAATTTTCTGTCCGCGACTGTATGTAATTTACATGTATTTTTTGACAAAACGTAAATATGAATGTTTTTCCTTGTTGTATAAGAATTTCATTAAATTTTACAAGTAAAAACTCTTCATGTGCTTTCTTATCATAAAAATATACGTTTCAATTTATGTTTTGTCAAAAAATACATGTAAATTACATCTATATATTTTTTCTACTTTGCGTTCACAATGGATTCATTGTGACACCAAAAACAGTTTCACAATGAAGCTCATTGTGACACTGTTTTTGGGGAAATGTTTGTCAATTTTTAATTGAAAATATTTAATAGATTTTACAAAATAACTCAGTATTTATTTGTTACTTAACAATATACTCACAATGAAGCTGGATAAGAAAAATTAATAACTTGTTAATGTGACTTTTGATTAAAACGAAAGGTTTTCAGTGTTGCCACGCATTACAACTAAAATTCCCCATATACTAAGAAGATCCAATATTTTTAATATTTTTGTTGAATAAGTGACGCAAAGTAGAAAAAATAGTATATTATACACGTTCCACAAGAGGCATTGTAACACTCGTTCCGTTGGGCCACTCGTGTTACAATAAGCCTTCTTGTGAAACTTGTATAATAATATACTATTATGTTTGTCCTTTGCGACCTTTATGAGTTATTAAAAGCAGAAGACTAAGCAAATAATAACGTAATAACACGGAAACAAAGAAAATACCGAGAACACATTTACCTTTATATTTAGCTAAATAATTGCGTCTTATTTGGTGTGCAATAACTTTGACCCAAGACTTTGACACATGATTCACAAATTTTATTTGAAATTTTCCATGGAAACGGAATAAAACAAGATCGTTTACCGTACTACCAACTTTACATCAATTGTGAATTGTGGCAAAAACTATCATGTCTGTGACTCGGCCTGTTAGCCTCGAATCCGGTGTGCATTTTGCCTGTGACATTTGTTTGTTTACGAAGTTTGAAAATACATAATTTTTACATAATATATACAATAAAATGGTTTAAATTAATATTTACAACATATTTGGATTATTCCACGGCTGGTAAGTAATATTTCTTTTTAATAATTAATGATATAAATTATACACATACAACACATAAACATGAAACCTAACCTCAAATGACAAAAACTTATTTTCAGGAAACTTCAAATAATTAACAAAATAAAACGAAAAACAACACAAAATGAAAAGTCTAGCACTGGTTCACCGTTAATGTTCATGCACAAACGTTGATGCTTCACTAAATCCTCAGGATCTTGTCCAAGTGAATACGAATACGTGGACCCGAAACCTACGTCGATGGCTTGCATGGAAATCAGCATCACCCTCTCGCTGTTCATCCAAACGAAGTGGATTTTATTTGTTGATAAATTCTTATCCAATAAATCTTGTAGAATCAGTAATTAAAGATCGTGTTAAATATCTACAAAATTAAAAAATCTACAATAATATAAAACAAACTTCAAACAAGAAATACATATCATTACCTTATATTGAACCGCTATATAACATATTTAAACACATTTTCAAAAAACACAACTTAATTTTAGCTAGTAAATCTGTAAACAATTTAAATATTATTTTCTCAAATTTAAAAACAAAAACACCGATATTAAAACAACCTAACGTGGTTTATGAAATTAAGTGTTTAAATTGTAATTCATGTTATATAGGAGAAACAAGTCAAAATTAAAAAAAAAACGTCTAGATCAACATAAATATCATATTCAAAAAAATAATCAAAATCATTCAATGTTTGTTGAACATTCGTTAGAAAATAACCATAAGCTGTCGAACGACAGTGAAACGTTAAGTGTATAGTGCGCGATTTAGTGTTCGGTTAAAAGATTTTGTGATACAAATTTCATCGGACAAGAACCAACTTTAAATACACTGTTATTATTACAAATACTATGAACAACGTAAAAAAGTACATAAATGGTTAAAATTTTTAATAATAATTAAAGAAAAAAGCTTGACGAATTTTTGAATCCGCAGCATCTGAACAGAAGTCGGGAGCCCATACAAGTTAGCCAACTGCCTAATATTTGAAATCTCATGTTAATTTCCTGTAGCTAAGATGAGCCGGTATAATAAAATATATAGTTATAAGTTCTAGCAGGGTGATTCTTGAATAGACCGATAAAAAAATACCGATGAAAGAAGAGACTTCCCAGAATATGGGAAAATGTTAAAAAAACTCTGTATAATAATCTATAATTAATTAAAAATTTACCCAAAATGCACGTTACGCCTATGCATAAGATTCTAATTTCTCAATTAATTCTTGCAATTTTTCTTTCTACATCAGCAGTTTTATGGTGACCCCATGTCAAAGTATGAATTTTGTCATCCAGAATATAACGTTTATCATCTTTCGATGATAATGCAACTCAATTTTTTTAATTCTGTGTACACCATGTGAAAATCCGAATGAAACAGGGTGATCGACAACGAAAAATACTGACGAAAGAAGAGATTTTCTAGAACATGGGAAATAATAATAATAATAATAATAATAATAATTGTCTTTATTGGCCCAATTTAACAATAACAAAATGTAATTAAATTAAATTTGTTAAAAATATTCTTATAATAATTTATAAATATGTAATTAACCAAAAGTTTATATATTTAAAAGCGTACAATAAACGTTTATGTTGTTACGCAGAGAATCAGAGTAGTTCAGTCGTAAAACTTGACCGTGAATTAATAACATGCAGTAGCACAACTGATGATGAATGCGTCGTACAAATATATTAACTGCAATGAGATTTTCAAAGGTATACAAAAATAAAATACTTAATCGAAGCGAACAATAACTTCCGACAGGTAATTTCGTCGCTTTAAAAAATTACACACCGAACGCATGTATTGAATTTTGTTAGACTTTTACAATAATATAATTTGTTTTTCATTGAACGTCGCACACAACACGAAATTATAATATTAACAAACCAATCAAACTGTTTACTGATTACAATGTTTTAAATTCTGGTTGTTTTCACCATTTCTTTCTTATTAGCAAAGTCTGTTATTATTCAAACATTAGCGGCAAACCGAATAAACGACAAAGAAAACTGACTGATTAAAATGCAAGGAAAAGGTAACGCGTAATATTGGGCCATAAAAATGCCGAAATTTTGTTTTCTTGTTGTAGTGATTTATTTGTTTACCTGTTAAAGCATGTGTTCAAAGTTGTTATCCTTATTTTATACAATTTGTACGGAATAATTTACTTCAGGTGATTTGCATGCATTTGTCAAGTACATATTTTAGAGTTCGTATTTTAGCTGATTATGTCAATTCCGTTTAAAGGTCAAGTTCACGCCTGACGTCGCGCTTTAATTATAAAACTATAAAACACTTTCATGATTGTATTTATATCGTTCAACTGCCGGTCTTTTTTAACCAGAGTCGTCTCGTCGTTTATTCATTAATTATTTCTGGAAATAAAAAGTTTCTAACATTTTCCCATGTTCTATGATGTCTATTCTTTCACCATTTTTTCTTTCTTTTCTTTGTCTTTGTAATATAATACTTAACAAATTTAAAACCAATCAAAGTCACTACATGGAAAGAATAATTTATACGTTGCGTTTCAGTCTATGAGATTTTTAACCGTCAAAGCGGACTATAGAATAGAAAGTAAAAAAAGCACAGTAGATAAATGCAAAAAACCCTTTGATGAGCCGCACGTGTTCACGATAGCCGTTTTTTCAACTCCCCCTCCCTGACACGCCGGTGAATACAATCATTTTTCATTACTTTGACACATCATCATAAATCCGGTGCATTATTGCTCGGCGAGCACTATAATTCAGAAAAATAAGCTCAGCTTAGTTTTATTGCTTCCCGCTTCTTTCGCGTGCTTGTTTCGAGCAAGTGTTTATTAGCTAGAGAGCCTTGCTTTATTTTTAGTTTTTCGATGCTTAGGAATTCGGGGGTTCGACGAAGTAATCGTTTATTAAATTGCACCAACTAACGTTTCAGTTAGTTTATCGTTCTACAATTCGCGCTTTTAACCAGTACAGTTCGTCAACCACTAGAAAAAAGTAATAAATAAAACAGTGCAAAAAATTCTTTACGGCAAATTAAATGTATATTTTTGGTCATAATATGTTTTGAACTTTATGAATGGCACTGTATATTCTTCTTTGCGCGAAATTTTCTGAATAATTTCAAACCCTCTTTGTAAATGAACTATCAAATAACCTCCCCCGAATTCCATCCCCGTGCACCAGTGAATGGGATCGGGAACGTGTCGAACCATAAAAGAAACGATTTTTTTTGCGATCGCCCTCGCAAACAAGCGAATCCGATAAACGAAGCAATAAAAGTTTGTTAGCGCGCTGCTTGTTCCGATACGTGCTGTAGGTTTCGCCGATCATGTTCGACATTGCGAACACGGACTGGCCAAATTAAATAATAAAGTTGGGGAACGTGACCTCTTTCGGACCGTGCAGCTTGTGATAGTTTCATTAATCACGCCGTTGTGTTTGTTTAATTTGAAATTAATTCCGAAGCAAACGCAGAGATCAACCTGGACGTTTGGTTTCAAAGCTCACGTATGGCTAATTTTATTCAACAAAAGTTTTAACAATAGTAGATATAAAAAACAGACCACACCCTTTTTTCCCCATTTGAAATGCATTGACTTCCGGCCGAGTTTTCTGCCTCATCTGAGCCCGTGGTAAAGAGTGAGATGGAGCTCCAGAGAGAGAGAGACGGAGACAACGTAGTTCGGGCGTCCTTCCGCCAGATGCCTGCGGCGCTGCTGCTATTTTCGTTAGTTCGGAAATTGTCCTCCAGATGGCGGTGGCGTTGCGTCGTCGGAGCGTTAGTTCGGAAATTGTCCGCCAGATGGCGGTGGCGTTGCGTAGTCGGAGCGTTAGTTCGGAAATTGTCCGCCGGCTGTCGCCACCGGCGCTTCGCTGCGGAATTTTTTCCTCCGTCCTGAGAGAGATTCGAACCCCGTTCCTCGGCGTTCGTGAGGCGTCCACCTAAGCCGCTCGGCCGTCGAGGCAGTTGTTCGTATTCGTTCGAGATGTGTAATATTAACGACGCGCGCGGCGAATGATGTCCTTATATTTTTTTTCGTCGAACACGGATGCGATGCTGGTTGCGTCAATTTTTTTCCTCCGTCCGGAGAGAGATTCGAACCGGTTCCTCTGCGTTCGTGAGGCGTCCACCTAAGCCGCTCGGCCGTTGCGTCAGTTGCTCGTATCGGTTCGAGATGTGTAATAATAACGACGCGCGGCGAAGGATCTCGTTTTTTTTTCGTCGAACACGGATGCGATGTTGGTTGCGACCGGCGGTGTCCATCTGCTGACGAATTGCGAAAGGACGATCGCCGGCGTCCATCTCGGAGACGTCGCGTCGCGTCGGTGGGTTTCTGTAAAAAGGATGGCGCGCGCGCGGGCGGCGGCAATTTCGAAAAAATGGGTCCTCGGGGCGGGCGCATTTCCGCGAGCGGAGGCGGACGAAAACGATGACTGTCTAATTGTAAAACGTCTTAAATAAAATTCTAAAAATAAAAAATACGTTTTACTTACGGATGTATGTTACAAATGCTTTATTAACACACAATATAATTACTAATTACATATAATTTAATTTTAATACATAATTACAAAATTACATACAATTTCATTTTAATTTATAATGTCCCAACGGCAACGAATGAATGTCCGTTACAAGATCGTAATGTCGTTTGTCATCTTGAGCATCTAAGGCAGTTTTATTTATGGTAACGGTTAATAATTGATGATTTATTGACCTAATGCTATTGAATTTTGACATTAATTTTTTATTATCAAACAAACAGTCATAATAATCCTGAAAAGTTATTTTTTTAATTCCCGAACGACCTACGCCCTTCAATTTTTTAAATTTTACTTCTTTTCCCACTTTGATAGTGTAAACTTTAGCTCTAATTCCAATAAACTCAGTTATTATCTGTCCGCACAGTTCGTCTTTAAATTTACCGATAACTTTCTTATTAACCAAAGGTATTCCGAAAGGGTTATCTGCGGCGTAATCTGAAGTGTCAAAAATTTTATTTGCATCCCGTTTTATAATTTCATAAATACTCGAGACGCGTTCGGGATGTTTTGGAGAGAATTTAAAAATAAAACTGTCCGTGTCCGTGTAACATACTGTGACATTAAATAAGGGCTCCACATTTTCTCTGATGTAATCATAAAGAAAACTATACATGACTGTTTTTGAAATGTCAAGGACTGCCATGCCAACGTAGATCGGTTTATCAAATTTCACAGATAATTTGTTCAGTTCAATTGCGACCAGATTCTCATTGAAAATCGTAGCTTTTTTGAAATTTGGTTGACTAATATATTTTTCAGCAGATTTCCATTTCTTTGTCAACACGATATTTCTGTATTTGCGTACAGATTCCATAAGTTTTCCGAAAACCATATTCGACATGCCCTTGTAAAAATCTTTATCGAAAGCGTTCGTAGATTTTGCCCTCAGATCGCTATTTAATTTAATGTATTTTTCTAACCAATTGCTCTCGTCAAATTCTATCGCACGATGAATTGTTTTTAATTTTAAGCCGTGTTTTAAACTTTGAAGTAAAACGCGTAAATGGAGGACGTACTTCTCTTTATTACATAAAGTTAGCATTAATTTTTTGTCGTCCTTTTTACCTGTGGTGGATATGTGTTCCGGACAAAATGGAAAAAATATATGGGAATCGTGCAAATCTTCAGGATATTCTAAGTCAACTTCTAAAATACAAGATTTACCCGTTTCATCCCCGTAATACATCGAACAATCAATGTCGGTCGTACTGAGCATTTCTAAAAGATTCGTTAATTTTTCGTCACTTACCCAGTTGAAGTTGTCGCACGGTAATTTTGTCGTCATCGCGTAAGAATATAGTCCGTTTGCGTCTACGTAAATAATTTCGCTAATTTCCTTATGAGGGTCGAAATCGGTTCCCATGTGTACAGAATTCGCTTTTGCATATCGGGAACTAACTTGAGTTATACCGCCGCGTAAACCTTTTTCTATGAATAAAATCATATCGATGTCTTGTAAAAGGGGAAGTTCAATTTTTGTTGTTTTAAGAGCCGCCGAAAATGATAGGCCCGGAGCTGTGAAAAATCCACACGCATCTAACCCGTAAGTTTTGAACGTCAATTTTCTAAAATTTTCAAAAATGTCTGTCAATAGAAATACGTCAATTTTTAAATACAAGTCCGCGTATTCACCGAGAGTTTTACATTGAAAATGTTGCCAAACGTTTACGGCGTGCTGGTAATCATCATCGTTGACGTTTTCGCCATGTAATTTATTATAAAATAGCGATTTATCGGGAAGACTTGTCTCCTCCAATTTGTCAACAGAATTCACGTAATCATAGGGAAAACATCCTTTACGAGTTGCTAATTTATAAGAATCCGGATTCGGAAACGCTTTTTGTACGAACTTTATTTGTTCTGGTTTCAAATTTTTCGCTAATGTTTCAAGAGACGAGGGCATGAAACGAAACGAATCTAAGAAACGTAACTTCACATCGCCTACCCTTTTCGAGAACGATATGTAAGTTTCAGTTGTGTTTGCTAAAATTTCGACATTTTCGTCGTTTACGTTTGCCAGAGCTTCTATTATAAAGTGACTATCGTAATGAGATAAATTGTGTAAAATCACGGGAATAATATTCTTAACGCGACATTGTAAATTACAATTATTGCACAAAGCAGCAATATAGTTCCCGGTAAAATGGTCGTGGTGATAAGTTTTAGCATTATTTTCGTTAAAATTAGAATCACAAATCTCACACTTTTCGGCATTTGCATGTGCCGTAGATTCTTCAAACGTTAAATCTTTCATAGGAACGGTAACGTGATTTTTTATTATTTCTTGAACATTTGTTGCTTCTCCTAATAATTTATTTACGAACCACTCAGCAGGGTTTTCGCCGCGGTAAATTTCAAAATGATTTAGTCGATCGTCGTAAGAACAGACTGTTAAATATGCAACGCTAAAGGCTTCGTGCCGTTGATAGGCGTTCGTGAATGCTTTTTCTAAAGTATCGTCACAGGAATGAATAGGTTTCGTTAGAGCTTCGAAGTCCGCGTAAATGACAAACGGCAAAGGCATGGTGGCTGCAAATTGTTTGAATTTAACAATGTTTTCTCCGTCTTTAGGTAATTCAATTTTTACGGCCTCGTGACGCGAGCAATCTGACACATGACGATTTAATTTGTCCTTGGATGAAAAATAACACAAGCAGCGATCGCAAATGAACTTGACACGCATATTTGATGAAATTTGATACCTGCACAGTTCTGATAAATTTTTAATGAGACAAAAATGACCTACGCGTTGACTTTTCTTTAAGTATAATAAATTTACGTGACAGTTTTTGACATTTCTTGTATGATAAAGCGGACCCACGATGCTCTTGTTTTCATAACCGTATACGTTAATTGAAATAAATTTATTGGCGTTTTCGAATTTCTGTAAGTCGCACAGATTTACAGGAAAACATATACCTTTAAAATTAAAAAAATCGTATATATTTTGATGATACGTAGAAGGATCGCACGCATCTTGACCGTTTCTCGCCGGAAATAGGTGAGCCAAAAGGCAATACGCGAAGCATCGTCGGTCTCGATTTTTGATGTTCAATATGACGTTACTTTTTCGCCGAAGTTCGTCCGGCAGATCCACGTAAGTGCTACCGTTATCTTTCTTTCCTGCTCCTCTCAACGGCGTGTCCTTGCAAAACGCCACGACCAGGTTCACGATTGCCGATAACGCCCAGCCGCTCTGTCTCTCTTGAAATTCTGAAAGCTGATAAGAAAGTGAAAAAAAGAAAATTAATATGTGGCAGCTTATTTCGTTTTAAACTTACCTGCACCATGATTTCGTTAAACAATTCGTTTAAAATTTCGTCTAGATTTGCTCCAATGTTGATCACGTGATTTTTGGTATTGAAAAACTTATATTCCGAGACATCGGTTTGAGGTTTTACAAATTCACCGCAAAATACCAAATTTATCTTCATCGAAGGCGTTTTCACCAATTGATTTCCGATTCTAGTTCTAATCAGAGACGAGGCGTCTAGGAAAAAGCTTTGCGGTTGTGTATGAGTTTTATTGATTATTACTCCGGTACGAATTCTGCTTTTAAATGCAGATTGCAGCTGTAAATTAAAAAAAAAAACAAATTAGAAAAATACTTACGCATTTAATTTAAAACTTACATCCTTCCACTGAATTCGGTTGATTTTATTAATTCTCCGTTCTGTTCCGGGACGACGACTTGTTCTTAAACCTCGACCAATCGGCAACGTTTTAATTTTTAATTCCAGTTTTACGTCGAATGAATGTAATTTTGCAATTAAGCTTTCAATTTGTTTCTTATCGTGCACCGACGGACAATTTCTCATTAGCTCGTTTAATGTTTTAATATTTTTTTTATTTAGTTTTGCAATTTTATAAGCATCTGATTTATCGGCGCACTCATCCAATAAACGAAACACATTTAAATATTCTCGTAAATCCATTTCAATGTTTAATAATAATCTAATTTTAAAATTATGTTTATAACTAAGCTAATAATTTTTTACGTTAACGAGCTGAAAAAAAAGACCAATTCTAGTGACTTGAAATAAGATAATAAATTTTGTACTTACTTGTATTTTTAATATTTCTCAAATTCAAGGTCATAAGCCGGCTGCGGTTTACTGGCTAATTTCACCAATCCTTTGTAAATCAAGCCGCATTGTGAAGACAACACGTCACCTATCTTATCTTCGGGTATGGCTTTGTTAAATCGACGAGGCAGAAACACGACAAACTCTTGATCGAGTTCCGCCAGCAATGATTCTCCAAATTTCGTTTTTACATATTTTAAATCGGACAACGGATACTTGCGGTCGATTTCCAGCTCCGACAACTTCTTAATAGGTAATGATTTTAACGAAGTAGCACTATTTATATTCGAAATGGTATCCATAATTAACGCGCACGGAGAAAACGTAAAATGAACTCTTTTCTGTAGGGACAGATGATGCAAACTAAAGTGCTGTGCTGCAGTTCGCGGTGCATTTATCTTATCGGTAAATTGCAATGCATTGAGTAATCTACGTGTGCGCATTAGATTTAAAATTAAAAATACAGGATGTTTCATAACTCGCGGCGTAGAATTAAGGAACGTATACGGGGTGATAAAAAAAAGTTAAATATTTATTTCATAACTTACAAAAATATTTAACATTTTTTATCACCGCGTACACGTTCCTTAATTCTTCACTTCGCGTTATGAAACATCGTGTATAATACGTCTTTTTTTATTGGTTTAAAATAAATTACGCTCACATTTTTTCCTCTCCTCCTTATTTAAGAGCGCAAGTTTGCTTTCGATCGTTTAGTCTCGCAGCGTGCGTAAATAAGTGCAAGTATATATCTGAAAATGGCATCATCGTCGTCGTTAGAGTTTCTGGAAAGTTTCCTGCAAGAATGCAGACAAAGTAGTGATTTTCGTTTTGTTAGCGAGGTGTCTTACAAGCTAAGCAGATCTACAAAAATTTCAACGGGACTCAGTGTAATGAATAATTTTGAACCGTTGGTAAAACTAACGTACAGCTCAAAACCAAAATGTTTAACGTTTAACGGCAACGAGTGGAATCAATTCATCGAATACTTTCCTCGCATCGAAGATCATCTGAAATTAAAAAGTACGAGGTGCCAACAATGTGCGGACACGAAGACGATTTCCAATTTCGAGCTTTGCGACAGTGATATCAAATTATTTTTTATCGAGTCCAAAGGTAAATTTAAAGTGAAAATTATTAAAGGCGAAACAGAAATAGAATTGGATAAATCTATGTTTAAAATATTAAGTAAATTATTACATGTCGTCGATTACCGCATCAAAAGGCTCGAAAAACTTACGTTCAACGGCTACTACAATAAAATTATAGAATTAATCGCCACTTATCTCCCGGATAATGAAAACTTAATTTCATATGCCCGTAATTTTATTATCGGAATCCCAAAAGCAGAGGACGGAAATGTGCAATGGTATTCAGAAAGTATCGATTGTTTGCTAGAATTGTTGGCAAATCACGAGGACAAAATAAAACTCGACGTGGGAAGATATAAAAACTCGATTTTAATGGGATCAACCGTCGTCGGTCAGTCGCAATGAAAACGTTAGAAGAGATACTTGAAATCGTGGATAAAATATTGGAATATAACAATCAAAATTTCGGTTTGAGCAATATCGATACGGATCTAATTCCCTACATTCCCAGATACATTTTACTGCAACAATCTACGTTAAATTTAATTGATATTTGGGAGCGATTACCCGATCGTTTGAAGCAAGATAAAGAGCTGCAGCGTAAATTACCTTGTTATTTACATTATAACACCGGCGAAACGCAGTGGGACGGACCTCCGATTTCTCTGCATTTGTGCCCCGTGTGCCTAAACAACGACGAGAGTGCGTCCGTGTGAAAATGGGTCTCCTTGCTGCCGCGATTGTTTTCGCAGTAATTGCGAATAATACGTTTTATATAAACATTAATAATTCGAACATAAGTGAGTGTTACGTGTGTACAGATTATGAAAATAGTGTTTGGCCTGAGAATTGGATTCAACTTGCATGGAAAGGTTCAAACATGTTCGACGTAAATTTAACAAATCAAGATTAGGCGTTGCTGTATTACAAACTTCGTTGTTTTCATCAAGGTCGTCGGAAAGTTGAAGACAGCGACTGGAAGATTGCGCTAAATATTTCGCACGAATATGCAGATTATTTTTTCGATTCGGAATGTGGCAACTTAACGCAAATTGATTTCAACCATAATTTGTTTTTGTATAACGATAATGAAAATACTTATTGTTCGCATGCATTTTTTGTAAGTTGTATCGCACTGTTTTTCAATATATTGTTAACGATAATTTGTATGTGCCATATAAAATGTGTTTTTTAAATAAGACGAGTTAATAAAACTATTTTTCTTTAAAAAAAGCAAATCAATTTATTTCTATACGTTCATACAATTAAACAATATTTGACAATTTAACCCAAGATTTTTCAGGAATGCCCAACCATTTCACGTAGGCTTTTCCTCCTTTTTTTCTCAAAATTTTTTCCACCAAATAAACGTCTTCGTGTTTAGCTCGTTGGAGTTCTTCGTTATAGAAGGCGCCCAAAATCGGTTGCTTCGACATGTCTTCTAGCAGGTAAGTAACGGGATTAGTAACTTGAATTTTAGCGATTTTGAACAGTTCCGTGGACCACGACGGTGTAAACCCCTTTTCGAATACTCCTTTATATTTGCTGATGCGAACGACATCACCGACACGAAATTTCGCTTTGCCCGCAATTTTAATTTTATTGTATACCGTTTCTAAAAGTGTCTTTTCATTTGTTTTGTTCACATCTTTAGGAGCCATGCCTATTGTTCTGTGCACGCTCGCGTTGTATTTGTCCACAATCGTTTGCAATAAATCGAACCATTTAAATTTGCCGCGCATACTGAATTCTCTGTACAGATTTTCTTTAATTGTCCGTATAACTCTCTCTACCATGGCGGCCTTTATCGGAGAAAATGTTGAGTAGTGATTTATTCCGTATCTATTTGTCAAATCTTTAAACTTTTGGTTGTAGAACTCTTTTCCCTCGTCGGTGTGTAAATTTGCGGGCGTCCTCTTGTCGGTATTCAATATTTCGAGCATAGCTTGAGTTACGAGCTCGCCTGTCTTCCTTTTCACCGGCCGCGCCCACAAATACTTAGAAAAGCAATCTATTACAACTAAAATGTAATTATAACCTTTATTTTCACGCGCGTAAGGAATAAATTCGCACAGATCAGCTTGCCAAAGATCGTCCACAGACTTTACAATTATGGATCTCCTCGAGAAATTCTTCCTCGCAGGTTTGTGTAACTCATTGACGACGTCACGTTTAATTTGGCTCATTGCTGTGCCCTTCACCGAACCGCTGCTCCAACTTATCTAATCTAATATTAATCAGCTTCACTTGTTCTTGAAATACGTTTAGCTCTCGTTTCAGATCGCCGAGATAGAGAGCTTGCGATCGAAATATTCCTTCGATTTTCGATTTCACGTCCGTAACTTGATTTTGTATGGTCCTAGAATCGTTTTTGATTTTTTCCTTTATCTCGTCCACGTATTTTTTATTGGTCGCGTCTCTTGGATTGATGCTCGAGCCGACGTTGCACAGTCGCTTGTTCCCGATATCATAATGTTTATCACTTGTGAGAGAAAATCCTAAACCGGGAGGTCCTCGAGTTGTTTTCGTTTTGCGTAAATATCTGCCGAATTTATCGACGCTCATTCTATTACATCGGCTTCTTTCAGTTCTTCGATGATCGCAATAATCTCGTTATTATGGCCCGTGTGTCCCGCCTGTTGAGAAGCCTTCAACAATTTCAGGCGATCCACCAGCTCGTTGATGTTATCCCAGTATATATACTGAAACGGTTTATTTTCAATTTCTAATCCTTTACCGCTCCAAGTTTTAGCGCGAGATCTTCTTTCGAACAACGGTTGAATTATACTTCTGTATTTTTCACTTCGACTTCCCTTTATTTGCCCTGCCGGATCATTGCCTCTTCTGTGAGCGTGCGTGCGATCTAGTATATGATGATAGTTCTCGAGATCTTCGTTCTTATGACCGATCGGTTGCTTTTTAAAGAGTAATTCATAAAGCCCCGGTGTACCGCTATATGTAACACCTTTAATTATCAAATCTTTTTTTTTTAATTGCACGTCGCTATCGCCGATTCGCCAAGCGTCCGTAACAGGATTATAGCGAATGCCGTACACATTGTCGTACTCATTATTGACGTCTTGTAATAAACCATCAATGTATCCTCTGGGAAGTGGATCGTACATCTTAAGGTATTCGTCTCTAGGAGTGGGAGACATTATTTGATATAAATTTTGGTAGTCGGAAAGTCTTCTCTCTTCATCGATTTCTTCTTCCTCCTCGGACGAAAACGGATCATATCCGGCAACATCTTCCGATTGAACAAAACTGGGTTGTGGAAGACTGAATCGTCGTTGTTGTTGTTGTCCGGCAACAAAACTGGGTCGTTCTTGGACGTCCGAAGAAAGCGGAACAACGTCCGAAAGCGGACTATATCCGGCAGCTGCTTCCGATTCAACAAAACTGGGTCGTGGAAGACCGATTTGCTTTTGCAGTTTTCTTTCCGGTTCCGCCAAGCTATCGTCGGCAGATTTCTTTACAGGTAAGTAATTAGCGGAATCTTTTTCAGTTTTTACCGTTCGCTCAAGCTCTTTGAGAGACTTGGTGATCGGTTTATACTTTTGCGCCAGCTCATAGTCTCGTTCCAATTTACCTCTTTTCAAAGCCAGATACTTGTTTCTTATCGCTTTACTTGCTTTGATAATTTCTAATTTCATTTTCTTCTCTTTGTCCATTCTTAAACCAATTGGCCGGTTTCCGAGCAGTTAAAACCAGTTGTAAAGCTGTTTTAGTTGTCTGGTCCAGTTCTTCCGCCGGTTAATATCCGTTTCCGAGCAGTTGTAAAGCTGTTTTACCGATCAGTTACCGGTTGTAAAGCTGTTTCGATACTGTTTTAGTTACCTGGATGTGGCGACGCTTATATCAGTATGTAACTGTCAAATCCTTTACGATATCTTCCGTCTTTTATATCATGCTCCTTATCAATGCAAATGAACCCGTATTTCTTCTTCCAACACTCAGCACACATCGACTTAAATTGATCGAATGACATGTCCATGCATACGTGGTCCTCAAATATATGCCGCAAATTCGTCTCGTCTTGTTTAAATAAAATCAAAAAGTTAGCGTTGTCGCGAATTAAATGTTTAGGGATTCGGGTGTAAGTTTGACAGAGATAAAAACAATTAATCCTTTTATGACGACCCATACTAAAGTAATCTCGTATCTTATCCTGCTTATCGCAAGCGACGTCGTCGAATATGAAAACCGAATTCTCTTCTGCATCCTCCGGATTCAGTATTTCTTCGTTGTCCTTGAACGCAAAGTAGTTTACTTCTTTCACTTCACTTAGAATTTGCTCCAACGCTCGATATTTCGGTTGATACAGGGACTTGGAGTAAACGTAGACATTTTCGAAGGACAGGCCGTTCGGATGGACGATCAAGGAAATCGCGATGTTGGTTTTTCCAGAATTTGACGTTCCCGCGACGAGACATCTCATCGTTGAGGGTAATAAAGGATGACGGTTCAATTCTGTCTCTTCGCACAAAAAATTCATATTCATTACGGGAAGCTTATGCGCCTGCTTGACAATTCGCATGTTTCACGTACACGCGCGCGCGCACATATATATAAATTTAACTTCTGCTTCTGTCGACCGCAGTGTCTCTCAGACCAAATGACTGCGCGTAGTGGTGCAGGTCTCTTAAATTCTCTCATCAATAAATTACCGTTCGAATTGCATCTACCCGGAGGTTATCAATTCTGCGGACCCGGTACGAAATTAAAAGAGCGTTTGGAACGCGGAGACGTCGGCATTAACGAATTAGATCGAGCCTGCAAAGAACACGACATAGCGTACTCCAGATACAAAGATTTACCGAACAGACATTTGGCAGACAAGAAGCTAGAAGAGCGCGCTTGGAATCGTGTCAAATCGAAAGACGCGAAACCCGGAGAGAGAATAGCGTCTCTTGCTGTTACTTCTGCGATGAAAATCAAACGAAAACTCGGAAGCGGTCACGGCGGAGGCGGAGGTTCTCGTAAAGTGGCCTTCGGAGAAGTTGTCAGGAAGATTCGCAACAATGTCAAAAAATTCGATCGTCTGGACAATACGAACGAAGCTATAAAACTCGCGAGAGCATCGGCCAAGGTTGCTCTGAAACAAGCCGGCGGTAAGAAGAACGTTCGAAAACCTCGAGTGATACCCGTTCCGAAAGTAGGAGGCGTCATACCGTTTCTCATACCGTTGTTAGCGGGTCTCAGCGCGGCGGGTTCCCTTGCCGGAGGATCCGCGAGCATTGCGCACGCAATTGGCAGAGCTAAGGAGGCGAAAAGGAAGTTGGAAGAAGCAAGACGACACAATCGAACGATGGAGACCATCGCGCTGGGAAAGAAGGGCGAGGGATTATATCTGAAACCGTATCGTAAGGGACTCGGTCTCTACATTCGTCCACCGAAACAACAAAAAAACTAATTGATAGACTGCCCCGAACAGCCCTGACCGATTTCCATCTGGCGAAATTTGCAAACAAAAACGTGCCACATTTCAGAGGCGTCTTTATGCGTGACGATTTACCTAGAAAACCTCGTAAATTCGAAAGCGGAATAATAAATTTAGATTCGAAAAACGGTCCCGGGACGCACTGGGTCGCTTATTTTAAAAGAAATAAACACGTGCTGTATTTCGACAGTTTTGGAAATCTTCCGCCACCGTCGGAAGTGATTCGATATTTCGAGGGCAGTCGAATAATCTACAATCACAAGAGATATCAAAAATTCAACGCCAACAATTGTGGACATCTGTGCTTAGAATTTTTACATAAAGAGGGCAAAAAAATACGCAGTCATGTCGAGAACGTTCACGTTGGTGGGCAACAGTAGCGTACTTTCGGCAAATTATTACCCGCCTATCGAACTGGATCCCCGTTACGAATATCAAATCGGATTACTAAGTCTTTACACCTACAATACTGTGCCTAACGTTGAAGAGCGAAAGAATAACAAATTTTATTACGGCGACGGCAAGATTATCGAAATTCCAACGGGCTCCTACGAAGTAGAGGATCTGGAGAAATTCCTGCAGACAAAACTAAATGGTACGCTTTCGCTAAAACCCAACAACAATACGCTAAAATGTGAAATTAAGTGCGTGTTTAAGATCGACTTTGAAAAACCAGATTCGATAGGCCGAATGTTGGGCTTCTCGCCGAAAATATTAGAACCGAATCTATTACATCAATCGGATTTACCAGTGGAAATTATAAAGGTGACGACAATCCGTGTGGAGTGTAACGTTGCTACCGATTCGTTTTACAACGAAAAGATATCGCATACGGTTTTTGAATTTTCACCGTCCGTCGATCCCGGTTACAGCATAAACATTAATCCCAGCAACATCGTCTATTTACCTGTAAGAGTGCGCAAGATCGATAACATTACGTTGTCGTTACTCGATCAGAACGGATCGTCGATAAATTTAAGAGGTGAACAAGTTCGAATCAGTCTGGAATTGAAAAAGCAAACGTGAAGTGATGGGCCTTCGTTTCCACGACAAAAATAACGACAGCAGTAATAATATACAAAACAAGCCCGCAGAATTCATCATTCAGAAGACAGCTCCCCAAAGGTTAACATCGAGCAATATATTGTTCTTGCAAAGTTTAGGCTATAAAGTGAAAAATATCGACGGTAATGTTGCATCTATCCGAAGGACTCGACTTCGACGAAGTTATCGTTAAGAAGCAATTTCACTGGTATTCTCCGACGTACAAAAATTTTAACAACAACGACGAAGTGAGAATCTTAATCAATCATCAAGATATTTACACCTATCCGCACGAAAGTTATCTGTACATCGAGGGAACTTTCAAGCCGAGCGACGAAGGTACCGGCGAGTGTCGTCTGACAAATAATCCTTATTCGTTCCTTTTTGAAGAGATCCGATACGAAATCGACGGTAAGGAAATAGATAAAGTTCGAAATGTAGGCGTGACAACTACCATTAAGGCGTACCTATCCTATAACGATGCGGAAAGTAAAGTATTACAAGTGGCCGGATGGGTGCCCTTTCAGGACCAGCATCCGACTTTATTAGATGATAAATTTATGGCATGCATACCGTTAAAATTTCTGCTCGGCTTCTGCGAGGACTACAAGAAAATCATAATGAACGCCAAACAAGAAATAATATTACTTCGTTCCAGAAGTGACAATAATTGTTACATGAGTACGGGAACGAAAACGGCAAGCATAAGCTTAGAAAAAATCGAATGGCACGTGCCACACATTACGCTCAATGACGAGATGAAATTGAAAATGCTACAGTTTCTACAAGAGTCAAAATCTATTTTCATTCCTTATCGGCAATGGGAACTACATGAATTACCAAGCATGCGCCCAACCCTTAATGACGTGTGGCCAATAAGAACGTCTACGAATTTAGAAAAACCTAGGTATGTTATCGTCGCTTTCCAAGACGCTAGAAAAGACAAACCTACTAAAAACGCGTCAGAATTTGATCATGCACACATTCGAAATATTAAATTACATCTCAATTCTGAAAGTTATCCGTATAAAAATTTAAATCTCGAAATGAGTAAAAATAAATTTGGCATTGCTTATCTGATGTACGCAGATTTTCAAAACAGTTATTACGGACGTGGCAACGAACCGATTCTAAATTTGGCGGAATTCAAAAAGAAAGCTCTCTACGTTATAGACTGTTCGAAACAGAACGAGTCCGTAAAATCTTCGACTGTCGACATTAAATTAGAATTAGAGAGCGAACAGGAATTTAAGGCGGATATGGTCGCATACTGTCTAATTATCCACGACAAGATCGTTGAATATAACCCTGCAACGAATATAGTTAGAGATATAATTTAAACAAAATATATATTATTTTATGTATTGAATTATCTGAAATATATTTTTTTAAACAATGAGTGCTTTTATTTTCCCCTCCACTCTAAACAAAAAGAGGCCGAATGCATTTTCTCGCTCAGTCTTTGCGTTTGCATCATCGAGCGGTGAGTGTACGCGAAATTATGAAGAAAAACGTAACATTTGCCAAAGAACCGACCGTTGTAATAGAATTTAACGGGAGTGATGAAGAAGAAGAGCAAGACAATAACTGGATGCAAAACGCACGCGACAGAATCCGTTTCCGTCAACGTATTAAGAAATTATCGAAAATTCTCGACCCTATTCTACTCTGGAAGCACGAATTGTACAAGAAAGAAGCAAACGTAAAATCGCTAGTTGTTGACATAGAAGGATTCCAATTGGAACGTTTTGTGGTAAAAGAAATGGCAATCAGAGACGCGTGTGGCATAGCACATTTCGTATTCGGTCCACCCGACGTTCCTTTCAATAAATTAAAAAAGGAACATAAAAGACAAATTATTTGGTTGGAAAATAATTATCATTATCTACGCTACTCTGACGGTTACATTCCTTACAGACAAGTGAAGAATATTCTTCATCAATTTACACACGGATATCAGCGAATCTACGTAAAAGGTCACCAAAAAGCAAATTTCCTCCAAGAGCATTTACCAGCGATAGAAATCGTAAACCTGGAATCCGATCCTGACTGTCCGAATTTAAACAAAACAAATTCATCTTGCCTGCATCACACAAACAATTACAGTATTTGTTCCATGAGTAACGCAAATGTAATTTGTAAATATGTATTATCAAGTTATGAATATAAGTTTTTTTCATAGTAATAAACTACATACGTAAGCAAAACGCATCTTTTATTTCTTAATACGAACATCGGTATCGTTTTCGTCCGCCTTCGCACGCGGAAATGCGCACGCCCCGAGGACCCATTTTTTCGAAATTGCCGCCGCCGCTCTGCGTGCAGCGATCTATATGCTCGCGCGCGCCATCCTTTTTACAGAAACCCACCGACGCGACGCGACGTCTCCGAGATGGACGCCGGCGATCGTCCTTTCGCAATTCGTCAGCAGATGGACACCGCCGGTCGCAACCAACATCGCATCCGTGTTCGACGAAAAAAAAACGAGATCCTTCGCCGCGCGTCGTTATTATTACACATCTCGAACCGATACGAGCAACTGACGCAACGGCCGAGCGGCTTAGGTGGACGCCTCACGAACGCAGAGGAACCGGTTCGAATCTCTCTCCGGACGGAGGAAAAAAATTGACGCAACCAGCATCGCATCCGTGTTCGACGAAAAAAAATATAAGGACATCATTCGCCGCGCGCGTCGTTAATATTACACATCTCGAACGAATACGAACAACTGCCTCGACGGCCGAGCGGCTTAGGTGGACGCCTCACGAACGCCGAGGAACGGGGTTCGAATCTCTCTCAGGACGGAGGAAAAAATTCCGCAGCGAAGCGCCGGTGGCGACAGCCGGCGGACAATTTCCGAACTAACGCTCCGACGACGCAACGCCACCGCCATCTGGCGGACAATTTCCGAACTAACGCTCCGACGACGCAACGCCACCGCCATCTGGAGGACAATTCCCGAACTAACGAAAATAGCAGCAGCGCCGCAGGCATCTGGCGGAAGGACGCCCGAACTACGTTGTCTCCGTCTCTCTCTCTCTGGAGCTCCATCTCACTCTTTACCACGGGCTCAGATGAGGCAGAAAACTCGGCCGGAAGTCAATGCATTTCAAATGGGGAAAAAAGGGTGTGGTCTGTTTTTTATATCTACTAACAATCAAATGAATAAACGGATGAACAATGTAAAAATCAATAAAAAATAATATGTGCGACTCTGGTAACGTAGTAACAGATGTTGAACACGAGGTTGACGTAGGAACTATCTCAGGGTATCTTGATTTTGCTTGAGTGTCACTTCTTCTCTTGTTCAACGGCTGGCTTTGATGATGCTGATAGATGTGGTTGGCTTCCGACAATAAGTTGCACGGAAGAGTATGTGTGTTGCTCCTGACAAGTAATGTACGGGAGGCTCGTTCCGACACTTGACTGCACGGAAGAGTGTGTGTACTGCTTCTGACATTTAATGCACGGGAGGCTTTGGATGAGTGTTCCCGACACTTGAGTGCATAGGATCAACTGGTATAGTGGTGAGTGTTCCTGCACAGCTTAGACACGATGAACCTAGAACAAACAGAAATGAAGGTGGAAACTAGGGATAGATAAGACGGAGAGCAAGATAATCTTCAGAGTGAATAAAGATCACAATATATCACATAAATATAACACGGAAAACTTTTTTATTTTGCTTAATATTTCTGTGCCTACCCTCTTACATTTTCATTATTGTGCACATTTCTTTTAGTTCTCATGTTTTGTCTTTGTGTAGCAAAACTATCTACCTACTACATTTTACGTATGCCCTTTTTGTGTTATGTTTTTGGAATTATTTTTTTCAACTTTGCATCTGTTTATTTTTCATCTCGATACGCCTCAGGTAATTGAAATGAACTTTATCGTCCGACATCTTTCGTTCCCTTTTCTTGTGTCATTTGTGATTGTTGTTGTGTTATAATCTGCTTATTTTGTTACTTTGTATTTGCACAGTACAATTTACAGATTTACTTTGCAAATTACGTTGCCTGTGTATGTGTAAGTATAAGTTAGTATACATAATTGATTGAAGTATAAAGGGCAAACTACATCCTCATTTTGCGTCTTTATTGATTTGAACTCGGCCTTGCGCTTTTATCTTGGATCTCCCATTATCTTCTTAAGTCATCTGTTTGTATCAAACAAGGTAGGTAGGGGACAGTTTGCATCCTCAGCTCATTTAATAGTCGATTTGCTATTTTTCATTTTAATTGGCATTTAAACTCTTTCAGTAAAATACTGCTTTGTTAATATTTTTTATCGATTAAAAGCAGTGATGTTAAGAAATAAATAAATATTGTAGACGTGTATATACAGATTTGTGCTCGCCTCGTTGCTCCTAACCTAGGAGAATAGATATAAAAGAAGTGGGTAAAAAATCCGTTAGTAATAAAAATTAAAAAAAAATACTATAAAAAGAATGCCTAATCAGGTACAGTGGCGAGCAAGGAAAACTAGACGCAATTTTCTAAAAAAGAATAGGGCCAAGAATTGAGGCCTGAGGTGAACCATACACATTAGAAGGTAAATTTGATTTGATTCCACCTGGTTTATATTATATAACTCCTACAAACTGCTCGCTATCAAACAAATATAAAACAATTAATAACCAAACCCTTGACACCTACATTGGGAAGTTCTTTAATATATATCGTCACAGTAGAGTGAAAATCTCGTATCCCAAAAATACAAGGTTTTGAGGAAATTCAAGAAACTTTTTTATCCGTAGTTATTTGTTTGTTATTAGTCAATTTCATTTTATGGATGTTCAGGAGAATTAAAATACGACCCAATGATATTCCACATATTTCAGGTATAATTAAGTTGTTGAAAAAAGAACTAGGTTTATTTAAAATTCAACTGGAAAACATCAAAAGGTGAGGATCATCGTGATTCATACAATGAAAGCTCGACTGAAGTCCAGATCACCCAAACCCCTATCAGATTCTCCCTTAGCCAAATAATCTTGATTTTATTATAGAAAGTGAAACGGAAACCGTGTTGGCTTTCACGTAGAATATAAGATGTAAACTTAACCAATATGATACAATCAAATATTTTGGAAAAGGCAGGGGTTAGCACTGGGGGCTGATGATATTCAGGAGACATGATGTACTTACTTTTATAAATACGAAGTGCTACCTACCTAACTACATCAAAATAGTCGACCTTGAATAGATTGCGAAAATTGGGGGAAACTCCTTTACGTCGGTGAACAACCTACCTGAAATTATGCCCAGCTCAGTGGAGATGGGAGTGGGCTATACAATAGGATCGTCGGTAGCTCGTTATCTAGTTGTTAATTAAGAAAGAGGCACCACCTAGCGTTATATTTATTCCAGGTATAAGTAATACGTGTTACAACTAGGACTATACACGTAAATGTATCATATCAGTAACCCTCAAGTTTGAAATTCCGCGTTAAAAAAAAATATTTTTACCAGCCACCCCGTATATATCGAAATTATCAGTCACCCTATACCGGCTGTTTAAAATTGGGTGTGCACTGGAGGGATCTCCTAAACCGTGGGAGTTACAGATTCGGTTAAATGGAAGAAAAGTTGCACCAGTCATTACCTAATTCATATCCATTAACAGAATCAATTTTCTCTTAATTGTTCTTGAGATATTGGTGAAAATATCGATTTTCTTTTTGCCTCTGTATCTTCCTTATTAAAAATAATTTAGAAATTCTGTCTTAACTTTCTACAGGCACTTTTGGATTCTGCTTCAAATAGGCGCCATAGAATTGCGATCACACGTTTCGTCTCTCCGCGACCATCCCCAATTGTAATGGTATATCACACTTAATTGTTGATATTAACTTGAAGCTTAAATAATACAGATTTTTATATGAAAATTTTATTTAATACATAATTTCAAATATTTAGTTCATTTTCTTAGCTATAGTGTAAATTACAATAAATTATTTAATGTTTGTCTCTACACCACTATTGTATAACAAATTCTTTTAACGGACACTGATAGTGCGCACTTGCAGTGTCCGTTAAAAGAATTTGTTATACGAGTTAGTTGTTGACGGGACTAATTTTACAAAGAAAGGAATATTCAATAGAAATATACATAGATATTGGTTCAGGGAGAATAAAAGAAGATTTCGACAATTCAGCTTAAATGTTTGGTGTGGTATTTGGCATAATAGAATTAATTATTGGTCCGATCATTTACGAAATTCATTTAACAGCTGAACGTTGCATCCTTTTCTTAAGGACAGCATTGGAAGACATTTTAGATGACATTCCTTTAAATCATATTAGGGAATTGTGGTTTCAAAATGATGGAGCACCAGCACAAAATGCTGGAATAATAACAAATTATTTGAACCAAACTTTTCCCGATAGATGAATAGGTACAAATGGACCTGTCACGTGGCCTCCAAGATCACCAGATCTTAGCCCTTTGGATTTTTTCCTTTGGGGCTATTTGAAAGACAAGGTGTTTTCAGTTGAGATAAGTAATAAAAAAGAACTAAGAAGGCGAATTCATGTTCGATATGCTATACATCACATAGGATTAAGGATGAATGTATGTCTTGAAAACGGTGGGAGGACATTTCAAGCATTTACTTTAATTTGCTAATTTCGCTTTATTAATTTCACAAATTCATGTTCTTCTTTTGTGATTTTTGTTTCTGTTATTGTGTATTTTGTTCTTGTTATAATTTTATATGTTTATACTGCTGTTTATTTTGTTTTTGTTAACCATCTAATATAATTTAATTAATATTTATTGATTTTTTCTCTTCCGACATTTGAATGTTAGTTATTAATATTTAGTAAGTAAAAAAAGTACTAAGGAATAAATTTACTTATTAAGTAAATCATGACGAAACTGTATCAAGTTTTTTGTATAGTTTTTGTATCATATTTTAACTTTGCTTGAAAAAAAGTGTTAAGTGTTATACATCACTGCAATCACCAGAAAAAATGCCATCGAATAGAATAATTAAAAGCTATATGTTGTATTTAAAAAATTGAAACTGATGATGGTCGCGGAGAGACGAAACGTTTGACTTCAATTCTGTCACTGCTGTTCGAAGCAGAATAAAAAAGTGCCTGTAGAAAGTTAAATCAGAATTTCAAAATTATTTATAATACGAGAGATACAGAGGTAAAAAGAAAATCGATATTTTTACAATTTGATTAATATCTCAAGAAGAAATAAGAAAAAATTCATTCTGTGAATGAATACGAATTAAGTATTGATTCGTGCAACTTTTCTTCCATTTAACCAAATTTGTATCTCTTACGGTTTAGGAGATCCCTTCAGTACACACTCAATTTGAAACAGCTGGTATATATCGAAATCTAAAAGAAAAGTATGACAATTCACGATATTAAGTTTATTGATTGTTTTAACTGAACTACTCATTATGCAGTAATTGATGATTAACCGAAGTAAAGCCGCGTTTCCACGAGGCCAGTAAACAGGCCAGTAGCTGGAATCCAGTCACAGTACTCCAGTAGCTGGCCTTGCCAGTCCAGAGAGGCGCGTTTCCACGAGGCCAGTAAACAGGCCTGTAGATGGAGTCCAGTCACAGGACTCTATTAGCTGGCCCTGCCAGTCAAGTGAATTCCTGTTTCAACGTGGCCAGTTCACCGGAGCCAGTTAGACAGTCCATTCGGGCGGCAACCATGGATGTGTGCGCATAGACAAACAAAATACGCACTGGCTATTCCTCAAGCAAGTCGACTGGAGGAGCATTTTTCAATTGGACTGGACCGTCACTAGCATCCAGTGGTGTTTACACAGAGCCAGTCACTGGAGTCCAGTCATAGGACTCCAGCTACTGGCCTGTTTACTGGCCTCGTGGAAACCCGGCATAAGGAATGAAAACTGTACGATACCGCTCGACATTAAGTCTGATGCCATAAATCACGACATTTACATCGAAGTTTCGAGAGAGGGCTTTGATCTTACATGCACGTCCGAACTTTCGCGTGTTTGATGGTAGTAGAACTAGATGACTCTCGTACGGCTTTTCTGTTTACTGTCTATCACCTGCTACAATTTGCCTCGCATAACATGAATTTGCCTCGTATAACGTGAAACTGCCCCGTACAACGTGCTAAAGGAAGAAACGTGACGATAAGTTTGACTAATTCAAAGTTGAATAGGAAGACTTATTTATCCCTTGTTTAAAAATAGGGACCTATTAAAACCTGTGACACATCCGTTTGATTGTGTGATTGAAGTTGGAGCTCGTGACGTAAGTTTTATCTACTACTTAAGCCCTGGCGATATTCCAATCAACTTTCTTGAGTGTATAAAATCCCTAGGTGGTCGAATTCGACACGAATCACATAAATTAGCTTCTACAGCAAACGAAAATGACGTACACTCAGGAATGTCACGAACACCAAGATGGCGATTTTAATATTAATTTTTATTTTCGAATCAAGAAACAAACAAACGCCAACACGTTTCCTTTTGTTCCAAAACCGAAATTAACCAATCTACATGCACGTGAAAGAAAACAAAAAGGTAGCCCTTAGAGTTTGAATTCAGAATAGAGCGATCAGTGAAGCCAAAGCAGAACTTTAGAGTTTGTTATCAAATAGACCATTAAATGAAGACAAAATTTTAACATTCCCTAAAATAAAATCGTTAAAGCGAAAACGAACCGTAATAGAAGAAAACAGTTAATTTTGTGGTGCGTTAGGGAACTCAGTAAATAATTTGATGTTAAAAAATTATCATCCTTAAAATAATCATCCTTAAAGCGAGTTAATCACTAAAACAAAATATTTTTATTCAAAATTTATTCTGAAAAGAATTTTTTTCTCATAAGGATGAATTGATTTAAACGACGATTACTGCCACATTTTCCTTTCCATTATCCAGCCAAAGCGGCAATTAATTCTTTCGCCGTTGGCTTTTATACAAACTACCCCAAAGAAAAATGGCGCTTTCTTGCCATCAGATATCATTACTAAATGGCGACGCATTAACAAACTCATTACGGCGACTTTACGCTCGTCTCTTGCTCCTTAACGGGCCTTTCGGTCGGAAAATTGCGAATCGATGTCGCGCCCACGCTCGAGCACGTTTCCTGGTGACGTAATTTTTGAATTTTCCGGGATTGCATCGGTAATTGTGAGGAATAATGACCTGCGGGGGCGATTGGACTCATTAGCGCGTTCACGATTTGAATGCACGGTGGAGGATCTGATTTTCCTCAAATTTCCCACGAGATATTTGTTGAATTGAGATTTTCCATTTCACAGCCGTTGAGATGATTAACTTGAGAAGAAAATCGGTAGCTTAATTGATCAACAGAGTATTTTTCTCAATTAATGCCCTGATTACAATAAACTATATGTATGTTTTGAAAACATGCATCACCTGGTTTAGTGAAACGTGTTTTTTTTTCGGAAATAAAAAAACTAAAATGATATTGTGGGAGGTCACACATTGCACCTGTCACGATGACAGGTAACAAGAAGCGTCGCAATGACAAAGTCGAAATAACAAACATTAAGCAAGTCGCGATGATGGATACGGACGAAACGTCACTTGACATCTACGCAACAGGGTCACGCTGACAATCGTAAAAATAAACAAAACTAAGGCAGCCCTTAACGAATTAAAGCGCAACTGCATTCGTTTCTGATTGGCTAACAAATAGGTTCACAAACCTCATTTTGGTCGCAAAGACAATCACCGAACCAAACACGAAAAGATTGCCCTGTGACAAATAGGATGCAACTCTGCTCACCACTGATTCGAACAAGCAAACAGGACCAATGATATAGAGTTATCTAATCCCCGCCACAAAATAAAGATATAAAAGGCTAAACGCGTGTCGTTCAAGTTCAAGACAGTATTCGCGAGTGCTGAATATTCTGGCGATACTCACCCATTGATGCTGCAATAGTTCGGCAAAGCATACATCTCACCCGCTGGTGCTGCAATAGTCTGGCAAAGCATACATTTCACGAGCTAGTGCTGTAATAGTCTGGCATTCACTTTACACACTAACTACACATACGTCACTGGCATCAGGTTTTTAAATTGACGGATCGCCCGCAATATGAAAGAAACTTTCTTATCTAGAGCACCCGGTTACTTCTAAAATTTTCAATTTTTAATGCTTGTCTGTTTTGTTACGTTTTCTAAAACTTAATGAATTTCTTGAACTATGTATAATAAGAAAGCTGTTCTCCAGTGTTTAAATTAAATTAAAAGAGGAAACCTCGACTATATTTAGAACCAAAGTAATCGATTTGAAGGAAACTTTCTCACGGTCGCAGGTGACTTTCGTCGAAGGTCTAAGCCCTCCCCAAAGCTCCAAAATAAATTTGCCTAATTAATTAACAGAAACTACTAAACAATTTGGGGCACGTTCGTGACTGCCGGCCGTAATTTCCTTTTACTTCCGCTGTAAAAAAGAGAGAGATTCGCGCGCGCGAGAAATTAGCTCATCCCAGATGCTCCCGATAGCGTAATTATTCACCTGCCAATGGAGGAAGGAGGTCCTTAAGGATGCGATTGTGCTTTTTTCGTGCGTCATCCGCGGAGTGGCTGTCGAAAACAGACGGGGACGCGCGCGTCACTTCAAGTTTTAATTGGTTTTTTCTTCGCTCGGAAGCGTCGCCTGTTAAGATGCGAATGACAACACGAAATATGGATGTAAATAGAAAAGTTAATTCAAGAAGACCGGCCTTATATTTAGATCGATTTTACTGTGGGTTGGGTTGTGGTGCGTGCCAAAAAAATTCTCTTTCCTGTGTTCGCAAACACCTTGGTAAGATATTTTAACTACGAGTCTGAGTTAGATGAAATTAAAAATAAAATTTGTCGAGGATTATGAATTATGATTAATTTTATATTTAATATTCGAAAAATGAAGTTTGTTAGCGATTTTTTGTTATACATAGTTGTCTTTCATGGATGTTTCGGTTTTTATTTCACTTATGCGTCGCTTATTTGTTCTTCTGTGAACTTCAGCAGAAATTTTGAACTAAATTAAAAATTAAAAAGTTGACACCCTATACATCTTACCTTATAGTAGCAGAGGAATATTTTTCCATCTATTTAGTCAACTCGTATTGAAGCTACATTCATTAAATTAATGAAAAATGTGGCAACTAACTATGAATACAGAATTCATTAAAGTATATTTAGTCATTTTTATAGGGCTATACACATAAACATTAAATAAATAATTTATATGTACAATCTATTTTTATACAATCTATGAGAAATTGGGTGCAGCCCCAAATAGCCAGCAGAAATTTGAGAATGCTTCATTCTAGCTTTGCCAACTGTTCCCATATGTATACATTCGGGACAGTTCCTTAATTTGCATAATTTTAAATTTTTTAAATTGGCGAGCAGGAGTTTTCTATTCGACCAACTGCGACTGTGTGAAAATTTTGCATCAAAAGTAATTAAATTTAAATATGTCTTTCTTGCTCCGATATCTCTCTTACTATGTTACTTTTCCTTACCTCACCTCATATTTCTTTCGCACTAAAAAGTAACTACGAGCTTGTTAACAGTCCTGTAAATATTTAATTGTAGGACTTCCTATTCTGAGGTTTATCAAACACAAGTTAACTTTAAGTTAACTTTAACCGTTAATTAATTACCATAACAACAATTGCCTTATTAGTAGTTACTATGGGAACAAACTGAAAGTTAGAGTTAACTTATGATTGATAAACCGGGCCTAAGAGTTTTAAACAGTCACTGGATTTTAGATTTAAAATATTCTGTGGATCCATTTTCATTTCAATTTTCGACTTGGCTTTAATTCCATCCGTCCAACATGTCCCCAACTTCAAGTTTTGTTACCAGGAGTTCTTTTTAAGTTTGTTCTTTGCGTCTTGTAAACTTCATTCTTTTGTAAACAATGTTTTTCTTACTTTTTCCGTCACAATCACTTTCTTCTATTGAGTTTAGTTTTTTATATAATTTAAAATTATTTACAGCTCGCTGCCCGAGTCTCGAAGTCCCTGCGTCCCTCCACTTAGGCAACTTCTTCTTCTTACACCTTGCAACCTCATGGACGTGCACTCCTTGCCCCTGGTGTGTAGACAACCATACATGTTGCCACCGTTTTTGCAATTTCATACCCTTGTGTTAAAATAAATAGGAGAAATGGCCCAGAAACCCTTCAGCTTATCTACTCATTTCTATTCTTAGTTTTAACTTGGTTCTGACCCGATTCCCCATTTACCTTTTTTAACGCATGGATCTGAAATTGCAAACACGGAGTCTACGGAAAGGCATGTGAACAACTGCTACCTCTTTTTAACTGCTATTTATAAACTGTTACCTGTTTTTTAACTGCTTTTATATACTGCTACCTGTTACTCAGTTTTCGAAATTCGCGCGCGCAGATCATCCAAGGCCCTCTCGCGGCTCGTTTGTGATTAACTTCAAGTAAATTAAAAAGTTAAACAGATTAATTAATTATTATTTGATAAAATTGATTAATAATTTCACGAGGCCGAACTTGTAAAAAAATGGAGTCGAGAATTAATCTCGTAAATAGTTCGAAATTGGGTTCGCTTTTGGCATTGCCAGTTTGGGAGTTATTTTAATTTTATTTCTTTGGGATTTGTAAGTTTCGTTTATCTCCAATCAAATAACTTTTCAGAAGTCTTTTTACTGCGTATTTATTACTGAAGGCAGAATTTTTTGATTTGTCTATACGTCGTACTTAAAGAAATAATATTTTACTTTTGGTTTCGCTATTGATATCATCATCATTCTCAACTTCCAAGTTTAAACCTCATGATTTTTAATAGACAAATTACGGGTGTTCGGGCCAATTTCCCATTTAATTTTACATAGGGTCTACGTTTCAAATGTGTAGGTATGGTTGCCTAACTAACCAGCAGGGAGAGACGAACGAATGGCGTCTTGAGTTACAGGCGACAAACAGGTAACAGTTTTCAAATAACAGGTTATGTTTTTTACTCGTTCTTTTAAAAACTGCAACAAATATCAAAAGTTGATTTTTTACATTGTTAAAGTAATAGGGTCAGCAATTGACATCTTCTACTCGCAGGCGCGGTCATTTTTCTCCGAATCAGGCGAAACTTATATACAAATTTTCTTTATTGTTGCAAATTACTTCAATTAACGAAAGCAAA
Source organism: Dorcus parallelipipedus (assembly GCA_958336345.1). NCBI lineage: Eukaryota > Metazoa > Arthropoda > Insecta > Coleoptera > Lucanidae > Dorcus > Dorcus parallelipipedus. The sequence goes on from OY284478.1 coordinate 14,621,450, forward strand.
ACGTCTCCCCCCAAGAAGCACTTCTAGGACCGCGCCTGTCTATTCAATGGTTAAATCGTCAGCATGCGCTAACGCTGGACTGTAAATCGTTCGAACGTAAATAACAAAAACAATTGTGGCCCTAAAGTTGAACCTTGCGGTATACTTGATGATGAGATAAATTTAATAGATCGAAAACAATTGTATTGGCCGTAGTTTGTTCTCATAAACGAATAAAATTTTTAAAAATTTGCTGCAAGTTAGGACTTGATTCAAAAGTATCTAGAAAGTAGGTTTTAGTTTGTCATTAAACTGTATTTTAATTTTAAAAGGATGTGGCAAATGTAAATTTTGCAAAGTCACGTCGTGACCAGGGCCGTAACCACACGATTATTATAAACATAGCCTAACTTTTTATATTCATTTAATTACGATTTTCTACGAAACGGATAATAAAAAGCAATTGATGAAATAAAACATTTATTTTATTACAAATATGTACCTCGAAGATGTAAATAACAGTTAACTCTGTTGACAGTTCGGAGTTTGTTATTCAAGGTTGCAACATACGTTCTAAGGGGGTCATTCTAATCGGATTTGCAACCTAGCAATGGTGGTACCTCCTTAGCAACTGTTAAGAAGCTGCAATCTCGGCAATGTTCGGTGGTAACAAGATACAACGTTGTGCAGTCTCGATAATGCTCGGAAATAGGATCATACCAAGTTGTAACTTGCAACCCCAATTAGAATGATCCCCTAAGCTACGATGTGCCGCCATAAAATAAAGGCCTTCTCGTAATGGATTTTTTGGAACGCACGTTATAAATTCGTGTTTGATGTAGTTTTATTTTTTATTGATGAAGTACATAAAAGCAATTGAAATATTTTTTTTAAACATAAATGTACATGCCCTTTTTTATTATATCCCGATCGATCGATCGATAATTTTAAGAATTTTTTATAGCTTTCTCCTTCTAAATTTCGTCAAACAGCTTTGTCTCTCGCAGTCGGCGGTCACGTTGTATTCTTTTCTCAGATTGATCCAATCGGTATATAGTAAAAAAATGATGTTTAGTCTACATTTTACATAAGTTAATTTCTTACAATCTTGCATCGTATACTGTCATTTGTATAGTAGTCAATGGCCAATTCCATCGGTTCTTATATCCTTTGGAAGAACGTACGCTGTAGGTTCCTACTCTTTTTAGACGTAATATATTATTTGTTGATGGCCTACCACGTTAACTTTGGATACCCGCTCTGCTAACCCAATTCTGAATTGAACCATTGAAATGAAATGCTTTTTTCTTTGTAGATTTTTCTACATATCGAGTGTAGAATTGGTTTCTGAGACATAGGATTTTACATGTAAAAGTAAGGATTCTCAATTATTTCCTCTCCTAATAATTTTACAGCAAAATTTATACAAACTTAAAATTAGAAGTTGATTCTTTTATTTGTTTTCTTCTAACATTCTCTCATTCTCTGGTACTGAAATAAAAGGCAAAAAAGAATAAAAATATACTAAAACTTAAACTTAATATGACATAATATTTCAGTATGAACATTTTTATTTTGGTTTCTTTTTAATATAAACTAAGAATGAAAAGATAAATTTCATTAAGTGTGTTACGACGGATCTTCTTTCAGAAACATTCAAGCAAGTTTTGCTGCATTTTATCCAGACCGACCGCCGTAGAGAGAAGTCCAAGAATTATAGAAAAGTTTTAAAATGAAGGCACTGTTAACAGAGTATTAAGTGTAGAAAACCTGAAGCGAATAGGAACAGAAGTACAGAAAATGCTCTTAGCGTTTTGTTAAGCGAAGAGGAGAATAAAAACATATCTTTGCGACAAATCGGGCGTAATCTTAGAACGCATTTTACAACAGCACAGGAAATTTTAAAGAATCAACGTCCACATTATCATTCTTTCAAATATTCAAGACATCAAGAAGTTTTTGAAGAAGATAAAGAAAAAAAGGTGGTGTTTTGCGAGTTAGTTATGGAAATAGTAAATAATAATGGGAACTTCATACTGCAAATATTATTTAGTGATTAATGTACGTTTTCATTAAATGCCGAACCAAATTTTCCGAAACTAAAATAAAAGTTTTCAACACTGGAGTGCGTTCAGAATCTTTACCTCCGAGAGCGTTTTGGGCGTGTAATCGCGTCATCTCACTCACGATTTTTAACATATTTTGCGTCTCGCTCATCGGTTTTAAAAGTCTTGTATTTACATTATTTCCATGACAACAGACACACTTTTCATATCCCACTTGTAAGTAGGGCGCTTAGAGTGCGCCCATTATCATGGAAATCGCGTTAACGCAAGTCGTTTTAAAACGGATAATAAAGATTCTGAACGCACTCCTGAAATGTTGTGTCATTTTTATTGTAAAAGTCAAATATTTCACAGCCAGTGGTACTTTTTTTTAATTCTTTTTTGCCTTTTATTTCAGTACCAGTACCTTTATCCTTATTTTTATTTTATTTTTTCCAATTAAGCTATCCAAGAAATATAGGTACACCACCCTTGTGACACTTGACCACATTTGGCCAAACAATTTTAATTTTCTTGTTTATCTTTTTATCAAATCGTTCAATTTCCTGGATAGGTAATTCACTAATGTCCGATTTCTTTACCGCCTCATCCTAAGTTTAAATTTATCTGTCGGTTAGAATGTGACACAAGTTTGTGTACAGCCAACTGTACGTCAAATGCCAACTGACAGATAAATTAACCTTAGGATAAACACAGTGCAGAAATCGGCCATAAACAAAGCCAGAAACCAAAGTGACAATTTTGTTGTCTTTCCAGGCAATTGTAGAAACATCGGTACCATTAGCGTTCGCAACGTAGGGAAAGTTGGGTGAGAGCCTGCGGGTAATAAGAGCCAGCCTGGTTTAGGTATAACCAACAAGCGGAAAAAAATGAAATTTGGTGAAGCAGCACCCCTTACGTCTAGGACCCATAGAATATCCATTTATCGCAAAAGACAATGCGAAGATAACAGTGACCACTTGTTTCAAGACTGTTTCTCGTATTTTTTAATCGAGAAAGTAAATAGTCAGATACTATTTTTTGGATAATGTTTTGATTTCATATCACTAGGTTGTTAATATATTGTTTCTAATAATTAGTTTCTCGTTTATCTATGCTTTTTTTCTAATTTTCAAACCTAAAATATTAATGCTATCTGGGGTAATGAGAGCCAAGTTATTATTACCCACAGGTGACTCTTGAAATCACACCAGATTGATAGAATATCTTCCACTGGGCAATATCTGTTTTTGAAGCGCTGTTTTCGTTCGATTTATAGCAGGTGATCTGTTTTTCATCGCCTGTTATCATATCGATTCTTCAAATTAAAAAAAAAAATAATAATCATAGACATCGACTTATTTAAGTTCATGTGATTCCCAAATATCGAGCTTACTAACGTATCCAAGTAGTTTTAAACGGTTTGCTACGTATTAAGTTTCTCAGCAAGCTCTTATGTCGTTAAACTCCGATTGGATTCGATTAATGCCCTTATTTTGTCGTCATCGTCTTCGATTAGCCTTCCTAAGTGTGGTATGTCCTTAACATTAAATCTTCCGACATTAATTTAGTGTACTAATTCTGACAGTGCTGTTATTTTAAGACATCCCATAACTTTTTTATGAGTTTGTACAGCGAAGTTTTCCCATTTTTTTAACAGAAACGCCAAGCAAATCATTGGTATCAAAACCACGCTGTTTCTTTCTTGTACAAGATTTGGTTCAATTTCTACAATAAATATTTGGAACAAGAAATTTTTGGACTGCAGTTATGGTTTAGGGATGAGATAGAACGCGTTCTATTTTTTCAGATAGTTTTTGATTCTATTTACTTGTTGATACTATTTACGGTAGTTATCATTTGTTCAAGAAATTAAAACGAATCTAGTAAAAGGACACAGGGTAGTGTAAACCGGATCTTAAACAAGCTGTCAAGTTACATACTGACTTTACAATTTAAAGTGGAATATGTTTAGAAAAAAATGCAATTAATTTTTGGCAACCGTAAAGACTGTTTTCAAGTAGTTTCTTTTTTTTTACTCCCACATTACGTGTGTGATATATCTACGGCAACATATAAATAATGCAGCTGTGTAGCCTTGATCGTGTTTACCACTATTATACTTATGTGTGTATGTGTACACAACAGTAATTGTCATCTTCCTAAAGCAGTCTTGTGATGTTCACATGTATAAAATAAGTATAGATAAAGTTTGTACTTATTAATCAATAAAGTTATGATATATTTATATTATTGAAATATTCTTTTGTGATTTCGTGGTTCAATTGCGGCTTGTAGTTAATCTACTTCTCAAACTAACCGTTTAAAACCTGAGTAATTTAAATTGTAATCCTTCTCTCTGAAGCTAGCTTGGCATTTTCGGATAAATCCAATTTTTCCAGTCGCATTTCGAGCCGATAAAACCAATGCCATTATGCGCGTTTGTAAGCAATATCGGTTCAGCTATCTCGCTGGTGGCATTTCAAAAGCAAGGCGGCATTAATCCATTCCAACGGGCATTGTGGCCGATTCACGCTGTCAGTTTCGCCCAGAAGGAAGAAAGAGGAAATTTAATTTCATATCGATGCGTCGCGTCGCGCAGGAGATGATTTATTGGGAGTGAAACTTTTACCTTCGGCCGGCTAGTTTATTTCGTTTGGGGGAGGAATAAAGGGGCGCCTCCGCCAATATTTGATGTGATGCCATCGATGTAATGAAATTCCAAAGTTGGAGTTAACGATCGACTGCAATGCCGCCGAGAACTTTAGCGGACGTCTCTCACAACATCTATTGTTTATAGCAGGGACAATGTCTGTATTTAATTTCTAAGAGTTTATCCAACGCCGATTTTATTAACGTCAATTTTTCAGACTTTGTTTCAGAGATGCATGCAATATAATATACTTGAAAGACCTATCTATTTTTTTCTAAACATGAGAAACCAAAGTCATTCTTTAATATTGAAGACAAAGTGGACGAAGAGGCGAAACACATTCTCCCTTGCTCCTACTAAAAAATATATAATTCGATTAATTTCTATGCGATTTCATGTCCTGTAATTCAAAGAAAAAACCAATCGTTTGGTTAACATTCCGTAATTCTGATGTGATACTCAATTATTAAAAACGTTTCGTGTTAACGAAAGAATAAATTCCACCTTGACCTATCAAAGTTTCTAAGGCCTGTTAATTATTAATTAATTAAGCAGAATAGAAAATAGCTCGCTCGATTACCGCCCGGGGTGCACGTGCGTGTACTGGATGAACGTAACTCGATTAGAATTAAGAAACGACTTAATTACTCGCTGGTAATTGGCTGCGATGACCTAATCAATGCGGACTTAATTACACAACGTCCTTACGTGGAGGACATTCGTCTTCACAGTCTTCGCAGGCCCGCCTTCCATCTAGGCCAAAGATTTCCAATAAATTAAAGATTCACCGCCACTCTAATTATCTAACTATTATCGGGACAACCAACGCCTGCGGTTCAAAGTGGACGGATTGAAGCGATGTTTTGCTGACCTTTGCTTGAAAATCAAACGAGCGCTGCAATTGAGGGATGATATAGAAGCCCTATTAAATTCACCATTTTTTTTTCACAAAATGTCGCTGTAATATTCCCTTTATCGAGATATAAAATGCGTGGTGGAACGCGTTCATAATTGAGGATTAATTTTTGTTGAGAGCGTGGTCTTCCTCTTTTAATTTTTTTTATTGTGCCTTTGTAAAGGTCGTCGACAACGACGTCCTTCACATTAAAAATTAACGATCAGCATTTCTTCTTGCAGTTTCTATGGTGACTGTTTATACAGGGCTACAACTAATTAATGTGATCTCGTAAACTGTAGGAGGTACTAAGAATAGTAAAGAAATAATAAATCAAAGAACGTGATTTTGTGTTACTAACTTCAAGTAGTTGACAACTCTTAATTAATGCATTTCAAAATGAACTGCAACTATTAATAGCTATAACATTACTGATACAGCAATAATAATTTCATTTTAATACATAACCAATGAAACACGTTCAAATTTAGGTTTTGTCAAAAAATACATCGTCTATTGCGGCCTTAAGATTCTAATTCTTCAATTAATTCTTGTAGTTTGTTATCTCTTTCTATATCAGTTGGTTTATGGTGACCCCATGTCAGAATATGAATTTTGTCATCCAGAATTTAACGGTTTTTCAATTCTGTGTACTCGTATACCATATGAAAATCTGAATGAAACAGGGCGATTCTTGAAATACTGACGAAAGAAGACTTCCTGGAACATCGGAAAACTGTTAAAAAAAATTCTAATTCATAACAATTATAAATAATTAATTAAAAATGTATCCGAAATGTTAGGTCTGTTCGCGAGTTCTGACTAATTCCGAACCGTTCAAAACATGCACTCATCAGAGTTGTACTTTAAAGGAGGTGTCAAAATAATTCACTACCCCGAAGGCCAACTGATTCCAACTGTTCTGAACTGGTCAGAACCTGCGGTTCGAACAAACCTGTTGTTACATTTTATTTTCGACTTAGATAATACCGTTAGCTATACTTCCCTTTTGCACTACCTGCAGGGAGGATTGCATATCCTTGTTTTGATTTCGTCGCTCGGTTACAAAAATTTCCCAGCGTCCGTAGCAGTAAAGAGACGCTTGGTCCAACATTGATTGACTGGTTGTTCGTCGAACCGTACGTGCGAGTTTTGTTTGTCGTCCCTCAACGGTGGCCATTTTTGAAGCTTTCTGAATTTCATGTTACCTGAATTTGCGGTGTAACTACAGGTCATCCTTCGGGGTTTTGGAGTTGTGGAGACGTTGTTTATTTTTTCGAAGCAAGAATTGACTCGGCTGAAGCCGGATTTTGTAGCTTTACGGACATCTCGCACTCGTACGACTTCATCGCATTTCGTCAAGAAAACCAGCTTTCATCGGGGTTTCCTCTTTTGCTTTGGTTGGACCCCTCTCCGTTCTACCGCCGATTATATTTCTGCGTTTCATATTTGTAACTGCCTTGTTCCATGCGGCCCCATCGAACTCGCCAATGAACGCATCGAAGGACGGGCGAAAGTAACTTCACCGGCCTAAGAGGACTTCGCGGCTGACAGGCATCGCAATTTTAAGGTCGGAACAAACTAAATTATTTCTTTATTTTGTTTTAACAAGGACACTTTTTCTTTGTTTTGAATGCTGCAATATTCAAATATTACTGTCATTTTCGTTGAATTAATGGTCACATATTTATTGTTATTTTTACTGAATTATTAGTCACGTATTTGCTGAAATTGTTACTGAATTAAATACACGTATTTACTGTTATTTTCAATGAAATTCACGGACTTTGTAAACGCTAGCGAAAATGCCTAATCGCGAACGGTAAATTTTCGGTTTGTAACTTTATATTTTTGAAAACGTTTTGCGTCAAGTTGTGACATTTTGTGACATTGATTTAAATATTTTGGGATGTACAATACACGACTTTCAACCCTCTTATCTTCGCTTCGGTGTTTCATTTCAGATATGCCCTTCCTCTTATAGCGGTTGCTCTCTTAACTGTGGAACGACATTTCGACCGTCCCTTCCAACGTGGAACTGTTACTATTTCGATATCCTATTTCACCTTGGGTGTAGCTTGGGTCACCTTCAATCGCTGGTGGCGCCCTTTTCCGAAAACAACGTTTGTGGTCAGGGTCCCCATTTTGGTCCACAACCGTCTCCACTGAGCTCGGGCACAAAAGGTTTGACCCAGGTAATGTTAACTCCACGGTGTGCAGCAACTGAATATCTGGTCAGCCATTAATAAAGATGAAGTTATTCGCCAGATAAGTTTAACGGGAAGAAGAAAAGATCGGCTCTTAAAATTAAAAAAAAAAAAACATTAGGAATTCTTAACACGAGGATTTGAATTGTTTTCGTATTGTAGTGTTTTATTTATTTACCTGTCAAAGCAGGTGTTCAAAATTGTTATCCTTATTTTATACAATTTGCGCGGAATAATTTACTTGAGATGATTTGCATGTATTTGTCAAGTACATTTTGGTGTTCGTATTTTAGCTGATCGCGTCAATTCCGTCTAAAGGTCAAGTTCGCACCGGACGCCACGCCGTAGCAATCATAAACTATAAAACACTTTTATGACAGTATTTATTTCGTTCATCCGCTGTCTTTGTTCACCAGGGACGTTTCTTATTTTACATACATACATACATTTTTCCCATGCTCATTGATGTTTATTCTTTCACCATCTTTTCTTTGTGGGTCTATTCAAGGATCACCCTGTTTAGGCGTAGATAATACTTAACCCATTTTTACTGAAGGAAAGTAGCGATGTTACTTGTCATGATTTAATCTTTTCTCTAAGTTGCAAATTGCTAATACATTTTTTCTTTCAGGAAACAATTAGAAGAAAATATTCCAGGACATGACTGCATGGGTAAGTGAAACAAATTCTTTTAAAATCTCCGTCCTCTTCGGTTGGTGGCACTTGAAAATTTCAAAGGATCTCGTGAGCCTTAATCGCACATCAAGGAAATTGCGGTTTTGTCCTGGATCCCGACACTAGTATGCGTCTGCGCTAAAAATTAATTGAGCCGGCGAACGTGAAAAATTCCTAATTAATTAAACTTCTTTGAACAGTGGATTTTCCAGACACTAGGGCACTAATTGAACAGGGAATTTTGTAAGAATTAAGCGGACGTAAATTTTAGATGAATTACATTTTTAAAGTGTCATTATTTAAAAACTGTTATAATTTTGTTATTAAAATAGAAAAATAATTTCCAGATTTTGATGATTTCTTTAAAATTTATCTGTCAAAGTGAAATTTTTCAAAAATGATATATTTCTCCATTACTCTACTGCTTTCAACTCACAAACTATTTCTCTCAGCACTTTTTCTTCAGATTTTCAATGTTTTCGATTTAATGCCTCAGCTTAATCTAACCTAATAATCGTTGTTATGGGCTTAAGCTTCAGCTTCAGCTTAAATGGCATTATAAAATTGGGCCTTAGGGTTTTCTGTAGAACATCGGCCTTGTAATGACGATGTTTTAGGAGACATTTTTCGCAGTACTTCGTCTTTGACTTGGAGAAGTAAAAGGGCCGGTCGGCTGGTGGTGACCTGGGTAGCAAACACTTTCTTGGGTCCTTTTTTGGACTGAACGTGTAGTTTGAAAGTCTTAAACATTCCATCTTTTGGTTTTTCATTCCTGCAATTTGTTTTTTTTCAATGGTTTGAGGTACTTTGGGATTCGATCCAAGATTTGATAATTTAAGTACTTTTCAAGTGTTATCATTCATCATTTTCTTAATATGAGTGAATCAAGACCATCAACCTAATCTTTTGCGTATAAAATAAACAATAAATGGAATAAGGAAATGGAGAGCAAAGAATCTCGAAATATTTTCTTTATATAGCTATGACCATTTTTTTGTTTAAATAATAATGCCAGGGGATGGGATTATAAACATCACTTATTAATATGGTTTCTTTCTGCTCCTTGCAGAACTGAAAGGGTGTTACCTACCTGAAGGCTGCAAAATGTGGGAGGGCAAACTAAGATCGTCCCAAACGACGGCTAACTCAATGGGACGGGCGACGTCATACGTAACCCCAAAGTAAAAGGACAGTAAATCAAAGTCGCCAATCATTGCACGCTTGCCTTTCTTAGTGCAACGGTTATGCATGTAACAAAACTGAAACACTGCAGGACTAAATTAAACGAACGATAAACATAAACAACGTAGATCGACAAATTATGTTAAAACGCGAAGCACGGATCCGCTTTTTGTTTACAAAAATTACCAAATAAATTTGCAAACCGCACATCAAGGCAACGTCTCAATCAACTATTCGGTACATCCCGTTTAGTTACCAAGGAGTTGTAAAAAATAACATAAGTTGTTAATGAGTTATGAGATTGAAAATATAAGACAAATCTTTAACTTTCTTGTAATTCTTTGAGTGGCTCTTATTGAACTAAGTGCCCTCCATAAACGGCACAATATTGGCGCAGTCAGATAGTGTTTAAACTAACACATTAGAAATTAAAAACATTATTATGGAAGGAGAGAGAAGTCCTGAGGAAACTCTTGATCCAATTAAAATTATTACGCAACTACTGAAGGAGCAGGCTGAAGAACATAAGGCATTTATAAATCTTTTGAAGAGAAACGCCACAGAAATGATCTCACCAAGTCTAACTGTTCCCGTATGCGTGACAAACCGTCATTCAATGCTTCACAAGACCGTTGGGAATCGTATCTTTCTCGAACGACTCAGCATTTTGAAGCCAATGAAATTACAGATGGCAAAACGAAAAGAGCATACTTTTTGTCGTGGTTAGGGAAAGAAGCTTACGATATTCTCGCGAAGAAACTGGGTCCACACGAGCCACAAAAGCGAAATTTCTCAGAGCTATGCGATATTTTGACACAACTTTATAAAAAATCAGTACACGTGCTGAATAGCACGTGTACGTTCAAGGTACAAATTTCATCAGCGTCGAAAGAAGCGTGGTCAATCATATACCGATTGGATAACAGAACTCGTAGGTTTGGCACAAAACTGTAAATTTGTTTGTGAAAATACCGGTTGTCGTTGATCAAATGATACTTGACATTCTCGTCATTCATACGCTGGATGACAGGGTACGGACACAAGCACTTCAGTTTTTGGATCCGTCGTTTGAAGAAGTTTGTTCGATTGCTAAAAATTACGAAGCGACCATGGAAAATCGAAGAACCACAAGTGGTGAAGAAATACATGCTGACAGAAATACATGCTATGACAGACACCTACAAAACCAAATTATGAATGAATTTGATGAATTTTTAGGTGGCTCTTCTGTTGCTGAACCTACATGCACTCCCCAAACCACTTGTACAGAAGTCGAGTCAACTTCTTCACATACTTCACATACAGGAACCATCAACGGAACCTGCCCTTAATCAAAATGAAAGAAAGTCCTCATCTGTGTTAGAAACTGATTCGCAAAATGAAGATACTACAAGTGGCTCGACATCATCAAATAATAGGTTTCCATCACAACGTTCACGTGTGCCTGTACGACGATCAGCGAGAGAACGTCATGTACCACACAGGTTTATACATGGTTAGGCATAAAAATTAAAGAGGAAGGGATGCAGATCAAGACTGCAGGCGTTTAGTTACTAAGGAGTTGTAAAAAATAACGTAAGTTGTTAATGAGTTACGAGATTGAAAATATAAGACAAATCTTTAACTTTCTTGTAATAATTCTTTGAGTGGTTTTTATTGAACTAAGTGCCCTCCATAAACGGCACAATAAATTCTTACAAAGAAAATAAAAGAATCCAGCCTTATGTTGCCTACGCATACGTCCAACTTTATTTCCGTTTACACACGTCCGGGTGTTACGGTCAAGGGCCATGTGAAGCCTTCTTAGCTTGCGTCCACGTCATAGAACTGATTGGCAGAACTGTGTCCGGTCGGCCGATAAACCTCAGGGTAAACCCCAAATAAAAGCGTAATTAAAAGAACGAAAAACAACTCAAACCACGCACAGAATTCGTTTGCCATAAATACCTGATTTATTTGTGGTGATCAGGCTTCGAAAAGCAATAAAAGATGCGTGTCTTTCACGTAGAGTGCTTCTTATCAAATCGCGGAGTAAATCTCCGTACGTTTCCCTTTCAAGTACACACACTTAAAGGAACAACACAAAAATGGCCGCAGCCAGAAATAACGCAAATACACTTCAGTACGAAGTGAGTAATCTAGGGAGGAAAAGAAGTCATATGCCTCGAACTGACCAATCGCAAAATTCCTGAAAAAATCGATAATAACGACTCGCTTGGCCATAAGCATTGCCTAAACGAAAACGTCGTTTTTATCGGCCATCTTGAGAACTTTCTAGATTCTAACGGACTTTTATGCGTAACGGAATTTTACACTGTAGCAAGGGTTCGGATCTGGATTTAGTTTTCTATAAGAATCCTGTGTATCCTTATAATCGTTGGCTATTTTTTTTTTTTCAATTAAAATGTTGCCAGGTAATGTTATCAGAGGATGGAGTTACCATAAATATTCTTGCTTCTCTTTAGGTTTTTCTTTTGCGCTCTCTATTTCGTTTTCCTGACCATTGCAGGGCTGAGAGTAAACGTCTTAACTGCTTGGCGCAGCGCCGCGCCACTTTCTATTTAACAATGTGGAACATATTATTTATCAGGTCTTTCTTTTGGCAACGGCGAATCTAGACACAGTAGCTCCCAGTAGAAATAGAAACTCTGGGAAAAGATGTCCTCGAATGTCCAGTTCGTGCTTCGCATGCATAAAAACCATCCTCCGGTTGGATGTTAGCAAACCTTACCTTCGAACGTACGTTCTCAGAATCATTGATGCAAGACATTGCGCCCGAGGACACTTCTACACCAAGTCATGATCTTTCTTGGAAATTACAATGCAGTTATTCAGCTAGTTGTTTACCAACATCGTCTATTAGTGTTGTTATGTTCCCTGGTAATGTACTGCTGGTGCACGCTACAACACCTTTCACGACGAGTGTCTAGGTTAACGCCAGCCTCCTATACTTCGTTAAGTCCAGGTTAAACTACAGCTATTTGAAGGCAGATATTTAACAGTAAACCCTTATCAAAGTCTACTTCATTTGATGAAGAAACGAACGGATGGTTACCCCCAAAATAACAATTACCATAAAGACTATGAAGTACAGAATATTCCGGTCATAATCAGAGCGCCATGTTTCAAATTTGAAGCAAACAGAGGCTCCCTCGATTTTTATTACCTTCTAAATAAACATTACGTCGGATTAGTTGAGAATTACGGCCGACGTAAAGCGCGGCCGATTGTTTTTCCAACATCGACGGAGTGTTAATAAATCGAGGTATAAATAACCGAGTGCCGAATTGTATCAGTTGTGTTCGTATCGAACTCGATCAAACGAATTCAGCCCGTTTCTTTTGTACGCCGGCGGGCATCGTATCTGTTATTAAAATCTGGGGCCGATTCATTTGAAATGGTAATGGATTGTTCCAAATCCGCGCGTGGACTCATAAAGGCTCCACATATTTATGTATGTATGTATGTATGTTGGGATCGATCAACTATTTTACACGCACTATCATCATTGGAAATTTATAATTTTTTCTCTTACTTCCTCCTCCTACTTCCTTCCTTCCTTCCTTCAAATTGGTTTACAAGTTGTATAAGTGACTTACTTGTATAGTTAGGAAATCTGGTGGCCATTTTTTTTTGTCTTAGTAATTGGACGTCCGCATTTCTTTTTCCTACAGATTTCATCTCGTGAGATTAAAACTCGTCTGGAATTCGTTGTCCTGAGTTTCCATTTCGCGAGGAAGAGATTACTGGTGACAGCAACGTAGCTCACGTCCGCTCGCGGGGTGGAAACGATATTTCCTTTGTTATTGAATTTGCCTGCGGATTGTCGTGCGGGGGCTGAGTGACATTATTAGACAAATTCAGTCTCTTTGTGTGCACACCGTGGTTCGTATACTTTCCTGTTTCCTCGATATACAAATGCAGTGGAATACACTAACTGTAACCGATCCTATTCTGTGCGGTTAACAGAAGACGGAGCCAATTTATTTTCCCGGAATTTATGTATTTTCTCGATCCCGTCTGGTGGAACTCATAAATTCCAGAATCCTCCCGTAATTTATTTGTGGGGAATGTTGCGTGTTTTTCTTCAATTGACAACTACTAACATTGTTACATATTTATTCAACTTTTGTGACTTGCGATCTTTTAATTTTACGCAATGATACAAATATTCTACCACAACATTTAAGAATCATCATTATTTTAATAAATACGAACATTCGTTTCTCGGGTTTTATTTTCTTTGCTTTCACAAGTTTTTCTCTTTGCTTTGATAAGCCGAATATTTTTCCTTGTAGAGGCTTATGACGGTACTAATTTGAAGTAACTCAGAACTCCGAGGAAATCTTCTCAATAAGTATTATATTGAATACATGTATCGTTCGAGAAAGCAATTCTTCTCCTTTAAATTTCAAACTTCAAATAATGAAGTTATTCTGCGCACGAGCCTCGTTTCGAAAATATTTATTTATTTTCTTGCAACAAGTTTCTGAGGTTTCAAAGCGAGATTAGTCAATATAACGAGCAATACGCTCTCTCCTTTAGTTGCCTTTGTTGGGGAACATGAAAGGCAAAGAAAAATCAAACCAAAAGAAAATGTTTCTTAACGTTATGTTTTTGAATTTTTAATAAAAGGGGATTGCAATGAATTGATTGCAAAAAAACAGATCAACCAGCATTATCTTATAATATGATTAAACAAAATGAGTATTAAAATGACTAAACTAACGAAATTAATTAACTAATTTACCTAATTAATTACGGACCTCATAGTTTATTGTTTTGATCCCCTTGTTGCATAGTGACTGTGTACTAGGGGATGAAGCTAGGGCTTAACAATAAAATGTGTTCCATTTGAATTAGATTTGTCAAATAATAAAATTCCCAATTATAAAAACAAAGATATGTGTATAATATCAAAAATAAAGATTCAGATTATTTATTATCCAAGTTATTTATTTGAGCCGAAAAAGCCACAATCAAAACCAGTGAAAAATGGAAGAAATTTCACTGCCGATTGAAAGAAATGGTCCCGTGGCAAGGCCTCCTCGATCTCCAGATTTAACGCCATCCAATCATCAGGGTTTTATGCATTTGTTTATTCAAAGCAAAATCTTTTAAGAGAAAAGCCACTTCACTAGGAGGTCTCTAGAAAATATTAAAAGAAGAGTTGTCAATGTACATCACCTAATCATTTTTAAAATGAAGACGTTGAAAAATGGTGTCGGACAGTAACTAAACTTTATAGAGAACATTTTGAATTATTTTGAACATACAGGGTGTGAATTATAAAAACTGAAACATCAGACGTATATTTAATTGAAGTGCTGAGAAGAAAAGGTAATAAAGCACTAATTAGTTATTTAGGGTGGAGTTCGATATCGAAAGGCAATGTTTTATGATTCATTTTTATTAATTACATTTGTAAACATACATTATTCACAATAAATGAATTTTAGAAATTTACTTACTTACTACTTTCTAATACACCTTTTAAATGAAACGTATTTTATTTTTATTTTAACCTAATGAACATTTTTATCATTTTTTCTTCTAATTTTTTAAATAATTCTTGCAGTTCTTTTTTACCTCTTTCTTTTTATGGTGACCCCATGTCAGAGTATGGATTTTGTCATCCAGAATATAACGTTTACCATCTTTCGATGATAATGCAATTTTATTTTTCAATTGAATATGAACCAGTTTTTTATCAGATTGTTATTAAAGAAGCGACAGCAGTAATAACTAGGATGTATCAAATCACATGTACAGGCGCAAGCAAAAAAAAAACGGTAGTCAGCGTCATTTTTAACACAGTGACAAATTCTGTTGTGAAATGATCACAACTGTCATAAGTTTTATACAGCGATATGTCATGTGGTTTATTAGTTAAAATTTAACAAACTCGACAAGGAGATTTAATTTTAATTTCATAACATTTTTGACGACCAATTTAGTTTGTTCTCGACTGTACGTTAAAAACATTTTAGTTTCAAGACTTGGTTTTTTTATGTTGTTCTCATAACATTTACATATCAAATTTGGTTTTTTCAACCAACATAAATCGCCGGCAATAAACGTCTCGACTTCTTGATGTTCCGCCGTCTTTTGTGCGGGTATCAGGGCAAATAAAACTACTTTCAATGCCTCCGCGATCGTTGTTTTAAAAGACTAAACTAAAAATAGTCACCCGTCGATACATTTCAATAACGAAGGGGCCAGATGTGTGTGTCATGCAACGACATTTAATATCGACCGGTCCTCAGGGCGGAAAAAATTCCGAATAATTTATGCCTGCTGTTATGTGCTTAGTTGATCGACTTTAATTAACGACGTTTAAATGTCGTTCGTAATTCCAGTTGGCATTAATTATTTCGATAAGTCAGTTTTCATTAGTAGCGTAGGGGTATATTGATATGTAGGTACATTTCTTGAATATTTCAAAAACTAATGTGCTCACCATCGAAACAAAAGTCAGGGACTATTACATCGCCCTTAAAAGCAGATGCTTTAATTTTCTCATTCAGGCCTCCAATTTTGAACAATTTAGATTAGCTGGTAAATGAGGGTCTTATTTATAACTATAAGATCAAAATCAGTTTCCCTCCCCCATACGATTATACATCCCTCCCCTGACAATATACTTGACGGAAAGACATTCTTAGTAAAGTGTGATGATGTCCGTACCTCTTTGTCATCCATACTGTCTGGTGTTCCGCAAGGTAGCGTACTTGGACCCACTTTGTATCTATGGTTTACCGTTAACCTACTTACTTCAAAAATCTCGATGATACAGCAATAAGGGTTCTACGTAACGACCAAAATGTAGCATCCTACTTTTTACAAAATCAGCTCTACAAGACTGAGAAGTTGTTGAAAATATGGCGCATCAAAGGCCAAGGTTGGCCAAGTGGATACATGTAACCTTAACCCTAAAATAGAAGACCTGTCCACCAAGGATTTTAAATAATAAATGCAAACCGAAAAAAAGAGGAAAAATACTAGGTTTTCATTTGGACAGACAATTCAATCAAATCCTCGATCAAACCTATGTGAAGCTACGGCATTCAGTTATTGGGCACAGCAAGCAACTTCAACTTTAATACTCCATGGTACATTCCAAACCGCGTCATTCGTCGTGACTTCAGTATGATACCATATGGATCGTCTTGATGATAATCTCAACCCCCTGGAAGTGGATTTACTCATTACCCCTGGAATTAAAAGACTTACTTCAATGCTTGTAAGTGTTGCGTAAGTTTTTCTTATGATAAGTTCCATATAGTCAAGAATTTATGCCCGCTAAGTTAGTGAATATTTTTGCATGAGGCATTTGTTTTTGTTGTAACGGACGAGGGTTGAAAAGGAAATGATTAAAGAAACTATTTAATTTAAAGAAACCTATACTTTCAAGATTATCAATTTCACAAGGATTCGTCGGGATAATTTTTTTTTACTACTAGTTGCCGTGACGAGAGTGAGAAAGAGATTAAATTTCTGCATTTAACATTTCTTCTCTTTTTTACCCTTTTGCCAAATCCTTTTATTCAAATAATGCAAGACCCTAGCGGACATTCCTTTGTTTGTAGGTTCCTGATTTAAGTTTTATAAAGAAGCCAGGAATCCCTCTCATTGTCCTTTTTCCTTAACATGAAACGTGCCCCTTGCCGTGCCGTTGCATATAATTTCAGGATCGGCTAAATTTTCATCTCTTCTTCTCTCTTGTCTAAGTGCTTATTTGAGCTTATTTTCGTTCTCTATTTTTTTTAATAAGTAACAAATTCAGCTTAGACAATAAAATATTAAACTTTCATTTAAGAAATACAGGGCGTTTGGGATATAAGGTAACAAACTTTTTTGGCATGCAGAAATAGACGAAATAAAACTTTCCTTCCAGTAATTTTTTTGGTATATCTTTCAATTTGAAGAGCCATTGTTTGTGATCTATTGGAATTTCAGAATGTAGTAGCAGCAGCTAAGCACTTTTGTTTTCTAATCTTTTAAAAATTGTAGTGACTTTGACGTTTAATGTCGAAGACGTTAGTTCACGCTTCAAAACGTGTCAAAAAAATTTTCTTTAAACATCAAAGTCATGTCTAACTTGAAAATCCAGTAGATCAGATCACAAACAGTGGCTCCTAAAATTGAACAAAATATTATTGGAAAATGGTAAGACATACGAAAAAAATTTACTGGAAGAAAAGTTGTATTTCGTCTACACAAAAGGTTTGATACCTTATAGCCAAAACATTCTGTATATTCAGACAAAGCAAATTTATTAAAACAAAATTATATCTTAATGGAGAGTCAATTGCAATGATTTCAATGTAGTGATTATTCGAATCAGTATTGATAGAATCATTTTATTAGGAAATAATTCAAAATACAATAACAAAAGTACAAACAATACAATCAAAATTAATTTAAAGAGAGAAGAAACGATATTCTGTACATTTAAAGCTCCTGTTAGTTTGTGATATTTCTCTATGCAAATGAACTATTTTTCGGCTCACCGAACGTTGAATCTGTAATTTAAAATTCTGGGACACTGGGACGGACACTTTTAATTTCGAAAACGACTCGATTTGGACTTACTTAAATGTACTAAAACCAAATCGAAAACACTCGCGAGAAGATTTTTTTCTTTCTTTGCGAATTAAAATGACACTAAGGAATTTTTTTTACGAAACCGAACTATAGAAAGATCGTGACGCAGAAAGGGTGCCCTCTGTTAAAAATTGAGCGCGGAAACTCACCTGACAGGAACTAAAATGAGAACTCCGTCAGGAACTGACAATTCTTTGAGATTTGAAATATTTACTCTTTTAAAGGGTATTATGACATCCGAACCAATCAAATTTATATATTTTTATCCCTTTCGAATGGGCATAAATGACCTTCAAATGGCATGCGGTTATTCATTCCTTATGTTTCTTTTGGTACGCCCACGCAAGTCGAATGCACTTGTTGTTGTTGTTGTAATTTCATTCAATAAAACAGTGGCGTGAAAAGAGTACAATACCTACACATATTTTACAAAAATAAATGAAAAATAACTTGTGTCGTTACATAAAAAAAAGTATTAAAAGAAAAAAGAGAAGGTAATCGCCTTGACATATTTTTGAGAGATTTTCTGTTAGTACATTGTTTAATTTCGTGTGGCAAATTAGTAAAGAAATTTATTAAAGAAGTTAGGTAAGATTTGTAGTAGGGAGAACATTTGGGTTGTTCATGTCTAAATTTGTATTAAGGGACATGACGCTGGGGGTGTCCCTTTGTCTCACTTTTGCATGCACAGAAACGCATTCACTCTCCCTCACACTTCTGCTCAGAGCTTGCTCCGAGCGTAATGTCGAACGCACCCTGTATCTGGTATTTTAAGAGTGAAAATGTGAATTTAAACTGAAACTATTTAAATTATCAAAAAGAAGTAACACACTGTTGTAAATAAATAAATTCGCAAAAGTCACACAAAATCTACACAAAACCAAACAGTAGGTAATAAGTGGAACAGAGGAAATAAGCAAAATATATTTTCCTTATTGTTGGTTGATTGCACAAATTTTTAAAATTACTTAAACAAAAAAAAGTGCTTTACTAAGTTTTGTTTTTAAATACCGCTTAGTCGCATCATCGCACGGCGCGACTAAAGGCCAGTTGTATAAAACGTAGTTAACCACACGATCAAGTTAATTGTGTGGTTAAGTAATATCATTGGAGGAAAGTTTAAGTTTTCAGCAATGATACTGATGACTGGCCTTAAGCGGTATGTTTGCAATTACGCGCTTTCGTTGCGTAAGACATGTTGGTCATCGAGATTCCAGTGGAGTTCTCAACTTGACAGATTCATTTATTTGTTTGCTAGAAAAGTACAGGGCTGCAATTGATCCTTGTGGTACTTCATGTGTTATTTATCGTCTACCTGAAAGGTAGTGCTTTATCTCATCTGAACTCAGTGGATGTATGATTTCATTTCTATCTTTTAAATATGATATAAATAATTGTAAATCCCATATTGTTCCACTTTAGATAATAAAAAATCGTGGCTGATTAGGTCAAAAGCTTTTGACAGATCAAAATTTATCGAGGTAACATAATTTCTTTCGTCCACTTACTGACACCAGCGTTTTCCTCAAGGTTTGCAGATGTGTCGTGTTTCTCGAATCATGTTAGCCACGATAAGAGTAAATTTTCTTAGAACTGCTTACTCTAACTAATAAGGCTTTGATTGTTCGAGTTACTTTTCAATTCATTTCGCAATGATACCACATCCTCTCGGAACTTGAGTGACTAATAAGCAGATTTAACAGCGGACGAACTGACTGTTAGAAAAGTTTTTGTGGAATTTTTTTGCGTTTTATAACAATAAACCTTTTTATACACAAAAATTTATTTCCATTTTTATTTTCGCAATCATTCGTGAGATTTGAATTTGATTTGTAATTCTAATTTTTGGAGGAAAAGATAGGGATATTTAGGACCAATTTAGGGGGTTTTCTACTAACATCTAGAGGGGGAAAGTTCAGAGACGAGTTGACAGCACTTCATATTGTTTTTTTTTTCTAAGAAATTTCTTCCACTATCTACAAATTAATTTTTTGCAGGGTTTTCTTTTGAAAACCAAAACTTTCCTATAATAAATATGAATAACCAAAAGAATAGAAGACAAATGAAGAACGACTGGTCTCCCTTCAAATCAAAACAAAAGAAAAGAAAATTCTAAATAGTTTAGGTCGCGACATCTTGCGACCGATTTTTTGGTTCGGTTTCATTGCTGTGGAGTTCTTGAGCTACGCTTCTGCTGACGAGGCTTCAAATTGGACCAAAACAGAGGATGCTCGAGGAATCCATTGCAATCAAAACTGACTAGTAACAAAATTTTTGAAAATTATAAAGATGCAAGTTGTAGAGAAAAGGAAAAAACATAATTGCCGTTTAGAATGAAAGTGAAAAACAAAAAAAGGAGGAAAAGCATTTGGGGTTTTCCCTTATCTACTATAAACAGAAAATTAAAATTTATAAAAACGCCCGTTATCAAAAAAATTAACTTAACTTTTGCTTTGTTTTATTTTTTCAGGAATTCTTTTTTGAAAACCCAAACTATTAAATGTAAGCGATCAACAGAATGGAAAACAAATGAAAAACGACTGAACTTAGATATAAAAGATATAAAAAAAAAGATATCAAGGGCGTCATCTCAGAAAGGCGTAAGTGCCATTATAATCCTATGCTGATACGCCCTTCTAATATGACGCCCTCGATATGTAATTGACTTTTACAATGAATGTGAACAATCAAAAAAAGAAGACGAAAAACAATTGATTTTTCCCTTACTTAACTAAAAGCAGAAAAATAAAATTTATAAAAACGCACGTTTGAATAAAAAAATTAAAAACAGTTTTTTTTAATTCTATTGTTTTTTGTTTGAAAGGTAAAATCATTTTATGACAGATGCGAATCAATAACAAAATAGAAAAAAATAAAAAACAATCGATAAGATTATAAAAATGCAGGTATTAACCTACTTAATTTTTACTTTGAATTACAATTAAAGGCAATAGATTAAAATGACAGAAATCACTATTTGATTGGTAGTTTAAAAAAAATAAAACACCCAAAAATTTTAAAAAATTATCCTGCTGGTAGATTTTATTTGTAATTTATTTAAAATTACTAATGTAAGTGTCAATAATAATTTAGGTTGGGACACGATTTTTGATCATGAGCTGAGGAGACCCCCAATAGGGGCCGAAACAGCGGTCTAGAGAATGCTCAAGGAATCCATACCAATCAAAATCGCCTTGCAATTTATTAAGAATTTTATTAATATTTATTAATTAATAATTCTAGTACACGTGTTCTTATTTTTTTTCTGTCATTTTTATTTGATAATATAAAAAGAAGATTATACTTCCTGAAAGATATTTTTAGTAATATGTAATTTTCGACATTTTTGAGAGAATTTTTAGATAGGTTTTTATGAAATATGTCATCTGGTATGGACCAGAGGTTAATTAAAAAGAAAAATTCTTAGTTTGTATATATGTACATATACAGGGTACCCATTTTAAATCGTGACCCCTTGAAGATTTGAGAATAGGCAACCCATTAATCAAATCAAAACTAACATGGTGTTTTCATAATACACAAATAAGAGCATGGAAGTAGAATGTGTTGCCTATTTTCTATTTTAAGGGATCACGATTAAAAATGGGCAACCCTCTATGATGCAAAAATTTATTGGGGACTTTATTACAGTAAATATTTGATATTAATCTTAATAGCAAAGCTTTTGATAGTGGAAAATAATGTTAAAGAGTTATATTTTCAAGGTTATCGGTCAGGGACGTACTGAATTACGCACGGTAGGAGAAGCGCATACCATTTTCATTACCTACAAATTAGTTGCCGCTCATTAATTATGACACAGACTCGTTGAATTTTAATTTGTTACTGCAACATCTTGTGATTTATTTTCTAATTTTAAAATAATAAACATTTTATTTATTTTTTTGTGCAAAATTCCGGTTTCTTACATTGCTACACTTGCAATCACGAGAGTATAGCATAAGAGAACATATCTTCTACTTGACAGAAGTGTAGTATCAATATGGTGCACCTGAGGTTGGTTACTTTTGGTCACAATAACTATGGAAGCAATAATCTGGTGAAATATCGCAAAGTTTAATCTGGAAAGTGACACATCAGTTAAAAAGCACACCATAAAACATGTACCATCGCCTCCACTAAAAATGAAACGCTGTACTAAGGCCATAGCCGTAAGTATGTAGTAAATAAAGCTTATTTTCCAACGAGTTTATAGTTATTAGTTTCGTTTTTAGTGTCGGTGATGGTACATACATTTGCTTTCTTCCCTCTATCCTACACATCCAATTCTTCAAGTATAAATGAGCGCATCACTGATTCAGATGATTCAGTGATGCACTCGCAGAGTATTCTTATCTTATTTTAAACTCATGTAATAATGAGGGACAGAGATATTCTGAGATTGCTTTAGAGCAATCAATCGAAAACGCTATTAGTTCATTTTGACTTTCTGAAGTTGGATTCAAAAATAAAATCATTTTTTTATCCATCCACTAGCGATTCGAAATAGCTGCGATTTTTTCGAACATTCATCCTCTATTATCCACGTTGACGTTCCCATCACGATTTCGTCTTTCCGCTTCCCTCGCATGAAACCCTAAATAAATTCACGTATCTGCGTCCGGCCTTATCGCGATCGTAATCCGCAGGGTGAGTGCCGTGGCGTTTTTTTTTACGGCCAACAAACAATAACGTGAAAAACTGTTTTGAAAAATGTTTAGGGGCCGATGGACTTTTATTGAGTGCGGCTGAGCATCCGAAAGTAAATCTGACAACTTGTTGATATGGGCCGCCCATTCCATCTTTCTTTTGTAGCATTCACAAAATATTTGCTTATGAACTCTTCCTGAGATATCGTAAATATATTGACAGAGCGAAATGAGTTTCTGTATTAAAGTCAACACATTCCAATTAATGTAACAAATTGATGCTATTATTTTTTTATTTGCTTTGTAATCTATATTTCGTTTCAACATATCTACTCAACGTAGATTACAGAGTGAATTAAAAGGATAATCTTAAATCTGTCATATCTTTAGTCAACGTTTCGTTTTTCGTTACAGAATTTTCATCTTTAGAGCTACTGCTCACGATGCGGTCGCTTAATTAAATTGCAAATTTAAGTAGGACTTTCAATTTTTCTTCCTTTTTTGGGCAGAATACATTTTAAATTCGGTTTAGCTTGATTTACGTCGAGAAAAATTTCCGCCCCCCGAGTGAAAAAACAAACTCATTTAAAATAATTGCCGCGCACCGGTCGACTTTATTAGACGTTTTTCCATTTAGAGCGGAATTTATATTTGGTGGAGGAGAACTGCGTCGAAATTAAACGACAACGTTAGGAGACATTGGTGGGGTGGTGGTGGTGGTGCAGGTGGTTCGTGCGGGTGCAGACAAATTGAATTACCCGAAAGAGATTCGCCCGTCGTTATCTTACGGTTTATTTACACTTTAAGAGGTAACGAGGAAGAGAATGGGAGCAACGCAGATGATATTGCCGCGAGAGACCCCTGATTTATACCCCTTCTGAAATGTGAGGAATGAGGATAGTTATAAACTGTATCTCCTTTCATTTTGCATAAATTAATATACCTTGACAATCTCATATTGATGACATTAATCATTTTAATGTTTTGGAAAATATAAATTAAAGTGAAATCAAATTATACCTACAAAGGCTTCATAAAAAAAGAGCTTCTACCTTGATTTATTCTATATTGAAACATGAGGGTAATTATGAACTGCCGTGTTAAGCAAATATCTGAGAGCTAGTGCTGAGGATCTCAAGTTCATAACACTAATTATTCCATTATTTAGGTTGTATTAATAATGGAGTTGTAAATTACGAAATTTGGCGGAAGCGCAAATAAATACACTTCTCTATGAGCCGGTATTCATTGGAACATACTTTAATGAAATCGTAATATTGAAAATACTTAATTCACCACTGAAACGTAAGGGTAGTTACAAACAGTACCTGCTTTCGCTTTAATAATTTAGAGTGTCAGTCATGCCATAAATAAGGGTTTACACGGCATCTTCTGGAAGATACGCTAAAGTATAATACTAAATCCGTACCTGACTCGCGCAACTCGACCACTATTGTGCCGCAAGGCGAAAACTTTCAGTGAACTACAAAGGTTAATCAGTTGATTTGCGACATTGTGTTGATGTAGAAGCACTTATCGCAGCATATTTATCGTTGTAGAATATGCAGGTATGTTTCTAATGTATATAATAATAATCCAGGGCGCAGTATACGTGAAATTGGCGTGCCATGTACTATTGTGCATTGTATTCTGAGAGAAAATTTGTTACATCCCTATCACGTGCAACGTGTGCAACACCTGATAGAAGAGGATTACCATCAACGCGTCTTTTGCCAGTGGATGCAACAACAAGAACTGGCAGCGGCAAACTTTCGTGCAAGCGAATTTTCGTCGCCATATGGACGCCAACGGAAGGCATTTCGAGCACATGCTGTAAACATCGCGGTAAGTAATGACATAACAATAGGAGCCCAAAGACCCCAGCAATACGTTGCATTATGTTGAGCAGGTCAGTTTTATCATCGTTTTACATCATACCTGCGTGCCAATGACGCATAGAATTTATAAGCAGATACAGGAAGATGATATTATTAAGGCTAGCAAAAAGTTAAAAAATAAAATAACTTGCGGTGTGGATGGAATACCCAGTTTTCTAGTGAAGGATTGCATGTATGTCTTAGCCAAACCTTTGTCAACTATTTTTAACTTAATTCTTACTTTCTCGATTGTACCTGCAATCTGGAAAGTTGCAAGGCTATGTCCTGTTTTAAAGGCTGGTGATGTAACCGCTGTATCAAACTACAGGCCAATTTCAATTCTCTGTAATTTTGCAAAACTGTTCGAAATTGCGCTTTATAATCTTGTATCTTATCAGGTTTTATCATTCATTTCTGAGTTTCAACATGGTTTCTTTAAAGGACGATCAACCACAACCAATTTAGCTGTTTTCACGCAATACGTTTCAGAAACATTGGATGGTTCTGGGCAGATGGATGTTAACATCTTAACTATATTTAGAGAACGGGTATTAACGGCTTCAATAAAACTTCGATTATACTGGTCGATATTTCGTAATATTTTATTACTTCTTCAGGACCAAAATTACTACAATTGGACAACTAATTAAACTATGATTCATAAGTTTTGTAACATTGAATCCAAATCTTCTAGTTATTTCTTGATAAAACCCCATCTGTAATAAAAGTAATAAAATAATAATAAATAAAAAATAAATAAATAAAAAATAAATAAAGTAATAAAATATTACGAAATATCGATCAGTATAATCGAAGTTTTATTGAAGCCGTTAATACCCGTTCTCTAAATATAGTTAAGAAGTTACTAAGATACACGGCAATATCCTCTACTTTTATCAGATGGATGTTATATACACTGATATTGCAAAAGCGTTTGATCAGATTGATCACTTCATTTTATTAAAAAAGCTAGATTTATATGGTTTTAGTTACCCGCTGCTACTATTATTTAGAAACTACTTATCGGATAGACAGCAGTTTGTAGAATTAAATGGTTACAGATCTTCCTTGAAACGCGTTACATCCGGTGTACCGCAAGGATCAAATCTTGGCCCCTTCTTTTTTTCAATTTTTTTAAATGATTTACCAGAGTGTGTACGATGTAATAAGTTATTATTTGCGGATGACCTAAAAATTTCCAGCAACATTGCAACTGTAAATGATTGTTTTAATCTACAAAATGATCTTGAAGAAATTAAAGCTTGGTGCATTCGAAACAGTCTCAATCTTAATGTCAGTAAATGTAAAACCATAACCTTTACTAAAAAACTTAATCCGATTATTTATGCGTACAAACTTGATGGTACTCTTCTGGTACGTGTTAATCATATTACAGACCTGGGGGTTATATTTGATTCTTCGCTCACTTTTTCAAAGCACATTAATAGTATGGTACAGTCCGCATTTAGAATGTTGGCATTTATTATAAGAAACAGCAGAGATTTTTCTGATATTCGTACGCTCATTACTTTATATTTTGGAATTGTTAGATTTAAATTAGAATATAGCACGTTAATATGGTATCCTATTTATGATTGCTATGTGAATATAATTGAAAGTGTACAACGTAAATTTTTAAAATATTTAGCTTTTATTATTGATCGTAAATATCCCCCTCAAGGTATAAGCAATGAGTTATTGTTAAATAGATTTAGTTTTGAGTCGTTGCATGTTCGTCGCAAAATGAAGTCGGTATCCTTTTTGCATAACTTAGTTACATACCATACTGATTGTGCTTATTTACTTCAAAAATTGAATTTTGTTATACCTCGAAATGTATCCCCTCATGAAATGGTCTTTTATAATGTTCAGTATCGTACAAATGTTTTAAAGAAATCTCCTACTGTCGTTATGTGTAGTAATTTTAATAATATATGTACAAATTGTGATCTTCATTACACACATTTAGGACATATTTTGAATTTATTGTGGTAGGATGTTGTTTAAAATGATTTCTAAACTAATTTATTGTATAAGTAGATACGAATAATGTACGAATATATTTAATATTCTATTTATTAAATTAAGTTTTTTTTTTTCATTGTAAATGTTATTACATATTTATTTGTCTCTATTTAAGATTTATCTGTCCTGTGTGGTTGGACAATAAACTCATTATTATTATTATTATTATTATAAGCAAACAGGATCGTATTCCATTCGTGATTTCTCCGAAATTTTCACAAAAAAAAATTACCAAAGTAGGCATTTTCACTTACATTCGCGGACTCTATACGTATTGTGTTGTCCCTTGCATTACGACCCCTTATTTATGGGTTACTCTGTATAGATCCAGTAACAGATATGTTTTAATTATCTTGAATTAGAAGGCAAAGAACACACTCAACCTCAATAATTCAAAATGATAATCTCTGAGGGTAGTTTGCACCAATTGCCATTAAATTCTTGGTTTACTTAACAACCGATTAAATGTTAATCTAAAATTAATTATGCTGCACCGCTCACTATGAACTCCATTTAATTAATCTACAAATGCAATCTGAGAACGTTGTAATATTTATTTGAAATGTCACGAAGTTTGACGTAATTTAAAAGTTTTTGTGATCATAAAAATTTTGCTGTATCTTTCTTGCTACATCTTCACTACTGTGAATTTACTCAATTTACTCAATAAGATCTATCACTTCAATGTCATCATCGTCAACAAGATCGAAATTCAAACCCAGATTCATTTTAGCAACGTACGCCAAATGTAATAATATGTACAGTGGCGAGCATCAAAAAAATGGGACTTTTTTGTCTTAGATAGTATCCGGCTTGAAATGACAGAGTTCTAACGGTAAACGTTTTGCAACTTAGGTTATAATGTCATAATAATTAAATTTCTAATATCAGTAAATTATAAAAATATCTTAATATACAACTGCACCTTAATAGATCTAATAATTCCAATGAGAGTTTTCGATCATATAATAATGACATTTCAATTACAGTTTTCTGTAATCGAAAAGTATGGGCCAAGTATGAGCACATAGTTAAATTTTGAACATTTTAGCTTTAAGACATGCTCGCCAGTGTACTTAAACACCATTTACAACTTACCAAATAATTGACAAGAACAACCCAGTTTAAAGTTTTAATCTGTCGTCAGTCATGGATTAAATATCTTTCATTTCGACTGGAGATTTAATTAACTGATGAACAGTGCAAGTTCACTTTAAACTCGTTTTCAATTCACTGCTTTATAGCATTTTAGAGTATCTCCATCTTCTATTTCTACATGAGGTTAAAACGAAAATAAATAAAATTACGGTCGCCCGTTGAATTAAAACGAAACCGCATTCGTTCGTGATTGGCTCGCAAGTAGGATCGCATCCTTAATTTGGTCACTAAGACTATCTCCGGAGCAAACATAAAAAGACTGCCTAACATAAACATGCCAAAACATAAAAAGATCTTTTGCTCTTCTTTCTGATTTATTATGAAGTCCTCGGGTTTATTATTTTGGATTGTATGCCTGGCTTTGATGATGCCGATAGAAGATAGCTGATGGTTTCCGACCTTAAGTTGCACGGAAGAGTATGTGTATGGCTCCTGACAAGTAATGCATGAGAGGCTTGGATGTGCTTCCGACATTTGAGTGCATTGCTCTGACAAATAATACACGGGAGGCTTTGGATGAGAGTTCTCGACATTTGAGTGCACAAGATCGATTGGTGTAGTGGACACTTGAGTGCATTGAAGATTGGAAGACCGGTCTGTGCTCTCGGTTTTGTAGGGCTTATAGCGGGGGTGAAGTAACTCTGCTTCATTGGTTTAAGGGTGTTGACGAATCATCGATGATCAGGGGGCAGCAGTATTTTATGTTTACTCGTGAGGTTGTCTCAGCGACCAACTTTGAGAATGCGATCTTATTTGCGGGGCCAATCAAGATCGATTGCTGTTTTCCTTTAATTCGTCAAGGGTCGGCCTAGGTTTTGTTTATTTGATCGTCGTCGTTACTTTGTTACGCAAGTGTTCACGTGGCTTAAACTTTTTAATAGAAACAGAAATGTCGCATGGCAAATAAATAACTTTTAAATTTAAAAGCTCTTTGGTACTTCGAACCTCGCGCAAAATATTGTACTGAAAATTCGGACATTTACTTAAAAATGTCGTAAGAACGAATGTAAAAAAACGCTAGAGTTCCGACGTGTCACAATCAGTTTCAAATGTCCAACTATCCTATCCGAAAAGCGACAAAACCGCTAAGATTACGTATTCAGAACAATGAAGCAAAGTTACTTCATCCCCACTACGGAAAAAGCCCTGTACAAGCGAGGACGCTAGCCGTTCCAGCTGAGCGTCTCTTGTGCAGTTATTGTCAAGAATATTAACAAGCCATTGTCTAGACTGTCTAGAGCATCCGCAAGCTTCTTGTGCAGGCATTATCAAGAACATTCACAAGCCTCCTGTGCAGCCATTGTCGAGAGCATTCACCATTATCACAACATGTCTTGTGCAGCCTTTGTCAAGAATTTTTTTACTTTATTTAAAAGATTATTATTTTATTTATTTATTTTATTATTAGATACAGCTGTGCAATGCATGAGTATTCATTGAACGTAACCATCAGTGGCGTACCGTGAATCAGTTCATTTGCATTTTTGTGCGAAATTTGTTGTTGCTTTTGTCGCGTTAGTTGTCAGGTGGTCGCAAAATGACGCAATTTCTGCAATGAAGGATTACATCGCGTTATCAAGAAGATTTAAGCGAATTACAATAAACGAGATCGCCAATTAATTGTACACTTCGCAAAGAAGTGTACACCATATTATCTCTGAGTGCCTAACATGTGTCCAACAAAGCTACTGACTAAACTTTAGTCAGAGTCAAATACAAAAACGCTTGAAACAATCATCCAAAATTTCAGACTTGAAAAAAGTCAGCAATTTATAAAAAAATGGATAACGAAATTCAACAGGATTTTAATCATAACAAAGAAATTGTCCAACTAGATTTAGGTAATTTGTTTGTTTGTTGTAATATATTTCAAACTTATTAAAGTTTTTAACTTTGTTGGTTGCGTAGTATGTACTATTATTTAGTCTAACCAGGAAGATATAAATATGAAGAAAAACTTTTATATACTCTGAGTAATTTTAGATAAATAGTAGCAGGGAGCGTATTCCTAAGAAAAACACAAAAATAAAATATCTCAGAAACTATTGCATTTTGTATAATGCATGTTATGGTCAAATCAATTGCAAATGAGCTCTCCTAACACGCCCCCAAAGGAATACGTATAACAGGGTGAGTGGTAACTCACCCTGTTATAGGGTGTTACTGTATTTGAGACATTTGCAGGTTTCTCATCATACAAACTAGATACTGACTAAAGTTTTAAACGCAGCTGTACAGTTGGAATGATGATTATAATTTAATTTATTCAATACAAAAAATGAAATTGTGCTACTACACTTTCTCAAAGATCAATTATATGAAAAAAAAAAATTACTTAATGGAAAAGTATCGTTTTTTTATTGTATTTCGAGGTAGTCATTTTTGCTCCCCTGCGAAAACTTCATCGAATCACCCTCGCCCCCTCCCACGAGGGATTCAAAATCGTGAATTTTTAACGCATCGCGTCTGACAGGGTCTCTGCCCAATAACGCAGAAAACATGACCGTCCCGATCCAATCAGGATCCACCTGTTGCTGTACGAAAAGAACAATTTTCCGGCCGGTCGTTCTGCGGTGCCGTTCCAATTCTTGATTAATCGGCGACGGATTATGAGGGATAACGAGCAGGACGAGGACGACGAGGGTTAAAGGTCCAGGGGCGAGGGCGATTTCCATCTACATCGCTTTCTACTTAACGCAGCAGCCCTCGCGAAAATTGTAATATGGCATTCAGGGAGTGTTACATTAAAAATCTTTTAAGCCGAAAATTGATGAGATTCTTATACTTAGTCTTCGGGCTTTCCTTCAATAGAATTTCTTTAAAATAAAAGGAAAATTTGTTGCATAGATTTTAAGACAGAACATTAATCTTTAATTTAAATTTAAATTGTATTGTAAGTAAAGTTTATTACCATAAGCAACGTGTCCGTCATAAACATTTCGGCACCTTTTTTTATTAAGTGTTACTCATCTCGTCATTTATTCGGTTTATCACTAACGGTTTAATAATACGAGTAATTGACTTTGCTAAGGGAACTAGGCCGGCCTCTTAAAGAAAACTTAAGATGAAAGGGCAAGAAACTTCACGGTTTCTTGTAACATTTCATGATGTATGTGTGACGTATGTACATAAATAGATATTTACAGCAAGTCTTATACTTGGATGTAATTATTGCGGTGGTGCAAAACTTTAGCTGCAGCGGAAGTTTAATGCTTCTGCAAATAGAGTTTCGAGTTCGGAGCTTTATTTGCGTAACGGCCGCATACCCGCGAGTTTTTCGTGGGTTTTGGGCCGTCAACTGGATCGAGATTATCTCCACATCGTAATTCGCATCTATTTATATTCGGCTGCGAAAATAGACGGGAAATGAATGGAGTCCGTCGCGTGATGCAAAAATGTATTACACGTCCTGGACACGCTAATAATTGGTGGATGGCGCATTCACACCTCGTTGAAATTGGAACGGGCGAATCGATTTTTCTTTTTTGCATTGAACAAATTGGATATGCGAAATGAAGTTACTTTTTCTGAAAAAAATCGTCACATCCAATCTGTTGTAAGTACGTAGATATACAGCGTGACTGTGAAATAGACCGACATAATGAAACCAATAAATGAATCGATATCTGAGATCATGCGAAAAATGTAAAAAAATTCTATGTGGTTTAGTTTTCGAGAAATAATTAATCAAAAGTTGTACCGAAAATCAGGATACGCCCCTGGTTAAGAAAGAACGAAATAAATTCTCTTATAGTTTTATGATTGACGTGTCGATATTCAAGCGATCTGGTTGCTACAATCTGATCGCCAGAAAATTGCATGAAAATCGCCAGGATAAGTGCTTACGAACTAAAATTACGAGGCGATCAAAATATCGTTCGCAATCAAATTACTACTGCTCATTCACGTAGCGATAGGGTTGCCCGAAAGTCGACAAGTCACCTTTAAAGCACGTAAACTTGACCTTTAAATGGAATTTGTGCAAGTACAGAAGGAGGGGACGGGTTGATCTCATCTGCACTTGTTGGGGTTGACACGGTGCCTCAATAGTGTAATATTCGCTGTGAGTGAAATGAGTTATATAAAATGGTGAATTTTTCAAATGCGGATAAGGGTTTATTTTATGGAGAATCCGGATGTAATGCACACCGATCTCATCAACTGTGAATAGAAATATTTCCTTTGCGTCAAGTCCCACATTTTACGTTTACTTCCGTTGTGCAACATCTGTGGGATTACGGGAAATTTCAGCTTGTAAGACACCTATAGATGAGCTCGTGACTAAAAGACTTCAAATTAAAATGATTTTCTGGTTTGAATTTTGAAATTTTGATATACTCTAGATATGAATATTTCATATTTAGATGACAATCTCAGGCATGTTTGCAACCCCGTCTCTAAACATGCAGTAGACAATCTGTTATGAAATTGTAAATTATGTATGCTTTTGAATAAATTTAAAAGTCCCCGTTTTCTTTTCGCAACGAATAAAGCAAGTATAATTGGATAATGCCTGCCGGCGGCGAACGGTTTCTAATGGAACCCGTAATTTTTAATTTAAAGTTCAAATAACTCGCCGCACACGACGGACTTAGGTTTTCTCTTTTCCGTTTCCCTCGTCATAATTAACGGAGGACACCGCATGAAGAAAGAAACAACGTCGAATCGAAAGCCCATTATTGAAGCAAATGACGCGGAACGTCGGGAATTCGTTTAATTAGGGACTTCCAAGGAGCGTTGCGGGAATTCTCGGAATTCGAAATACCTTTCCTTTCTCAGTCTCTTACTGGAAATTTCATTCGTTTATTGTTACTGTCTGTGGAGTAAATTATAAATGATTTGAAGCAGTTTCTCCTTTTCAAATTGCTGTCGTTGTTCAATTGACAGGCTTAGAATTTAAGAAAGTTTATGCACTCTTCATACGTTTATTACAAGCACCTTTATTTTCTTTGACACGACGATATTTTGGCCTTGAGATAGCGATATTGTAGCAGACATAGTTTCATAGTACTTCGACCTTTTCTTGGCGATGTATAAGAGCCAGCCGCTGGCGGTGACCTGGATATATGTTGAAGTCAATGTTGTACTGGCACACCAGCATTATGGCACCAGCAACACTTGTAGGAGACCGACGACGTTGAAAAAAAGCTAGTAGTGTAAGATGGCCTTTTCTTTAACGAAGAATTTACTTAATTTAAAATAATTACGCTGCCACCACCACCACCAGCTCGAGACATCGGATCCTTGTACATCTATTAGAGAGAATTACCCTCATTTATTTAATAATTTATTATTCTTCATTGTCGGAGGATTTAGTTCTTGGACTCAAAAGCTGTAGAAAGTGAATTAAAATGTCATATCCAAAATAAAAGGACAGTGGTAAGGACAATAATCGAGTATATTAATTAGTGGAAACCATACAATGGGGGTGCAAATTGTTCCTACCTTTAGGGAGGACGAAACGCTTGTTACAGCCAAATTTAATCGCACGGAATTTGCGACGCATTTTGTAGCGAGCTGGCAACGTCTCCTGTATCTATATGTTGTCTGAACATCTGACAACACTGTTAACCCGTGCTGGAAATATCTATTTGAAATCCCGCTTTCGTATTGGTTTTTTTTATTCAGAACGCTTGATGTCATAATCAAGCCATTGATTGCCGCTTATGATGTAATAATATGTCGGCGTACTTCCGCCTTATGTTGGTGTCTCGTTCAGTGACCAGTGTTTAAACTGCCCCCTTGGTTGACATTTGCGTGTTTTGTGTTAACGAAATTCTTGCTCTGAAAGTGAGGAGAATTTAACAACGGCCCTGCCGGAATAGAATTCACGCCACAGAGCGAGTTTTGGGGTATTTTCAGCCCCATTCCCAGCTTGGGATTCTCAGGTAAAATATTGAACAAACTGGCCAACGCCATTTTGGGACGCTAACGGTTTTCATTTCTCAGGCTTTTAGTACAGACTTCTAGTACAGGCTTCCAGTTCGAGCTCTTAGTTCGACTTCGACTTTCAGTTATCAGTTTCTGGACAAGTCGAAGTACTATTTCGATTTATCGTATCGAGCCAATTCGCCCGCTACGAAGGAATCAGTTCCGGCGTTCCGTCGACGCGAATCCGCTTTGAACCGGATCACCGATGTTAGAAACGACCCACAGGTGGCGTCGTGAGTGCCAACTTCACTCAGTGGCCGACTGACAGCAAGGTCGCGAGTTTAATGCCTTACCGGAGAGCGAATTTCGGCTAAATGCAGTGTTGCATGTACAGTTTTAAATTATAGAAAGTGAATACCTTTGTTAACTGTAAGTTTATTGAGAACTTGCGATTTGATTAAATTTTGTTTTGAACAAGCACAGGCTTAACGTCGGGCAAGGTGTATCCGCTCTTTGTTCAACGTTTTAGTATCCAATAAAGTTTAAATTTCTTAACTTTAGATTTTATTTTGATTCTACGTTCATGTACCAGTGAGTAAAGTGTAGCCTCTATTTTTTTTTACTTTTTGCTCAATCCAGTCAGTTCGGGAATACTGACGAGATTGTTTGTCTATCGGCTGAGGTATTTCGTCCTGGGGCCCTTTAAGAATTTAATATCATATTGACCCACTCCCTTCTCACTGTTGCTAGCCGAGGAAATAGTTGATAGTTAATACAGCGCAGAATTTGTCACCTAGTCAAGGTAAGGTTGAGGCTGTCAATTTAAAGTAAATTTGGCGACACGCTGTAGTTCACACTGGGGTTTTTCTGTTTTCTTTCAAGCTCTAGTTGGGCACCTAGGTATTTTATGCTGAATGTAAAGAGCATTTCTCTATAGAATCCACTCCAGGGAACAAAACACTCAAAAACTGTTCGCGACAAGATCTCGATGAACATTTTGGAGCCATGTAAAACACAAACTTTGAATTCTTCTGTTGCCATGGAACCTTATTGTTTACTTAAAAAATTTCCCCTTCTTAAACAATTCTTTCCGAGAGGTTCTGTCCTCTAGTCCTAGTGGGGAGCCCATTTGGTACCGTTCAATTAAGTCACTGGAATGACTTAAGTGGCCTACCCGATAGGGTAGTTAGTAACCAAGCATTTTGTTCAGTCGTCCTATATTCCTGACGCGTCAAGAATTCTTTATCGTGATTTATTTATTTTAACGTTTCTTGATGGTCACTTATCTGAAGGAGAGTCAGTATTTTGACTAGGCGCTTTCAGCTCGACCCCGTTATCATATGCGAAAGTGTGCCATAGGTTACAAATGTTGAACTTGACCTTAAACTGACCCTGCGTTTAGTTCGTGGGCGACGTTGTCGATTTCGTTCGGTACATACTTATTTTGGGTTGACTGACTAATCAACTGAGTGGTCATGGTGGTCGTCATTTGAAATGCGACCATTAGGTAACCACGATGCTATGAATTCCTTTTAAGAGACAGTCGGACTCAACTCGTTAAACCTTGATGGTTCGCCCACCAACTAATCGCAGGTTAAGGCCCAGTTTCATGAAAGTAGTGAACCTCTCGCGATCAAGTTAATTGTGTGATTAAGCAATATCATTGGAGGATAGTTTAAATTTCCACCAATGATATTGCATAATCACACAATTAACTTGATCGCAAATGGTTAACCACGTTTTATGAAAGGGGGCCTAAATTTCACACAAAAAATTGTTAAATAAATGAAAACAAAATGGAATCAAATCACAGTCAGTTAATCTGACAGTGCAGAACGTCAAGAATCAAGTGACAGAAAACGCCAAGACGCGAAACAATCGAATCCGTTTGTTCGTTACTTCCAGTTAGAGGAACTCCGGTGAAACGTTCGGAATAAATGAGGGGGGGAGGAACAAGAACTAATTAAAAATAAAACTTAGATAAAAGGAAAGCACGGATTACAAACCAATCGACGCCCAACGTGACTCTAAAAACATACCTGCCGTAAATTCGACGGATAAGCTTGAAGAGGCCTAAAAGAAAACCCAGGACTCGCCGCAAACAATTAACAACCGGACAATCCGTTTACTTTTTCACTCCAAAATAAATACCGTTTAATGAAAAATTTATACAGAAGCGAGAATAACTCTCAATGCGGTTTGTTTGCAAAGCAGGCGGTCACAGGACTGGAGAAATTTCAATCGGGTCGGCGTGCGACGTGAACGGTTCATGGGTGGAATCAATGACAAGCCTCTCACTTTCAACATGGAACAGTCTCATTACATAAGAAAAGGGATCGACCGGGTTTGTTTACCGCCCCAAGCGTCGTTTATTGAACAGTCCAAGTTCCAAAGGTCAAACTGCACTTTCGCCAAGATACAGGCTGTTCTTGCCGTAACAAAAGTTTACGTAACAATCAAAGTTTGAAGTTCTTTTATGGATACTTCTAAGAAGATTCTCATTTTATTTTGACAATTTAGAGTTTAAATTTTCGGCTGTTTACAATTAAATATCCAACGTGGTCCTGCTTCACAGAACGGTCATCAATTCATTACTTGATGTAGAACCATGGTCGGTCGCAATGCCGGTATTTGTCATTCTGGCATCTGTCTCTTTCTCAAATCCAATTATATTCAAGTTGTAACTCATACTTCCCGCGTTCCTCTTAAACTCCGTTAAACTTTGTCAACTAGTAAATTAATGATCCGCAAATTCAGAGATGCTTCACTTATACGATTAAATTAGAGCTAAGGCGTCGATTATGAAGACACAAGACGTCAACGACTCTCGTCGTGAATTCTCAAGTGCGCACCGGTTCTTTCAAACAATCCAATTTTCTAAAGTGAGTACTGACGTCCCGTGTGTGACGTTACGAGTGTTTCCTGCAAGTGCGAGCGACAGCAGAATTTCAATTTCGCTTTAATGTCTCGCTTCTTGCATTATCCCGCGTAGGTCTGAAGTATCATCGTTTGAATTACGCGTTTCACAAAGGCGTCGTTGAAGCGATCACTTTTTTTTAATATCTAATTTTTCTCCACTTACACTGTGACCCGGAACGGATTGAACAAAGTGGAACCTTTTTTTTTAGGCATTAGATTTTTTTATTGAGGAGGCCAAGTAACATTTCGGACGGACTGTAATCTAAATGATTACATATAAATGAAAATTAAAAAAAAAACTTCAAAGGTTAGATATAAAACTTCTATCTCGTGATCGAACTGAAAGGAATAAAACTAGGTAAAAACTCGAAGGACTATTGAAGTGTAAAATCGATGACCCTGTAGTTTATGATGGTCTGGGATGTAGTAATGAGACAGCTATTGATTCGTGCTGACCGTGGGTTATCCAGTTGTATTCGACGTCAGCTGTTTCTGTTGTAAACGAGCACAAAAGCGCTCACGGCTTTAATAAAACGGAAATAGTTGGCTCGCGTGTTTATTAGGAGTAATCGCGCGTCGAGGAAGGATCCTGGTTTTATATTTAGCCTCCTGGGTTATTATTAGGTATAAATTTTTAATCGCCCCGAAGAAAAATAATTTTCTTGAGTACGTCGTTACTTTTTCCACGGCGGCCAATATTTTTTTGATTAAACACGCCAGAGAAAATTTGGCCAGACGTCCGATAAAGCGAAAAAAAAGTAGATTACTTAGTTTTTTTTTTACATTTCGATGAAATTAATATTTTGTAAATTACAAATCATCTTATGGCCAACTTCATCCAGGCTTCCTTCAATAAGACTCACTCATAAGGTCGCCGAAACACTAAATCTAAAGTGACTCAAGAATGTTGTACTTCAATGTATAATTTATGTATTTACTCTACTCGTTATTTCAGATCAAATCCGCCTTATTTCTACTACAACGATCTACATCACATAATTAAAGACGCAAGCTCAATCGAAAATTCGCTCTTTAGCAACGCAGCGTCACGACACAATTAATACGAGATAAGCACGGATTAAACTCACACAACCAAGAGTGTGTCCAATAGGTCAAGGTCGTTTACGCCTCCACGTGCGTATTCTGCAAGATGTCCGAAGCGGTCACCTCCCTTTTCAGTCTGACACGTTCTTCGATTTCGGCGATAGGAAACCGCGGATCGAAGTGGTGCTTCTAAAATGTCGGTTAAATAAGCAAGTACTAAAAGAGTTAAAAGAAGAAACAGCTTAATTAATAATAAGGTGGCGTCATGCCGTTAGCCTAACATTACCTGGATTTTAGGAAAACCAGCCCCTGGCAGGGTAGTGAAAATCACCCCAAACTCGTTTGACGATGCACTAAAAATTCCGACCACGTCGAATACGAGTTCTCCTGAACTTTCTTACCGAGAACTTTGGTAATTGCCATAGCTTAAACGAGTAATGCTGACGCGAGATGATCGCAGATGCCGTCAGTCTCGACCCATCAGAAACCGTTGTTAAAATTTCCGAATATTGCCAACCGCGATTTGAGACTGTAACAAAAGGTGAAGGAGTAATTTTAGGAATGGAGCCGTAGTAAAATATAAACTCAATACCTGAGACAAACGTAACAAAGGAAACAAAACTATTTGCTTTTGTCGTGACGAGCTAATGAATTGCACATGCAGCAACACGATACAAAAGCAACCGCATTAGCAAATGAAACTGCAGACGGGAGAAGGCAACAAACCCGAACTAATTCCTTCGACCACTGTTTTACTCGCATATGTTTCCAGGTCCTCTTTGATCCATCCCTTTCGTATACGTGCGATCGGACTCATTTATATGTGAGCGCGCCGCCGGATTCATCAAGTGGAAATCGAGGACGGGCGCGGTCTCCAAGGAAAACTTTCATTTCGCCTTCAACCTATGACATTAAAGTTTCACGACGGTGTGTATACATGTGAGCGGGTTTAATTTTCTTCTTTTGAGTCGCGTTTCTTTTCCAATACGTTTGAGAGTTGTATCTCCGACGCTGGGATTTTTAGAATAGCCAAAGAATTTGTTTAATTTAAAAAAGTTAACAAGTTTGTTCCAACAGCAGTTGTTGACTATTTCGAAACGTCAAGTTGTATGTACACTTGATGGAGCTGTTAAAACCAATCATTAATTCGGTGAGCAACTAATTTTGAATGTTCAGAACTACCTACTCAGAATCTCTTAATTAATGTTATACCAGTTTTTGCATTCTAAGGACCAGTTTTACAATCGTGGAATAAGGACGGTGTCACCAAATTTACTTTAAACTTGACAGCCTCAGCCTTACCTTGACCAGGTGACAAATTCTGCTGTATCTTCCACTAGCTTTCCCCTCAGCTAGCAACAGTGAGATGGGGGTGAGTCTAATATGATGTTAAATTATTAAGGGCGCCAGGACAGATCGAACCCAGCTGATAGACAGTCAACCTCGTCGGTATCTCCGAGCCAACTTGATTGTGCAGAAGGCCAAACGAAAATAGAGGCTCACTGGTACGTGAAGGAAGGGTAACGCAAACACGCACTTAAAGTTAACAAAATTTAAGCTTTATTGATAGTCAGAAGTTCAAGCGAATGCAAGTTATAAAACACACCAGGTTATATAGGTGCTTGTTTACAACAAACGAAATTCAAACATAGATAAACTGCGCACAATCTATGGTTGTCACTTTATTTACTCAATGACAACAAAAAACTATATATATATGTACTAACTGCATTCAGCCGAAAATTTGCAGTCCAAAAAAAGGCATGCAATAGTTGAGCGACGATACGAAATTTGATAATAAATTAAATAATCAAACTCACGACCTTTCTGTCAGTACACAGTCGGAAATGTCAAATTCGCTGGTCTACGCTGTGAAGTTGGAGGTCGCAATGCCACCTGCTGGTACTGTCCGAGCCGGTAAACTGGTCTGAACCGGTGGGCAGGACTGCGAATATGGCGGACACACGCTTCTCGTAGACTTGGGATCGGCGTAGAGAAAGTACACTAGAGGGTGGATTCGACTCAGTCTGAGTCAAACCCAAAACAGCACGGTAAAACTAGCGGGAGTTTGACGTAGCACTAAGACTTGAAGTAAAACCAAACGTAAAAGCCTGTATAGAAAGAAAGGACAGACTCGTTAGCGTCCAAAATGGCGTCAACCAATTCGCACAATTTTTTACCTGAGATTTGTAGTTTTTTCAAGCTTGGAATGGGGCTAAAATACCTCAAAACTCAATCAGTGGTGCCCTGGGAGAATTCCGGCATGACCGTAGATAAGCACTTCTCAATTCTTTGAGCAAGGCCACCTATATTCCAATAGAGTCCTCATTCTCAATAAATTAATCACCTTTGATTGATGTTTCAAATCAAACTGGCATGATGAAGCATGCATGTAAAGAGTTTTTTTTTAAATCTGGTGTTGAAGTTGGCCATGAAAATTTAATGGTGAACCATCATCATGATAGTTGTTAATTTAACATTTGAACTTACCATTCCTAACCTAATGAGATCTGTTGTAATAAACGGAAAAAAAAACAATAAGAAAATAAGATTTACAACAAATAATCAAAATTGTGGTGTGTTCACACTAAGCACCTTGTCGCGGCCAACTTTGACGCCAAATAAAAAAAAACACCCGTTGTAAGAATAACAGCGGAATGTAAAAAAAGGTCTATAGTTGAAAATAAGAAGAACTATTTAACCCTGCAGGGTCTTAGAGACCCGGTTAACTACTTTAATTTAAGAAATCCTTGTAAATTCTTCTTCTAAAAAAATATACTTAAGATTTACTCCTGGAGCTTCTCCATTTAATAAGAGAATCTAGGATTCAGAAGAATCCTTGTTTTATATTTTCGACAACCACATTTAGAAAAACATCGCAAATGCTAGAACAAAGGTTCTAAAAGAAAAATGGAAGACCGTTGATGTTAAAGAGCTAATAGTTAGAATTTTGATACTTACTGGCGTTTACAAATTCCGAAATGAACCGGTGATACAATTGTAGAGCAAAAACGTTGGTTATGCAATTTTCAATCAATCAATTAGCAGAAACTGCAGCGTCTAGAAGAGTGGAGAAAATGGGAGACAAACCTGGAACCTATTCGCAAATGTTCTGAAATGTGGAACTTATATTTGGTGCATGACGATAGACGAACAGCCAGTAACTTTTTGAGGTCGCTGCCCATTTCGT
Source organism: Dorcus parallelipipedus (assembly GCA_958336345.1). NCBI lineage: Eukaryota > Metazoa > Arthropoda > Insecta > Coleoptera > Lucanidae > Dorcus > Dorcus parallelipipedus. Next base: position 14,662,426 of record OY284478.1, read on the forward strand.
CTGTATATTGGATACTTGTGCCAACGCCGTTTATCATTTAAACAATAAGTATCAAAATACGATGTAACATAATATATAAACAATTGAAATAAGAAAGATACAAATCCCCGACCTTTGAATATCGAAAGCACAAACGTCAAAGTAACGTCCGAACAACGAAGTCGAAATATAGTGGAGGAACGGCTTGTACCTAGAATGAAAATCACGGAACTTGAGTGCTGCGTAATCAATCGCCGAAGCAAGAACCGACAATTATTTCAGTATTATTTCTTTGTTAACGGTGAATGAGAAAAAAGGACGGAGTTATGATTCATAAGTCTGTTGATGCAACACCAGATAATGGCGCAACGGTCTTCTCTTGTGAATAATACTGTAGTTACAATTTTCGTTCCCACGCAGTGCGCCCTCCTGTGGTTTCTGACTCGAGGGCACAAAAATTCAAAATGGTTGATCAAAATCCGTTTACAACGTCGCCATCATACTTTTGAACAAGGGCATACTACGAGGACGATTGCCAAGCAGCTCTTACTCTGCAGAACTCCGTGAATCGTTCGGAACAAATGGGGGGAATTAATTAAGAATATTCAAAGAAAAAAAAAGCCTATATAAAAGAGAACACAAATTACGAACCGATCATCGCACGATGTAACGCTAAAAAGAAACGTACCTGCCGTAGATACAATGGAACAAGCTTGGACAAGCCTTGAAGAAGGCTTCCGTTTTCGTAAACGGCGAACAAAATCACATCCGAGCCCAAAAGCCCGTTTACTTTTAACTTTCAAACAATCCCATTTAATAAAAAGTTTGAACAAATCGAGTACGGTCTGTTCGCGGGCCGGGGGAGAGATCTATTGGCCAATGACAGACTTGTAAAGCTTCCTATGCTTGACATGGCAGTCTCAATATAGAAGAATAGGGTCGTTTAGACTCGTATAACGTTTTAATGCGAAATTTTAGGACCAGTCCAAGTTACGAGGTTAAATTTCCACGTAGTTGCATTTTCCTCAATATACAGGGTATATTGGTGGTAATAAACCGGATTGCCAAAACTGCTGGTCGTGAATTCAAGTTTTAATTTGGGGTTTAGAACTGATGCAACTGTTGTATCATATTGTCCTAAGAAAGGAAAATTGGTGACCGAATTGAGTACAATGCATCATGGAAAGAAAAATGAAGCAAAAAAAAGTTGGAGTAGATACGATGGACCAAATGACAAGATGTTAGTTACACTGTCAAAAGCATGACAAGAAGATGATCATTAGTAGTTTTTTTATGATAACATGATTGATGTTAGCGTTCTTTCGTACTGTGGAAATCTAATACACCCAAAAACGTGCAACGTCGCGAACTTATTATAAAGCTGAGTGAAACACTTGCTGGAGTAAAGGAAGATGCTAACCAAGTCGAAGAAGTTCAAGCCGTCGAAGATGTAGTGGAACCTGTGGTAAAAACAAGACGGTGTTCAATGTGTCCATCATTCTTAAACAGAAAAAATATGTGTAAAAAATAACGTATGCAAAGAATATTCTGTCCTATTATGTAATAAATACTATATTTAGTAATTTTGTAATTATTTTTTTATGCAGATAATTATTTTATTAAAAGTATTCTATAAGTAGTCTTTCCTTAAATAAATAATTGATAAGAAAATAAATATAAATGAATAGACAATAAAACTATTACGGGTCTCTGAAGCTCGGTTGAGGTCTCGGAGAATAGCAAAGAAAATTTATGACGAATAGAAAAAATGTTTGGAAGAAGTATTAGGAAAAATAAATATTAGTTAATATACTTATAAAGATAAACAGGAAGGAAATCTAACGATAGGAATGAAGGAAAAACTTAGTAGGTAGGTATTAAGATGGAATGTTTTGAAAAAATAATAAATGGAGCAGGAGTCAGAGAGTGAAACAGCGATGAAAGTTGGATATGGGAATACGGATGATGTTCCGAATAAAGAATAGGTGCAATATTGGAGGATAAATTATGTAAAATGATTAAAGATGTATGGGCAATAATAGTGATGACAACAAGTTGGAAACCGTTTCTTTTAAGCTTAGAACCGTAACGTGTTTCGATACGTTCGTTGCTTGTTAATATGAATCAGTTACTATTTATTTATTTATTTCACATTTAAAATGTACCTACCTAGTTTATTTATAATTTATTGACGAGAATATTGTTACCTACAAGCCAAAGAAAGAATAATTCTATGATAAACAACAAAATCAAATGGGTTATATTTATAAAAGTTCAGATAAAAAAATTTATATTTGCCGATGAGCCATTGATTATTCATAATTTAAATTTTCCCTTCGATTTGGTCGGAAATTTATTTCGGTCCCCAGACTTATTTCGTACGTAGTAACTTAATTAAACGTGTATTTTATCAAATTTGCAAATTTGTATTAATTATTTTTTATGCAAATTCTGCTTCGGGTTGAGAAAATTAAAATTCAACTTTATTGCGATTTGTATAATATTGACACGTTTTTTCCTCGTTTAATTTTTTGAGTTCATTCCATTTGAAGTCTCGTAAATTGCAGTTTATTTAAAAATTATTCTCTTGTCTTAACTATTTCACTATTATATTTAATGTCTGTATACAGGGTGCATTATAATTATTGATAAGTATTCATACTACGTGATTAGTTTCCTAGATGTCCTCGTCGATGTTTACTTGACGTAAGGCATTTATAAATTTTATGATACCCCGGGCAAAATCTCTACCATTCAGATTCGTTTAAAATGGCCTTGCTATTGCAGGATTCAATAATTAGGTAAAAATTTGCATAGCGAATTGTGTTATTATTATTATTGGAAACTTAATTATATTAGGAAACTGAAAATTTCAAATTTTACAACCTTACAATACTTCGATTTTTCTCTACATAATTTACTATCGATCCTTTTCGAAAACAATTTCATTTAACCGCTTTTTTTTAATCCGCTTGTTTACAAAAAAAAAGATATGGATGATACAGAAAGTGTTGATACATCTAATTAGACACATCGTAAACTGGGAAGCCTTGTCTTGCCAAGTCTTGTTTTGTAAGTTATTGTGCAAAAAGATGAAGGACAAATCAACTGACCTTCAATTCAATTGTAGGTACAAAAGATATAATTATTGAAGCGTGTTCGTAGGTAGGCATTTTTTAACACAACATTAATTAATTATAATTAAAGCTGGTTCTTGTCCGATAAAAATTGTATCACAAACTCTTTTAAACGGACACTAAATGGCGCACAAACACTTAACGCTTCGCAGTCGTTCGACAGCTTCGTCAGAAGTGAAAAATATAAACATGTTTGACAACATGTTTATATTTTCGCAGTGACTATATGTCCGCCGGCGGCATTGTACTCATAAATTACAAATTCCGCCGAACGGCGGAATTGACGAACTTTTTGGAACGTTGTCCGCCGAAAAAAATAATTTTAATTAAAATCCGGCGGAACTGATTATCTTAAAAGTTATTTTCCGCCGTTCGGCGGAATTTTGATACATAACAGTGAGAATCCGCCGAAAATATGGAAACATAATGAAAGGAAATAAAAATTAAATGAAAATACATATTACTACTATTTTATAATAAGATAGTTTACATATGACACTTATGACAGCGTTAAAAGAGATTTTCACAGCAATTAATCCATTTAGATGCAACCTCTTCGTAACAGAAGACACCTAATTTGCGTATTATTGTAGTTCTGGGTGGCTGTGAAATCAAACTTTCTTAACTAATTGTTATTTCAAATTGCAATAAAACATTAAATAGGTAAACAAGAATTTATTTGTTGTTTGACAATCAATATTTGAGACGTCAATTCAACGATGCGAAGTAAGAATCGACATTTATAACGTGCGATTTATTGAAAACTTACATCCTAAATAAGATTATTTTTAAAACAAAATGTTGTCCTTTACTGGCAAAACATAATTGCATCCGTATTGTTCATTGGAAAGCATTCTGGTCACAATTTTAAAAATATTTCAACATTTGTTCCTTGACAAATCTGGATATTAATTGTCAAAAGTGAATTTATTTAAGACATACGTTTGGAGATTCCAAAGCCAACTCTGGCCTGTTTTCAAAAAACTGCGCGGTATTTGATTGTACAGCCACCCAGGACTACAATAATTGTTGGACTCATGTTAGTTTTCTTGTGATTTTTTCTTTCATTATTTATGATAATTCTTAGCTTCTTCAGTAACTAGCGCCAAAGCGGGGAAAATTTGCGTTAAATAAAATATCTATGGCGTTTACAAAAAACTGATCGGAGCAGGTAAACTGTAACTGATGTTACAGCGGATAAACTGCGATCGTAAATGTGAGCGGAGCACAACCGATCATCAACTCGATCAGTGATCTGGTGACTCTGCTGTTTAAATAGAATCACTTGTAGCGACCTCAGCGCCACCTGCGACACATCTCTATACTATTGCCACGCACCAAGCTCTAACACCCTTCCACACCACACACAGCCCATCTACAAGATGGATGCCGGGCTATATAAACGCGTGTAGAGCAGAGCAGCCAGGGTTGCCAGTTATGGTACTTTTGTACCATTTTTGGTACTTTCGCACAAAATTTGGTACGTAGAAAGTACGTTTCGAAGAGTGGTACTCAAATAGTTTAACCTTATTTTTGTGAAATAATATGATAATAAATGATATTAAATGTAGATGACTCTTTTTGCATTTCCTGCAACATGCTTGCATAACATTAATAGGTAGTTATGTAGATATTATGTAAGTTTTGTTGAATTTTCATTTTAAGAGTTTTCTATTCTGTTTTTTTTAATATACATATTTTAGTTGGATTAAAATATTTTGTAATCATCAACCTTTGACCCCTAAACACACTTCGCAGTGCAGGAGCGGCCTTTCCTAGAAAAAAATCTTGAATGGTACGAAAGTACCTGGATCTGGTACGTTTTTCGCGACTTTGTTGGTACGCATAAGTTGGCAGTCCTGGCAACCCTGAGAGCAACCCGAAGATCATTCTTTCTGCCCCAGCCAGCTGCAAAGTTGGAACCTCCTAACCAAACCCAGCTGCAAAGTTGGACCTCCTCTCCAAAAGCCAGCCGAAAGGTCGGACCTCCTCGCCAAAAGCCAGCCGAAAGGTCGGGATATCCTTCGCCCTCAAACACCTACGGCCACCCAGCTTCGTGGGGCACTGAAACGCATCAGCGGACTACCCCGCGCAACTTCACCGCTTCCCCCGACGCCAGAAAAGAAGCACGTCAGGTCAGAAGACGTCACCCATCACACAGCCTGCTTATCGGCGACCACTCCAGCTGCAACCATTGCACCAGGACAGCTACGAACTCATCCCCGTGGACATAACCACCAGGCGATCTGACATACTAATATCCTTGTATTATTGTTATTAATAAAGATATTCTTTCTGTTTGTGACAATCAATTGTTTGGCTAAAGAATACGACACAACAACTCCCCAAACATTCAGATCACTGATTGAGGTTAGTAAACTTATAATTGAATCGGTCAATGCAGAATAAGTATAGGTATGTCCATAGTGTATATTATGGTCATTATGCCCTTTCTGCATTGATCGATTCAATTATTAGTGAGCAATAAATCCTAATATAACGTCAGATAAAGAATAAATACTACTAATTAAAGTTGTATTATCATTATTATTTTGAAACTTGTATATTACAACTTTACATCGTTTTAAATATTTTAAAACGCGTGTAATGCAACTTTACATCATTAGATATACTAGCAAGTCTCCAACAATTATTGTAGTCCTGGGTGGCTGTGGAGTAAAACAGTTTTAAATAATTATTTTTCAAAGTGCAATAAAACATTAAATACGTAAACAAGAAAGTATTTTTAAATGCCGTGAAGTTGTATTACACAAGCTTCAAAACTACTCGTTTTCACATTAATTAAAAAGACCTTCCTCAGATACTTATCCAACTTTTATATCCTTTGCTTGACTCATTATTTTACTCATTATCTTACAAGACAAAAGATAGGTAACGTTTAGTTTACTTTTTACGGTGGAATTTGAGCTTATGAAATAAAAATCCGCCGAACGGCGGAAATAATCAAAATATAAAGTCAATTCCGCCGTATTTGTATAATTTATAATATTTTCGGCGGATTTTCTTATTCATACATGTAAAATTCCGCCAATCGGCGGAATTTTCTGCTCATACGTACAATTCCGCCGGCGGACGTTTAGCCACTGCCTTATATTTTTCACTTCTGACGAAGTTGTCGAACGACTGCGAAGCGTTAAGTGTTTGTGCGCCATTTAGTGTCCGTTTAAAAGAGTTTGTGATATTAATTAATTAATTAAATTATTTTGCTTTGTCTTCTATGTATTGAATTGTACTGACAAAGATGAAGAATTAAGCCATCTGCTTTGCCAGTTCTTCAAATGTCCTCTTTTCCGGCCTTTGACCGTGAATTTAACAAACTTATGTGTGCCGTTTTATTTTGTTCTAAAATTTGTTCTTTTGTGCAGAATAAAAAATTAAAAGCACAACGTATTCAATAACCGATTAAAAAAAAGCAATAAATCTGTTACTTTAACATCAAAATTTCGGCCAACATGAGGCTTGGCTGTGAAGAACGCGTTCACATGCGCTAACCGTTAGGCTGTCATTATCGAAAATAAAAGCCGGCCGAAAATTTACGGCTCTGCAAAAAGCGCTCAAATTTTTGAGCACGCATCAATTTAACGACGCACCGGATCGGAAGCGCTTCCCATTAGCGAAAGCGAAACGCGTAAACAAATCTGGTCGGAGCTTTGAAGTTTCTGCGCGCTTTCCACGTCTCGAACGAGTTAACTGCCGCCTTAAAGCTTCTTGATTGTAAACCTTTTAAATGTTTTACGACGCATAAAACGCTCAGCGTCAAGTTGGTAAATCTTCTTGATGTATATAGAGAGTCCGCTCCAATCTACGTGACTATGTAGAAAATTTGTTTTGAAAAATTGATATATCGTCTGTAAACCGATTTGTGATACTTAGTCATTGACAAGACAAATAAATGAGTTAATGACAAAGCTTTGTCTTTGCCACGTATGCTCCAATGTATTTTTTCCTTTGTCTTGGCGCAATAGCGCGGATTGATATGTTATACACTGTGGTTTACTTACGATATGTAAAAGATGTATGTTTCGCTACTCGTTTCACAATTTAAATGAGAAAGAATCGTCCATGTCTTTTTAAATTATAATAAGTAAATAAAAGCTGTTCTTCTTCTCGAATTTCGATAGCAGTCGGAAAACCTTGGTAGCTAAATCTGAATCGTACAATCCAATCGGTTACTCTCTTGTGCGATGGAGTGGTTCAGCGTCATGTTGATGCCAAATACGATTTAATCAATAATTTTATGGCAACATTACTTACAGTAATAATATCTGCGACAACATTTTCGAGTGTCCCTAAATAATCATTTCCTCTTAGGCAAAATTTGAATGGGAAGCAAATGAAAATGAAAATTCCTGTCTACGTCTACATATTGATTGAAAATCTGTTTTTAAATCTATTTCTTCTTCTTTATACAACTTGGGGATTGCCCAATCACATTAGCTAACTAACTTTCATCAGTCAAATAATTCGTGCTGTCTTTTTTATCAATCTGCTGTAATAAATTTAACTCGCCGATTCGTTCATCTACAGGATGAAGGGCTTGTATGGCTTGGAAGTGATAGTGATACGGATGCATCACTTTAGTCTTCAGCATTCACCGCACAAATGGGGATGTTGCATTGCAACACGACGCGTGCTGGTAGCAGGATTGTTTACGAAAACATCAATAACTTCTTCTCCTTCTGATTCAACAGTATGTCTTGGCGGACTACTTGTTTTCTCAAAACAAGATGTGCTGCCGTTTAGTGGCTTTTTGAAAAGTTCTACTGAAAACTGTATTGGAAGGTTGTCGTCTATTAGGAAATCTGTCCTGCATGCAAAAGCCCCATACACGAAAACAATATCTGCATATTCAGAAATGAATATGTTTATTATTTATTGTTGGCTAATGCAAACTAACATTGCTATGCAATCAAGTCATCGCCACGAAGAACTTCAAGCGTTAAACCGGTAGCACAAATCATACCTAAGTGTCTAGATACGAAAGTATCATAGGTGAAATGGGGACATTTTATTTTTGCCTATAAGAATCTTATTTCCTCAATGTTGGGAAAATATTTCAAACTTCCCGCCGTTATACCGCAACGACATACGCGACCGGGGGAAGAACTAATTAAGATCTAAGAGCACACAAAGATAATAGACCTCTCCAGAATGCTACGAGATAAGGATGAAGAGACGCTCTAAAAATACGAGTTTGTTAAATACTCAATAGATGTAACTTATATGGATAAATTCGATAACTGAACGTTTGTCACAAACCATTTGCTGATTCCAATGCTCAACTGGCCCATTTGCCGCCAGATGTCGCTTTTGAGTAAATGAGAAATAAGTTTAAAGTGGGGCCAGGACACGACAATGTGACGTACGATTATAATATGCTGTTAATTCTCCTTTTAAACTTTGCATCACACTTCCTAGTTATAGAATTTGTTCTAAATGTTACTTATACTTAAGGTTTCGGTTTTCCATTCTGCTTTTGTAACCGTAGCGCCATCACATGTTTGGTGAGCTGTCTGCAAACTAAATCCAGTTTGTCTCCTAATTAGTGCGTCAAATTTAGAACATTTTTTGATGAACTACCTATTTGTCTAGTTCTATTTTTTGTACTAAGGCCCGATCTTTCCACCTCCTAATAAAGTTCCCGAAAACGTTATTTGGCAAATAACTTGATTTTTATGAATGGTTTCCATGGTGATTCGTAAATTTATTCGTCAAATAAATTTATCAGGAGGTGGAAAGATCGGGCCTAAGACTAAGGCTCGATTTTTTCACCTCCAGTTAACTTTATCTGGCGATCAATTCCCATAGTAACGATTGTGATCACAATTGTTACTATGGGAATAAACCGTCAGATAAAGTTAACTGGAGGTGAAAAAAACGGGCCTGAGATAATCTCACCAGTATGTATTAAACAGTTTCCTGTATGTTTTGGTTTCTGTCCCCCGTTACGCCTCAACGTCATGAGGTGATTGGGGCAAGAACTGTTTGAGACAAAGAGAGATACCTAGTGAAACAAGAGGTAGATTTTCACGAAACTTCATCAAGCACTTTCCTGTCTATATTAGTCGAGTTTTCGCGGTACAAAGTTAAAACGCGAAGTTATAACTGAAAGTAACTTAAATGACATTTCTATAGTTCCAACTTTAAGTTATCGCGAAAATCTTAATTGAAGGTTGTCAGTTCAAATAAAATCATTAAAGTGAAAATTAAAGCTTTTTTGAATTTCAAAAAGTATGAATGGAGTGCTCTGTAATCTATAGTATAAATTCATGAAATCATGACTTCGGATTTGTTGTGGAATAAGATCACATCTAACCAAATTTAAGCAGTGACAGTTCTATGACGTCTTTAACTTTAGGCGAGTTTTCGCGATAGTAAAGTTGTAACTTTGTTATAACTTGACTGAAAGTGAACATGGCAGCACTTCCGGCTAAAGTTAAAACGTTATCCGCGAAAACGACTTTTTGCTGTCAAAGTTGTAACAAAGTTACAACTTTACTATCGCGAAAACTCGCCTATTGTTTCGGTTTGTGATAGTAGTAGAGGAGAGATAATTAGACCATGTTTATACGAAGAGAATTTTTTAAAATTTCCTTTCCAACACTTATGAAACCCCCTGTAGCATAAGAGATACAGACATTCCTAAGGCTGGCAAGCATAACGATTGGAGATGGCGTAAGATGTAATAAGTTACTCTAACGAATGAGAATGAGTGAGAGCGTGAGACATGTTTCGTGCGGTAGTTATACGTAAGAGAAGGACGGAGGGAGCATTTTCCCGGGCTCTAGTAATAATGGTAGGATGCATATGAGCAAATATTTTTTTTACAAAATTATACAACTTACATAGCATTTTATCTTGAACATTACCTTTAACAATATACAATAACTTTATTTCCAATTGCAATGTTGCATTTCCAGTAAGTTTGTAAAGGTCTAGGTCGTGACATTCAAATAAATCATCTGTCGCGTGACATTTTAACAACATGTGCCTTTCAAAGTGAGTGTTTACACATGCAGTTACGTTCCCTTTATGCGTCGCGACGCCTCCTTCGAATTGGTTATGAAGTCTTTCCCGACATGTTACTTGATTAATATGACGTGCGCCCCCAGCAATTACACGAACGTGGAAAAGACCCCGACTCAGACACACTGTTTACTCTGGCGAGTAATTGTAACTACCGAACCTTCATTGCCGGCTAATTGTTTTGCCAGCACAATGTAAACGCGCCGGGGCTCATTAAAATTTAAGGCCATCGACTCAACCTTTACATAATCTAGAAACTGCGGCGTGCTATTAATATTTCATCACCGCTTGCGCTATTAAAATTGTTATGGTTTACGTTGTAAACCTTTGTGAGTCGAGTGGGGTATAGAGGGAAAGAAAATAACGCGCGATTTCCGTTAAGTAATTTCGCGTCAGGTCTCGGCGGATTTTGCGGAAATTGCATTAAAGTTTCATGGTAACCTCTGTCTCCAATGTCACAGACTTGGAAAAAACTGGATTATGCAGTCCACTTCAGTTTTGGACAAGTTCAGTCTTATTGCGATTCGTTTATTAGATGCTGGGATGTTATTACGTTTTTTCTATCGCTTACTGAGATGAAGTCTTTTGCTTGAAATTTATTCACAATAAACACTAAACCACGGAGGCAATGAACATTGCTGCAATAAAAATTGCATAATGCTCGTGATTTCACATCATGTTAAGTTCTGTTGCCTTGCACGTGTATAAATTAAATATTCCAATCTGTTATTGTGCACTTGAAATGTAATCTGCAAAGCAAAATAGCGTTTTTCAAAAATAACATTAAAATCCCTAAAAGCATTCCGCAATGCGATGAAGGCGACAGCGGAATGCAAGGACTTTTTTGGACAACTAAATAACCAATAAAAACGGTCCAAACAAAAACAAATTAAACTGATTGCCAAATTAAATAACTGGACCGACAATGTTTATTTTCTGAGAATTCCCAAGAAGGGACACCCAACGGTTTATTACTGCAATTAGTCATGCACTATCCTATCCATCTGGACGGCTACACTACAGCCTGGCTACCTAAGATTTATGGCCACCACTAAGGGAGTACCCACTGACCTACTTATTTGTTTACGATTTGATGTGACCCTTGCGGAGAATCCGCAATAAAATAATGATATTTCTAATATGGCTCGTGATCGTCGCTGAAAATCTGGACTTACGTTGTCGTAACTCAGTTCTTTTGGTGCGTCGGTGGATAACTTGAGAGATCAAAGGAACTTAAATACGTTTTAATTATTTATAAAAAAAAAGTTAAAAACTCCTTGTACCAGCCACTGCCGGACTTGATATAATGAGCGAAAAAATTTTTGCGTTAAACCAATACAAAGAAACTAAAATTACGGTTGTCAGGAAGTATAGTAGAATACGCTTAACAGATTTCACTTTCGAATATCGGAGCGACCTAACCGACTTCAAAGCACACAGCTGGTGATTTCGTGCACACGCAAATAGTTGTTGGAGAACTCTGCTCCTAACTTAGATTAACAGTTACTTTAGGTTCAACTTAGATTGGTCTAGGTACTAGTGTTTGCCACTTAAGACCGTACTCTAAGACTCGTTCTGCTCAATCAACCAACGCACAGTGTGACACAGTGGGTCTACAGTGTACTTAATCAATGAAAGTAATTAATTAATCAGACGTTCTAGAGACGTATGTGATACAAATGCCGCCCTCGGTGATCAATTTGCAGGACAATCAATAGCAATCACCAGTTTTTCAGGGACTCCTGTCGGAGGTGATGGGAAACCCTATCGCTAGCTAAACTAATTAATCGAGGTCGAATGGGTAGGATCTTTTCTCCCTACGTCCAATCGCCTTGACAGGGTGGTACTATGTACGCCTTTTTTCAAATCCCTCCTCGTCGTTTTTCGTCGGCTAAACCTATCTAACTAATTTATTGCGCTATGGACCCAAATGACTGTTTTCGGCACTCCACTACGTGTGGTTATGGCCTTTCAGTCTCTAGACAAATCGCTTCTAATTAACCTGCAAATCTCTCGGCAAAGACCACGTTTCGGTTCACACACTACAGGGTGTGAGAGAAACTTTGTTAAGAAGATGGCTATGAATAGGGGGTTCAAATTGTTCGGCCTCCTAATTACGAAACGAGCAATAAATTGGCCCTGATTTCTGGGGTTTAGGTTGTGCTGGCACACTTGGTTTCGGCGGCAGATATATCTTGCCTTAGAAATCGAAATACCGCCGTTAGCGTGGCAGAGAATATCTCCAAAGGTAGAACTATTTCCAAGAGTACACTGTATTTGTATTTCCAAAAAATAGATTCGAGGGAACAGTTAATTGACGCTGGTTGATTAAATTACAGAACTGGCCTAATAATTTATAAAAACAAATGACCAACAAATTTTATTAAGGTCAATGCCACTTGCGCAGTTTTAGCACTCGATTCAAATGTAAATAAAATTTTTTTGACTAAGATTATCTAAATGCAATAGGAATACTGAACTTTACAAACTCTTTAGCCCCTGATTAATGCAAATTAAATTATTCGTAACCAATTTATACCACCAAATATGTGACGATAAATACAATAAATGCAAATTACCTATCCACGTATCCGCGAGTTGCGCACACACGCACACACTCTTGTTTATACACACTCGCGACGCGAACCCGACCGTATCCGTGGTTTTATTTAATTGCCCTTTTTCTTAACACACTGTATTTTAACCATACCGAAATAAATGATTTATCTAGAAATATGAGGAAATGAGAAAATGACGGCAAGTACTAAAAAACTCGCTAAGTCAAAACTAAAAGGAATTCAACCGTTCGCTCGAGAGATCGAATTCTGTCTGTCTGTTTTTAGCGCTTCGTCCTTCCCAAGTAAACCACCCCCTTCGGACTTTGAACAACCTCCGGCCGCTGCTTCTAGCTCCAAATTACGCCTATTCAACCCCAATTAGCTTGTCATACAGCATCGAGGTGGTCTCTCGCAATCTGCAACTTCTCTGACCCTCTCTTCATTACATGAGCCCACCTGACATTTTAATACAACTGGCGCCTGTTTGAACAAGGCAGACTAAAGCGAAATACTCAAACTTGCAACGTAATTTGATCTCTTTCCTATAACTGACATATATCTACAATTTAGTGCAACCCACCCCATACAAATCCGAACGAACACAAAGCTGAAAGGTTACTCTATGATAAGTTTATGATGCCAGAAACCCGAAGTGTTATTTGCAGAGCTAACGTTACAAGTTTTACGAAATCGCTGGGTGGTCTATAGTGTCTTGAAAAGGGACAGCGCGGCGCCCTGGAGCATCCGGCCGCAATTTTACTGCGTACACTTCGAAGCGTCCGAACACTTGTTTGTTATTTGAAATTAAACACGCAATAACCGATTTTGTTGTGAAAACAAATTCCGCGACCGACCGTTTCATGTCCATGAAATTTTTCATAAAAATGTTTCCAATATAAAAAAGATAGATTCATAAATTTAAAATTCGATGTTATACAGTTTTACATGATTTTCTTTTCGGCAGAGGTTGAGAAATATCCTGGGTGAAATTAAAGTGGCGTAAAAAAACTTCAGAATTTTAGGAAATCATTAAACTTAGCAAGTTGTATTTGTGACTTAAACTTAAATCAACACATTAATTATTAGCAGTTAAAAAATATGCCTTAGGTTCGAATCTATTTAAAAAACTATGTTTGTTATAATCTGATAATCATTTCTTCACGTTGGTAAAGTCACGCGTTTGCACAGCGATGACCTGCCCTTTTTTATTTAATTTGTTTTTATTTAACGGTGAGAGTGTTTTTTTTTATTTTTAAAACAATGATGATTTGGCGCGTTTGCACAACCAGTTTATTTTAAAAATTAATTTAATATTTATTTTAAATTAAATTTAATTCAAATAAATAAATAACTCACGAATCCATTTGTCTGCGTTCATTTCAATTTATTTTAATTAATGTTTACACTCGTTACAATTTAATTTACTGATCGAAACTTTAACGTTTTAATCAAGGCCCACAAAGTTGCTCGTTGCAAGTCGAAGCACAAAGTAAAAAGAGTTTCTTCTCTAATTTGCGAAGTAGTTTTTTTTGAGACGAGGAGCGCAATTTGTGTACTTTGAAAGCCATTCCTTAATAACTAATTTAAAAAAACGCAAGAAGTAAATGTAAGTGGCTGGGCAAAGAATCGAATTCCGAATCCTTCACCTAATAGGCACTTGACATCAAGTGCATTTCGATCAGCAACATATCTCAAATACTTTAATTCGTTACGGCAAAAATGACATGGTAATTTGAGTTAATCCGACAGAAACTGGTCATTTATGAGCTTCTTCTAGGATTTCAAGATGTTTCTCGGAGGTCTGAGTGGCAATAATGATATCATCTAGATGGGGTTCCAAATCTTCACCAACAACAAATAAATCTTTGCCACGTAGCTGGGGCGTTATGTAAACCAAAGGGGATACCACAAAATTGAAATAGTCCCCGATTTGGGACGGTAAATGCAGTATATTGACGAGATTCCTCAGCAACAGGGATTTGCCAGTAAGCAGACTTGATGTTCACCGACGTCTGATATTTTACGTATCGAAGTTTGTCTAAAGTAGCAGACACGTAAGGTAAAGGGTAAGCATCTTTAGTCGGAAGTCAACGCAAAACCGTGCTGTACCATCCAAGAGTATTGGAGAGGACCGAGTGGAATTAGACCTTCCCACAATTCCAAGTTCTTGTGCAGTTCCTGATTAGCAAATGGCTATCTTGCAGGCGAGACAGGATAGTATCGCTGTTTAATGTGAGTGCTATCCGTCTTGATGACATGCTCGAACTTATTAGTGCATCCTAATTTCTTTTCGTCGACATTTTGGAAAAGTTTAGAAACCGTTGCATCAAGTTGCCATTGTTGGGAATAGTCAAGGCATCACTACCCGCTTATAGATATGCTCTTTACTTCGATAAAATGGCTTATAAAGAAACACGCATCAAAAATTGGGTGCTGCCTAGTCTGTAAAAAGTTATTGCGCAGAAACGGACTTCAGATTCGAACTCAGCGTCCTCGATGCCCTGAGATGGCACTATTCTTATTTATCACCTCCACCTTGACTCCGACTAGTATTTTACACAAAGTGTTTGTAGAACAAAAAGGAGTCAACATGTTTTCAAATGAATACTTTCAGTATTTACTGTCAATCAGTGGTATTGTAATTTAATCACTTTAATGGTGCATACATTTTGTCAAAGGTCTCGTTTTATTTTAATAAATTGAGTCCATTCTAAGTTAAGATCTAAGACTTGAGTTTCTTTCTTTTCACTGCCACCAAAAAATCTGAGATTTTTTTTGAATCATACATCATTAGTTATTATAAACCCTAAGGTAGTCACACTGACAAGTTTTATTTGACGATTTGATGTAATCACGGACAAAAATGTTTTGTCTTCCTTGGTGCCCACTCTCATTAAAAATTGAAGAACTTTAGAATATTTAAGAACTTAAGAAAGGCTCATAAACTTGACAAAGTAAAAATGACATTGTGGATTAATTTGATGTGATTGGTGATTTGGCGCCCTACGAAAGCTCCGGCCGCTCTGCACATGACTGAACTCTTTCTAATCATTTTTAGATCGTTTATGTCCGTCTACTAGCGCAACGATACTTTACAATACACGCACAATACACTTCACCGAGCACTTATTTCACCTCCGCATCTCGTTCTGGCTCCACCGGTTGGTACCTCGTTGTTTCTTTTTTTCAGGTGAATATCACAGTACACTTATGTCTAATTCAAAGGTATTTAGATCATCCTACTACAGTGAATCAACCTATATGTGAAGACGTTTATAATGAGAGAGAAATTGCGATTTTATCAAACGTCCATTCCTACCCTTTTATGATCACTGAAATTAGCATAATTGGCACTTTACATTAAACTATTCGAAGCACTTAGAGTATGGACTCACTGCGTTATGAAAATAAGGTCCTCATGTCGCTTCGTGTTTTTTTTGCACTTTATGGGGCACGTGCGCCGGAAAAACGAGTGCTAGAGCGCGAACGTTCATGACACAGAAAGCATAAAACTTATTATTAGGTCGGCCCGACTAAATATAACGTATTCAATAATGTGGGATCAATATCCCGGCCATCCTAGCACGAATCCTGGAATCAATAAGTACGAATTTGTCACTTCTTGGTGTCCTGAGCGGACGTTTTATGTAGACCTATAAATTCTTAGTGTAGATGTATTGATTGCCAATTCGCAGTTTGTGATGTGTTGTAGAAGGCGGGACAGTAAAAATTTATGTTTTGGGGGGTAGTAATCCTGAACTTGTTTGAAATCGAACTCACTTTTTATTATAATACAACAAACCCAATACTCTTACGAACAAAACAGGGGTAAGCTTTTGGTATTTAGGCCAAGTTGCACAAAACATTTAATACATCTTATAATAAAATAAAAACACATTTAATTTTGAAAGTATTTTCGATATTATCTGGGTACCACTGTCATGCAAGCATCAGCTTTTATGTATCGTCTTCTTGGTCTTTCAATAGATTGATGGGCGATAATTTCCACACAACAAGGACGTACTCTAAGTACATAAATCTGTGGAATAGGGAATTTGGGGTATACTTTCTATTTTTGCCATATCTCCTTCTTGCATATAGCGAACTTTAAAGCGGAATTAGCTTTGTTGGATTCGAGGTTGAAGTGTACGCCGAAAAGAAATAAACTTCGAGGAGGGCTCTCGAACCTTCTTTGCGGCATCGCTTTAAAAGCGAGCGTCATTTAATTCCGCCGGTTTGATCGATTCGGTTCGGCAGTTTTGGCCCACTATTGATTCTGCCTGCCTAGGAAAATACTGCAAGGGATCACGCCAGCTTTCGAACTTCCTCCTCGAAAGACGAAATGTTTGCGCAGGACCCCGACACTTTTGTTTGTGCGGGCTCGCGTGTTTCTTCGAGCACTTTGAGTATTTATTAACGAGGCGCTTTGAGGTAATTATTATTCCGGAGTTCTCCACCTGCCTGGAGTGGATCACAGTTTGGTCCTTGTTACAAATGGGGTATTCACTTGACGGAAAGCAGGCTAAGCTCACAAAGTAATTCTTGAATAAGACCGACAAAGAAAAAATAATGTACCCCAAACGATGATACTTCCATGGCGAACAAATAGTAGGTGATGAATGAAATAAATACAGTCATTCCCAACATGGCCTATCAGGAATGACTTGGAATACGTTCCGGGACGAAACGTCTTTAAGGAGGGAGGCTTCTTGCTGCCAAGTAGATCACCAGCAAAACAAAGAAAAATATCCTCCCAGACGCGAATAATTACATAATAACTTTTAATTACATAATAACTTTTGAAATATTTGAAGTGTTATAATCTGAAATGAAATATTTTTTGATTGTTTTAAATGTGCTCGACGTCCGTGAACAATGAAATTATCTTTGATTTAATTAGCAGCGGTTTATTTTGAAGCCACATCAACATCATTATTATTAATTGTGATCGTTTGAAAATCATCAAGTTCTTTTGGTTTTACGCCTCGGATTTTCAGCAAACTTATTCACGTTCAGGCGGAAAATGTATTTCGGACGAATTCAAAGGGACGAAATGCGCTTACCGGGGAATATGAAATTTAAAGTCGCCGACTAGGCCGGCTCAAATCACCGGCCACAGCAAATAAATCCGACCCGCTTTGCATTTTTGTGTCGTCCTGTCGGAAATACCTTTCGATTGTATGCAATTTCGTGCTTTTTGCGCGCGTTTCAATTTCCGTGCGATCGAACGGAAGCCAGAAATAAATTGGGATAGTTAAAGAAGAACAGTAATGGTGGAGGAAATGAGGCAAGAATGAATGATGGATTTCATTTTTCGATGTGGCATTGAACGTTGCTTTGTGCGCTGAGTTATTTTCTTCTAGTGTTGTCTTCGAACGTTCGAATGTCTATCTTTTAAATCGAGTTGAATTAAGCTGTGACCGCGAACCTTTCCTCAGCGTATTGTTTACGATAGAAACTGGATAGAAACTGTAAAGCCTTCACATAAAATGAAAGCCACGTGACTGACATTAATAGGTAACATTGCTCAGACACAATTCTCATCATCACAATATCTTAAAAGTATAGAATATTTTTCCATAGCTCATTGAATCCTTAAACATTTTTTTTTTAGTTATCATCCGTAGATTATTAGAATGCTGCAGATACCATCGAAAAGATAATCGAAATTCTCGGTCGCACAATCTTATCTATCAACAGATAATGTTTTTCAAGAGTAAATAATTAAAGAAGTGCGGTTCACGTACAACGAACGACCATGGCGTGTGTTCCAAAAGACAAAAGTAGTTTAGGACAATACTTAAACAGTATTTTCGTGCTCACCGAACAATACAGATATGGAGAAACCAAAACAGCATCATCATCCGTTAGTGATTCCGGGAAAAGAAACACGCAATTCAAGGCAGTGTACGAAAAGATCAAGGAAAACATCGACTACTTAGAGAGGAAGTTCCAGAAGCTAAAGGATGTCGAAAGTGAATCGAAAAGTCTAAGGTGGAAGTATGATAATTTGATCGCGGAAAAAGATAAAGACTGTGGACGTTTAAGGCAACTCTGTGAAGACAGTCAGAAGAAACATGAGGCTTACAAAAACAAAGCCAGAGACCTAATGGAAGAGAACTTGGCTTTGAAAAGAAGAAATGAAGATTTGGAGGCAAACTTTAACAATGTTGATTACGCAAACCTCAGCCATCAATTACAGGATTGCTTACGTAATAACGAAGTGTACAAGAACAAAGCAAAAGATCTGCTTATTTTGCAACAAGAACTGGAAAGAAGAAGCCAAGAAAAAATACAGAGGGCCGTGCAAGAAAAAAATAACCTCGACACACAGCTGAAAGAATTCGAAAAAGGATATCTTGAATTGAGGAAACAGTTTGATAAGATGAATGAAGAGAGAGCTACTTTACACGATGATTATAAAAAAATACAACATCAGATTAATAAAAATCAAGATAACATAGAAAAGAAAAATGAAGAAATCATTAAACTGAAAAATACACTAATCCAAAGCGAAAAAGAGCAGTTAAAATCGAAAATGGAAATCGATAATGAAATTTTAGCTAAACCAGCACTTCTAAGTTTGCAAATTGATGGCAACGTTGCAAGAAAAACTCATTCTAACCTGTTGCAGAGTGCTCCAGATATACAAATTGGCGTTAACTGCCGGAAGCTGCAGAACGAACTCAAAAATAAAGTTAAAGAAATGAATCAGCTCCGAATAGACGAAGCAGATTTTAAGAAAACTGGATTTAAAGGACGGTCTTCATCTATGGAATACGTAACTGATTCTTATTTGAAGCAAAGAAACGAGCTTGAGTCGAGGAATAAAGAACTTCAACGCAAGAATCAAGAACTCGCAGAAAATTTAAGATCCGCACAGAACGATTTACATGAATACAGAAATCCATATGGTAAGCCCACGTACGCTGTTTTGTGGAAAATGCACGAAGAAAATAAGCAACGGCTCAACAAAAACGAGGAGAACATGAAAACAATTGCAACGACCTTGAAAGAAACACAACAAAAATATTCTAACTTGCAAGAAAATTTCGTTAAACTCAAGATAGAAAATGAAGAGCAAATTAAACACCATCAAAAAATACAAGCAGAATACGAGAACATCCAAACAACGTTGCGAAAAGCTCAGAATGACTTAGCAGAACGGGAAGAAATCTTTAAGAAAACAGAAGCTGATCTACGGAAAACGTGCGAAGAAAACAGTCAGCAACTTACAGAAAAAGAGGTTACTTTTAAAAAAATTGAAGCGACCTTTAAAAAAACACTAGAAAAATATCTAAATCTAAAAAAAGACAACGAGAAACTCCTAAAAGAAAAACAGGACGATCTTCACGTGAAAGAAAAAACTGAAGCGAGCCTTAAAGAAACGCAACAAAATTATTTAAGTTTACAAGACAACTACGAGAAACTCAATAAAGAAAAGCAAGCTCTCACAAAAGAAATTGAAGAAAACCAAATAGCATTAATGCAATATAAAGAAAGGGAAGAGAAATTGAGAAACGGCCAGTCAGACTTGCGCGAAAAAATCAAACAGTTATCAATTAATGAAGATAATTTGAAGAAAACCCTGGGAGAAATGCAACAAAACAGCGAGAAACTCATTAAAGAAAACGAGGAGCTCAAAAAAGAAATTGAAGTCAGCTTTGACGTACGTTCTAAAATTGAAGTGGAACTTGAAAGTATGCAGAAAAGCTTTCAGGAGACGCAAAATGACTTAATACAACACAAGCAGAAAAAAGAAATTTTAAAGAAAACCGAGCTAGAAATTAATGACTTGCAAGAAAAATATTCAAACTTGGAAGAGAAAAACAGGCAACTCATAAAAACAAACGATGACAATCTCGAAGACCTCCGGCAGTTTCAAATCAAGTATGAAGACATCCAAACCCAGTTAAAAACAGTTCGCAATGAATTTGAAGAAGACAAGCGAATAAATGAAGAAGGAAAGAAAAAAGAAGAGCGAAAGCACAAAGACGAGAACCGAATGAAAACAAGTCAGGAAGAAAACATCAAGAAAGTAGAAACAACGTTAAAAGAGCGAGAGAATGCATTCAAAGTAAAAGAAGAAAAATTGCAAAAATCATTGTCGGACTTAAAACGCCAAGAAGAAACATTGCGGAATCAGTTGGCGAAAATCAAACAACGAGAAACAGAAATTGACGAAAGAATGAAAAATATACTGGAAAAAGAAACACGAATCAAAGAAAAAGAAATTGCGTATCGCAAAAAAGAGGAAAATATCAGGAAAATCGAAGAAGCTTTTGAAAAATGGAAAACTGAGTTGGCGGTGCAAATCACAAGTCAGAATGAGAAGTATACCATTTTGCAACGGGAAAAAGAAGAAACTGACAAAACCTATCAGCATCTTTTAAAGCAAATTTTACAACTACAGGAGGAACTGAAGAAAAGCAAGGAAACGCTTGAGGAATTGGAGGTGAAACAAGATAGAGAAAGAAAGAAGTACTTGGAGGAAAAAGAAGTTTTAAAGCAACAATGTAATTTACTGGAAACCAAATTGCTTAAATATAAACAGAGCTACGAAAATTCACTCGAATTGAAGATCAGAATTGACAACCTGCTGGAAGAAAGAAAGGAGTATTTTGCCACTAGAGAAGAATTCCTTCAGAAATACGAAATGCTTCGAAAGGAAAATCTTCTTCGAGATAATCAGAGTTTGAAGAAAGAGCTAGAAGAAACTATCAAGAAGAATTCCGACCTGCAACGGGAAAAGGAAGAAACTGGTAAAACCTATCTGCATCTTTTAAAGCTTCTTTTTACAAATACAGAAGGAACTGAAAAAAAGGAAACGCTTAACCATGACAATCTCTAGCAGTTTCAAACCAAGTAGCAAGTATGAAGATGAAAAAAAAAAGAATAAAAAAGAAGAAGAAAAGCGCAAAGGAGAGAGCTATATTTAAACAAGTCTTCATAAAAAGAGTATGTGTTTGTTCAAATAATTTGTAACTTCTTTACACATTTATTGTTACAAAATTGATAATAAAGTTGATTTGATATTGAGGAAGAAATTTTTGTATTAAAATGGGATTTTTTTTGCAGTTCATAGCGGAAAAAATGGTTGACAACATTGTGCAACATATAAAGAGATCCACTGCACATCGATGTGCCGCTTCATTGAATTTTTTCGTGTACCACTTAATTTGTACGCGGAATTTATAACTACAATCATAAACGTGCAGATGGAATTATAAGGGGTCAAAATTTATTTATTTAGTTTATGCAACCAGTTGAACTCTCGTGAATTGAGGTTATCGCCATGTCTGATGTTTATGTTGAAAAATTTACTTTTAACGAATTGAATCAAATGATAATTAAAAATAATGAACATTGGCAAACTGAAAAAATGTAAATTTTTACCGAGAATACTTAATTATCGCATTCGCATTCGCATTTTATTGCTATAGAACAGAATCTACAGGTGTCTTGAAAGTAACTAACGTCCGAGCTTTTTGCAGATTGTATGAATGGGTGGCGTACTTGTACTCTTTATTTCACAAACGGAAAGATGGACGTTTTTACATTCTGCAAAACTGATGATTGATAATTTCAACCAAAACCTCCAAAACCCAACGCCAAACAACTGCGATAAAATTTAAAGTTAGCACGTTTTAAATATCACCTAATGAGTTTATTCGAGCGTCTAAAACGATTCATTTTCGCTGACCAACGAACTATCATCCTCTGCTGCATCGGTTTTTAATGGAAGCATTCGGACGAATGATGTGGAAATGCATTGTCGACATGAAACGGTTAATTCGGTCCCGCAAGTGTCATCGCCACCCGTCCGGTTTTAATCGAATTGCATCATTACTTGCCTGTTGACTTTCGGTTCCCAATTTGTCTGCATTAAGAGCGGTAAATTTTGAACTTGTTATGTTATGCGAATGGGATTTCATCATCCAACCAATTGTAGTTATTTATTCGAACGTAAAAGAATAAAGTTGTAAATTATGTGTGACATATGCAGGGTGACTGTTAATTATATTGACAAATTGAAACTATGATAAGTTGTAAACTGTTCACAAGAATTTTTTTAACATTTTTTCCATACTCTCGGACATAGCTTCTTATCGTCAATTCAATTTGTCGGTACAATTAATAATCACCCTGTATGTGTTCAGGGTGATTGTTTAATAGATTTCCCAGACGAAAACCAAAAGTTTACAGCTTTAAAGGCGTGTCAATAAACGTTTATCGTGTTATGCCGGGAATCAGAGTCGTCCAATCGTAAAAATTGACCGTGAATTAATAACACACAGTTGCATAGCTGATGATGAATGCGTGTATTAACTGCTATGAGATTAATTAAAATCAATTATGTTTTCAAAGATGTACAAAAGTGCGGCATAATTTACTTCAGGTGATTTGCTGCGTTGGTCAAGTAAATACTTTGGGAGTTCGTATTTCAACTGATCACGTCAATTCCGTTTAAAGGTCAAGTTTTCGCCCGACGTCGCGCCGTAACAATAATAAAACTATAAAACACTTTTATGACTGTATTTATTTCGTTCTTCTGCTGCCCTTTCTTATCTAGTGACGTAACGTTATTTTGGTGATAATTTTTCATTAGTTATTTCTGGAAAATCGTTCTCTATTCTTTCACCATCTTTTTTGTTGGTTTATTCAAGAATCACCCTGTAAAAAGATGGAAACAATACTACATTCGACGTTTTTTAAAAAAGTAGAAAAATTCGAACGAAAATAGAGCGAAAAGTAAAAATTAAATAGAAAAGTTTAACTTGATAATTGAACGGAAAAGAGGATTTATCCATTTTAAAAGCAGTTTTTCATGTTAATTGATGAAGTCTAGTAATTTGGAAATCGTTCTCATCTGGCCGTAGCCTGTATGCCAAAACCTAAAAATATTGGCGGGTACTTGAGTTCATGTATTTTATTTATGACTAAATTTACTTGGTGGGTATATTTAACCGTTTCAGTTAAATACGTGGTAAAAAAACTCGTAAATAGACTTCCATGCAAGTATCTATTTTCGTTAGAACAGTTTGTCATACGTCTCGTATAATGAAAAACGAAAGTAAAAACAAATATTTGACAAAATAATATATTTATCATGAGTTTTTCTTGACTTTGAACTTTTATTTTCATTTAGGATTTCGAATTTTCTTTATTTGTTCTTCTTCGCCTATTAGAAATACATATTTCGGGCATCTCCCTTTTTATTTCTTTACCCCTACATACAGGGGTGTATTTTTCAAAAATTGTTGATTCGAGAATCAACTAAAACAAGAGTGTACTGAACTTTAATTTGTCTTTTATGACTACAACGTCTCCCAAATTTTGACGAATTTATTTTCACTGGCTACTCTAACAATACGTGTAGGTTCAATATTTTGTAAAATTTGTTATTTTTTCTTATTTTGGAGGAGCAAAGCAAACGTAAAAATTGTTTATTCCCAGCGTCGTGTCGCTGCTCTCGTGTTTCCTCATTTATTTTCGTCGTTCATTTTTGCTACATCATAAATGTACTTGCAGGTATGCCAGAGCACGAATTCTTAAAAGGTTTCGACGAGCTGACATTTTGTTAAGCCCATACTCAACTAAAACTGTTTGGAAAAACGTCTGGCAATTTTAATTGGACTTCTAACGCAATACATAATAACAACGGCGTTCTCCTAAAGAATTAGACATTTTTCTGATTGTAACAAATTTCCGATAAGTTTTCATATCATTCGAAAACTAAAATTGATAAAGTACACTTGTGTTATTAGAGACGGTGGGACAAATATTAAATTGTGCTGCAGATAAATTATATCTTATCGTAAAAGATTTTTAAATTTTGATAATTTCATTTGCCTGATACACGATACCTAAAAAATATTACTTCTTTAATCCATTCCTTGCAATGAGAGATTTTATCAAAGAATTTTGTAATTTGGTAAGTTTCTTCTTCATTGGTTTTATTAGAGAAATGTACTGATATCTTAAAACCAATTGAAGAAACTACAAAAAAAAAAACTTCGGGCTTCACAAATTATAATCGTCTTTTATTTTAAAAGAACTTTAAAGTCTTTCTATAACTTAAAGTCACTTCTATAACTTCTAATAACCGTTCTAATTCGCTAGTTACACACATTGCTTTTTAAATAAAAACTGATTTAAAAATCACGCCGCTCCGCACTTATAGTAATTCACTCATTCGAGAATAGCGTCGAATAAGTAACGAAACTTACACTTAATTCTACCACCACCTAGGGTGATGCCCAGTTTCATAAAACGTAGTTAACCACTCGATCAAGTTAAGCATGTGATTAAGCAATATCATTGGAGGAAATTTAAACTTTCCTCCAATGATATTGCTTTATCACACGATTAACTTGAACGAGTGGTTAACTATGTTTTATGAAACTGGGCCTGAGTCTGGAAACCACTAGAGAATTTTTTGCTCGCTCATAGGTGGCGCGAGCAGTCTAAAAATAGAATTTGCATCAACGAATGTAACAATATATTGCTTATGTTCATACTTATTATAAAAACTTATTACGAACAAAAATTTGATTTCTTTTTCAAACTTCTCATAACTAGAATACTCTGCAGTCTCCTCAAAATTTACTAACATGGATGTCAAGTCATCGGTATCGATTTCAGGACCAGCTCGACGCTCCATTTCCTGCACATTCAAAATCCGCCGCATTTAAATTTTAACGTCGCGTTTTCTTTATCTGCCGTTCGTTACCCCTCGGCGCAGGGGATGCATTCTTCGCGACCGCTCACTTTGAAGTGTTCTCGCCCGGAAAATGTTCCGTATACATTTCGCGCGCCTCTCACATACGATTTTATTGCACGCAAAGCGAAAATTCGCAAAATGTCTTTTGATGGCACCAGAAAAAAAATGCCGAGAATATTCTAATGAAAATTGACATTTTAATCTAATTTTTTTTTTCACCCTTAGAAGATTTAAATAGCCAAAATCAAATGATAGATTGAAGAACTTTATTTCTACCATGCATTCAGAAATAATTCACAGCATACATAGGCAACCAAACATACCCGTATGGGAAAACCGTTCGTATAAAATTCCCCATCATAGGAAATTATAAAATGACGATAACTTAAAACTATGCTTTTGCAATAGGACCACTGTCTTTTAAAAAAGTGATTGAAATTTAGTAACATTTATAGTGAGCAAGCCAGGATAGTAACGCGTAAAAATATAAAATTACCAAACATATATCCACCAAAAATCACGCGACTTTCAACTATTTCTGAAGACACTGCAGCAGACCTAACACATAGAACGAAGAGAAGGCGAAACGGCAATGGAAAAGTTCGAGCGTCGCCTCAAATCTTTTTCTGAAGAAAAAGAAGATTCTTTGAAGAAGATGACGACGTTACAGAGCCAAATCTCAGTTTTAAAAAACACAAGAAATTGTAACACAAAACCATTAATGTCACCAAATTTAACTTTAATGTGCATAACTCACTAGCCCGCGTACCGCGGAGGTTGACGGTTGTGCGGTTGGAAATTTCTGTGGTAATATATAAGATGGCGGCCAGTGCGTTGGATCTTATTTATTACCACAGAAATTTCCAACCGTGCAACCGTCAGCCGCCGCGGTACGCGGCTAGTGCGTTATGGTTTTAAATCGTACCTACTTTGATGGTTGACAAGCTCTGCTGACGAACGTATCAGCTGTCCCCCTCGACTAGCAATCAGTGAAGATAGGGGTGGGTTAATTAAGACGGGAAAACAACTAAAGGGCGCCAGGTCAGACATATAAACAAACTGAACGTAAACGATCTTGTCGACGTCTCCGAATCGACCAAATCGGCAGAAAATCAAAAGTAAACAGAGACTTATGTAACTCACTGGTACGTTAAGGAGTAAACACAAACGCAACAGCAAATGTTAACAAATTTATGCTTTATTGAAACTCGGGTTAACATACACATCAGGTGATACAGGTGCCTGTTTACAATAAACAAAATTCAAACATAAGTAACAGACAACTTTCGGTTGTCAATTATTTTACTCAATGACAATGAAAACTGCTATTTTAAATTATATCAACCGCATTCAGCCGAAAATCCGCTCTCCGGTAAGCATGCAATTAATTATCGTTCACGAAAGAGAAACAAATAAATAAAGTTGAACGTCAAACTCACGTCCTTGCCGACAGGGTGCGGCTACGTTCATCTGTCAGTCGAGCTACGGAGTGAAGTTGGCGCTCACGACGCCACCTGTGCATTGCTTCTAACAACGGTGAACCGGTTCAAAGTGGAAAATACGTCGTAGAAATGCCGGAATTGATTTCTTCACAGGGGAAGAAGAGCTGGCTCGATATAGTACTTCGAATTGTTGAGAGTCGCACTAAAAGTCTATGCTATAAGCCTGAAGAGAAATGAAAAGCGTTAGCGTCCAAAAATGACGTTCAGACAAATTCAGATGAATTCCCCTCACAAAGAGCAAGAACTCCGAGATTACACTAAAGGCCGTCTGACACTATGATAATTTGATACCAATTTTTGTTACAAAGTGAGAGAGATAGGCTACCACAGTGAAGTTTGATTGGTTGAATTGGCACTTTGTAACAGAGTTTAGATAGAAAATGTCATAATATAAAACGGCCATAAGACACGTCAACACCTTACGATGGCCGAACGTAGAATGAAACGGGAACGCGAGTCTAAAGCCTAGTTTACACTATGTGATTTTGCATGTGTTTTAACCTGTGATAAATCATAAGGCGACTTTGTTGATATTTACACTCTCTGAGTTGACACAGCGAACGACACGTAAGCGCCAGCATAGATGAAATCATTAGCAAATCATAGCTCTCTTTGGGAATAGGACCGGACCTATTTGCTGTGACTTGTTAGAAGACGATTTTAAATTTACCGCCAAACAAGTGTTGACAGTGAGGTTATACGAAACCGAAATAGCGAGGACGCGAAGTTGTCGGCGTGTATATGAACAACTAGAACGAGGAAAATAGTGGGTTGTGGGTTATATTATATATTATATTACATATTATATTATATTATATATTACGGGCTCCACTTTGGAGAGTAAGTCCCGAAAAGTTGCTATAGACATTCTCGTAAAATTTTTGAAACTTAATGGATCTTCATATTCTAATTCGTTGAATATCAAGTTTGATATCCCGCGGTTTTCATTTCTTCTTTGCAGCCATTTTCTTGCCCACAGTTTCTGTACTTGACGTTTCTTTCTTTGTAATAATTGTCTCTTTCGTTGAAATAGCAACCGTGGCAACAGTAACAGTACATTGATTGTCAGTTGTAAATAATACACTCGCATCCTCCGATTTCGCAAAGGGGACATTTCTAACCTCACTTTCTTGACAGCGAATAGGCACATCTCTTACCTTACGAGACAACAGCCCGTCTAAACGTTACAAATGTGACTCATACGGTTTTCGCAACTGTATGATTTTTGACATGCTGTTATCATAGGAAACGTTACATGCAAAATCACGTAGTGTAAACTAGGCTTAAGATGGTAGACGCTAAATAACGCACGAAAGTCGCAAACGATAACCAATGGTGAACCATGATATAGTCACGTGGTGTCCTATATCGAATAAGCTTCGATGTAGCGAGGAAGGAGTACAAGGTTGCCAAACGTATCGAAACGCGGCTTAGACGATGCTTTGTTGCCACGATTCCTTAGCGGGAAATTCAAACGTAACAGAATATAAATATAAACAAAAGGAAAACTTTATTGTTTTATTTAAAATAATATTTATTTATTTTATTTAAATTCTTTATTTAAAGAGGACCTACGAAGAATTATTTCAAGTCAAAAAACAGAGCGATCTATTAGTTAGAGAAAGAGAACAGAAATGCGAAAAGAATCGTCGACTTGACGCATCAAACTCTAAATTTGCTTCGAGAAAAAGAACAAAACGGCATACAAACAGCAGAGATGTTACAGACAACTCAGCGTCTACAACAAGAAATTAAAGAAGTAAAACAAAAACTTGATGAAAGTGAGAAATTATTAGAAAAGAAAACGCAGCAAACGGAGAAGGCCGACGAAGAAAGAAAAACGGCAATCGAAAAATGCAATCAACTCGAGTTTCTTTCTGAAGAAAAAGAAGATCCTTTGAAGAAGATGACGACGCTGCAGAGCCAGGTATCAGTTTTAAAAAACACGAACAGTCAGCTGCTTAAGAAAAAAGAAGAAATTGAACACGAGCTCACATCTATTCAAGAGGTTTTCAAAAATAAAAATGAGTTGATGGAAGAAGTTTCGGAATTGAAGATCAGAATTGACAACTTACTGGAAGAAAGAAAGGAGTATTTTGCCACTAAAGAAGAATTCCCTCAGAAATACGAAGTTCTTCGAAAGGAAAATGAACAACTTTATGGAAAACTTAAGACGACAGATTAGGTGTCAGAAGTAGGAAAAGCTAATCTTCTTCAAGATAGTCAGAGTTTGAAGAAAGAGCTAGAAGAAGTTATCAAGAAGAATTTCGACCTAACTAGAGAAAAGCGAAAACAAATCAAGAATATTCTACATTAAAGCAGGAAGCCGAAAACTTGCGAAATGTTTATGAAAAAAAAATAAGACAGCTGGAAGATAATTTCAAGAAAGAAGCAAGCGAATTAAATGACGAGGTGTCATCGTTAAAGAAGGGAAAAGAAAAGTTCGAAAAGGAAAAGAGAAATGTTATACAACAATTAGAAGGGCAGATACAAGAGAAAAACTTAGTCATCGAAAACCTAAATAAATTAATTCGAGAAACAGAAACTGAATTAAAAATAAATAAACAAAAAAGTGAAGAATAATTCCGCAAGCTGCTTATTTGCCTAAACGAAAGTGAAGCGGGATATAAAGTAAATATTTTTATTGAGAAAGAAAAGATTGGACCGATATTGACAGTAATTTGAACAAACAGTTATCACGCATAAAACAAGAGGCAACAAAAACAGACCAAGAAAATAAGGATTTATAGTGGGCAAGCCATTTGCAAACAAATACTAAATAACAATTACTTTATGTACAAAAAATACATATTATTTAAAGGAAATATAAAAGGCGATAGCAACCGAAAGAACGAAGAGATGGTGAATAATTAATAATAGATTATTGAATGAGGACTGAAGAAAGAATTCGATTGCGTTGTTAGAAATTAATGACCCGAAGTCGCAGCAAAAGACGTACTTTCAGGAAAAGAACCACAGAAAAGTAACCCGAGGCACTATTTTGCTTCTTTCCATTCCGTTCACTGTGTTATTACTTCCAGAGAAATAATTTTAATTAACTGCTTGTCTAAAAGAGTGCAAACGGGAATGACTCATTAAAAAACTTTATTAAAGAAAGCGAAACGAACGAATGCGTTTTTCTGCTTTTAGCGACATCTTTTGCTTACTTAACAACGAAATTATTCTACTTTTGACCAATATTAAGAAACGTAAAATATTTCAGCTTTTTAAATTTCAATAAACAAAAAAATAAATGTTTATTAATTATTTTTTCAAAGTATTGGTGCGTTTTGTCCGACGATGAGAGCAAAACTTATCATTCCAGACGTTAGGTGTAAAAACAAACATCTATTGAACAGGCAATCAATTAGCTCATTACTCGGAAAAACTTAAATTTCATATTACAACATCAATTTACCTCGAAAAGATAAACGGAATTCTCGGCCGCACAATCTTATCTATCAACAGATAATGTTTTTCAAGAGTAAATAATTAAAGATGTGCGGTTCACGTACAACGAACGACCATGGCGTGCGTTCCAAAAGACAAACATAGTTTAGGACAATACTTAAACAGTATTTTCGTGCTCACCGAACAATACAGATATGGAGAAACCAAAAGGGCATCATCAACCGTTAGTGTTTCCGGGAAAAGAAACACGCAATTCAAGGCAGTGTACGAAAAGACCATGGAAAACATCGACTACTTAGAGAGGAAGTTCCAGAAGCTAAAGGATGTCGAAAGTGAATCGAAAAGTCTAAGGTGGAAGTATGATAATTTGATCGCGGAAAAAGATAAAGACTGTGGACGTTTAAGGCAACTCTGTGAAGACAGTCAGAAGAAACAGGAGGCTTACAAAACCAAAGCCAGAGACCTAATGGAAGAGAACTTGGCTTTGAAAAGAAGAAATGAAGATTTGGAGGCAAACTTTAACAATGTTGATTACGCAAACCTCAGCCATCAATTAAAGGATTGCTTACGTAATAACGAAGTGTACAAGAACAAAGCAAAAGATCTGCTTTTTTCGAAACAAGAATTGGAAAGAAGAAGCCAAGAAAAAATACAGAGGGCCGTGCAAGAAAAAAATAACCTCGACACACAGCTGAAAGAATTCGAAAAAGGATATCTTGAATTGAGGAGACAGTTTGATAAGATGAATGAAGAGAGAGCTACTTTACACGATGATTATAAAAAAATGCAACATCAGATTAATAAAAATCAAGATAACATAGAAAAGAAAAATGAAGAAATCATCACACTGAAAAATGCACTAATCCAAAGCGAAAAAGAGCAGTTAAAATCGAAAATGGAAATCGATAATGAAATTTTAGCAAAACCAGCACTTCTAAGTTTGCAAATTGATGGCAACGTTGCAAGAAAAACTCATTCTAACCTGTTGCAGAGTGCTCCAGATATACAAAGTTGCGTTAACTGCCGGAAGCTGCAGGACGAACTCAAAAATAAAGTTAAAGAAATAAATCAGCTCCGAATAGACGAAGCAGATTTTACGAAAACTGGATTTAAAGGACGGTCTTCATCTATGGAATACGTAACTGATTCTTATTTGAAGCAAAGGAACGAGCTTGAGTCGAGGAATAAAGAACTTCAACGCAAGAATCAAGAACTCGCAGAAAATTTAAGATCCGCACAGAACGATTTACATGAATACAGAAATCCATATGGTAAGCCCACGTACGCTGTTTTGTGGAAAATGCACGAAGAAAATAAGCAACGGCTCAACAAAAACGAAGAGAACATGAAAACAATTGCAACGACCTTGAAAGAAACACAACAAAAATATTCTAACTTGCAAGAAAATTTCGTTAAACTCAAGAAAGAAAATGAAGAGCAAATTAAACACCATCAAAAAATACAAGCAGAATACGAGAACATCCAAACAACGTTGCGAAAAGCTCAGAATGACTTAGCAGAACGGGAAGAAATCTTTAAGAAAACAGAAGCTGATCTACGGAAAATGTGCGAAGAAAACAGTCAGCAACTTACAGAAAAAGAGGTTACTTTTAAAAAAATTGAAGCGACCTTTAAAAAAACACTAGAAAAATATCTAAATCTAAAGAAAGACAACGAAAAACTCCTAAAAGAAAAACAGGACGATCTTCACGTGAAAGAAAAAACTGAAGTGAGCCTTAAAGAAACGCAACAAAATTATTTGAGTTTACAAGACAACTACGAGAAACTCAATAAAGAAAAGCAAGCTCTCACAAAAGAAATTGAAGAAAACCAAATAGCATTAATGCAATATAAAGAAAGGGAAGACAAATTGAGAAACGGCCAGTCAGATTTGCGCGAGAAAATCAAACAGTTATCAATTAATGAAGATAATTTGAAGAAAACCCTGGGAGAAATGCAACAAAACAGCGAGAAACTCATTAAAGAGAACGAGGAGCTCAAGAAAGAAATTGAAGACAGCTTTGGCGTACGTTCTAAAATTGAAGTGGAACTTGAAAGTATGCAGAAAAGCTTTCAGGAGACGCAAAATGACTTAATACAACACAAGCAGAAAAAAGAAATTTTAAAGAAAACCGAGTTAGAAATTAATGACTTGCAAGAAAAATATTCAAACTTGGAAGAGAAAAACAGGCAACTCATAAAAACAAACGATGACAATCTCGAAGACCTCCGGCAGTTTCAAATCAAGTATGAAGACATCAAAACCCAGTTAAAAACAGTTCGCAATGAATTTGAAGAAAACAAGCGAATAAATGAAGAAGGAAAGAAAAAAGAAGAGCGAAAGCACAGAGACGAGAACCAAATGAAAACAAGTCAGGAAGAAAACATCAAGAAAGTAGAAACGACGTTAAAAGAGCGAGAGAATGCATTCAAAGTAAAAGAAGAAAATTTGCAAAAATCATTGTCGGACTTGAAACGCCAAGAAGAAACATTGCAGAATCAGTTGGCGAAAATCAAACAACGAGAAACAGAAATTGACGAAAGAATGAAAAATATACTGGAAAAAGAAACACGAATCAAAGAAGAAGAAATTGCGTATCGCAAAAAAGAGGAAAATGTCAAGAAAATCGAAGAAGCTTTTGAAAAAAGCAAAACTGAGTTGGCGGTGCAAATCACAAGTCTAAATGAAAAGTATGCCATTTTGCAACGGGAAAAAGAAGAAACTGACAAAACCTATCAGCATCTTTTAAAGCAATTTTTACAACTACAGGAGGAACTGAAGAAAAACAAGGAAACGCTTGAGGAATTGGAGGTGAAACAAGATAGAGAAAGAAAGAAGTACTTGGAGGAAAAGGAAGTTTTAAACCAACAATGCAATTTACTGGAAACCAAATTGCTTAATTATGAACAGAGCGACGAAAATTCACGCCAAAAAAATAAACTAGAACACCAAGTGAAGAATCAAGAAGCAATTTTGAACCAAGAGAAGTTGAAACTCAAAACCATTACTGAAGAATATGAAGAAACAATGTGTAAACAAAAGGAAAACTTTGTTGTCTTAAATAAAAAGAGTGAAGTACTTAAAGCCACAAAACAAAGCGATCTATTAATTGGAAAAACAGACAACAGAAATGCGAACTTAGAAGAAAGAGTCACCGACTTGATGCATCAAAATCAAAAGTTGCTTGGAGAAAAAGAACAAAACGACATGCAAAGAGCGGAGCTGTTACAGACAGGTCAGCGTCTACAACAAGAAATTAAAGAAGTAAAGCAAAAACTCGATGAAAGTGAGAAATTATTAGAAAAGAAAACGCAAGAAACGGAGAAAGCCGACGAAGAAAGGAAAACGGTAATCGAAAAGTGTAATCAACTCGAACGTAGCCTCAACTCTCTTTCTAAGGAAAAGGAAGATTCTTTGAAGAAGCTGCGGAGCCAGGTCTCAGTTTTAAAAAACACGAACAACCAGCTGCTTAAGAAAAAAGAAGAAATTGAACACGAGCTCAGTTCTATTCAAGAGGTTCTCAAAAAGAAAAATGAGCTGACGGAAGAAGTTTCGGAGTTGAAGATCAGAATTGACAACCTACTGGAAGAAAGAAGGGAGTATTTTGCCACTAAAGAAGAATTCCTTCGGAAATACGAAGTCCTCCGAAAGGAAAATGAACAACTTTGTGGGAAACTTAAGACAGCAGATCAGGTGCTAGAAGCAGGAAAAGCTAATCTTTTTCGAGATAGTCAGAGTTTGAAGAAAGAACTAGAAGAAGCTCTCAAGAAAAATTCTGACCTAACTAGAGAAATAGCGAAAACAAATCAAGAATATTCTAGACTAAAGCAGGAAACCGAAAACTTGCGAAATGTTTATGAAGAAAAAATAAGAAAGCTGGAGGATAATTTCAAGAAAGACACAAGCGAATTAAGTAACGAGGTATCATCCTTAAAGAAGGGGAAAGAAAAGTTCGAAAAGGAAAAGAGGAATGTTATACAACAATTAGAAGGGCAGATACAAGAGAAAGACTCAGTCATCGAAAACCTAAATAAATTAATTCGGGAAACAGAAACCGAGCTAAAAAATAAACAAAAAAGTGAAGAAGAAATGCGCAAGCTTCTTATTCGTCTTGACAAAAGTGAAGCGGGATATAAAGCGAAAGAAATTATTTTTATAGAGAAGGAAAAGGGTTGGGGCGATACTGAAAGTAATTTGAAGAAACAATTGTCACGTATAAAAGAAGAGGCAACAAAAACAGACCAAGAAAATAAAGATCTTCTTCGAGAATACGAGGCACTTAAACATGAACTGAAAAATGCGCAAGAGAAACATCGACAAGATATCGAAGAAAATTTCAGGAATGAAGAGAACAACCTGAGAAACGAACTGGCATCTTTCAAGGACAACAACAAAAAACTTGAAACTCACTTGAATGCCATCGTACAAAAGAACTTAAAATTAGAAAACGAAATTCAAACAATTAAGAATGATTTGGACCAGTACAAGAACGAA
The DNA here is from genome assembly GCA_958336345.1 of Dorcus parallelipipedus. Lineage (NCBI taxonomy): Eukaryota > Metazoa > Arthropoda > Insecta > Coleoptera > Lucanidae > Dorcus > Dorcus parallelipipedus. The sequence goes on from OY284478.1 coordinate 14,697,279, forward strand.
ACGGTCAAGTCAACTCACGAAGAATTATCTGCGAGTTTGGCGCAACTTGAGGGGCAGTTAAAAGAAAAAATTGCTACTTTAGAGAAAAAAGATGAGTTACTTAAAGAAGCGAAAAGGAAATTAGAAGAAACAGAAGCACTTTTAGAGCAAAATAAAACAAGATTAAGATTGAAAGAAGAAGAATTCAATACCAAAATTAATGAGTGTAGGAAAATTGAAAGGGGCTTGCAAGAAAACGCAGTGATTCTGAAACAAGAAAATGCCGAGCTAAAAGTGAAAGTGATACAAGCAAGCCAAGAAAGTGAGTTGCAAGTGACTAAGCGAATCGCATTCGAAGATCAACGCCGAAAGAACGAAGAAGATTTCCAAAAAGAAGCACACAATCTAAGTAAAGAGTTGTCATCTCTCAAAGAACGTAACCAAAAACTTGAGGATGACTTAAACGACGCTTTACAGAAAAAGTCTAAATTAGAAGATGAAGTTCAAGTAATTACGAACGAATTGGACCGATACAAATCAAAGCCCAGTTCTGAGGAATTGTCAAAACAATTGACGCAACTTGAAACACAATTAAAAGAAAAAGGTGCTGCGCTACAAAACCAAAAGCAATTAATAGAAAAAGTCGAAAATGAAGCAAAAAATAAAGAAATGGAATTTGCTAGACAACTAACGGAAATATCCAACGTCAAAACTACAGAAAATAACGCAATTATAGAGAGGATGAGAGCAGAATTTAACAACAAAATTAAAGAATACATCGCAATTGAAAATGATTTAAAAGAAAACGTTTCAACCTTGACACTTGAACTGACTAACAAGAAAAACGTCTACGACCAGCAACGCCAAGAATTTGAAGAAATTTCTAGGAAAGAGGCAAATGATCTGAAAAATGAGATATCTTCCTTGGAAAGTAAGAATCAAAGGCTTGAAAGTGAAATAAAAACTTCTGCAGATAATTGTTTGAAGTTAGAAAATGAAATTGCGAGTATCCACAATGAATTACGTTCCAGCTTTGAACAAATGGAAGAAAAACTAAAAACGAAAGACGCCTTGCTTGGAAAAAGGGAAAAAGTAATCGCAGAGACTAAAACGAATTACGAAGAACTGCGAAAAGAAATCTTCATCTTGAAAGAAACGAACGCTACCTTAACGAAAGAAAGAGATGTCGCGATCAAGGAAAGATTAGAAGAATGTGAGTCTCTGAGACGTGAATTGGAAGCTAGACAAATTGTTTACGAAAAGGAACTCAATCGCTACGAGGAAACTTTCAGAACAGAGGAAAACGACTTGAGAAGTAGGGTTTCGGTTTTAAAGAGAGAGAACGGAGTACTCCAGAGGGAAATTGATAATGTTTTAGAAGAAACGCATCGGGTGGAAGAACTAACGCGCACTGCTCAAAATAATTTGGTCGAAGAGATAGCACAGACGAGAAAACAATTGAAAGAAAGAAATGCTATGATAGGAAAACTTGAAGAACAGGAAAGAACGATGCAACAGAAAATTTCCCTTTTAAAATACACCAATCAAAGCTACTCACAAGACTTGGAAAATACGAAGAAAGAAATGGAAATGCTACGTCAAAATTATCAAGACATCAAAGTCGTAGCTGACAGAGATGATGCAAAAATCCAATTGGAAAGTGAAAGTGGCGTTCAACACCCCATCCTAAAAAACTTATCGTTAACCATTACTTCTATTGGTTTCTTTGAAGAACTTGCTGTGAAATTAAATGCGGGCGATTTAAAGCAAATCCACGTTGATTTTAAGAAAAAAACAACGGAGGCTTACGGCAAGAAAGTCCGAAATTTGAACGTGACCATTTTGAAGTTGATCAACCAGTTAGATGACGCAGATATCCGTAGACAAAACGAAGAATTCAAACGGCGATTGAAACTTAAATATGACGAAATACAGAAAATCGAAAGTGTGTTCGTCTTTCCCGACACCATCAGGAAAATGAGGTCCGACTTCGAGGACGCCATCAATAAAACTTTAAACGAAACCGAAGAAGATTTGGTTCGGTTTAAGCAATCTTTTTCCGAAGATGGGGTCCTCAACTTCCAGACAGTTGTCGCTCAAATTAATGCAAGAAACGAAGAAATAATTGCGATGTTGTCCGAAGAGTTGAATCGACTTCAACAGATCGACAGGATTCTTCGAAGCGACAAATCTGACATGCCGAAAGAGACCAACGTGGGCGAGGAAGAATCACCAGGCGTACGGGAATCGTTGGAGAAAATCAACGAAGTCAATCGCAACACGAGAGAATTGGAAAAGCGGGTTGTTAAATTTCGCGGAAACAAAGAAGATAAGACGTATCTAGACCTCAACCATAAATTGCTGGAGAACATCATGAAAATCGACGTGATTCAAGTGAATGGGTCCGAAAAAGTGCGGGAGAGGAGAAAGGAAGCGATCACATACGCAAACCAATGCATGGGGAAGCTTGAAGCTAATCTCGAACTGAAAAACGCGTATCATTTGCAAGAGAAACGTGGACAGGAAATCGCGGAAAATTCCAGGAATGTAGAAAACAACCTGAAAATCGATTTGCCACCTCTCGAGGACAACGAGAAAAGACGTGAAAGTAAGTTGAAAGAAAATAATGCTGTGCTAGGAGAATTTGAAGAAAAGGAGAAAGCGATGCAGCAGGAAATTTATCTTCTAAAACTCACTAATCAAAGCTACTCAGAAGACTTCGAAACTATGAAGAAGGAAATGGAAATGCTACGTCAAAAATATAAAGACGTCAAAGTCGTAGCTGATGAAGATGGTGCCAAAATCCAATTGGAAAGTGAAGGTGGCATTCAACACCCCATCCTAAAAAACATATCGTTAACCATTACTTCCATTGGTTTCTTTGAAGAACTTGCTGTGAAATTAAATGCGGGCGATTTAAAGCAAATCCACGTTGATTTTAAGAAAAAAACAACGGAGGCTTACGGCAAGAAAGTCCGAAATTTGAACGTGACCATTTTGAAGTTGATCAACCAGTTAGATGACGCAGATATCCGTAGACAAAACGAAGAATTCAAACGGCGATTGAAACTTAAATATGACGAAATACAGAAAATCGAAAGTATGTTCGTCTTTCCCGACACCATCAGGAAAATGAGGTCCGACTTCGAGGACGCCATCAATAAAACTTTAAACGAAACCGAAGAAGATTTGGTTCGGTTTAAGCAATCTTTTTCCGAAGATGGGGTCCTCAACTTCCAGACAGTTGTCGCTCAAATTAATGCACGAAACGAAGAAATAATTGCGATGTTGTCCGAAGAGTTGAATCGACTTCAACAGATCGACAGGATTCTTCGAAGCGACAAATCTGACATGCCGAAAGAGACCAACGTGGGCGAGGAAGAATCACCAGGCGTACGGGAATCGTTAGAGAAAATCAACGAAGTCAATCGCAACACGAGAGAACTGGAAAAGCGAGTTGTTAAATTTCGTGGAAGCAAAGAAGATAAGACGTATCTAGACCTCAACCATAAATTGCTGGAGAACATTATGAAAATCGATGTGATTCAAGTGAATGGGTCCGAAAAGGTGTGGGACAGGAGAAAGGAAGCGATCAAATATGCTAACAAATGCATGGGGAAACTTGAAGCTAATCTTGAGAGATGAAATAAAAATAAACAGAATGTAACAATATCTATCAATAAATTGAAGTCTAAGATTTAATCTTTAATTTAATGTTTACGTTTGTTGTAAAAATATATGGAGCAAAAAATAAAAAAAATGATAAAATACAAAATTTGTAAATAGATATGACTTATCGGACAGTTGTGAATTTAATTTAAAACTCGACATTTCACGTTGATAGATTCTTCCGGATGCGAAACGTCGATTTTTACATTGATTTCACAGTTCTCCGATAAATTATACTTACAAATATTTTGATAATTTTCAACTGATAAGAACGTGCTTTTATTATTTATAAAACAGAAGCAAATACATGATTTTAAAAAAATAATAATAATTGGGTAAATGTATGGTGCGATAATTGGAACTTCAGGCTTTCTATAGACAGACCTAATCTACAATAAACAACAAACAAAAAGAACTAATAAAAAGCGTCCAAACTTTAGGATGAAACCGTGAATTGGAACTTGCAGTTAGATTTTACTTTTTTTTCTCTATAATTTTCATATACGAAAATATTTCTAGTTTCAAACTTATACCAAATATGAAGTCACAATCGCTTTTACAAAAAAGAGTTTTCGTTTATTTATCACTTTATCGCGCAATATCTTGTATATCATCGAACTAATTAGAGATTATTATACTTAACCTTATATGAGATAACAATTTTCAGAATTTTGCTTATCAATTATTCTAGTTTATTGGATCCAGTATTAAAAAAAAATGCAACATATTCAAAAGTACACTGCCGGAAAAAATCTAGGGATATGAACAAAATACACAATAAATTACTGATTGCATAAAGATCTTCATAATAAATGAGCTCATAAAGAATATCTGTGTATTTCGCAGTGTGTAATGATAAGTAACCATAGGCATTTGTTTCAAATTATTGTAATATGACAGATTTCGACAAGAAGGAAATATTAGCATTTTAAAAATCGATATTATCGATCAATCAGCAGTGGTTACCAGCAGATGTGTGTAGTGAAGAATAGTGAAGAGTGCATGTTAAAGTGATGGAAAGGCAACATTTAAGTCGCGAAGAAATGTTGAGAGCCGTGGGGATGCTTCAAGCTGGTACGCGTCAAATTGATGTTGCAGAGGTCATTGGGACGACGCAAAGTGTAATTGCAAGGTTGTGGTTACGATGTCGTGAAACAGGGGATGTGGCAGAAAGACATACTGGTCGACATCGAGCAACTACCCCAGCACAGGATCGTTATTTACAACTGAATGCTAGAAGAAATGTCACAACCACCGCATCCTCTTTGCGTGGGGAGCTGCAACAAGCGCATGGGGTTAATGTTTCATCCAGAACTGTGATAAATCGGTTGCACGAAGTCAACTTAAGATCTCGACGACCTCTAAGATGCTCACCCCTCACGAGAGGCAATCGCGGTGAGCGACTTAATTGGAGTCAGGAGCATATGGATTGGCAAAATGAGCAATGGGGTCATGTGCTCTTCACCGACGAATCACGATTTGGTCTGCACCCTTATTCAAGAAGACTTCGTGTTTGGAGACAATTTGGTCTAAACAACAGACTCCAACACGTGCAGGAAGTGCATAGCTTTAGGGGTGGCACAATTATGGTCTGGGCCGGGATAAGTGTGGGCGGAAGAACTGATCTCGTTTGTCTGGATGAATCATTAACTGCAGTTTGCTACCGGGATCTCATTCTCCAACCTTTTGTGATTCCCTATGCAGCTGCAGTTGGAGAAAATTTTATTCTACAACATGACAATGCGCGGCCACATGGAGCCAGATTGGTGGAACAATTTCTTATTCAAAGCGCTATCGAGGTTTTGCCATGGCCTGCACAGTCTCCCGACCTCAACCCAATCGAGCATGCTTGGGACATGCTCCAAAGAAGAGTTCTACATGGTGGAGGTGCGTTTCAAAATCGAAGACAATTGTTTGCTGCCATTGAACATGCATGGAGGGAAATACCACAAGAAGCTTTATATAATTTGATTTTTAGCATGAACAGGGGATGTAGAGCAGTCATAAACAACAGGGGAGGGCATACAATGTATTGAAACACAAAAAGGAACAAGCATTGGATTTTTAATTTTTTGTTAATTTATTTTATTTTTTTAATTTTTAAGAAATGTTTATGTTTTTCACACATAGTGTTAGATCAGTATTAGAAATTTCACAATAATTACATTACTACCAGTTTTCAATGAAAGAGTTTCTTTAATTTGCATTCCTACCAATATCCCTAGATTCTTTCCAGCAGTGTATTTAATCCACATGGCCCTCTCAATTTTTAAATATTTTATTATTTCGTTTTGTACTTATACAGGGTGCCAGGGACTTGAGTGCATTGATTTCACACGGTGGTAGCTTGGATCAAATTTATTAAAAAGTTTATAAATTTGGTCTCCTAATATTTGTACGCAAAAAAAACAACAGAAAATTGTTCTTAAATATACAGTATGTCCCCGGATTGAGTTTACAATACGTATAATGGACCAAAAATTTTTGAATTAAGATTTCACGTTCTGCAGTTCAGGTCTGCTTGGCGTGAAATGAATTTGTGTCAAGTTTGACGCCGAAAGTCTTCAAGGTGGCGGATTTAAACAGGGATTCAGTAAAATTATTTCCATTTCGACAACAATTGAAGGGCAATAATAACTTTTGTTTTTTAAACGGAACGGTGTTATTTTTATATCGGCGTTAGATACTCCATAAAATTATCTTTCAATCAGCTATACACTTCCCTATACCAATTACTGACGGTTGAGGAGATATTTAATATTGTTAAATAATTTTTGCATTTTAACGTGTTAATTAAATCAGAAGTGAGTATTTACTCAAATATTTTACTTGTTTTGAGTAAAATGTCAATTTCCTAAGTTTATTCTCTGTTACATAAAATGCATACATTTTGAATACTTATTGTAAAATTACGAGACATCTTAGAATTATTTTGTTGTTCCTACAGTTTTCAAAGGTTTCGTATTTATTTTGGAAAATCAGTGTTTAATTTTGTTACTTGTTGTGGTAACGTTCAAATATGATTAATAAATATTTCGTCAATAATGTATAGAGCACACTTTATTATTTAACATAAAAGAAAAGTTAAACTTAAGTATAAGAAGTCTTAGGGCCAATTGTATGAAACGTAGTTAACCACACGATCGTGTTAATCGTGTGATTGAGCAATATCACTTGAGGAAACTTAATAATACTTAAAAATTCCAATCAAAATTATTTCTCTCGTTACTGTTTAACTTATCACAAGCCTTAACAATGGAATTAAATAATCATGTATTTGACAATATTTTATGGATGTGGCTATTTGCACCTATTGTAGGTACGAGTAATTGGCTATTTGCACCTACTGTAGGTACGAATAATTGGCTATTTGCACCTACTGTAGGTACGAATAATTGGCTATTTGCACCTACTCTAGGTACGAACAATTGGCTATTTGCACCTACCGTATGTACGAATAATTGACTATTTACACCTACCGTATGTACGAATAATTGACTATTTGCACCTACTGTATGTACGAAAAATTGGCTATTTGCACCTATTGTACATAAAATGTGATATAGGGATGGGGGTAGCACAAAAACATGACCTAAAATTGTAAACAAAAGTTCTTAGTGATTTATAAGGCAGTCTTAAGGTAAAATTAGAGGTAAAAATTTATGTTTATAAAATTGCATATCGTAGACAAGAATAATTTAACAACTAACGAAAATATGTTTATTTAGCGGTTTCAAACGAAAGTTAACATAAACCATATAACAAATATCGGGAAACTACACAGAGCAACAGTGGATTCCTGACATCAAGATTTTACGATTTAAAGAAAATGATCGCAACTTTCAGAAAATCTTGCCCATCACTTGTTCAACTTGATGTGTTTTGGTTTTAACACGGAAAATTATAAATTAATGGCAAATCTGAATTTGCAGCTATAACGTTTATTTCAGAAGAAACTTTATTAAATTTGAAGGAATGTCTTTTAAACTTTAAAACCTTTAAAAACTTTAACCATTCCTTCGGTATTTTTAAACGACAAAGATTTTACCGAAATATCAGCAATTCGTGAGACATTTTCATCGTCAGTCATTTTGTTGTGTAAATTTCATGTTATAAAATATTTAAAAAAGTTAATAATATCTTCTACTGCATTTAACTGTGACATTGATATGAAAAATAACATCTTACAATTATTCAAGAAAAAAGTCTTATATTCGCAGACACCAGAAGAATATGATTCAAATAAAACTGAATTTATTAAACGAAACAAGAACGGTACAAATTTATACACATAGTAAAAAAGTTTCATTTGTTAAAGTATTTAATTAAAATTGGGAATGATGCAAAGAAATGTGTACTGCTTTCGTAAAAATCTCCCTATGATGGGTGATTCAACCACAAATAGAATAGAAAGATCTTTTTGGACACTTAAAAACCATATAAAAAATAAGTTTCGTGCAGTTCCCTCTATTGGAATTTTTATTATTGAACTTATAAATTAAAGGCTAAAAAATGCTTTTGCTAAGACAGCTCAAAAAGTGTATCGAATTATGGATCCGAATCCTGAAATAAGAGAATTATTAAACATTGTTTCGTAAAAATTAACAGGTGGTTTACAGAGTTACAGAGTTTGTCTATGGTTTTCTTGATTTTTTTTTTATTTCGGATGAAACGTTAGTTGTGTAAAACAATTCCAGAAGCTGATGGTCGAGTAATATCATTAACAAAAATTTGTAATTTATAACAACTTATTCAGTATATTTAACATTTTTATTTGCTTCTTTGTTTTAGGTTTTCCTGATCTGTACTTTATACATATAATCATTGTAACGCGTGATCAATATCTTTTCTAATCAAGTGACCTATGGAAAAAATTATGTCCTTGGTTCATTATTTCAAATGCCATTTGAATTACTTTTATTGCATTCCTATCGTTTTGTATAGGAATGCAATATAAATATGTAATTCAAGGCACTTGATTTTATTTCCATAGGTCACTTGATTAGAAAAGATATTGATCACCTGTTACATACTCCTACATTATTTTAGACAAATGTTTAATTATTGAATTTACGTTCAAGTACTATAAACAACCAAAATATCAATAAGATTAGAAATAACTATAAGTTGAAATATCGGTTGAAATAAAAATCGCAACTGTAAGTAGGATCCTTATAAATACCTATACAATAGGTTCAAATAACCAATTATTCTTACCTACAATAGGTGCAAGTAGCCAATTATTCGTACCTACCGTACGTGCAAATAGCCAATTTTCGTGCCTACAGTAGGTGCAAATAGCCAATTATTCGTACCTACAGTAGGTGCAAATAGCCACATCCATATTTTATACGACCAGGACATAAAAAGTTAGAAAACTGACCTTTTACTTAAAACAAGTAAAATGTTTGAGTAAATACTTGAAAGGATGATACTTTTGTATAAAACATATTTCCATATATTCAATAGGAACGGCGTTAATGAAGAAACCCGGTTAAATGCCACACCCTGTATATAAAGAAAAAAGATAAAAGAGATAAACGTAAAGAGATTTGTTATATAGTGTGCGCTGAAAAATAACATTAACAAAAATAATATACTTATGTAATGTAATATATTATGTAATGGAGTTGTTAATATAATTTTGTAAACCTGATTTTTATCCATTTAATAAAGTGTTCCCATTGGAGAATAAGAACATCGTAGGAATAAAATCGACCTAAAAGAGTTCCCACGCATTCCACACTCTACCAACATCGTCGAAGACCGTCGTTCAAAGGAGCAGAGTAAAGCTTAGTTCAGATGCATCCGGATATGCAAAATATTTATTGCAATAAAAGTTCCCACGACAACCTGACATCCAGCACAAGGACGAGATCGTTATGAAAACGTCGGAAAACATTTTTACATTTAGATCACTTTTATTTATTTATATACAAACACTATTTTATTATGTATTATATTTACCTGTTTGCTGTCTTCCTTCAATAAATTTTGTTCATGTTGTGCTTAAAAATGATCCTACGAATACGTTACAAATAAAAAGAAACAAAATCAATTTCACGACGAATTTCAAGTGTCAAATTTTGTAAGAGAAAGTAAGAAACAATTAAAAAATATATCGTCGAAATTGCGATGGCTTTTCCAAAAATATTTGGATTTTCACCGAAAATAATTACATATAAGATTTAAAAAATTCAAAAAAGAAAGAAAAGTAAAAACGATCAACCACACATTTTCATTTATTCGCAAAGGTAAACAGACAAAGGATTTCGTGACGAATTTCAAGTTATTTCAGAAAGACCGTCGAAATTACACAGATTTTTTTCCGAAAATATTTCACAGAAAATAAATGTCAAATTTTAAAAAAGAAAAGTAAAAAGAGAGAAAAAAGACGAGCAACTATAATTTTTGTGTAAAAAAAAACTCAAAATGTATATTTAAACATTCGTTTCGTAATTATTGCAATTGTGTGCATTTCAAGATTATGCAGGATCAGCACCCATTGACAATAATTAGTAGGACAGCCGCGTTACATACGCTCGCATTGGTTATGCAAGCTCTGCGGAATGTAAGCGTGTATGTTCACATGTGCCAATTAAGATTGAGGCAATTAGAACGTTTGTAAGAAACAAATTTGTTTAGATAGATTTAAATAAAATTAAATTAAAGACATTGCCGTATATTCATTCGAAAATTCCATAAATTTCTTTATCATGCGACAATATAAATTAAGAAAAGAAAATAATAAGTTAGACAAATTCCTAATAACGAGAATAAATTTCCAGTAATGCAAAATTCAAACGAAATTAATTAAAATTAATTCATAATATTGTCATATAAAACAATACCATTCAACTTAAAAATAATTTTATAAAGAGAAGAATCGGCATTCTGTACATCAATTAAAGCAGTTGTTAGTTGCTAATAAGTAACTGGCAATTAAATGGATTTTTGCTGACCCAAAACCAAAAGTTGATTCTGGATATAAATGAACTGGGAACTTGATCACACTAAGACATTTTTCGAACGTCAATTCTGCGATGAGTTACCAATTCTCGATAACAGCCGTCTTTTATTTAGTTTTAAACCGAAAAGCTTCGATTTATTACCATCAAAATCTGCAAGTTGAATCAAGTATACGTGTTCCAAAACGGACACAAGTGTTTTGCGGTCATTACAAAGGCGAGCTAATTAGCTCGCTTGCGATATAATTTCGTTACAAATTTCTGTACAGAATACCGGTTTCTTACAACAGTATTATTGGAAATATGCATTATCTACCCATTCAGAAACTGTAACGAAAAATGAAATTAAAAAAATAGGAATTATTAGAAAAAACAATGAGGGGGAAGTCAGGTTATCAGGGGGGTTAAGTTTTGGCAAATTTTGAAGCTCAGTAAACAATTAAATTAGAGTATAGATCAAATGGGACCTAACGAGCAAATTTCCTGCTCTACACGTGCTAGTCCGTAAGCGTCGACTTAACAACGTCAGCACGACCTTATCTGCCAGGCTCAAGCCTTGCTCATCCCAATAAAACACGCGAAGCTGCCCTTGTGTTTAACGAACGACGATTTATCACATCACCACCAGGGAGGGTTGGTTCGAGAATGATACGTCTAAAGGGCGCACGTGAATGAACCTACGCAAATTTCAATTCCAGTAAACAAATAGGTACAATTTCTTTTGCTTGATGATGATGCCTTCCATTCGGAATTTTAACTTTTTAACTTTGAAATTAAATAATGAATTGAAGCATGGTATTCCCAAAGGGTCAATCTATGCATGTGTAATTATCTCAACTATTTTCACATCAGATAGACACTTAGAACCTTTTCTAATGTGTGCAGCAACGTACGTAGAACCATTTTATAGAAAAATACTAATTCAGCAAAATTTGGCATTTGAGAATACCACGCTTCAATTATAAAATATCTGCGCGAGCCAAAGCAGCTTTTTTTCAATCAAGAAAGAGCTTCTTGGCAAGCGTCGCGTGTAATTACAAAAATTGTTCGCTTTGAGCTAATTCGTCTGGAACATCTCCTGGTCCGACGGCAAAGTATTTAACTCCTTTGTCGAAACTTGTGTATTTGTGTGCGCGGCACAAACTTCCAACTTTGCTCTTCATCTCGGGCAAACACAACGGCAGCAGTTTGAGTTTAATTTAAACTATTTAATTGAACGTCTAATGTTTAACCTCGGCAAGGGTCGTCGTTTTCTCCCTGTTCGCATAACCGGTTTTAAAAGTTTTTCCGGGCGCATAAACTTAAGTGGGAAAATTGAAAATGTGAGAAACTTCGCTAATGTTACGCCCGGTTTATCGCACAGTCCTCTTTAAGGAATCTAGTTAAGAAATTCAATTTGATTTTACAGGAAGTTCCATAGAAATGATTGCTCCTAATAGAAAGAGTAATAAATCGTTTTGTATTTCCAAAAATTACAATGTAACCGTTTGCAAACGCATTTTTATTTTATGAAAGAAATCTAAACTGTCTTTAAATACTAAAAAGAATTCTTGCATTGCGTGAATTATTATACAAAGTATTTCTCTTCCTTAAAATAAATCGAAGAATAAACAATAAGGTTTGTTCTAGCAACAGTTCGTAACCAGTTCGAAACCGTCAAAAGCATGCAGTCGTCAAAATTGTACATTTGACGGCGCCGTTAAAATCGGTCATTACTTCGATGGGCAACTGTTTTTAACGATTCCGAACTAGTCAGAAATTGCTGTTGGAATAAACCTATTAATAAAAAACACTAACATTTTATTTGAAAAACAAATATAACATTGCAAAAATAGAAAACAGAGTAGTTTAACGATTAATTAAAAATAATCTGGATCAGTCTTCTAAAACTGATGCACAGTTAGTGTTGGCGATGGCGTATTTTAAGGCCTCGGATATTTTCTCTTCCAATGTGGGGAATCCCTGGTTCCTTAACTGGCCGATGACCCAAGAACGCAGGCGATCGTTTAACCAACTCAAAGAACCTAGACCGGACACGTCCACATCGATATCTCTGAAATAATAGGCGTTTAAGGGCCGGTATTATAGCATGAGTTTAAAAGTGCAGTTTAATCTAAAGGTAAAACTTCAGATCAGTATAATGATAATAATCCATTTTCAGACTAAAGATTATGAAATTAAAGACAATAAAAGTTAGACAATAAAATGAGGAAAACTCGATCAAAATTAACCTCCCTTATATTAACAGTAAGTTTAATCTTCTCTTCGGCCACCGATTGTCGTTTAAACTCAGAAGCTGTTGTCACCGGCATGTATAAAACGGGGATATCTTAAAATCTGAAGTTTAACTGCCAAACTGCACATTAAACTAATGCTATAATACCGGCCCTAAATCAAATTGAACCTTTTCGGAAATGTTTTTAAAGTTAAGAACGTCATGTTCTCTTCAGCGGAGGTTTTGGGACTGAAAGCATCAGCTTTCAAATTAAAAAAGTTTTAAAAATTTTGTTGCAATGTTAGGTCAAAAATGGGTCGCAGGATGTCGCCCCTAAACTAATATTACTTATTACATTAAGCGATTTTTCGTGATATACACAAGTATGGGTTTAAAGTATGCCAGTGTATGCCTTCACAACAAAAAATAAGTTATTTATTAATGGTAAGCGAAAATTTGTGTATGTCAGCCGAATTTATGTCAACTTGACATTTATTTCCTGAAAAAATAGTATATTGTAGACCGAGGCGGTAAAGTGCTTGTTTTTCAGGTCGAGGGAAGATATGGACAGGCGAGGTGCAGCCGAGCCTGGCCACTTCTCGAGATCTCGAAAACTACTTTACCGCCATGGTTTACACATTATTTTTTTTCCTACACAACATTATAATTAATTTTGTTAATATCACACGAACGTTCTTTTTCTTGAAATATATTAAAATTGAGTTACTATTAAAATTATTATAGCTGTTTTAAAACACGGTGTTGTGTGTCCTAGCGTGGCCAAGCGGTCAATTGCAATTTTAATCCTTTTTAAAACAAAATACAAGTGGAATTAAATAAAAAAACTTACGTTTGTTAATTTTTTGATATCGATGAGAATGCATTCCAGAAATTATTGTTGTGCCACCTATTGTTGTGCCGCCTCTCTGATGAGGCGGTAAAATTGAATTTTCTAATAGTGTAGGAAAAAAAAATATTTATATTCGTTTATGTCTTTTATTTACTTTCTTTACATTTTATTTACGTTCTTCCTTTTAAAATGACAGTTAAATATAAAGAGAAAATTTATATAAATGTACATGTGTTCAGAATAAGTAAAAAGAATTACAAATCTATTTAAACACTTTTAGAAATGATAACATTTTAATCAAATTATTAGAGATCATTTAGACAAGTGTAAAATTTAAATATAATTACAGATTACTTCAGAGCGATATCATACAAAGTCAAAATCATATCACACGAGGCATAACTAATTGGCAAACAAACCAATGTTTTCTCACCCAACTCATGGTACTAGATACAGAGAGACGGACCGATATTCGGACTTTGTTCGCTCATTATTATTCTTCGAATGTTAATTACACGTTCGGACTCGGGGAGGTGTTCGCGACCAAATGGCTTCTAACTCTCTGATCTCTCCGTGAAACTCGGTCGCCCTTTTATATCGTTTGATAACGGAAATTCCGATTGCGATTACGTAATTCTTTACATGTGGGCCAATTGCCATATGATTTATCGTGATTTTCTGAAATTGCTGCTCATACGTTTGTGTAATGGCCGGCTTTTTCAATGAGTCACCTATGCAGCTGAAATTCTTGCAATTTGCAAATTAGATCAGTAATGACTCATGATAAAGCGTTTGCTAACATGATTTTTAGGTGAGCATATTTTCCGCGGTCTTGTAGGCGACGTTGTAATGTAATCAATACGATTCATACTCATTGAAACTGACATACCACACATAGATATTTCAGATTGCATTGATGTACATTAGTGTACGATGACAAACACACGTACATACGTTGCGTTATCGTTTCATACAGCAAAATTAAAATTACAGTAAATTAAATTGTTCACATAGAATAGAAAATCTACTTCCTGTTTTTTAACAATGTATGGTCAATAACCTTGACCTTGACAGTCAAGGCCCTGTAGTTTTAACATTACATTTGAAACACGCTTTTTCAATAAACTTGATCTTGATTAGTCAGAGTAAGACTTACACACAAGAATTTTAAATCGTTTAATCCTTAGTAATATCCTGGAGTATGGGTGCAAGATTCAAAAACTTGATGGGGTGAACATAATTAATTAGAATATTAGAAGCGTTATTCGATTAAGGGTAACGAGATCGGTGACGTAGAGAACAGCGGGGATTCATCAGGATCAGATTGCAATTACTGTCGCAAATCGGCGAGGCGGTCAATTTTATAACAAAACAAGCACAGAATCTCAGAAAATTACCAGAGAGGAAAACTGAGAGAAGTTAGGTACTATTAATTTAATGAAAATTAAAACTTAGTAGTTTTATGAAAAAAATTACTCTAAATAAGGAAGGTCCTTGCAACCATCCAAAACCAAAAGGCTTCTTAAGAGGTTCACGGTACTTCATGGACGTACGTTCATTATAAATATACAAAATGTTTAATAAACTACTTACCTTATGCTGCTAATCTGGACTTCATTCAACTCCCCTATGCATTTATTCTCATGCTTGTGGACGGAAATCTTAACAAAGATTTTGCTCCTGTATATAGTTGCCTTTATACTTCCTGTATGTTCCGCATTGGCATACTCACTCCTGTAGCGCTCGTAAATAAACTGCAATTATAAAATCAATAGACTTCAAAGTATGTAAATGGAAAATGGTCACTTTAAAATCCCTCAGCATAATTTCGCCGTATATGTACAGCACATCCTTATCCTCAAACAGGCTCATCTGAGTTGACCTGGTGAGAGTCGAAAGGTCCTGTATTTCGCCCGCTTCGGTTATCAAAGTACCCTGCTGGGTATTTCGAGGACTACATTTGAAGATGACACTCAGCGGAGGAGCCCGGACGGTCCTGCCGTTCTGTTCAACCAAATACGTTTTGGCACTGCAGAGTAACTCATCTAGGAGACGATTGGCTCTCAGAGAATGTTGCTTCGATAACGCGCTGAAGGGAAACTTATTTCAGTATGTGTGTAGATGATCGAAATCAACGGTTGATTACATTAGTTCTTCGGGTTCATCCTGCATCAATTCTCCGACGGAATATTCTACGGTCACCGCTCCCAGTTGGCGATATAAAATGTGTGTTAGTTCCTCTGTGAGTTGCGGCCAGAAAGTTTTCGCAAGTGTTTTGTCTGTAAAAGAAAAATGTATTTTAATTGAACACAAAAAGAACTCTTAAAACTGTATGATTCTTTTCGAAAATATTTGATAAGTTTTCAGAATAGACAAATAAAACAGGTTGGATGGAAATAAGGAACTTCATGAGCTGCAGGTTGTTTTCTAACCAGGAGGAGTAATTTAAATTTGCGCGCCAAAAACTCTCCATGTTATTGGCTGTAATTCATGTAATAGTTTCAGTTAGTTTTAAACTTGTAAGCAAATCTGTTGGTATAACTGGTATTTGAAAAATCTGTAAGCTTCCTAAATAAGACAAATTAATTTCTAATTTAGTTTTACAGTGTGTAGTTTAAAAGAGACTTCATCTATTTGATCACCATGCATCACTAATAATAATAACTAGCTGCAGCTTTCAACTTCACTTTCTTACCAACTGTTACATGATGCCAATATATTTCTTTCAAGAATAAATTGTCAACATTTTCGAAAAGCCATTACTGTCTCGTAATTCTAAAAGGATGCGAGCCCATCGAATTTAACGTAAAAGGCGTCGACGTCGGCGTCGTAACTTCGCGTCGGATATTACAGGCCATTTGTAGCGGCTGAGCTGTCGAACTTCGTAGTTCATGAAAGCCTTAATTACGCCGTACTGGGGATGATGCGGGGGCAGGTGAGCGGGATTGGGCCGCAGATTATCGCCCGGCCAGATCGAAACTGTTAAACTGAATAATGCCCGATCAAATTTAATATCCGAAAGTTCGGAAACTGAGCGGAATTTGCATTTACCTTCGAGTGCTGTCGCGCGCGGAATTTATGCGAAAAGTTATATTATATTAAGGTAGAAGGAGTACGATGACGTGGTATTAATTACAAAGAACTTCTTAGTCGCTAATATCAAAGTTCTTATTAAGAAACGAGTTGCAAATATTTGAAATGTACTTTTACTTGAAGGGCTTTAAAAAAACTGCTCGCAGGCGGCCATGACATTACGCAATCGGAAAAACGCATGTCTTTGCTAATATGTATGCGTTCGTATTGTTACTTGTCGGCTGACATCTCATCTTTGTTGTACATACTTCAAAATGTGATGGCTGCAGTTAAAACTAAAATGCTTTCAACATTTTCCGCACCTTTTTTTCTAATTCAATTGTGAAACGTTTTATTTTTTGAAAAGTGATGTTTATCGCATCTTGCACGTTACAAGAATGGACATACTGTATCACATTTTTCCAAGGCATGCTAGAGAAGTTTTTTTTATTTGAAAACTCATTATAACATTTGTTAGGTATTTGTAGCACAAAAAGTTGTACTTCCAGTATTCTCGCTGAAGGTTTGCCTCGTTCAGTGCAGGTGCGATCGGCAGTTTCCAGAAAAAAAAAAAAACTTTGTAATAGATGACTCTTCATTTTTTATAGATTTTTATATTATAGCAATAGATGTCGCCAACACACACAGTTGAATACAGTCACTAAATAAATACAGTACCGCAATCCATATGCTTAATGTGTAAGATAAAGAAACCACGTTTTTGCACTAAAATGTCCGACTTTCCATTTTGGTTCACCAAAGTGGAAAGTCCAACAGTGGCCAACTGCGTCAATTCAGTGACCACTTTGGTCAACTTCAGTGACCACCTTGGTCAACTCCAGTGACCACTTTGGTAAACTTTAGTGACCATTTTCGTTCATATGCTTAATGTGTAAGATAACGAAAACGTTCTTGCACTAAAATGACCGTCTTTTCTACTTATTTTCTTTCCGGCAAGCTTAAATGGTCGACATTTCTAATGATTTTTTTTTCGGCAAGTTTAAATTGCCGACTACTCTAGCGATTTTCTTTCTGGTAAGTTTTAACGCCTGTCAAATAAAAGTTTCAAATGCCCAAATGTGTCGTTGTTAGGGTTAGATGTTTAAATTTCCCGCCAATAATTTGCACTAAAAAGGCGGCTGATAGCGGTACTGTAATTATTTAGTGACGGTATAGATGAAACAAACAAAAAATAGACGACAACAGTTTCCTGTAATTGATCTTTCTCATTTCTTCTTTTATAAAAGGTATTTTAAATGATTTCAAAAATGTTTTAAGCTTTTCAAACTTGAAAGCTTTCAAATTTTTTTAATGTCATCTATGAAGTCGCATTTAAACAATACCATTCTGAGAAAGAATAATTACAGGTAACCGCTTCTGTCTATTATTTTTTGCTTTCGACTGTACCTTGGTTGTTGCATGTAGTATGTAACAGTCGTACGCAGCTTAAGTGCTACAATTCGACAGTTCTGTGAGCCTTGTATCACAAGGTTTTAAGGGTGAGGTTCGCGTGCGGGAGATGCATTTAAGGTGCGCGGGACTGTATATTCACTCTGATCAATAATGATAGAAGATTTCAGTGGTATATTGTGATCAATGAAGGTTTGCATCTGAAATATTTCCGAAATATTATCAACCTTTCAATCCGCAACAGATATTTACTATCTATATGGGTATCACAAAATCTTTTAAACGGACACTAAATAGTGCGCAAATGCTTAACGTTTCGCCGTCGTTCGACAGCTTCGTCAGAAGTGAAAAATATAAACATTGTACGGGGCAGTTTCACGTTGTACGGGGCAGTTTCACGTTGTACGGGACAATTTCACGTTGTACGAGGCAAATTCACGTTATGCGAGGCAAATTGTAGCAGGTGATAGGCAGTAAGCAGAAAAGCCGTACGGGAGTCATCTAGTTCTACTACCATCAAACACCGCGAAAGTTCGGACGTGCATGTAGGATCAAAGCCCTCTCTCGAGACTTCGATGTAAACGTCGTGATTTATGGCATCAGACGACCGGACTTAACGTCGAGCGGTATCGTACTCTTTTCATTCCTTACCTCGGTTAGTCATCAATTACGCTGCATAATGAGTAGTTAAGGGCTTGAAAATTTCGTAATCGTATATTTCAAGTCACGGTTCCTTAAGAGTCATAATTTGCATAAAGAAAATTAATAACCGCCTCCTACTGTCAAACTGACAGGTGCTTATAATTTGTGCATCACCTTTGTAAACCAAATAGGATATCCTTGCCGGTGTTTACGTGTTACACTTGCTCTGTGAATTTTCATTTTATTTTGATCTAAAGTAATTAACGTACATTTACGTAATTTTCATTTAAAACGATCGATAAACTTAAAGTCGTAAATTGTCATACTTTTCTTTTAGATTTCGTTATATATAGGATGACTGATAATTTCGATATATACAGGGTGACTGATAAAATATTTTTTTAACGCGGAATTTAAAACTTGAGGGTTACTCTTATGCTACAGACACGTGTGTAGTCCTAGCGGGAACACGTATACGTATACGTATAATAAATATAACGCCCCTTTCTTAATTAACAACTAAATAACGAGCTACCGACGATCCTATTGTGTAGCCCATTCCCATCTCCACTGAGCTGGGCATAATTTCAGGTAGGTTGTTCACCAACGTAAAGGAGTTTCCCGCAATTTTCGCAATCTATTCAAGGTTGACTATTTTGACATAGTTACGTAGGTAGCAAGTTTATACTTTTCACTTCTGATGTAGCTGTCGAACGACGGCGAAACGTTAAGTGTTTGTGCGCTATTTAGTGTCCGTTTAAAAGATTTTGTGATACAATTTTCATCGAACAAGAACCAACTTTAAATATATAATAATAATAATAATAATAATAATCGTCTTTATTGCATTTCCCAGAACATAACAATTTATCAAACAAGAAAAGAAAAAATAAATGGGTATCAATAATCTTTTCTTTACAAAAAATATTGTCAATTCAATTCAATCATTGTCGATCACAATCTATAAAAAGTAATAAAACATACACTGCGATCAACAACGATTGAATGTGCCGCCCAATAATGTTTTCTTGTCCGCACGGCGTTATGTAGAAATTATTATTGATATTCTTGTAGATAGTAAATTGATACCTAATTGATCCTGCGGCAACTTAAAGATGGA
Source organism: Dorcus parallelipipedus (assembly GCA_958336345.1). Taxonomy (NCBI): domain Eukaryota; kingdom Metazoa; phylum Arthropoda; class Insecta; order Coleoptera; family Lucanidae; genus Dorcus; species Dorcus parallelipipedus. Next base: position 14,717,204 of record OY284478.1, read on the forward strand.
GGGGCTCAGGAAATCAACTCCGACGGTTCGAGTAGCCACAGATACTATGGTCGTAGTAATCGTAAAAGTTCGAAAGGTAAGAGAAAGAGCTACATACAGCAAAACGTAATCTACGTACCTAATCTCGAACTGCCGGGATTAGGCTTGGAAAAGCATTAAACAATGCTTAGAAATGCAAGGGTGACGATTTATAAAATCCAGTGAACAAAGTACCGTAGACATTCATCTCCAGGCGATTTCAGCCAAATGAATTCGCAAAGCATACTCAAGGCAATAACACGTCCACACCCCACGACGGACCGCAGACGTACAAAAGTTTTCGATGTATGTGAGATATCAAGAGGGGGGTTGATAGAAGAAGGACAGAGAGAGATGCCAGCAATTCCGTTCCCAAATTTTATTTTCGGTCTCCAATATGTCGACAGTATCCTGCTTCTTGTTTCGATTTTTACCTACTACATATATATTTTTTATTTAAAATTTTCACTGTTCCTTTGTTAATGTTCTAAACATAAATTTAGCACGTATGATCGTCTTTTGTCTTGTTTTTTTTTTACGTTTTGGTGAATGGAATACTCTAAACCAGAATGTTCTGTTTATAATTGTTGCTCCATCTATTAGATTCGTGGAGATTCTCGAAGATTGGCGTTGGCTCGTTCACATCTCGGAGGGCATACAATTATAAAAGGAGACGTGAGCGCGAATTTTAAACGAACGAAGCGTTTATGTGTTTATTATTGTAGCTTGTTTAATTACAAACAATCAAATTATTTTTTATTCAAATTAAAGACTTATTTCAAACTTGAATTCGTTCCATTATTATAAGTACAGTTAAAAGCTACTCACCTATTTCCGTTTCAGTGACTTCCGTGACGATCTCAACGTTGCCCTCCTTGTAATAAAATACCTGCAAAATTAAAACAAAAAAATGTGAGACAAAAAAATTTTGTTTTGGTTTCTGATTTACCTGAACTGATACTTCGGAGAGCTGATATTTCACATCGAAGTTTTCGTGCACAAATGAATCTTCCTTTATAACCAATCCAGCAATGCCGTTGCACACCACGTCCTTTAAAATTACTCTAAAAGTAAAGTATAGTACGTTAGATACATTTAGTATCTCTTTTAACCCACTAATTTTAAAAATATATAACTTACACAATTTTTCCAATTTGTGACATTGGAAGGATCTTCTGCAACGCCTTGTTGGTGGCCTCGTATTCACCTTCTATTCTTAAATCCCCCAAACTAAGTCCCAAATGCATGGTAAACATCCCGATGTCAATGTTCAGCCTTTTTATTCGATAGCTAGGGGTTCGAGTTATCTTCAAATTTCTCAACTCCCTACGAATAATTACATGTTCACCTTATTTATTTGCAATTCTAAACTGGGTTAATTTCTGTTTCAGAATTTCATTGGACTACGTTCAACGGTTACTGATGTCTTTTGAAGGTAAGTGAGTTCCTTCGTTATGTTATGACGAAATATGTTTTTAAAATAAGGAGTAAGTAAATAATATCCAGCGAAAAATGAGAGAATTGTTAAAGTTTCGATAACGTTAATTTGCATTTGTAACTTACACAATTGTGTTCTCAATGGTAACGAATACGTCATCCAACTTGATGGGTCTGCTACCGTGAATCTGCTCGTTACTGATGCCTTCATTTGTGAACGCCTGCAAAAGAAAGTGTTAGAAACTACTAAAACACATAAACTGTTTGAAAATAAATATATAGGGAATTGATCCCTCTGTATTCAGAGTTTAGTAGCCTTAGGCCCAGTCTTTTCATCTCCAATTAACTTTATCTGGCGATTAATTTCCATAGTAAAGATTGTGATCGCAATTGTTGCCATGGGAATAAACCGTCAGATAAAGTTAACTGGAGATGAAAAAAACCGGGCCATAAAAAATTGAAAAGAAGGTTGAGGAAGAGAATGAAGGGAACAGGTTTAATCTGAAAACGCCTTAAATACGCTTAATGATTTTGTATTTATTATGTTGGTTTTTAAATGTATCGTTTTATTATTGCATAAGTATAACAATATGTCGTTAGTCAGAAAGTCGTTTATGCAAGCAAATTTCACTTATAAACAATAAAACAGCAACGTTAAAAGAGTTAATTAATGAAGCCGACAATAAAAACGAAAGGAAAACATTTATGGTATTTAAAGCTCTTTCTTGTTACTAGATTTCTATGTACTTCTGCGAGGGCCGTTTATTTCCTTATGTAAAGGTAAAGCTAGTACGTCACGTTTCCAGTTGAAATAAACACATACTTGCCATAATTACAAAATTACTTCAAAGTGTATTGTAAGCAATAGAAAAATGTACATACATGGTAGTGTAAGCCAAGTAATAAAAATTAGAATAGAATCATTAGAATGATTAAATAACATATTGTGATGTGATTTAGTATTATTAATTTTTAAAATTTGTATATTGGCCGAAAATATTGTTCGATATGTAAAAATGTATAAAATAGTGTGTTCAATAAATAACATAACATGTAAATGAAATATTACTTATGCCACATTTTCTTCGTCGTTTTCTTCCCTTGTTTCTTTTTAATTTGTGAAATATTTTTACTTCTTTCAATCTAATTATTTATTTACATTTTTTCAAATCGCCTATGCGCAAAAGTGGTCAAATGTGACGGAAGGAATTACGTACTTCAGATAAATAAGTACAAGTCTAGAAAGTTCTTTGTTCTGAATCTACTTATTCAAACCAATCAACAGAAAAAGAAAATTTCCTTGTTTAAAAGAGACCCCATTTAATGGGGACGATACTTTTTCATTTTACTATGTTGTATAAAATACATACTTAAGTTTTAATGCCTGGTTGCATCAACTTCTTAAGCAGAGCTTAAATTTAAGTAGTGTTTAGACTATGACATTGTTTATAGATTTAACAAAAATTAGTCACATTCTAATTGATACTTAAGTTGAAGTTTAAATATCAATCAGAATGTATTTGACTTTATACTGACCATACGTAAATGTCATATTCTAAACATAACTTAAATTTAAGCTCTGCTTAAAAAGTTGGTGCAATCGGGCATCATAGGAGGTTAAATAGGAATGAGCAGATTTAAATGAATGGGGTTGGTATCAAAGAGATCCCTAGATGGAAAAAAAAATTGTGTTCTATAGTTTACATGCCTAGTTAAACTTTGTTTACATTTATCATCCTTTATGTCCTTTATTAGATTGTTTGCCAATCTGAAAGTATTCTCTCGGCCATGATGGAAAACTGTGTTAAAGTGCCACAAAAGCTAAACGTCATTAAGAATCCAAATGAGAAAGATTTTATAATTTGAAAATAAAATTTACTTACATTGGCTATAAAATCAAAAATTATTCGTGCTACTGTGACTCAAAAAATGACTCTAAAATCATTAACCAAGCGCATCCATTGTTTTGTTACAATGGCACAGCTGCGAGCAAAAAAAAATTGATCCTTGGTATTATTTTTTGACATAGTGACAAGTGTTCTTTGTGATTGTCTTAAGCTTTGTACAGCGACGTGTCCTGTATGTTCTAATTACAATTACAAATTGATTAAAATCTAACACATTCGACAAGAAGACTCTTGTCTTCTTCTTGATATTTTTAATTGGTTACGATTTTTGAATGGCATAGACGAACAGTTTCTTTTGCTCGCAAGTGTACATTATAAAAATAATAATACAAGAGAATTTTATTGACTACATAACTGTTGGTTCTTTTGAGTCTTCCTATATTATTGTACCAAGCCACTTTAAATTAAATAAAGACCCCCCTTCGTCGAGTAATTCCTAGTTCGTTCACTGTTAGAATAGAAGAATATTTTACTAAATGAAGAAGGAATTGTCACCACCCGAAGATCATTTTTGTCGATTCTCTGTACATAACAGTCATATCGGTTTCCCTCAAAATAGTAACATATCATTGACTGTAACGTTAGTTACTTCATTGTATGTAATTATTTTTAGCTGTACAGCTCATTCATTCTGGTCTTAATGGTTGCACTCTGACTTAATCGCAATCATAAAAGAATAAAACGTTTTAGATGGCATTTTTTATCAATGAGATGTGGAATTGTTTTCACATCTTTCCCGTAATCTATGATATCGATTCTCTTACTGGTTTAATTTTGGCGAGGTGTAAGGATTATAATAAGATTCAATATGTAATAATTTAGAAATATTTACCGAACGTTCCTCGTATATTGTAGAATTAATATTATTAAATATACAGTTTAGTCTTCTCTTTCATGTTTGGCGGATGACAAGGTCAACAAGTTAGATACCAAACCATCACAGCAGTCCCAAAAATAAACCGGTCAGGTACTCACCCGTCTCTCGTACTCCTCAAAAGTAGGAGTGACGGCGTCCAGGACTTCCTTCAAGCCGCTCGTCATCTCTGTGGAAAACATTTTCATTAATAAATTGCGCACGCCAGGCAAAAATTTCGACCGTGAACCAACTTTAAAACGTGTGTATTTAAAGCCATACGTTTTATAAATAAAGTCAAAGTGTTGATAAGATATACACGTTGGTATTTACACGCGGCATTAAACATTTTAACTATGGTTTTTTTAAAAAATTATGTATTTTAAACGAGGTGTCTGACTCACGCGTTTTTACAACGTGGATAAAGTAAACGCATGCGTTTGGTATTTTTGTAAAAGCATTGAAAGTAAAAAATTCGAGGAGCATATTCAGCATCGGCAAACCTTCATTATATTTACCTTATTTTGGTAGTTGAATAAAGACACGACACTCTAATATAACAAATTACAAGATTCGAGTTGTAACTTCAACTGATGAAGGAATTGCTCAAGTTAGTTTATTCTGTGGTAGGTGATGGCATCATTATGATGCATTCATGCATTGCTTTTTGCAACGGGAATTCCATAGGCGGAGAGTAGAAACAGTCGGACTTATTCAGAGTTGGATCATGAAACACATGAAAAACAAAACGTGTGTCTAAGATTGCAGCGTTTATTAATTTAATTCACAAAATGCCAATTTGATTTAACCTATTCTTAAATTCTCGTAAAGTTTATATTCATTCATTAAATCATTTTTACTGTCAAAATCTGCTACTCCCTTGATAACTTTTTTTTTCTGTGATTATCCACAAAAATATATATATTTTTTACATACTGTTTGACGTTTATCAATAACATTGTGTTTTATTTTATATACGTGATAATAAAATACAAAATAAAAATAAATAAATAAAATAAATAGGCCTTTATGTTTGTTTCTTCTTAGTTCGCCAACTCAAATCGATGCAGGTGCACACACACTTGTATCTGTTACGTTTTCAATTCATTGCACGAAACATAAAAGTATAGTTCACGATATTAGCAAGTGAATTAATATCTGCACTGTTGAAAAAAACAAGAATATTTTACGTATGTATTTATTGTGACACGCCCACTAATTAGTCTCGTTTATTGACTGTTACCTACAAGTAAACAAGCAATAAAAATGTACAAACAACCCAACCTAAAATTTATTGCTAAGGAAATGACTGTCTAGACCGTTTACCTAGCTTCCCGAGAAAAGCCATCCAGATGTTCTACTACAGCTGTGCATGCGTCCTTAGCCACTCTACTTGCTTACTGGGGTTTGCCGGCCGGAGCTAACGGTTAATATCTACGAATTCGGTTACGGTTGAATGGCCTTTGCGGGGACCCGTTCTAAATAATAATACTTTGATTACGGCACATGATCGTTGTGAACAGGAAACTACGTCGTGATAACCCGTTCTTTTGGTGCGAGGGCGGATAACTCTTCAGAACAAGGAAGTAGATACTTTGAAAGGAAACGCAACAATTAAATTTAATTACTTATTTATTGAAAAAAAAAAAAATGGGAAAAACTCCTGATATCAGCCTCTGTGGGATCTGATATCGTGAGCGAAAAACTCTTGCGTTTGAAATCAATACAAATAAACAAAACGTACGATTTTCAGAATGTACAGTATAACTCGTTTAACAGATTTCTTTCTTTCGATTCACACCGTTGGTGGTTTAATGTCTACACAGATATTTGTTGGAGAGCTCTGCTCTTTAATTAGATTAATAATTAATTGAATTTCAAATTAACTCGAGTCTTGGTACGCGTCGCGACGCTTACGTGTTTGGTTTAATTGCCTTTCTTAACACACTGTACTTTAACCGTACCGAAATAAATGATTTAACAAAAAATGAATAAAGACTACAAGCGCCTAAGGAAAACTGCTAAGCCAAAGTAGAATTGAACAGAGAGGTTCTCGGTCAAGCGTGAATGCTATCCGTTTTTTCGCGCCCCGTACATCCACGAAAACAATTAAAACACATCCCCTCGGACTTTGCAGCGAAATTCTGAAACCACTTCGACCAATCATAATTGTGGCATTTATTTTCACACGCACGCCTATTCCAGATGACCAAACATGTATCAAGAGACCCCCCATTAACTTATCAGGTTTTCATAATTTGTTTCCGTACACGTAACTACTATTTTTAATAATAAATAATTCTCTTGCTTTTTTTTTGTAATTTAAATCCTTGTCTTTTTAAGTAATATTTTAAGGAATAGGATCCTCTAGCGTTTAGTTCAGATCTTGATAGAGGTAAAGCTCAAACAATACTTCCATCAAAATTCTTGCCTCTTTTACCTTGAGTATTATTATTGCTTTGTAAACATTTTTACGAGTTTTCACGTGCCAATTTTCAAATACCTACCATAAATTAAAATCTATTTGCATATAGCTATTTGCTTAAATAACGTTTATATCGAGAATTCCACACGCTGCGCTGTTTTTAAATAAAAGAAAAGTAGTCGATATTTTATTTACTAAACTCTATGATCCATTAGAGTTTAGCTGTGGTTCATAAATTGAAATATCAAAATTATTTTTGTCAGTTTTCATTTGCATTTTCAATTATTTAGTCGATTCAATGAATTAATTATAATTGTTGCGGCACATATTTTACCGCATATACAGTGACTTTCATAAAGTTCGTAACAAATGGGGAAAATTTTTATAATTGTTTTTTGTGAAAAAATTTTACTACAGTTAATTCGTGCACCAATAAAAATGAAAGACAACACAATTCCATCCAGCCATGGATTAAAATGTGGCTGAAAACTTGAAAGATAGAAAGTCTTGAAAATGAAGAATTGCCATAATTCGAAAGTTATTAATCTTTTTGTTCTAGAATCGATGTACTCAGATAAAATTAAGTGTAATGAACAACCTACAGTGTCTAGATACAATAATTTGTTAGAATTTTGACCAAAAATCCATTTTCTTGGAATTTTATTTTATGTGATCTTAAAATTAAAATGCTGTCTTGAAACCTTCAAAAACCTATATCATCTCTTTCTTTGATCTGTGTATACTAAGATAAATACCACTAATCTGAAAATATTGCTTTAAATAGGACGCTTTTTACAAAAAATAGAAATTTCGCTTTAAAAAACACGTTTTTGTTATATTGCGTTTTTAACAAATAAAAATAAATTGTTTTCATTTATTTTTTGCATAATAGAAAGACAAGATGTAAATATGCTCTTTTTATACAAAAAATGTTCTTTATAGCATATTAAATGCATACTTGTGGCCTTTTGAAAAGTATTGTAAATTTTAAACGAAAATTCGTAAAATAGTGTTAGCCATAACGTGAACTTAACGTCAACAAGCTAAAACATCAGTTGGTTCGTTGGTATTTCTTGTTCATAGCAAAGTTATTAATCTTTATACTTGTTCCGTTAAAGACAAAGTTGACTCAACAAGAAATATCAACGAACCAATTGTTGTTTTCGCTTGAAGTTAATTTCACGACTAATATTATTTTACGGATTATCGCTGTAAATTCACATTATTACTCAAAATACCAGAAGTATGCATTTAATATGCTGTAAATAACATTTTTTGTACAAAAGAGCATACTTACATCTTGCCTTTCTATTACGCAAAAAATAAACGGAAACAATTTATTCGTATTTGTTAAAAACTCAATGTAACAAAGATGTGTTTTTTATAACGAAATTTCTATTTTTTGTAAAAGGCTTCCGATCTAAAGTAATACTTTCACATTAGTGGTATTTATCTTAGTAAACACAGATCAAAGAAAGAGATGATATTTGTTTTTGGAGGATTTAAGACAGTATTTTAATTTTAAAACCACATAAAATGAAATTCTAAAAAAAATTGATTTCTTGATCAAAATTTTAGCAAAATATTGTATTTAGACGCTGTAGGTTATTCATTACACTTAATTTTATCTGAGTGCATCGATTTTAGTAGGAAAAGATTAATAACTTTTGAATTATCGCAATTTTTCATTTTCGCGAATTTCTATTTTTCAAATTTCAGCCATATTTTAAATGACTGGTTAGATAGAATTATTATTTTGATTGATGCACGAACCAACTGTAGTAAAATTTTTTGGCAAAAGTCAATATTAAAATTTTTTCCCATTTGTTACGAACTTTATGAAAGTCACTGTATATGCATTTCAGTTTCTGTTCTGTGTAACAGTCCCTTTTCTCGAAAACGTAGTTTTATAAAGTTTTGAAAAAGATTTTAATAACAAAATGATTTGAAGGCCATATAATTATCTCTCAAGGTCAACCGGAAGTGTAAATAAAAGTGCCCTAAAAACACGACAAATGTGTGTCTGTGTTCTTAATCATCGCTTCATGACGACGTTATACAACTGGTTTGTTTACAAATTTAAGAAAAGAAACAACAAACCAGTTTAGTTAAAATAGTAAGCATCGTGCGTTCAAATGAATTCCTGATTAAAGTAACCTGTGATTTTTTTATAAAGCCAGCGACACGCAATGCAAGAGCGGACAGTTGTCAATCATTGTCAGGGTCATAGTATCTGATCATAGCATCGTAAAGTAAACGCAAAATTCAAAATAACACTAAAGCTTAAGGCAGATGCTGAAAATGCTGTCCTTCCATTTGAATGCACAAACGTACCCTGCGCTTCATGTTTTCAAACGCGTTACGTTAGCACAAACAAACCTTAAAAAAAGCATTGTCTTTAATTAGGAGTTTAATAGAATACACGGTATAATAAGGAACACCTTGATTGATGAAAATAATGAAAAATTAATACCCAAAGCATATTTCTAAATTTAAACAAATCTAAAATTTTTGAATTACGAATTGTAATTATGATAAGGCCACTTCGATCCCCACATTTAATTCCCTTGGACTTATGAAGACGCATAAAGAAATCGTCTACCACTTTCAAGAAAAGACATAATTCTGCGAATCCAGGCAACCAGCAGGCGGTTGCTTAACGTTGTAGGAAGGGTTTTGGGGTGAAAAATACTTTCCCCGTAATTAACCCTTCTTACTTTGGTACCATGGCAAGAAATTTAACTAAGCACGTACCTAAACCAAAATAAAATTGAGAAAATTTAGAAAAAACTAAAGTAATGGAGTTCGCTGCCACCACCGGAGTTTAAGGGAATTCCGGACCCTATAATGCTTAATCAAATTACATGGCCGATTAATAATCCTTCGGGAGAAGGGCTGGAACTGTGCAAGGGCGCATTATATACGCAATCTACCCTACTAGGAATAAAAGTCAACCGTGAGCTCAAAATAGGGTATATTGAAGCTAATTTTGAATACGATAAAGAGCTTAGAGCTTTCTTTCTGTTTCTGTTTCTGTTTTCTGTTTCTGTTTTCTTTTTGTTTCTTCTACACCTTCCTTTGCACCCACGCCAAAATATTGAAATTAAAACTCTCGCGTAAAAACGGGTCGCGATTGAATTTTACTCAAGTTTAAAATTAATGAATTTTAATCAGAAAATTGACATTAAATTTAGTGATCAGCAACGTTCGTTTAAGACGAGGACTAGGCTAACATTCTTATACCGAGACTAGGCGAACATTAATTAAATTTTTGAACTTTTCTCTCCCTTGGGCCATTGTTTACAAATCCAAAATTTTCCCCCTCTTCAATACTTCTCCCGGGAGATGCTGCTCTCTTGCGGGCTAGTCGTTCAACTTTTGTCGACTTATAGCTATTTAGATCACCGGAGTAACCAAAATTGCATACCCTTAAGGCGCCAGTTGTTCCCATTTCGACCCGTTTCCTCTACGCGCGTGAGTGTAAGCCTTCAGTTCTCACGAGTGAAACTTGCTGACGATAGATTTATTTATTTTAGCGTATCTTAATCACCCTTAAAGTGCCCTTACTAAGATTATTTGACCTTTTTTATTTGACCTATTTGCCTACATTAAAAAATTACAAAAGAAAACATTAGCGTGAGAAGTAGAAAAATATATTAATCAAGTTATCTATCATTTGGAAAATGTCAAATCTGTCAACCTCTGTTGTATCAGTTGTAACTTTGTCAAATGATTAAAACAATATACGTTAGTAAAATTTGTTTGTTTTTTTAAATCCTATTCAATGATACCCAAATTGTTCCCGCTTGAAGTTCCAAAGTTGGTTTCTGTTACACCTACTTCCGTTTGACCTTGAGAGATAATAATATCGACATGAATTTCATCAAGTAGCCTTCTGTAATATTTTTTTCGCAACTCGAGTAGAAGGGCTGGTACTGGTGGTTTGAAACGCTCGGTATAACACATCGAAATAAAATTTGGGCTTGAAGTCACTTGGCGTCTGAAGTATGTAAGTAAGACATTTATGTTTAAAAGAAATTAAATTAAATTTATTTCTGTATACACATGAGTTATGAGAACCTGTTAGTATTAAAATGTTTATAATTTCATAATTCTAATCAAATTTACAACCCCTGGAATTTGAAAAACAACTTATTGTTGAATAAAGAAAAAAATGTTTCATTTAGTTATTTATTTAAGATGTACATACAGTGTGTGCCCAGATTTGATTAACATGTGGAAGTTTTTTTTTAATGTTCGTTTTTCCACTTGCCTTATTCTTTGTTTCAATTCCTCGGCATTTCGTGGCTGTATCTTATACACTTTTTTTTGAGAAACCTCCATAGAAAAAATCTAGGTGAGTTAGATCATGAGATCTTGCAGGCCAACAAAAAAGACCTGTTAAATACAGGTCGAAAAAAAATTGCAAAATCACGTCGCGCCTTTCAGCAAACGACGCGACATGCTATCCAACATTTCTGAAAATTCTGTTTCTAGAAAATGTAGAAAGCCCTGGCCAATTATGTTTTCATCAAAATAGAGTGATCCAATTAGTCTATTTCCCTTTATCTCACCCACACCAAATATTGACTTTTTCGGAATACTGGTTACAATATTCCAGCGACCAATGTGGATTCTCTGTGCTCCAATGCGTATGTTAAGTAAATCTGGACACACGCTGTATATTTTTTTACCTACTCGTATGCAGTAGCATTTTTTCTTTGTAAAACTTACTTGCAGCGTAAATAAACACAACACAGTTGAAGAAACATAACAGGAGCACTTTTGCACGACACATTTTTTCCACCACAACAGCTAAAGATGTGTGAAGTACGCGAGAGCTGCGATGATAACTAGGTTTATGTTTATTTATTTGAACTAATAAGAAAAGGTTATCGCCTAAAAGGCGTGGAAAAAATTCGACAAAAATGTACTGAAGGAAGAAACTCTTTACTTTAAAATACAGATCTGAAATTCCCTTCATATTCAGTTAAATCACGCACATACACCATTTTGGTTAGTGACTGCTGCTGCTATTAGTTATTTTCTTCTTTATTTTTTTTGCCTTGTATTGTCGAGGGTGTGAGTTGAGCCTATGATTATTTCAGTAAAGCGTTTTCACTTACTCTTATTTTCAGCTATTTTGACTGCACTTTTTCCTCACAATTTCCGTTGCACCTCGATCCTTCCGATCTCTTCCCCTTTTCCTTACCTTCGTTTCCCATACCTCTGTTAGCTAGCCTTTTTTTTAGCATCCTCACGATATGTCCTCACCATTCTAATTGTCTTTTCTTTTCAATTAATTCTTCTATAGAGATTATACCCCCATTTGGTCATTTCATCGAGGCTTGGTGATTTCACTTGCAAGCTTCGCAACACATAACATATTTGTCAAGTAAATTGTCAGTGGATAAGAACCTACTTCAATAATAAAAGGAGGATTGAAATTCTCTTTGAGGTCTTCTCCAAATTTAGTTTCGTTTGATATGTGAATATTATAGGAGCATTTTCGTCTGACAATCTCGCAGTGAATATTTCAATTAATAAAAAATGCATACGTCTCATGGGCAAGCATTTACATACGCATTTAGACTAAAGCTTGCGGTCGAAATCTATTTTTGACATCCCAAGTCGTTTTCCTCCACAGCATCCCCCACTTTCACCTCCAACCTGTGCAAAATCGCTTTTATTTGCTTTAATGTTATCCTCCCGGGGGTGTGTTGGTTCAAAATTCATAGTGAACGTTTGCATATCTAAACACCGTTCGCCCACGTGCTGTTTACCTTTGCACGTTACATTCCGTTATTGCTAATGCATGTGCTTCCCGAGCGTAAAGGTTGGAAGGGGTAATTAAAATTAAATTAAAAATTAAATTTGCCAAACGCTTCCCTTAATATTTTACTTTGGTCTTTCTATATTTTAATCTGCACGAAAAGTATTGGCCGTTTTGAGAATTTCATTGTTTTTATTATTTAGACCTTATTGTGTGAAATTTTTCCTGCCACCTCAACACATTTGAAACAGCGATGATCCAAAGCTTCTATGTCTTGAGAAAATTCAGAAGTCATAAGTTTTTCGAAATAAGCATCCACAACAACTTGTCGTCCGTTGGAAATCCTTCATCTCATTATGAATGTCGTTGCTGATAAGCCTTTCAAGAAGAACTGCTTAATGACAGCACGAATTTCAACATTATTCATTTTGTCAAACACTTTAACACGCTCTTACTTACTGTATTTTTCTTTATTCCATTCGATCCCTTTCAAATTCGTTTTCTTAATACCTCATCTTCTTAACTTCAGGACCCACAGTAACTTGAGTTCACCATTGTCTGATTGAAGATAATTTTAAACAAGCTATCCAAAAACTCTTCCTAACTGTTTTTCTAGGAATTTACTTTACTCTCTTCCAAGTAAAAGAATATAGTGAAGCTGCCATTTTTTTATATACGAAAAAGTCTGGGTTTCCAAATTCTGGTCCTCCTGTGTCGCAGCAATCGCTTACATTTGCTTAAAAGTAAAACGGTCTTGAATTTATTAAATCTACTGAAACTTCTCGGTGGTTCATTCAGAAATTGGAAGCAAATAAAAAAATTCAAAGGAGTTTCCTTATCAGATAAAAAGAAACCGTATCAATTTAAGTAATACTCCGATAAGATAAATTTCTATATCGAGCCATTTGCAAACAGTTTTCCAAAAAACAATCAGTGAAACCTGTGCCAAGAACTTAATTACGTTTCCATCATGAGGACTTCTCTTAAGGAGTCTGAAATGGTAGAACTTTTGGAGGTCATCCTGTTGCGCGCGCGCCGAGTTTTAGATCCGAAAGCCCAAATTGCGCCCACTAATCAAACGGATGCTTTAAAAAATGAGAAAAAACTCAAAATCCCACCGACGCAGATCCACGAAGAAATTCTGAAGGTCATTCAAGACATAAACCTCACTGTTGTGGAAGAAAAACGCAAAAGCAGAAATCTCGGGAGGGAAAACAGGAGGCTTCAAGCGTCTTGCCATGACTTGCAAACCAACGTTCAATCAATCTGCGGGCAAGCAACCGATAACAATGTAAAGCTCGAAGACTCCTGCAAGAAACTATCACAGGATTTACAAGAAACTAAACTCCTCATCGAAACTCTCATTCAGGAAAGGAAGATGATGGAGAACACGGTGGAAAACTGTCGCAAAAACAAGCAAGGCTACATTAAAAAATTACAAAAGAAAACATTAGAAAAGAACGCGCTTGATAGGGAAGTCAGTGAGTTAAAATCGGAGAACCAAACGCTGAGAGACTTTTACAACCTCACGAGGAGGAAAAGCCAAAAGGAAATGGACGACGTGCAACATCAGCTTGCATTATTAAAAGTTGAACTACAAGGAAAAAATCACCTCGAGGAACAACTAAACGAAATACGCATCGAAAGAAATAAACTAAAGCAAGAACTTACTGACGCCAAAAGCAAATACCAGCGAGTTAAGTTTGAAGCGAACGAGGACAAAAAGAAGAAGGACGACAATCAAAACCTGAACCAAGTAATTAATAAGCTCAGAGATGAATTGGAAAGGAAGAACGTCGAGTGTGATCATCACCAGAAGAACCTCACCCATTTTCACCACCTCTACTCAGCGATATTAAAGAAAAATCTTCACAGAGACGTGGAGCTAATCGACGCAAATAACACTCCTAAACACAGCCAATTAACAGTGGAAAATAAATGCAGTTGGTTATATGAAGAACTTCAGAGCTTAAGGAAAACACGCGATTTCCTACTGAAAGTGACCGCAAAGGACAAGCAGAAGTTGGAAGGATGGGAGGAAAGCTATAATAACTTAGAGAAGAGTTACAATCAACTCTATGAGGAATACTGCATTGCGCAAGGCAAATTGAAAGAAACTCAAAAGCAAATGAAAGACAAGGAAGATGATTTGACGTCGACGCAATTGAGGTTAGAACAACAACGACAGGAAGTCACTGTCTTACGCTCTCGACAGACAGACTTGCTAAAAACGATCGGGAAACTCGAAATTGCCGGTCGCACACCAAAACAACACCGCAACGACGATGGAAAAATAGGTTCAAGTTACGACAACGAGATTGAAGCAAATAGAGTCATAAATGATCTGACCAAGACGCGTCAATCTCTAGAACAAGAAATGTTAATCTTGAAGGACACCAATGCAAGATATTTATCGGAAATTCGAGAAAACAAACAAGAAATGAAATTACTCCGCCAAGAAATACTGAGTTTAAAATATGCTCAAGAGAAACACTCAAAGGAAATGGGAGAAGCTAAGCAAAAGACTAAGAATCTCGAACGTGAGCTCCAACAGGTTGAAGAGCGATTTAGAAGGACGCAGTTTTCACACGACGAGTTAAAAAAATCTTACGCACAGCTAAAGATACTGGAAGATACTGAACGAAGCAGTAGGTCCAGCAAGTTAGAACCTGAAAATGGTAAGCGTTTCTTCCACCAAATTTCTTCCATTTACTCTTCATTGGAATCCCTTAAAACCGAAAGCACACCTCATGGTCCGCAAAGACAAAACGCTTACGGCAAAGCAGTGCGCGATTTGGAGATGGCAGTTTTGAAGCAATTGAATAAGTTGAATGACCAAGAAGTGTCCAAGCAAAACGAAGAATTCAAAAAGCGAATGCAGCGCAAGCAACTGGAGTTAAGGCATCTGCAAGATGATGTTCCCCTCAATATTAAGGAAATAAAAACCTACTTCGAGGAAGCACTGACGAGGGTCTTGCGAGAAGTCCAGGCCAAATTAGCTAAGACACTGGTCGAAAATCACTCCGATTCCAGACCTTTACAAATAGAAGCGAAACAAAAAGAGATCATCGGTTTGTACACACAAGAATACAATCGACTCACAAACATCGATAAAGACAATCACCTCCAAAACATCGATCCGTACGTGATTGAAACTTTACAAAAAATTAACGAAATCCGTCGGAGAATCGAGGAATTGGAACCAAAGGTTGAGGAATTCAGAGGCACCCAGAAGGACAAGCTTTATTTAGACTTGGAACATAAACTAATGGATTGTATCATGAAAAGCGATGTGATTCAGGTAAAGGGCCACAAGATCATCCGAGAGAAGAGAATGGAGGTCATTGACTACGCCAATGATTGCATGAACAAACTTGATGGAAACGTGGTGGACAAGTCGTGATGAATCAGTAAGTAAAACAACGATTAAAAGTAAGCTAAAACGTAACGCGTCAATATCCGCTTTCTGTTTTGTTCAATTGGTTTAATGTTCATAAAATTGTTACCAAATCACTTTTTGTTTAGATTAAAAGTAATTTAATTGTTCACAGTCGTCGAGTACATCTAAAACATTCATCAAACGAGTTTATCTACGACCACTTCTGTAAATGACGAATTATATACAACGCATAAATTAAGTAAGCGAGTGTTTACACACTGTCGTGCGTAAAGTAACAAAATCGCACAGCTAACATTACGCACGCTTGTATAGTTAGATCTACGTAGCCGCATCGCATTAGATTGACTTGTCGAAATTGCGACTGTCACTGCTGATTATTTTGAACTTAAATAATTGTGCCCCTTACATTTCAAAATTAACCGGTTACTCCACCGGTAGATATTTTAAAATTCTAAAATCCACTGTAAAGCTATAATAAGTTATGGTCCATAATAAGTTATTAACTTATTATAACTATATTATTATTGAAAATTTTTGTGCAAATCGGTCTTGATTGCAGCGGATTCCCCGAGCAGGCTCTGTATAGCTGTTTCAGGCCTAGTTGGGCCTTCATCAGCAGAACCGTAGCCCGAGAACTCCACTGCAAACCAAACCGATATGTCCTAGGGTTATTCGCCAATGCGATGTGAAAGTAATAGACATTTAAGTAGCGACATCTTTCGATCGCTTGTTGACCTGATATTGCAGTAGGATTGACAAATTGAAGCCAGTTCGCCACATAATAAGTCATCCTGAATAACCCTAGGACATATCGGTTTGGTTTGCAGTGGAGTTCTCGGGCTACGGTTCTGCTGATGAAGGCCCAACTAGGCCTGAAACAGCTATACAGAGCCTGCTCGGGGAATCCGCTGCAATCAAGACCGATTTGCACAAAAATTTTCAAAAAAAATTTTCAAAATTCTCGTATGCTTTGACAGCACATGGCCGCCTTGCATTGGGATGACTTATTATGTGGCGAACTAACTTCAATTTGTCAATCCTACTGCAATATCAGGTCAACAAGCGATCGAAAGATACTTAAATGTCTATATTATTATTATATACTTACTATAGTTATAATAACTTATTATAGCTTTAAAGTGGATTTAAAATTTTTAAAATGTCTACCGGTGGAGCAACCGGTTAATTCTGAAATCTGCCCAAGGCATTTTTTGTGGTCGTAGATAAAGTATAGTACAAAACTCGAGTTGTAAAGCAATTAAGCACTTGTGGAATTATTTGCAGTCGCTGCTGTGCGGCTCGTGCGCAACTTTTCCACCATGCATAATATGCTATTTACAACTCTCGTTATGTAATATACTATTGTAGTACTTTCTTACAAATTATTAATACTTCAAATAGTTCGCCGTTGTCTATTCGCTATTAGTGGGCGTTACCGACTAAAATTGTTTGCAATTCACGTTTATGTGCAGTGTTGCCAACAACGAATACAATTTCTACTACAAACATGAGGAAATTCTACTAAAAATTTACTAGAATTCCCTGCGCCGCTCCCTATCCCTTTAGATATAACTTTAGCTAACTATGGGCCAGTTGTATACTGGTGCTTAAAAGTATCCGAATGAAAAGCAATAAAATAGTTCGAATTTGACCCTTGTAGTAAACTTCCACAGTGCCAGGCGGTCACGCCGGTCGTCCGAATACTTTTAAGCACCAGTATACAAAGGAGGTTTAAACTGACGCTCAACTGAACCAGGTTCAAAGTGAACAAAATCGCATCAACTTTTATTTATGAATCCATTAATTGCCATATGTCATTAAGATGCTATGCGAATTTGTTTACTTTGAACCTGGTTCAGTTGAGCGTCAGTTTAAACCTACTTTGTACAACTGGCCCTATATTAGTAAATTAAACACAACGTTTTTAATATGTCAATAGGAATTTACACAGAAATATACGAGTACTTGCTTTTATCGCAGCGTGATGTAACTATTCAAAGTAGAGTATAAATGTCAGGTGTTAGAGAATACTTTTGTTTGCATTAAATAAGACACTTATTTTTCTTACCTAATTACTTACTATTTGTTTATAATTGTCACTAACCGACTACTAATTCGTACTCTCTGCGACTATAACAGCGATTGCAGCGCCACTCTGGGGACGGTGATATTATTAAAGAGTGAATGTGCCGGTATAGAAAAATTCTGTAATTGTTATCGTTAAACTTTTCACAACTTAAAATATCTATGTAGGGCTAATTTGACAATTTATCGACAATGGAAGATTGGAAATTAAAATTATTAAATATTTAGTACAAAATTTTAGAAGCCAACACAAAATAAAGTGAGTCCAATGGGCCTGTCAATTTATTGATCTTTCCACTAGATCTGGTGACTTTCTGTTGAAATTTCAGACAAATTTCAACAAGTCTAAAATTTAATAATTTTGTGCCCGGCTTAGTGACATATTTAGTGAGTTTTTCATTTAATAAAAACTATTTAGTTATTTTTTGTAAATTTTGTTGTAACTTATAAACAATAATAAAATAAAAACAATTGCCATAAAATAATTAGCGATAAAAACATTTGCTTCTGATATTCAGAAAAACCATTTTTGTATTGCATCTACAGTTGTTTGAAATAATTTGTAGGTATTATGTATTTCTAATATGCGTTCAACATTTTAGATAGAGTCAGTGGCGTAGATAAGGGAGGGAGCCCCCCCCCCGAAATTGTTCTAAAATATTATGTTCCGCCTAATTCATACTAAACAAATTTTCGTATAACGTTGTTTTTTATTCGCTGTTTTACATTTCATAAATAAAATGTTAAGTAGTACGTACTCGTTAGACTTTTTTTATTCGGGTCCCTCCCGAAACAAGTTTCTATCTACGCTATTGGATAGAGTACTTACAAGATACAAGGTATTGAGTTTGTCTTTACAAATATTTAAAAAATAGTGCTTTTGCCATTGTCTTTATTTGTAGTTGGTGATAACTCAAAGAAAAATTTTGGGAAAAAGTCTCAATAAAAGGTTGTTCGTCACTTAACATCATCTAAGTTCTTCGACACCTTTTTTCTGGATGTCTGTAAAATTGTGTTTGCATTCATGGAATACTTTGCTTCTAGATTAGAAGAGTTAGAACAAGTATTTTGACAATTATTAAGAGAAAAAGCATCTTGGCAATTATTAAGAGTGAAAGCATCTTGACAATTATTAAGAGAATTAGGAAAGATGCATCCTTCTCATTATTTTCATGAGTAGCAACATGTTCTTCTAAGTTTCAGTAAAGGTCTATTTTTATTTGTTGTTTGTTAGAGTAGCTTTCCTTAAGGGGATTCTTTCAAGCAGAAATCAATGCAATGTTATTTCTTTATTATGGCTTTCGTTATGAATAAAACTTTCTGAAAAAAATATATGTGATTTAAGTAGTGATTGCCCGCCGCCCGTTGCAGGTGCAGAGACCGACAGAGACCGCATGCAAGGGATAGCGTTATGCCGACTCCGTTTTGCAGCACAATTTTGTTTGGATTTTTTTTTTGGAAAACCCTACTTGCATTTAATACTCCTATGCGTCAAGGTACCTCGATCATCACTACTTAAATCACATATATTTTTTTCAGAAAGTTTTATTCATAACGAAAGCCACAATTCGCCGACAAAAAATGCATAACATTGCTGCTTGAAAGAATCCTCTTAATAAAAGGTCTTTCCTTGTTAGTTACTTATGCCCAGTTGTAAGCGAGAAGGTAAACCAAGAGCTACAAGAAGAAAAACATAAAAACGAACGAAATCTCAAAAAAAACAAGGAATTAGAAGCTCTAAAGAAAGATGGGGGCACAGAAAAAAATAAAGACGGAAACCTTCTGAAAGGAAAAATGCAATGAATCGAGGAAAAACAGGGATATGGAAACGAATCTGGGATAACTCAAGTGGATAAGACTGGGGAATTACCGGAAATCACCTTGAAGAAGAAACACAAAGGCGGGCCGAGAGGTCAAATCAAGAACTACAGGAAGCACTGAAAGAAACAAACCGACTTCTACATGAAAAAACGGAGGAGTTACAGAATGTAAAAGATGTCTTGGAAAAACTTTTAAAAGAAAAGGAAAGAAAACAAAGACTTGAAAATGGAACTGCGCAAGAGTATGAAAAGATTCAAGCAGATAATACACAGAAGTTATGTCATCAAATTTATAATTTAATTGACTTGCCTCTTACTTACCTTGACAGATGGCAATATCTGCTGACTAAACGTATCAGCTGTTCCCCTCGACTAGCAAACTGTGGAGATTGGGGTGAGTTTAATTACGATGGTAAAAATTATTAAAGGGCACCAGGAGACTGTACTTTACAGCTAAAACGTAATCGATCAGTCGACGTCTCCAATCGACCAAATCGGGCAGAGAAATCAAAAGCAAAGAGAGGCGAGACTTTACTCACTGTGGAAATCAAACTCGAAACTAAAGTTAACAATATTACAATTTATTTGCGGTTCCAACTTCATACAAATGCAGGTTGCTACACGAGTTCACCTAACTAGGCTAGGTTCGCAGTCGCAGAGTCAATTGCGAATGCACTCGTAAGATCCAATAACAAGAGAAAATAAAAGCCTGAATGTAAAGGAAACGGTTTCGTTAGCATCCATCATGGCGTCCGCCATTAGACTCAATATACACTACCTGAGAGCTAATGAGTTCCCAGGCTTGGAATTGGAGTTAAAATTATCCCCAAATGTGTTCGATGGTGTCACTAAACGTTCCGGCACAGCCGCAAATGCTAAAGAATTACTTCTCCCAAAGTGTAAGAATTCCGATAACTTACAGTGTACGTCAAACACGTCAGGATTGCATCACGCTTCGAACAAGAGAGAGCCCGATCGAGGCGAAATTGTAGATGGTGGTGGTTGCTAAGATACGGATCCGAAAACTGTCACGTGGTGTGTCTCCTCCAATAAACTTCGAGAAAGCAAAGGAGGAATACAGGCTTGCCAACTGTGTCGAAGGCGGGTCAGATGACGTCTGGATTCCGCGTTTACTTGGCGGGAAAATTGAAACGTAACATGGAAGAAAAAGAAGAAGGAAGCAACGTCGAAGCAAAAAAGCGACAATTACAGGCAAAAGAGAAGCAAACTCTGCCAAAAAAACTGAGGATTCACATAACACAGGAGCTTCAGAAAAGCAATGGCTTAAGAATGAAAAAGCAGAGAACATGAATGAAAAGGAAACAACTGAAGAATCTGGAAAAAATCAAACGCACTCACTTGAAAAATCAAGATCTCACCAGACGAAGACCTGGCTTATAGATAATACATTGAACGAAGATGAAAGCCGCAAACTAAAAGAGAAAATGACGCAATTCTACGATGCGACTTGCAAAAATCTAGAAGTCGATATTTTTAAACTACTAGACCAGTTGCAGTACAACGAAATTAAAAAGCATGACATCATCAGAGGTAGCGTTGCTTCTAAGATGAAGATAATAAATCGGCTTTTGGGTGAAGCAAACGAAGCAGTCGATGTTGAATACAAAGAACTTATTTCGCTTTTGGAAGAAGAACAGAAAATATTGAATTCATCAGCTCTACACGAAAATCCATACGGGCAGGGTACGAAGATGTGATAAAAAAACCAAAGAAGTTGAGGATGAAGTCAACAAGTTCCAAGGTAACAGAAAAGACCTAAAATTTTTGGATTTGGAGCATAAGTTTTTGACCAATGTCATGAAGCTCGATGGCATACAGATATATTGGGGCAAAACGAATTCGTCTTCATAATGACCAAGCAGATCATTTTGTCGAAAACAAAAACTTTACATTAATAAGTTGTTATTATTAGCTCCAAATTGCAGGTAAAAGTAGCTTGTCTATGTGGCATACAACTCGTATAACAACACAGATAAGAGATAAGGTCTTCAGATTGTGACAAGTGCTTATCAATTTATTGTTCGCGATAAGATAATCTACGGGCTAAAATATTAATTGCGAGTGAAACTAAAAGCGAGTTATGATGTAGTGATCGAGACAAAGCGGGAAGAAATGGGGCGTGGA
Organism: Dorcus parallelipipedus; assembly: GCA_958336345.1. Taxonomy (NCBI): domain Eukaryota; kingdom Metazoa; phylum Arthropoda; class Insecta; order Coleoptera; family Lucanidae; genus Dorcus; species Dorcus parallelipipedus. The sequence goes on from OY284478.1 coordinate 14,739,067, forward strand.
GATTCGGAAAAAATCCTTCAGGCCTACCTGGAAGACATCCTATGGCACAGCGAAGATGTGGCGGATACTAAGGGTTCATATCAGTCCAAAACTCAGTTGATTAATCAGTACTACAAAGCCAACGACAAACACAAAACGAAGCGCGTGCATTTACGAGCAATTTACGAAAACATTCTGGCCAACATCGACGTGTTGAGGAATCTGAAGCAAGAACTGGTAAAAACTAAGACCAAAAGCGAGGACGCGGAGCAAGCTCTGAAAACCTGCGAGGAAAGCAGGGAGTACTACAAAGCCAAATGTAAGACCATTTTGGCACTGAAGTATACCCCGAATTTTGGGGCAAATGGTTTGCCCGAAGATATCCTTGAAATTCAAAACAAGCAAATAGAAGACTTGAGTAAAAGATGCCAACAAATTCGGGAAGACATCGCCAACTTAAGGAAAACTTCCGAGAACAATAAAATAGAGTCTAGAAGAATGCGACGTAAATTTACTTCACTCAGACAGAAGTACGCCACTGCTTTAAGACACAGTGGAAGGGCCAAGAAATTAAAAAGGTATAGTAACACACTGACGCTGAACGAAAATCATGATGAGGATTTGGTGGAACGAAATACCCAAACCGACGATGAAGAACCGACCAAACTTGCAGAAGAAAACAAGGAGCTAAAGGAAGCCTACCGAAACCTGCGAGAAGAACACGAGGACTTGGCATCGAAAAACAAACAATTAGAAGACCAAATCAACTCTATAAATGAGAAATTTGGACAAGAGGCAAGAGAACGTGAGAACCTCCAACGAGAAATAGAGGACTGTGAGGAAGAGCTGACCATATGGGAGAAGCGCTGCAAAGACTTGACAGACACGTGTACCAGATTAAAGGAAATGCGCCAAGACGAAAAAGATCTGAAAGAGAATTACGAAGACAGAAAAGGCGCGAGTGATAACGCGCACGTGAAAGAAACAGTGCAAAAACAACCTGCAATTGTTAACGAAATCTGCGAGTTACATTCTTCGTTTGGTAACTGTGAGGACCGGTTGATATCCACGTCAAGACTAAAAAAAGAAATGATAAGAATCCACGGAAAAGGCTTGCAAGAGCTCGTTGTAACCAACAAGAAACTATCGCAGGTACAAAGAAACGACGACGACAGTAAACACCAACACCAAGAATTCAAGCGTAATCTAAATCGCGTAAAGGCAGACATTAAAACCCTTGAGGAAGACAATGACGGGGAAAGGCTGGGAAAGATAAATGAAGTGAAATACAAATTTGAAGAAGATTTGGCCAGGATAGTACAAGAAACGCGGGAAACTCTTCAAAAAATCCTGGGGGATTCAGAGAGGAATGATCTGTTAAGTCAAAAATACCAGGAGCTCATGTCGATTATGAGAGAAGAAAACAATCGATTGGAAAGCTTTTCGTACGACGATGAAATTCATAATGAAAAGAAGTTTGATGAGGAACCAATCGAAAACAGTAAAACTTGTAACGAAACAAAAGAGGAAACCAAAGGAAGCTTCAATTCAAAAGTGAATCAGGACCAATTTGTAGAAGGAAAGGCAAACGATATAAAAGGGGAAATCCTAGAGAGTGAAGTGATTCAGGACGAATCTGCAGAAACAAAGACAGTTGATATAAAAGAGGACATCAAGGAAGTGAACCAGGATCAGTTTTCAGAAGTAAAGGCAGAAATTGAATCCTTGGAAGGTACCCTCAGGAAGTTCGATGGAACGGAAACAGACGAGGTTCGCGGCGACTTGAAGCACCAATTTCTTGCGAGCATTGCGAAAATTAACGCGATTAAAGTAAACGGCGACGAGTCCGTGCGGACCAAAAAGATCGAAGCCATCAAAAGGCTTAGTAAGTGCGTAGAAGAACTGGAAAAGGGGGGAAATCATTGACATTTGACCTTAACCCCTAGAATTACACGTAAGTTGATGCCTAATTAAATAATTACATGACTCTACGTTTTTGGGACAAGCAAATTGACTAGAACCAGAAACCCCCAAATTCAAAATTGGATACCAAAATCGGAAGCATTGATTTTGCAAAAACATTGAGGCATAATGAAAATCTCTCAATTTTTATTTATTGTGGTAGAGTATTAAACTGCAATATCATTGAAAATCATTTCTTATTTTATTATGCTTCTGAATTTTATGAGAAAGCTAGCGGATAGTAAATCGTACGAGAAAGAAAATAAACTTTTTTTAAGAAATAAGATTTGATATTTTATTTTTGATTTCACCTGTTTCGTCTTTTGCATTAGGGTCGCTCAAACTGTTCCTATATTAACACACACAATCCTTAATTGTTTTCAAATTATTCATTGTTCACTCTAATCACCTTTCTTTTAACTTTACTTAAACTAAGCTTCTGCTTTTTTAATGTTCTTTTCATTAATGTAAAAATTTTGATTTTAGATTAGTTCACCATGATGAATTTCTCAGCGGTTTGACAGAAACAACGATGAGAGTCAAATGTGAACTACCTCGACAAGTAACTGGGCCTTTAAATTTAATTTCATCCATTGGATGATTGATTTCATTATGTCATTTATATTTATGTATAAGTCTGTTTACACCATACCTTTGTAATTTGGAAATAAATTATTTTTCCATAAGTTCTTTTACTACTAACCATCAATTTTTTGTAGAATATTAGATGATAAGCAATGAATGCAAAGCATCAATCAGGATACTCATGTGAAGAACACTAACCTGGGCTGATCATTAGTTACATGTAAAGTGAGCCTCAAGCAATAGTATGCAACACAAACCAATCAGTTTGCTGGCAGTTTTTTCTAATAAACTGAAACCCCCAAATCAAAATCGCACGTTGGCAAGAGCAAATACACAAAGGATCAAGAAGTTCCAGCAATTGTCTGACGTCATGAGTTTTTCCAAAAAATCCAAAAAAAAAGTATGAAGTACCATGAAGTACACTTGCAAAACAATTCTGATAACGGTATTACTCAGCCAGCATTTCACGAAACAAGATAATACCTACACCTTATCACACGCATAACGAAACGGATAAGATAAACAAGTCAGTGCCTCAACACAGTTGCAACCAGGCGGATTGTAGGTCACACGAAGCGAAGATGTTGAAGACCAGCAGACACATAGTCGAAGCAACCGAAATGGGCCTTCAACGTATGACGACCTACGTAAGCAGCAGTTCAAAGAGGATGCAAATAGGTGATTTCATATTTCCTGAAGACGAGGTACTGCCGCGCGTCAAAAACCAACAAAGCTACAAAAACATAATAAAACGGTTCAATGAACTCAGCGAAGCCATTAAGGACGCGTTAAATCAAACCATCGAAGAGCAGAAGCAGAAACTCAAGTCTGAGTTGCAAAAGAAGGAAGTAAATAAGAAAGGTGGAGTGAACAAGCTTGAAGAGGGAAAATTGGAAGCCAAAGAAAACCAACACGTAGAAGCAGAAAAGCGAGAAGGTAGGGTAACCCAAGAAATACAACAAGAAGAAAACGAACGAAATCAGCAAAATGAAACGAAGGAATTAAAGAAAGATTCGGACGCAGAAAAAAATAAAGACGGGCGCCTTCTGAAAGGGAAACCGGAGGGAATCGAGGAAGAACAGGGAGATGGAAACGAATCTGGGATAACTCAAGCGGATAAGACTGGGGAATTACCGGAAATCACAGTGAAAGAAAAACTTGAAGAAGAAACACGAAGGCGGACCGAGAGCTCAAATCAAGAACTACAGGAAGCGTTGAAAGAAACAAACCGACTTCTACATGAAAGAACGGAGCAATTACAGAATGTAAAAGGTGTTTTGGAAAATCTTTTAAAAGAAAAGGAGGGAAAACAAAAACTTGGAAATGGAATTGTGGGAGGGTACGGAAAGATTCAGGCAGATAATACACAGAAGTTAACGGAAGAAGGAGGAGACGTTGAAACAAAAAACCGACAATTACAGGAAAAAGGGAAGCAAAACTTATCAGAAAAAACTCAGGATTTACGTAACTCAGAAGCTTCAGAAAAGCAATGGTTTAAGAACGACAAAGCAGACGAAAAGGAAACGACTGAAGAATCTAGAAAAAATCAAACGCGCTCACTGGAAAAATCAAGATCTCACCAGACGAAGACCTGGCTTATAGAACACACACTGAACGAAGACGAAAGTCGCATACTAAGAGAGAAAATGACGCAGCTCTACGATGCGACTTGCAAAGATCTAGAAGCCGATATTTTTAAACTACTAGACCAGTTGCAGTACAACGAAATTAAAAAGCATGAGATCTTCAGAGGTAGCGTTGCTTCTAAGATGAAGATAATAAATCAGCTTTTGGGTGAAGCAAACGAATCAGTCGATGCTGAATACAAAGAACTTATTTCGCTTTTGGAAGCAGAACGCGCACGTCTTCAGAAAATACTGAATTCACCAAGTCCACACGAAGACCCGTACTTTCAGAGTACATTTAAAAAGATTGAAGAAGTAATAAAAAACACCAAAGAACTGGAGGATGACGTCAACAAGTTCCAAGGCAACAGAAAAGACCCAAAATTCTTGGATTTGGAGCATAAGCTTCTGAACAATGTCATGAAGCTCGACGTCATACAGGCAAAAGGGCGAAACACAATTCGTACGAAAAAGACTCAAACAATTGAATACGTCACGAATTGCATGGAAAAGTTAGATGCTAATGTTATAGAAGGTGCTTAAGTTAATTTATTTTAGAGTTCTTTAATTTATTAAACGGAGCAATAATAAATTTACCTAGTTTTAAAAAATTGCCTTTTTGTTCTTCGATATTATACTTATTATAGAGTAAAATGTGAATTGGGCAAAGTAGAAAGAAAGTGCTTTGCCGCTTAATAAAAGAAATTTCGAGTTCGTCATTATAAACTATAAAAAAAGGATTCAAAAATTCTAGAAAGGTAAGAGCAAAGATTTTCTACCACTATTTCTTGAGTAGATTAAGTCCGGTCAAATTTAAATTATTTTTTCACCCTTTTTGGTACATAAAGCCAACTCAGGTCAACCAAGTTTGCTTAGGAAGTAAACTGGAAGCCTAATGTTAGGCTTGGCCACTCAAATTAGATAATGATACTTAAGATTAAGACGCCATATGCAGTTCAAAATCCATTCGGACAAACGAATAAAGCTCTCAATCATTCTAGGATTCGCTCCCAAGCGGAGCTTTTTTCCTGCGACTTCATCTTCATGCATTACATCAAAGCACGCAATTGCAAACATTAGTAAACCTAAAACTTTAATGCTGTGACATTTTGGTTTGAGATATTACGTACGTAAAAATTAATCAAAAACAATATCGGTAGATAAGCGCTCAAAATACATTCTTATCGTGCAAGTATTAAGATGTATTAACCGATAAATACCAAAATCAGTTCACCTTAGGCTCGGCCGGCCGAATCGAGGACAACAAAAAAAAAAAAAAAAAGATGGATTGCGGCAGTGAAACCGTTGTTGCGCTCTTCGTCACCTTCACGGCACTCGTTGCCTTCGGCCTGATCATCGCCCTCATCTTCGGGGTGAAGAAAACACTCAGGTCCAAGCTGGAAAAGGAGGAACTCAAGCGAAGCATCGACGATCTCGACAAAACTTGCCAGAAGTTAAAGATGGAGAACCACCAGACCACCTGCACGTACCTAGCTCTGCTCGACAAATATGGAAGCACGCAAGAGCTAATTCGGATGCAAGAGGATCGCTTAAGACAACTGGACAGGATAAGGCAAGACGAAGAGGCGAAATGGAAGAAGAAGGAGGCATCCGCGGATAAATTGCTGGCGCAAAACCGCGCTCTGACTTTGCAAACGTCCAAGCTAAAGCTGCCTCTGGTTCAAAATATTTTAGCCGTGCACGAGACGATGACGAACGTGGAGCAAGCCCTGACGTCAACCGATGTCAAGGAATTAAACCTACACGAACAATCAGAAAGTAAGCAATATTTGCAAAGTCAACGAGAAGAAATGCTCAAGGGTCTCAGCCACATAAAAGTTCAACTGGAAGCGGAAATTGCGATTATAATAGAAGAAGCTTTGTGTAGGTTGCGGGAGCAATGGGAATCTTTTGCCCAAGATGCCGATTGGTTGGATGAAGAACAATCATCTACGTCGACGGAAAGTGAAAGTAGCCATTATGTAATATCTAATGTACACGGAGATTCATTCTGCTAAAAAAAACGTATTTTTACTTGTAATTTAACTCAGTACTATCTAAATAAATGTATATAACTCCTAACTTTTATTTATTTAACAGGTTTTTTTTCCTACTGTCAATGTATTTAAAATCAAAGTTAGAAGAGGCATAGGACCAATAGAGAATGCATAAATAAATATGTGAGTGAAGAAGAGGTGAGAAAGGAAGAAAGTGTAACGCCTGGATCTAAGGATGATCAAGATGAAGCCCTCTTGAAGTATATAAGAGAAAATCCATTTCAAACAGGGGATGCCATATATTGGTAACAAAGATTTCAGCATCGTCGTGGTCAATGGCATGTCGGAGGCTTAGAAATTTTAATTTGAAGAACTCGGTGGGTGTCAAAAAAATAACATAGAACAGTAGAACATAAGTAATTCTGTTTTGATTATATTTTGTTTATCCACCGCAAAATTTTGGAATTCAGAATACTTCAAATTCGAATTTTTAAACTTGGAATTGACGTAGTTTCTTTCTGATGAAATACTCTTCAAGTGTCACGACGAATGTGTATGTATGAACCGACCAGATAAGAAAGATGAAAGATATGTGTCTTTCGGGATTAGGTCTAGACATAAATGCATGGCTCGGATATAACATGGCATATTGACTTATCTTAATATTTTGGCAAAATTTTTATATAACCAAATATGCATGTATACAGTGTGTCCCAGATTGAGTAGGCTACCATGGGTAACTTTCTTATTAGTGAAGGTAGAGATTTGGTTAAATGGGCAATATTTTGCAGTTTTATGTGCTGATTCAGATTCCGTTGAGAAAATTTGAAAATTCCGAATAGTTCAGATATTATCGCAGAAAAACTGAAAATCGCTATTTTCTTTAATGTCCAATAACTTCGCAATTATAAAAATATGAAAAAAATGTTTCATATAAAAGTTACTATGTTTGATAAAATACAGCTGAAAATATAGTCAAAATAAAATTCAAGATGGCGGCTGTCAAGATATTGATAGCAACTTTCTTATTTTAAATGGACGCCATATTGAATTTTTGTACGATTAAATAGCATTTTTTTTTCTCGTTTCAACCGTGTATCACAACCCTTATAAAAAAAAAAATATTTAAAAAATTTAATATTAAATCAAGTAAGCGGGTTGCCTTTACTTATTACTAATCAAGTAAGCGGGTTGCCTTTACTTATTACTAATCAAGTAAAGGCTAATCAATATGGCGTCCATTTAAAATAAGAAAGTTGCTATCAATATCTTGACAGCCGCCATCTTGAATTTTATTTTGACTGTATTTTCAGCTGTATTTTATCAAACATAGTAACTTTTATATGAAACATTTTTTCATATTTTTATAATTGCGAAGTTATTGGACATTAAAGAAAATAGCGATTTTCAGTTTTTCTGCGATAATATCTGAACTATTCGGAATTTTCAAATTTTCTCAACGGAATCTGAATCAGCACATAAAACTGCAAAATATTGCCCATTTAACCAAATCTCTATCTTCACTAATAAGAAAGTTACCCACGGTAGCCTACTCAATCTGGGACACACTGTATACAGGGTGTTTAAAAAAAACGTTCGGATACTGTAACCATGAATAGTACTCATCAAGAGCAACAAAAAAGTCTTAGTAAGTATAGGTCCGCAAATAATTTTTTTCAAGGATAGAGTTGATTTTATATTGATGTTAACAAATTACATTATTATGAAGAAGCAAATAGTAAACGTGTGATTATGTAGACAAAAAATATTTAAAGAAAATGTTCTACATGTCCACCTCCCGCTTGCACACAGGCTTCACATCTTCGACGAAAAGAAGCTCTTCTATTCTTTCGAATAGTCCTTGATTTTCTTGAATGGTTTGGCAGTTATGTTCTATTCGCTGCTGCAGCTCATTTATGTTATTAACGGGTCTTGAATACACCAAAGATTTTAAATATCCCCAAATGCAAAAATCAAGAGGGTTTAAATCAGGAGATCTAGGTGGCCACGGCACTGGGCCTCCTCTTCCTATCCAGTTATTGTTGTACGTTGCATTTAAGAAATTTCTTACAACGATAGCGAAATGTGGAGGAGCCCCATCATGTAAAAACCAAAGATTAACTCTAGCAATCAGAGGAATGTCTTCTAATAATGGAGGTAAAGTATTATTTAAAAAGTCAAGATAAACTTCGCCATTTAAACGATTTGGTAAAAACACTGGTCCTATCAAGCGGTCTGCCAAAACACCTAGCCAAACATTCAAAGAAAACCGGTGTTGATGCCTTTTCTCAATAACAGCGTGAGGATTTTCATCTCCCCAAACATGATCATTGTGGAAGTTCATAATCCCGTTGTTTGTAAAAATACTCTCATCAGTAAATAAAATACCAGCAACAAAATTTTCATTTTCTGCAAGTTTTCTTTGCATCCACCTACAAAAAGTTAATCTGGAATCCAAATCGGGGACTAGAAGAGCTTGCACCCGTTGAATGTGATACGGATAAAGTTGCTGTTCTCGCAAAATCCTCCAAACTAAAGAAGCATTCATATTTAGTTCTCTTGCTATTGTTCTGGTGCTGACATTCGGATTTTCGTCTATTCTTCTTAAAACTTCAACTTCAGTTTCAGGAGTAGTTACTGATCTTGGTCGTCCGGCATCAGGTTTAGTAACATTGAATGAACCACGTTCACATAATCGTCGATGTAGATTACAAAATAATTTATCGGATGGAATTCTGCGATTAGGAAATGCTTCAGCGTATAATCGCCGTGCCTCATAAGCGTTGCCATTAGCCATGCCGTACATAAAGTGCATATCAGCCATATCTGTATTTGTATAAAATGCCATTATTTTTACAGAATCGAATACCAAACACACCGCAATAAGACTAATGACAGATAATAAAGAAACATACACAGAACATAATGACGACTTTCATTTGTTTTTATTTTTCTTGAAAAACGTGATTGAAGCCACCTAGATCTCCTAATTTAATCCCATTAGACTTCTGCATTTGGGGATATTTAAAATCTCTGGTGTAATCAAGACCCGTTAATAACGTAAATGAGCTGCAGCAGCGAATAGAACATAACTGCTAAACCTTTCGACAAAATCAAGGATTATTCCAAAGAATGATAGCTTCTTTTCTACGAAGCGAGAGAGGTGGACATTTACTTTAATTATTTTTTGTATCTAGATAATCACATGTTTACTGTTTGCTTCTTCATAATAATGTAATTTGTTAACATCAATATAAAATCAACTCTATCCTTGAAAAAAATTATTTGCGGACCTATACTTACTAAGACTTTTTTGTTGCTCTTGATGAGTACTATTCATGGTTACAGTATCTGAACGTTTTTTTTAAACACCCTGTATATCCAAATATTAATATCTAATTATCTTTCAATAAGACAATTTATTGTCCTGTTCATACGGTCCTGTTCGTTGGTTCGGATACAATAAGTATTGGCCTACAACTAAACCGATCCGAGAACGTTTATAGTTTTTAGCAAGGAAAATTTATAAACGAGACTTTAGACCTCAAAACAAAAAAAAAAGACAGCTGAGAAAAATTTAGTCACAAAGGAAGGTCTTTGTTATTGCCAATGAAAGCTAAACATTCGGAAAAAGTCTCCTGAAAATTTTGCACGACGGTTTGGGTATGAACGGTGGATTCCCAGACTGCTTACACCTGAACGAAACTAAAGAAAGCTTGTCTACGTTGGAAAGGGACCGAAATTTTCTTTCTCGAATTATCACTGTATATCACTGGCACCCTCCCACTAAAGAGAAATGCATGCAATAGGTTCATAAATGCTCTCCACTACCAAGAAAGTCAAAACAGTTTTCTGGAATGCTGAAAGAGTCTTGCTTATGAAGTACATGACGTAAATGGAGATGCCTATGGAAACACAATTCAGAATTTAAAAACTGCTCTGTAGGAAAAACGCCCACATACTTATTCGCAAAAATAAAACTTGTTGCTGCAGGAAAATTGTTGGGTTCATAAGGTAAAGTCCAGCAGATAATCATTGATTTTGGGTTCATAGAGTTAAGACATCCACCTTATAGTCTTGACCTAGTTGCGTCATACTTATTTTTATTCAATAACTTTAAAAAGCACCTCAGGGGAAAGCGTCTTGCTCTGATGAAGCGCTTAAAGATTGCAGAGTTGCCGAAGGAATTTTTTTCTGATGGTATAGATGAATTTGGTTACAGGTGGAGTCTAACTACGTCTGAGGCTGTCTATAACTGCTTGAAACATCAATAATAAAGAAATTGTAGTTGCGGTTTTCTGCAACCTTACGAAGGCTTTCGGTTGCGTCGTCCATGGGGTATTATTGAAAAAAAAAAACTGCCATTTATGGTTTTCGTGGAGTAACCAATAATTGGATACGTACTTATCCTATCACCAGTATGTTACAGTACACAGCAAAAAATATGAGTCGTGTAAAATGTGTAGTGTACCTGGTAAAAATTTTAGATGAAATTTCTAGAGTACAGCAAACACTATTTTTTACACTACTATAAAATGTAAAAATTATTTTCTCTAATTTCTCTCTGTCTTCAAAATTACTCTAATTGCCGTAGAAAAAATAATCTATTTACAAAATTACTCTAAATATTCACTATAAAGTATTAAATTCTTATAAATCTGTATGAAAGATTTACCAATAGAGATAACTAATTTATCTGTAAGTTCTCTAACACAGAGTGTTGTACACTACGGTTATTAAAACAAACTCTACGATATCATAAATTGGACCTAGTAAATATTTAACTCTAAACTGATTGGACTTAAACACACCGGTTTTAGTGTTTAAATTTTTCACTAATTAGCGACCACTATCCTTCCGGGAATGAACAGTCATTAATGTCATTATAGATGACTTCAGATAAAGTAGATTTTGTTAAAACTCTTTTCATCAGAACTGCAAAAAAGAAATCGATAATTCAGAAATTTTCCTCAATGTAAATATTATCACCAGGGGCAGGATAGTAAATTAATAACGAGTTGGTCTCATAAATCTACCTCGCCAGGGAGATATAAGTATAAATTTTCACTTGTACACACGCAGAGATAATAAAATTGCAATTATTATCTCCTTAACAGATTGAACTATTTTATTTTCTGGCTAATCTTTTATCTACAAGAAAAAAATCAAGTAATTAAAAATTGTTTTAAACAATTGTAAAATGCACGTATTCAAAAACAAATACCTAAAGTTAGCTTAACAAGTATGCAACGCAATGAAAATTACTCACAAAAATTACTTTTGCTCGCAACTTTATACTCTTAAGGAATTCCAGAGTAGTTGCAACGAAAGGTACAAATATCTGAATATAAATATTTAGGGTGTCTTATATTTGAGTAGTCTTATTAAAACTAACAATAATTGTTCACACACCTTTGAGAGAGCCCGGTAAGCTATCACCAAAATATTTACCTTCGTCTTGTTGATTATTATTAAACAACGAGCCTACAAATTATAATTTCTTCATCATATATATTAACTAATTAATTGCTAATTGCTATGTAAATTAACAAATTGATATTGCAGGGGCCAATTTCGTGGAGCCCAAACCGGAAGCTAAAAACAAAACAATTATACAGCGTGTAATCGAATAAGTTTCACATATTAATACTGTAAGTTCTTCATCACATAAGGAATTGATTCTGCAAATATCAATGTTCTTGCTCGAAAATAAAAAACTGACCTACCACAAGAGCGCATCGCCTTTTGTTTGGAAACCTCTGCTCGTTCGTCAGTGCGTCTGCGATTGTTATAGACGCATCGTAAAACGATAAATTCCACAAATGTCACGGTCAATGGGTTAGTGTCGCCCGCAATACAATTTGGAACGGAATCTTCGAACATCTGTTTCATTAAGTAATCCACAATAATTACATCGTGATATTTCACATTTTGTAAACAAATACCACACTATGTGATATAATTAGTTAATTTCTTATGTTAAAATAATGAATGTAAGTTATAAGTACATTGATAAGAAACAAATTGGTGACAGGAGAATTTTGCGGATGCGAATATTTTTTTCGGTTCCGACAAATAAATAAATGCATTGACTAGACTAAATACAAATGTTTAGTTTAACGCTTTCGTTTATTGTTTAATTCACGTATAAATTACTACTTGCTTTCAGAATATTAAATGATAAAGAACGTCTAATAATTAAAAAGGCAAATTTCAACACAACACTTGCAACTATCGTAATCAGCTGCCAGTGTGAACAGGCGTACACGCAGTATCTCCGCGATCTTTCGAAATTTTTTTTTGCTTAGCCTGAACGTAATAAACAATCATAAATTAAGGGATAATAAATTCAGCGCTTTTTGTTCCAATAATACTTTTAGAATGTTACCTTTATTGAATTAATTGTTACCTATTTTTTTACTTATTGTTAGATAGGATTCATGATTACTGTTTTATTTTTAATTAAGGAAATAAAATTAGTATTTAAAGATTATTTTGTGAAGAATCTGCATATCTATTACTTAAATATTAATTTAAAAATCAGCTGGGAATCTCCGTATTCTTTCGTACGAAACTATTAAATGACCTGCCTCAACGTTTATTATATCGCATCTGCGGGTTTACTGCTCTCATTTATTGCGTATAATAGTAAATTTCGCTCAGCCGTTCGGGCCGTCCGGGGCTTTAAATCAAAGCCAGCGGTTCTCAAACGTTTTATGCAAAAACTAAACATATATTTTTCCGGAGTTATTATTGACATTTTTTCCAAACGTACGTCGTAACTTCGCTTCTTTTCTTTTGTATTAGTTGTGGTTACAATATGTGAAACTTATTCGATTACACGCTGTACATAATTCGGAACTATTATTTTTATACAAATGACCACGTCATACCTGATTCGGATAATTCCCAAAATTAAAAACAATAATATTAAGACATCTGATTCTAATATCATTATTAAATTATAAAATAATTTAAAAACGCTCTACATAGAAGAAGACCTTTTTATTGTCAATTTTTATGCTATGTCTGATGTTATTATAATAATAATTTCAAATTGAAGCTAGTGAAATTTCGAATACTTAAATACGACCTACTAGATTTCATGAGACAGTGTATCTTATCCGGTCTGTGCAGTTTATTAGTTCATGTGTTTCTTCGCTGGCGCCACTTACCCAAAAAATCGGAAGCTGATTATATCCGGAACGCCATTTTCAATTAATATCAAGTCGCGCCGTTTTAAAGCAAGTACCGTTGTATGTTCTTGTTCAATTATAGTTTCCTCGTGTTTTTTCTTTAGTTATATTTGGTGCTTCTTGTTTGGGAAACTAGCGCCAACTAGCGTTAATTAAATATATTGCCCGTGCCAGGTCATGGCCAGCTACATTAACATTCACTGACGTGTATGTATGGCCGTTTCAATTAGACTTTTAAAAATTTTGACGGGTACTCCCCTCAGCGCCTCTTGTGAGTTTTTAAGTAATTGCAGTTGTCATTACGTTACCATCAGTAGTTTTGTAGTATCTTTAATAGGGAGCGCTAAGTGGAGTACTCCATTACTACTCCATGGCATGCTTTTTCGGAACCGAATTTTAGGCGAATTGAAATGGCCATACATACACGTCAGGGAATGTTAATGGAGTTGGCCATGGCCAGGTAAGAGCTCTGTCTCGTGAAATCTAGTAGGTCGTGCTTAAAATAATAATATGTACTTTGATTGCACATACGTCAACTCGTCCACCTGAGGTTTAAAAGAAATGTCCACGTAATAAAACACTTTTTTGTCAACGCCTGTTTGTTATAATGGTCAGAAAGGATTAGACCTTACGTTTTTATTTTATAAGAGAAACATTACTTTAAGTCTGATTGTTCATCGTTCTGTTTGGGTTGACAACGTTTTTAGTTTTTGATGTTATTACAAATTTGCTACACAAATTGTCAAAAAGCAAAAAATGTATAGGGTGTCGCCCATTTTAAATCGCGGAATGAAAATTAGGCAACCCATCGATCAAATCGTGTTTTTATCATAGCAACATTCCAGAAGTAGATTGGGTTGCCTGCTTTGTAATTTTAGGGCGTCACGGTTTAAAACAGGCAACCTGTATATTTGTAAATGATTCGCTGATGAATATAAATAGTGTTGAGTAAACTGTTAATAAGATTTGATACAAGGTGTTTATTAATTAACCCAACAAACTGAAACCACGATTATTATTATTATTATTATTATATTATTCGCCCAACAGGAAAATTCCCAATTAAAGGACAAAATGGAACAGCATAAAATTAAACAAACATACAAATATATATACATAGAAAGTAATAACAAAATAAATAACAAGGCAATTAAAGCTTGTCATAAAATATGTCATCGTAGATGACGTCAACATTACGACACATAGAGTGCAAAGGCGATTTCAATCGTAAATTGGTGTTAGCTGTTGGCAGGTGGAAAGTTGTAGTCCACCTAGAGTTAATACGTGGCACCAAGAAATTTAAGGATCCCAAGATTTCAGCACAGTCAATTTGGTTATGAAGAATCTTCCATATAAATAAGAAACAATGTCCGAGGGTATGGGAAAAATTTTAAAAAGATTATTTCTACTTTAGTTTTCGAGAAATAATTAATCAAAAATGTGCCCCAAAACGACGATGCGCCTCTGGTTCAAAAATTGGAGAGGCAGATGAACGAAATAAGTGCTCTCATAAAAGTTTTATGTATTTCACATCAACTCCGTTTTTAGGTCAACGTCCAACGCCGTGAAATACGAATTACAAAATATTTACTTGAGAAATGCATGCAAGTCATCTGAAGTAGATTATTCCATGCAAATGATCACAATGGCCCCACTTTTAACATCTGCTTTGGTAGGTCAACAAATAAATCACTAAAATAAAAAACAATTTAAATCTCCGCATTAAGAATTCCTGGTATTTTTCTTTCATTTTAATTTAAATTGTATTGTAAATAAAGTTTATTTGCACAAGAAACGCGTGCTTCATAAACATTTTTTGACAACCAGAATTTAAAACATTTTAATCAGTAAGTAGCTTCGTAATCTGTTAATCATTATAACTTCGTTTTGTGTGATGAATAATAATTATTAACATTAATCTATTAAAAGTTTAACAAATTTTGCTTCATATCCTGTGTTTTTGGCGCACTGTAAATTGTTCTTCGTTCCACCGTACGCATTTTCTTCACTTTAAATTAAATTCTGAATTAGTTATAAACTGTTCCACAGAATTTTTTGATTTGATTAAAAACTGTACGTATATCACCAACGACGTTTAAAACAGCTATACATAATAACGTTTTTATAGTAGTAGTTTTCATAATAAACAAAAAAACAACCCTAGCAAATTACATTTTCTCGTAATCTGTGACACGCATTCACGTACGCGATTTGATTAAAAACTGTAGCAGCGTTTAAATCAATTATGTCCTGAGCGTTACTGCCCTTTCACAATAGTATTGTGATTTTTTTTGTCGACGAAGCAGCTGGTACATTCCGCTCTAGTAAATAATCCGCACGAATTAACAAACAATTTGCGAATTTGTTACCCTTATATTATACGCAATACCGGTTATTCTAGAAATTACTAATAATTACGTCGCCTAAAAGAACTTAAACTTTCGTTCTCAGCAATCAAACGTGTAATAAAACGAATTGAAATGGGTGTCAAGAAAATTTTAATAGTCCTATTATACTGCCGCATTTATAGAACGTGACGTCGTTCTTCGTACGCAGTGTCGTAGCTTGTTTTTGGGGTAATTTTTTAATCAATTATACTGTGCAAAAGAACTTTTTAAACATTTTTTCCGTAATCTGCGACATCGATTCTCTTGTGCGTTTTTTTTTTGTCGGGACAATTGTCATTCACCCTGTATATTCTAATTTTAAACTTTTCGCTTAAATGTTTCGAAATGGCACCACTTTTTTACATGAAATGTTCAAGAGTGAAACAACAAGTTTTGAAGATATTCAAGTCTTCCAAAAATGATTGTTTGACCAAATTTTTATTCGAACTGAAACATTACAACAAGACCTTGTTAAATTCTGGCCCAATCATTTCTTCGGTATGCCTTTCTTGAAACACCCCGTGCATTTGTCAAAAATTCCATCGAGGATCTCCGCAATTCCTAAACACGTGCTATCACTGTTGACTTCTGCCCGCTTTAATCTACGAAGATTAAAACAGTACGTGAACGTCTTAATAGTCTTATCGAACGATTCCTTTAATCTAAGCGATAAGATAATACTCTCTGCCACGTTTATGGTCATTTGTGCGAGCATAGTGATGCCTAAACGTGATCGATCACCTAAAATGGAAAACTATCCGATCGGGTTCGTCGTGTACGTCGTCGGCTTCATCATGGGCCACTTGCTGAACAAGTTCGAGAGCAAGGAGATGCGCGTATACAAGCAGCGCATCAAACAGCTAGAAGAGGAGCGAAAGCAAACGGCCAAAATCCAGGAGGAAAAGAAAAAGGACACGCAGAGGTTCGTTGAGTTGTTAAAGAACGATAACGCGACGTTACGGAAACAGCTCGCAGAAAAAAACAACACGGTTCAAAGACTCGAAGACTATCTTTCGCATATTTTGGCCTATGCTTCAGAGATAAGGCAAAAAACAACACTACAACAACGCACGATAGTGACATACGTAATTGGCCCAAATTTCTTCGACGTCTACCAAGATATATTGGAGGCCTTATCGGATATTCGATATGGCGCCAACTTTGAGAAAACATTGAAGCGCAGAGATTCACGCAAAAGCCTCACGGATAAAAGCAGCTACAAGAAGATGTATTACGAAGAGAAATGCTCCAAGGAAAGGTTGAATTCGCAAATGGAGCAGACGCAAGCTGAGCTTGCAAGGGCCAGAAAGCAAACGGAGAATTTGAAACAGGAAAAAATCAATCTGCAAAAGCGAGCGTCGCAAGCTAACTCGTTCAACGATATAAGAAGCTGTGATAATTTTGAGAGGTTGGCGGAGCAATATAAGACACTTCTGGGAAGCTACAACTTCTTGGAAACCCAATTTATTAATTTGAAGAACGAACATGATATTGCAGTAAATTATAATCAAGACTTGCAAATCGCGATGCAAGCAAAAAATTCCTACATCCACAACATCCAAAGAGTGTTAACCAGTTTCCTCCCCCTGAGATATCTATTTCATGATGAAGATTCCTTCTACGACCATGGGAATTTCGTATTACACATCGCCGAGCAAGAAGATTCCACTGAGCGAAGCAAATATTTCCAAAATTTCGTGGACAACATCAAAAAAGGCGTCGTGCTATCAAAAGAGGTGAACAATCAAGAGGGCTATTCGCTCAAACTTTCGGCCTTACAAAACAAATACGAAAATTTGCGGTGTTTAAGAGAGGACGCAGAATCAAAATGCATAGCCCTGGAGCAAGAACTACGAACCAAAGAACTGACGGAAGCAAATCTTTTGGATGAGTACAATAAAGTGTGCGTGATGCACACGAACGTTTCGGGGGAAATCAAGCAAAAAACGCGAGAACTGGAAAACCTAAACAAAGCATTCCAGGCATTCAAAGCCCAGGCTCAAGAAAATGAGGAATACTTGAAGGAAGGCCTGGACCAAATCAAGCAGAGCTACCACATCATCCACGAAGAAAACGTATCTTTAAAATCCGGGAACGAAGCCGCGCAAAATCACCTGCACGACTTGCTCACGGAGAAGGACGATCTCCTCGACAAATACAATTGTCTTGAAGAGGAGCTGGTTTGCGCCCAAAATCAATTAAACCAGTACAAAAATCCAGAACTTATGCCCTCGTATCAGGAAGTTCTGAGACTATACACCGAAGTGAAGAACATCGTGGAAGAAGCAGAACACCGCGAGAAAGAATGCGCGGAAAGAAACGGCGCTTTGACCGGACGCATCAATAAATTGACGGCCGAAAATCGTCAACTTAAATCTAAGCCCATCTTTGAAAAAATTTCCTCGCTCTACGAGGCCATCCGCCACCAATCACTTCAAAAAAATGAGTACACTCGTATGAAGGAATTTTACCTAAAAGAAGTTCGCCGACTAAGTTTGGAAAACGTCAAATTGCTGACTTCATTAAAAAACGAGCCAAAGGAACGCCGCGAGTTTGAAGCGAAGGTAAAGGTGCTCGAGGAGAGTTTCGACGACGCCAAATTCGACCAAATTGTGTTCGACTTCGAGGAAAATCTCAATAAGACCGTGGCCGAAACTTTTGAAATAATCAGGAAAATATCACAGGAAAATTCACAACTGACAGAAAAATACGAGGAGCTCGTCGAGATGCTGAGACAAGAACGTGAACGTCTTGAGGACTGCATTAATAATAAGACAGAGGACCTAGAAGAAGCGAGTGGGCATCGATTGAAGGTAATGCACGAAGAAGAAAACGACGCAGTTTCATTCGAGGATTCGTATGTAAGTTCTGCGCTTAAAAAAATCGAGGAAATCAGGCGAGATATTGGTGAACTGGAGATGAGGGTGGATAGATTTCGAGGGGGCAGAAAGGACAAGGAGTTTTTGGATCTGGATCATAAGCTTCTCGAAAACATCATGCGGATTGACGTGATTCAAGTTGAAGGTCACGAAATAATCCGGGAGAAAAGAAGAGAGACGGTCATTTATGCCAATGATTGCATGCTAAAATTGGAGAAGAATGTGATAGAATAAAAGCCTGTTGAATTTATACATAGTTTATAATACAAGCGTTTGTATATACACTAGAAAAATTTATACAGGATGTTGAAAAATTGGAGGACCTGGCACGTGGTAGAAAATTAAATTTGTATCTTTTTTTACACTTTTATAGCGTGGCTTTAAAATAAACTCGGCAAACTATTTTTTTGGTATATTTTTAGTTGACCATTTTTCTCTCAGTGGGTCCCTGAATAGTGATAGTGTGTTGCAGGTCCGCCAAATTTTCAGCACCCTGTATAGTTCCTTAATTGCCTAATGGAAAAAAACTGGAACTAAAAGTTCGTTAAAAATTGTACGCAAATTCTTTATTTATAAATGATTCTATTAGAGAAACATGTAATTTAAATTAAGTCATACCGGGCTTAATTGTACATAAAAAAAATAAACAAAATTAATCGTTGCATTTAACTGAGATTAGATGCGTAAATGTAGTAAACATGCTTGTAGTTTATTATGTAATTTTGATTTGCTGTGTGATTTATACATTCCGAAGTGTTTGTTTTAAATGGATGATTTAATAAATAAAATTATTACATATAAATAACGGGGAATATTCGAATAAATATTACATGTACAATAGAGCCACTGTACCAAGTGAATGTATGATGTTATACAGTACGTGCACATATTTCCGAATATTGATAGCAAACAATTGTTAATAACGTTCAAAATAAAATTTCTAGAAATTAAATATGTTGTTTTAATTCAAATAATGCTCTACAATGGCCTAGTAAGAAATGAATATGACTGTATTGAGTTTTTAATAAACAAACTGTCCCTTGCTGCCACCGCCTCCCTCGCGCCACCTCTAGCACTCCCTGACGTCAGCGCGCCTCACGCCCCGAGCACGTGCCAAAGCGACGATATGCAACCATACATACACATTTGGTACCTACATAATGTTAATTCTCCATAAGAAAGTGAGCCCAAACGCCCACAGATACATCTATTGATCATTCTCCGTTGATTTTTCCTTAATAAAATAGATTGAAAATTTTTCTGAGTCAAAACAATTGTTGCAGATACTTGACCTTCAAACAGAACCCTCGTAGGGTATGAAGATGTCTGCCTCGGCCGCGGACGTAACGTGAGGTGGAGGTCATGACATCCACTACATTAACAGCGGCTTTGACCCTCATTTCTATTTTCGGCCTTCTCCTCAACACCTACATTTTGGTGGTGGTGCTTCTCACAAGACAGGTGAGCAAAACTTGCGACAGCTAAAGCTCATTTTATTACATGAATATTTATGGTGATCGTTGTTTATAGCTTGTCCAATACATTAAGGTCGATCACAAAAAAAATATATAAAAACCAACTTGATGAACTTATCAATTGAACACTCGTTATATGCAACAACTGTCTAAATAAAAGCCTTGTCAAGTAGGCTATATTTAGTAATTCTGTTATGTAAATGCAATTGATAAATTCTCGATTACAACCTACTTGACCAGGTTTTTATTTAGACGCTCGTTACATATAATAAATAAAATGAATAATTTTCCTATTCATTTCGATTCTATGTACAAAATATCTCTCAAGATCTAAAATGTGTAAAGTAATTTCTTTGCTAAATTTTCCTTATTCGTTAAATTCCATGCAAAAAGTTGTATATTACAAAATTAATTTGTAACTATTTCGTATTTTTAACGTAAATGTTATGAATATATAGAGAATAAAATTTTACACATCTGCGGTATACATTAACTTTCGTTCTACTTAACAGTCAGTGGTATGGTGGCTCAGATAACTTTTAATACATTTTCTAGTCTACGTTTCGCCTTGAAAAATCTGCTAATTATTCTTGGTACAGAGATATATCAATTAGAAAGCATTAATCTATAATCTACATAATCTATAAAACTTTTCCTACCTTTTCGGTGGGAACCAACGACAAAGAAGCCTTGTGGTATATGTAAAGCACGGATTTAGGTGCATTTTTACGTCATGAGTCATCTTTTTTAGTTGGGCATACGTGTCGTGAAGTGATGACATATTGTGTCCCCTCGTTAGAGACCAATTTTATATATAATTATTTTACAATTATATGTATGATAAACAAATTCCACTTCAATAAGTTTTGAATTTTTATTAAATTATTTTTCTGAGGCTCGTCACAGGGTAGTAGATTATTTTTTAATTAAGAAAGCCAAATCTTCTTTTAAGTGTTTGCATATTTTTGAAAATATCATTATATTGAAATAAATTCTTTACGATCCTAGCAAATCGTCTACACTTTATTCATTAATTGAATATTTTCTATTTTTGATTTTGTAATTTTATTTAATCAGTTTAAATACCTTGATTACGATCCTAGTAAATCGCCGCCAAAATATTCTTTAATTAAAATAAAATGCATTTTTAAACATACTGAGTGTTATTGAAAGTTGTACAGATATTTTAACTGACGATAGTACTCTTTAAATAGATGCTAAATACCTAAACTTCCTTCATACAAAAGTTACTGGTTTCAGAGATACACAATTTATTGGTTTTGTTTGAGAGCCACAATAAATCGTAAGCAAAAAATTCCACGGCCCTTATTTACTGACCGAATAGAACCAAACTTTCTCATACGCAAGTTAAGCTCCCCAGGTACCAACCTAGGAGGCCTACATCCGTCTTTTCGAGATATGATTTTTTGAAAATTATGAAATTTGTAAGCATTTTATTCGGAATTTTTTACGGTACCGGAGGGGTTCGGATCGAATTGAGCTGCACGTTATCGTATGGCAGAAAATGACGAGGAACGTGATGCCGCCGCGCGTTTGACGATCTGACCATCCGGAGGGCCGCTACAGCTTCGGACTCCCGAAAAAGGATGGGGCGACAATAAATTGTGTACACCAGTAACTTTTGTATAAAAGAAGTTTAGGTATTTAGCATCTACTTAAAGAGTACTATCATCTGTTAAAATATCTGTACAACTTTCAATAATACACTGTTAAACCAAATCTGTTCAATCGATCAATAGGTTTAAATGCCTTAACCACGATCCTAGCAAATCGTTTTTAAATAAGTATTCATTAATTATTGAAATAGGTTTTATTCGAATGTCAAATTTATTTGTCAGATGTCTTTTAACAAAATTTCGTTTTTTTTACTCACTGTGATTTCCTTGGCAGTCTTCTGATTCAAAACTATTTCAAATGAAACTTTTTAAAAATTATAACTGTTGTATTAAAGAAGATTGTATAATAACGGAACTGAATAACTACCAAAAATGAAAATTAAAACTTCTAATTAAATATTGAACGGATGAATGAACTAATGCACCTATGTTTAAAGTCAAAGTTTTTAAATTATCTTGTGATGTGAAGAGAGGATTTATGTAGACGCTTTCGTTATGAGAGGCAAATATGTAATGAATTTTCTCTTCGTTAAAGGTTTTTGTCCAACATGTTTTTAGGTGTTTCATACGTTGGTTTTGAGTGACTAAAATCAAATTTCAATCACTAGCGACTAAATTTAATTTTAGTCACTCAGAGTGCAAAATCAACAACTATCCATGACGACCGACCATGACTGCTTGACGTTTTAAGTAATGTCACTTCAAAAATATCTTTTCAAGCTTCTTTGTTGTTAAGAAATGCAACTGTTTGACAAAACGTCGTATATCATACGTGAGCGAAATGCAAGTATACACACTCGTGAGAATTGTCTCACTCGTGCTTCACACTCGTGTATACTCATGTATACTTTTGCATTTCTCTCACTTATAATATAATCTACTAATTTACAACTATAAACAAATAAACAATTTAAGTAGCGACATCTTGCAATCGCTTTTTGACCTAACATCGCAGTAGGATTGACAAATTGAAGCTAGTTCGCCACATAATAAGTCATCCCATGCGAGGCGGCCATGCTTGCTGTCAAAGCATATGAGAATTTTAGATACATTTTGTGCAAATCGGTTTTGATTACAGCAGATTCCTCGAGCATGCTCTGTACAGCTGTTTCAGGCCTAGTTGGGCCTTCGTCAGCTGTAATCAAAACCGATTTGCACAAAATTTTTGTATAAATAAATAAATAAATATTATTCACCATGTCAACAATCATCCATATGGCAAGCATCACTTTTTCTAAAAGATTTTTATCATATAACCGTTTTTCTCAAAGTCAATTTTGACTTTTACATTTGACACGTGTATCATTTTATCTAATTTTTGTTACAAAATAATAGTTTTCTAATAATTTAAACATTTTGTAAGTAAGATAATTAATTTTTAACACAATTTTACATACCAGCATTCAAATAAATCCAACAAATCCTAAACACATTCATTTGACGTTTATAATTTTAAATGTTTTTCCAGAAGTTCCGCTTAGTTTATTTGGACAACCTCTACCTTTGATCTCTTGACCCTTACTCATCTTCCATCCGGCAAATGTACGAGTCTCCTTTTCCTGTTATTTTTGGGAGGTTTCACTGGCCAGTTCCTCGCTGTCAAAGGATGATTGATTTTCCCTTGAACCTCATCCATGAAATCAGAAAACTCCATCCGGTTCAAGTTATTTTGAATGTCCTGAAGTCTCTTCATCTAGTATATGAACGGTAATCTCTTCTTCGTTGTTCATTCTTTAAAGAATTTGATTTGACTTAAATTTTTCTAACTTTTAAACTAAATTTCCCCTCTGAATTCTACTTTATATTACTCTTTTTTTAATTTTCAATTTTGAAATTTACTTTGTATGATTTTTTGAATATATTTTTATTTTCAGATGGTTTTTTCCCCTTTAATGGGCAAGGTATCGGGTTGCGGAATACTCCTCGTACCTTTAGGCTCCAACTACTAAGGTCATATGGCCAACCCTACTAGAATTTAGCCGTATCTAGAGGAATTCCACTCCCAGTAGGGATTTTTAACTTCGTATTGACACAAGACCTATGGCTTTATTTCCCATCTGAGAAGAAAGCATTTTTATCCGCAATTGAAAAACCGACCGCCGGGTTGTGAGTTGAACCCACGTCCTTCGGGTCCGAAAGCACACATGCAAACCTGTGGACCACCCAGGCGGCTTTCAGATGGTGTTTTTGGTGTTTATATTGTTGAATGGTTCATGAAAAATTATTTTGAATTATTAAACTTTTAAACAAATCGGATTCCTCTCCTTGTTACTCCTCCCTTTATTATTTTCATTCAGGTAATATCACAGGAATATGACTTAAAAGTGCACCTAAATCCGTGCTTTAGGTATACATATGTAGATATATACTAGTTGGTCACCCATCTAATTGCAATAAAGCGTAACGAGGTTAGCACAGAGCCGTACCGTCGCTCGGCCAAACCATTTTTAATTTCTTTTTTTAATAAAAAGGTCAAATAAATAAAAATTCAACGATTTAATCCAATTTATGTTATTTTCTAAATATGCTTTTCTATAGGTACCATTGTAAATTTTCCAGGAAATTGTTGATGATGATTTTCTTGTATTGTATTTTCAGTTCAATAATAGTGTCTACATTTTTTAGTTATCTAATAAACATCACTTTTTCTTCGTTATTAATAACAAATCATTATCAAAGCTTTACTCAATCAAATTTCAAGTATTTATCAAACAAAACCGATTTTACATCTTTTATAGCATCTTACGCATCGACCCCTTAGAAGTTATGTAGCGTGTCCGTCGGGGTTTCACAACGTGAACTTTTATTTCATTTGAACAAATATAAAATATAAATTAATAAACAAAGTGTAAAGAATAAGAAATAATAATGAAGAACTTAGATAGATATTTAACCACTAACTCTGCTTCAATGGTCTGAACGCATACTCGAATCAACGACGAGCAGAGCTGCATCTCATTCGTTCTTATCTTAATATTCGTTAAGGGACAGTCTTCTTGTGTTTGCTCCTTTGGTTGTCTTAACGACCAAATTGAGGATGCGATCCTATTTGTTGGCCAATCAGGAACGAATGCAGTTTCATTTTGTCATTTCTTAACGTCTGTCATCGTGACATGATTTTGTGGTCGCTAAGCAACGTGTGAGGAGCCCCCACAGAAAGGAATTTTTTAATTTACCCCCATTTCAAATTTAATTAATATAACTCTCAAGTAATCGTCTATATTATATGATCAGGTTCAATTTAGATTTTCAATTGACCCCTATAGGTTCATCGATCCTTTTCAAGTTTTCATCGACCCCCAAGTGTAGATTCGACTCCGTTGGGAACCTATTTTACAGCTTACAAACTTCTTATACGTAGAGATTCGTTAAGTCGGAAGCTACTCACTTTATACAGTGTCATTCACAAAGTTCGCTTTCGTACATTTTTTTGTATTTTTTTGAAAAATAAGAAAGTTAAAGAGGATAGGAATTTTCACGTTGACACCCTCTCCAATTTTAATCTTTAAAATTGAATATTTACGTATTTATAGTAATCCTAATTATTTAGCGCTGTATGAGACAAAAAAATTGCCACAGTGAAAGTTTGTTAGGAACATTAAGCTAAGCCAAGTTAATCTAGCTAAGTGACTCCCGATTGGATTACTTAGGGCATAAAAGTCCTCCGCCAACGCAAAAATTGCAAATAAAGTCCGCACAATTTGTCTGTGTTTCAGAGTGAATTTTCGCTTCCGAGTTTTGTCGTCCAATTACGCTAATAATTCCGGGACGGAATCGATGATGAAAGCACGCTAATTAGAAGTTGCCGTCTAGACAAAGCTCGCTTTGATTTCCAGCGTTCGATGTATGTACTATACACAACTGCGCGAACTCACTTAAGGAACAAAATACATTCTAGTAAATTACTTTGATTAAGTTGGTTAAGAATAAACCAATATTAAAAATAATTTTGAACTGCACAGATGTAAACTCGTCTGACACAAATTAACTTTTCTCTAGGACCATAGTATTTAAATAATCTGTCCAGCGCGCGGCATCTCTAAGAGGGGTAAAATGACATCACCCGTAACATTCAATTTTAAAACACTTCTATCTCCGTTCCATAGCCTCCGTTGAGAACGAAATGGTTTCACCGATAGATGTGTAGACACCACGCCAATAGAACTGATTAATTGTCTAATAATTCCTTTTTAAATCGCTTTCTGCAGAAATTAACGTGGCGCTGAAAAAAATCCTTCAACGACGGCACCGATTTATTGTTTAAGTTAAATCAAAACATGTCACATTACGCGATGATTTGCAACCAACACGAACAAGTGACCATTACTCTTATCGTGCTGCTTCGAAGAATTGCAGCTGCAAAACCTTGAAAAAAAAATTGCTGAGGCTGCAACTGGACACAAGTTCGTGGGCACAATAGAAGAAAAACAAACGTTATGGACATCTGTTACGGTGATGTCACTTTACCCCTCTTAAAGAGCCGAACATTTTATTTAATTACCCCAGTATGTAAAGAAAAGTTAGTTCTCATTTTAAGTTTGGCTTGCAACAAGATAATCAGACTTCGAATTCAAAAATGAACAAAAGCTTAATGTGGTACAGAATACCGTTTCTTCTCTCTTCGAATTGAATTTTTGATTGTATTGATTGTTTGTGTTTTTATTTTTGGTTTGTATTTAGAATTATTTGTTTTATGAATTTTCTATATATTAATTTCATATATTTATTTGAACTTCTATCTCTTGGACCCCTCTTTGATCACTTCTTTGTAATCCCCTCCGGCCTTCGAGACAGTTTAATCTCATAACCTTAAAACACTTGTTTCTTTTTCTGAAATGATAAAAACAGTTTTTGTATTTCAGGTAGCTTCGGCAAACAATTTACTTTTGCTACACCTGGGCGCAGTGGACACGTTATTGGGAGTACTATTTCTGACATTCTCTGCCCCCGGCCTCTCCAAAGAGAACTGGTTCTCTGGGGGTGCCCCATGCATGCTCCACGGATTCCTCTTCACGTTACTTCATCCAGTCGCACTTTGGACCGTTTGTGGATTAAACTGCGATCGGTACTATGCTATCGCCGCACCTCTACATTATGGTCACTTAGTTAGTCCTAGAAAGGTAAAATCCTAGAAAAAAACTTTTGCAAACATGAACGGATTGTTTAACAGGTTGACTGCCAAGCATATTTTTCATGAACTCGAAATTTTGATCTCGTCAAGCGAATTGTGGAACGAGAGGATGTCAACCCATTTGGGTAGACAGGTTTAAGTAATTCAAAAATTTCCCACTTACATAAGGAACATTTATGTACCTATAAAACTATTCTATGATAACTAATAGTGAAGTAATAGCTCGGGCAAGTACTGGCAGTTTACATAATTTCGCTCTGGCACCAGCGGGGAGTACATGTGTCCACCCAATTGGGTGGACATGGCAGTCAACCTGTTAAGATAACGGAGACCCGCCTGACAGGAACTGCCTTTTCTTTAAGATCACAGTATTTAAATAGTCCGTTCGGCGTCTCTAAGAGGGGTAAAATGACATCACCCAGAAAATTAAAATTCTATGATTTTTGCTTTTTTTAATTAGTGTTCAATAAGTAACATAATCGAATCTCTTAAATTCGCTAAATTAATAAATACAAATTTATTTTCGTATCTTTAAATGAATGTATCACATACTTGGCAGACTCGGAATTAACGCTTGCTTTCTTCAGCACATAATCCATTAAATTCTCTAAACACGAGATCAAAGGTCAGTTTATATTAATTTAATTACAGTCAGTTAAGTGCAATTATTTATTAAACGGAGCAGTGAATTCGGATTCAATCTGAGTGCTTTCAAGCGTCCTGTGTATTGCAGGTGCTGGCTGGTCTGGGGGCCGGTTGGGCGGTGTCTCTAGCGCTCTGTGTACCGCCCTTGTTTACGATCGCCCCTTATACGTACAGTCCTGGAATGGGGGCTTGCGCTCCGGATTTCTCTTTGGGAACCGGCGCCCTTTGGTACTCCGCATTGTACACGGCCGTCACTCTTTTACTACCAGCAACACTCATCATCTGCTGCAACATGAAAGTAAGTTGTCTTTACTTTTTTCTCTTTCTAAATTATTTAATTAATTTTTTTACTAATTTTAAAGACTCTGTATTTTCTTTTGCAGATATTAATGATTGCCCGTTACCACCGGCATCGGATAGCATCGGCGATCTATGAAGTAACCCTTTCGGCACAAGTGACAATAACCCACCAGAGAAATCCATTTTTTGTTCCAACCGTAACGGCTCCAAGTGCAGGCGGTCCAAAATTCCGAGGCAGAAGTGCCATCTACACCGTTCTCCAACTTCTGGGCTCGTTTCTCCTACTGTACCTTCCTTACTACACCATCATAATGTGGGAGGCTTCAACGACCACCCTGCTCGCCGCCACAACAAGACCAACAATCACCAAAATCCACCCTCACTTCTTTTCACTCGTGTCAACCCTATTGACATGCTCGCCATCCATTAACGGCTTCCTGTACGGAGTTCGGAACAAAACGCTTCGCAAGACATTCCAGAATTATTGGAGGAAGAAGGTAATGAAGAGCGAGGTCAACCAGGAAATTCAAGCAAGGACCCCGTCCACTTGTGGTTCCCGCCGGCAATCCCTCACCCCCCTGGGTTTTCTCTCAAAACCGACAATTCAAAGAAGGCTCTCGGAGGCACTGATCGATGTCCAAAAGGCCGTGAGTAGTCCCCAAAAACCAAAGATCAAACGAATCGCTTCAGAGTTATCCTGGAGACCAGCTTCGACAACGGCCCTAAATTTATCACCGACCAAACCGAAGAAAATCCTGCAAACGACCAGCTGCAACACCTTACAAGTGCCCAAAAACGACGACGAGCTATCCGTGGTGGCCCATGAAGATATACGCTTGCAAATCAAGCAGGAACCTGCGCCAAATAAAAATCTCCCGATACCAAGATCGAGTTTGAGCACCGCAAACTTACTTCTGCAAAAGTTTCTGGGATTAGACAACGCGAATTCCGAGCAAATAAACAAAAGAACCGCAGCAATCCAAACCGTTTTGGAATCCACGCCCAAACGATCTCCTAGAATACTCATAACGAGGGCGTTCTCTGAAGAGAGCGACAAAAGCCACTCAAATCCAGGCACTCCTTCCAAAGAAATCCACAAGAAACATTCCTCTTCGGCAACGACTCTTCTGGAAAGAAAATGGCGCCAATTGAGGTATAAAGAGGACGACAGCGACAGCGACCTGCAAAGAAACAAGTGGACCACAACCAAGCCTTTGTTAGAAAACAGTTCTTGCAGCAACAGGAGCAGCGAATCGTCGGAAACATCGGACGCGTCCAGCGGACGCCTTTTCATGGCGCTGGATAAATCGCAGGCCCGAGAAACAGAGACGGACTCGAGTGCGACGGAAGACCAGTTGTTGTTGTCATGGCCGGCTCAAAAAAAGTTCAACAGAACGGACGAAAACAAAAGACAGAGACCAAACCTTTTGAAACAGACCGCAGTGAACGTGCAATCTCAAGAGATCGTTCTATAGTGATTTTGATATTCGTTTAGAGATTTATTATTTATTTTTTCCTAATCTATTTATTTTTATACATCTTTGATTTCTTTCATGTGATGTTCTTGATGTGATATTATTAAGTTAGAGGCGAATCTGTGTCATGTCGTTTACAAGCTCTCTCGTACCTACGTTTAGATTATGCTTCACGAAAATCTGAAGGTCTTTTTGTGGAACCAACTTCATTTATGAATACGGGATAAACTGTGCAGAGAATAGCACATTCACAGCGATGTTGCTGCCTCATAACCTATCACACACGAAGTGACCAATACAGACAATTAACGTGTCATCGCAAACTTTCAAAAATTTAACTGCCACTCCTTGCACAGTTTAAGGTCAGAACCCTTGCTTTAAATACTTGCTTTAAATTTGACATTTAGCGTATGATTTTTGGTAAAAGTTTTAAAAACGCATAAATTAGTTCTTTCACTGCCATTGCAGATGGAATTTCGTTTCGCTTCTTCATGAGCAAAAATATTTTGTTTAATTGCTACCTTCTTGGCCGCAAATTAAGGTCATCCCAATGAACGGCTAAACTCAGTGAGACAGGTCGAGGTCATACTTAACCCCAAAATAGAAGGCATAATTTAAAAATAAAATAAATTAAAGTCACCAGTTCTGGCACACTTATCTTTATTGGTGTAGTTTTGAACTTGTAAAGGAAAGATAAGCTAAACCAAACAGATTTGATGTTTCAATAAATAGACGATAACTTTGAATCACGAAGCACGGATCCGCTTTTCGCTCACAAACGTATTTTTGGTTCTCAAACAATACACGCTGACCTGAAATACTAGAAATAATTATAACGAATCTTCCAACTGTAACATAATAACATTCGGTATTTATTTTTCAGACATGACAGAAATAGATCATAAATTAATAAATTATAACAGATTTATGAGGGAAGCCCAACTTTTGCTTTGGCAAATTGAATTTTAAAAAAGTCCAAAAATACAGGTTACACAAAAAGATACGAGCAGATTTGAAAAGTACGCATGAAGCAACAAACTACACAAAGTAGAGCATGAAATACGTGTTCTTAACGAACGTCAATAATAGTACATAATTATTTTCTTAAGTGTACCAAAGATACCATCACCTGTTAAAGCGCAACGTAAACATATAAATGGTGTTATAGAAGTGCAAATGTTTAAGTCGTTAGTGTTAGTAGATGTTTAAAAAACGAGCAATTTTCTTTTAAATTCCGGAATTATGTTGCGTCTGAATTAACGCATCCTCGTCGATCACTCCCGGAACTCCGGGGAGTAATCGGACGCTTATTATGCTGTGCATAGCGCGGGTGAACGATGTGCTACGTCAGACCCGACATCCGGATTTATTGGCGATTAAATTTTATTGATACGATCCTGTCAGAATTCGGGGCACTTTTAATTCGTCCGTTCGAATTCTGGCGAAGAATCGATGTCACTCATTGCTGATTAATTACACGCAGTCATTTTGGTTGTACTGACAAGCACAGGGTAAATGTCAACAATCAAATGTCTTACAAATCCAACATATCTCGAAGCAGTATTACTTAATCGTAAGGGACGCTGTTACTGTTAAACGCAGCCGAACATTTGTATTTTATTTTGTCTGTGAAATACAGAATACTCAAACCTGTTCGAAATTTTTCTTTCCTTCCCTTGCTGTACCTTTGCACTTTCTTTCTGAAAACCTTTTAGTTAATGTCTAAATAGATTTCGAAATGTATAACACTCAGGACCATTCTCACACTCTTGAACCACTCTGTATATAAGTAGGATAACTGTGAATAATCATTAAGCTAAAAAAATTCTAAATAAGTCGATAACACTACAACATTCTTGAGTTCTGATGTGGGTATTATCGGTCCGATTGCATTGGAAAAAATTTTGATTTAACTCAGGAATGCAGCTTATCAGCTGTGTTCAATGCAAAAGAATTGTTTTCAAGTTTCAGTCAATTCACTTAAAGAATTCTACGCGCAGAGAATGCAGGAATAAGACCGGATTTGCAGATAAACGTGAATTGAAGATCAATTTAATTTAAAAATAGTTCGTTCCACAACAACAATTATATTGTTTTTTGTTGTGTTGTTTGTTATTAAAATAATCAATAATACAACGTCTTTGGATATAAGCACACATCGCTCTAGAATATTTGAAGAAAAAATTGTAAAAAGTTCCTTCTGTGTTTTGCCCAGATTTCGGCGATTCGGCTAAAACCCCAATTACAAAATTCCGGGTTTGATAGGAAAAAAGTTCCTATTTTGTTCAGAATTAATGGATACTGACATAATTTTTTTTTTTAATGAATGAACTCTTTACAATCAAACATAAGGTGGGTATATCAAACATTTTTAAATACGAGGAGAGTATAGATTTGACCTGGAATTTCTTATACAGCGATAACAATAGTAATAACACAAAGTTAACGTAACAAATTTTATTTTTGAAAATAATGTCCTTTGTTTGAACCGGAAGCCATTTCAAACAGGACAACGGCCGCGGAAGCCTTCAAGATAAATTTAATAATGTACCTTCTTTAATATAAACTTAACCCAATGGTCAGTTAACTTGTAAATATCGACAGAGAAAAATTCTTCTGGTTGTCTGCAAAGACAATTTTGCACCGCTATTACCTACTCACTTGACGTAAATGTCTTGCGTCCCAGGTAACCTGCTAAGAGGCAATATAGCAAATAGAGAAAGTACCGTAACAATCACATGATTTGCTGACGGTACAGCTTTGAATCTCTTTGGCGGCGATGAATTTGAGTGGGGCCATTTCATACCACCCTGTTTACTTTCTGGGATTTAATTGTGCACCCAGGTTTCTCAACCTCAGAACATAAAAATTTAATGATAATTCACGGTGTAACTGAACTAGCTATATCACCGACAAACATGTTTGCTACAATTGTTAATATTTATGGAAGCAAAACAAAGTCTTTGGTACTTATCAACTATATAAGTATCTTGATTATTGTGAAATAAAAAAAAACTAACAGAAAGAAAGAAACACCATGGTGGGATGACGAAATTAAAGAGAAATTAATTTAAAGAAAAAAGCATGGCAGAGATACCTACATAGTAACGAAGCTGAAAGAAGATTATACTTCATATTGGAAGTAATGCCAATAAGTTCTGCTAATAAGAAAATGTAATAATATAGTGGATACAGGACAAAGAAGGAAAACTACTTAAAGAAAAAGAGGAAATAAAAGAAAACTGGGAGCAATAGGCACTTTTGTGAATTATTGGAAGTTACACGGGAAAATCTAATTACGAATACGCAAATGGAAACCAATAAGCAGGCGGCGAACAGTGAAAGAAATGACATTGAAGAAACCCCGAAAATTTAAGATGCAATAAGTATGTTGAAAAATGGAAAGGCATAATAATATAAATAAATACAAAGGATAAAATCCGAATTGATTTTAAAAAAAGATGGAAGAACAAGGCGAATCAATATACTAAAGAAAATAATAAACATAATGTGAAAGACCCGTTTTAGACGGTCACATTTCTTGTACAAATTGTAGTGTGAGAGATAAGCTACCACGGTGAATGTTGATTGGTTGAATTGGCACTTCGTAACAAATTTGTTACAAGAAATGTGACCGTCTAAAACGGGCTTAAGAAAATACAGAAGAAATGGCAAAAAGCTGTTATAATACCGTTGCACAAAAAAGATGATTGATTCAACTTTGAAAATTACAAGAAATCTTGTTGTTTATAGTTAGTAAAATAAAACGGCTTCTGATCGCGACTGCGAAGACCAACATTAAAGGGTACACAAACGGACTTTAGGAAGGGAGAGGAGTGGGTTTTCACAGTAGGGTAAATTTGCGAAAAAAAGATGAGAATGTATACATAAGCACAATCGATGTAAGAACGACATTTGACATTGATTGGAAACTGCTCAAAAAGAGAGAAGTACCTCAGGATTAAATAGAAGCAATAAAGAGCATGCCTAAACACGAACGAAAGGGGTTAAGGCAAGATAGGATATTGAGTTCATTCATTACGACAATGGAAGAAATAAGCAAAATAGTCAAGACAGGAATAGAATGAGTAATGGTGCAATATAGAATTTTTTTACAAAACTAAACTAAAGAACTAATGTTTGTCAACGAGCTCTAGCAGTGTGCACCAATCAAGATTGGATTGAGGGGGGGGCATATAATGCTATAGAAAGAAGAAATTAATGCAAACAAAACAGAAATTATGTGATAAGAGCGGAAGCGAAGAAAGTACAGGTGAATAATGAAAATTCCGAATTACATCAAGCAGACCAAATTAAATATCTAGTATTAATAATCGAGGGAGAGGGATGGATGGATGCGGAATTCAACAAGAAAATATTAGCAACGAATAAAACCTATCATACTCTGTTAAAACCATTCAGTAACTAGAAGTAACTTAGTAATAAAACTAAAACCAAAATACCTCTATAAGGGGGTAATTGTTCCAGGCCTAATATATTCGAAATAAAATCTTTTACAAGAATCTTAACGAAATTAAATAAGGAATACAGACATTCAAGAGATATAGGGAGTGGAATCGATAAAAGAATTAGGGTAGCTTAATAAAGTATTGTACAATCGTGGTGGCACACCTGTATTGTAAGTAAATTTTTAAACATCACCAAAATTCGAGTTTTCAATAAATTATTCGCCTTTCAATTTGTTTTTATTGATCAACAGATTTTTGTTTTTAATTTTAACATCTTGGAATTATCTAAGGAACCTTGACAAGGTTTTCGACCTTGTTAAGATGGAAGGTAAACTTGATAAAAAAATGCTGAATAATTTTCTTATCCATATCGAATAAGTCCAGATAACAGTTGTGTAAGACATGTGAGACGGTGCCGAACTTTAGTAAGTGTTTGAGTAAGTGTTTTTTCGGAAAAATTCTTCAAAAGCGACCATGGAAAAACTACAGGGAAAAGTTGCCGTAGTAACCGGGGCAAGCTCGGGCATTGGCGCAGCAACAGCAGCCGCTCTAGCAGAAGCTGGTATGATCGTAAGTACTTCAATGTAAAGGATTACGCTAGGCTTCTTCTTGTACAATCAAGTCTTTAGGGAGAAACTATAAAAATAATGTTAATTTTCCATTTTTTTATTTTTGATGAAATAAATAGGTAGTAGGTTTGGCCAGACGCAAAGAAAAAATTGAAGAACTAGCTAAACAAATAAAAAATTCCCAAGGAAAATTGCTCGCCTTAAAAACGGACATGCGCGTGGAAGAAGATATTCTGCAAGCTTTCCAATGGACCACTGATAATGTAGGCCCCGTCGTAGTTTTGATAAACAACGCCGGTGCCATAGCATCTACGAATTTAATCGATGGAGACGCCAAATTATGGAAATCCATTTTAGATTTGAACTTACTAGGTGTGGCCATCACATCGAGGGAAGCCATCAAAATCATGAGGGCCAACAACATCGATGGTCACATCATCAACATGAACAGTGTAACAGGTCACAAAGTGTCCAATATACAAAATTTAAACGTGTATTCAGCGTCGAAATTTGGACTGAGAGCCTTAACAGAAACTCTGCGATTAGAACTAATAAGATTGGGGAGCAAAATTAAAGTGACCGTAAGTCAAACACCTCCTAAGCAATCAAAAGTTTTACAAAAGTTTCGATTACAGAATTTAAGTCCGGGTTTAGCACACAAGTTATAACACAAGTTACAGAAGGCAGTCTTTCAAACACGAGTGCTTGAAAAGCCTTCTGTAACGAGTATTTTATACAATTTTTTCTATTTTGCCCCTTTTTTTTAAAAAAAGCGATATTTTAAAATTTAGGGAATTTTGCGGTGGTTGGTGACATTTATTTAACATCATTTAAGTAGGCAGTGGGAAATTCAATTTTAAATGCAAAGTAAAAATACAAATGCTCAACATTATGGATTTCAGCAAACTAACCTGCCCAGCTGCTCCACTGGATCATTGCACCTCGCATAATAAAACCACTGTTGAAGGTAATAATGCACTCCACAAAATTATTGTATCAAATCAGAACATACCAGGCATTAGTATAAATTTTAAAGACACATCCAATGTAATCGTTAACTTTTATAATAATCGCACATTTCATGGTGGTGATCGTTTAAATTAAATAAAAGTTCTTGAAGTCGTTTGACATTTAATGTTTATTACTTACTTGGAATTAGTACTACTAACATTAAATAAATTAATTACACCAATGCCATTAACGCACTCAAATTTTCTATTAAAGCACTCGTTTGGGTGCGTTAATAGCTCTGTTACCAACGCAAAATAGAAAAATTAATTTTATACAGGGTGTTTAAAAAAAACGTTCGGATACTGTAACCATGAATAGTACTCATCAAGAGCAACAAAAAGTCTTAGTAAGTATAGGTCCGCAAATAATTTTTTTCAAGGATAGAGTTGATTTTATATTGATGTTAACAAATTACATTATTATGAAGAAGCAAACAGTAAACATGTGATTATCTAGACACAAAAAATAATTAAAGTAAATGTCCACCTCTCTCGCTTCGTAGAAAAGAAGCTATCATTCTTTCGAATAATCCTTGATTTTCTCGAAAGGTGTAGCAGTTATGTTCTATTCGCTGCTGCAGCTCATTTACGTTATTAACGGGTCTTGATTACACCAGAGATTTTAAATATCCCCAAATGCAGAAGTCTAATGGGATTAAATTAGGAGATCTAGGTGGCTTCAATCACGTTTTTCAAGAAAAATAAAAACAAATGTAAGTCGTTGTTATGTTCTGTGTATGTTTCTTTATTATATGTCATTAGTCTTGTTGTGGTGTTTTTGGTATTCGATTCTGTAAAAATAATGGCATTTTATACAAATACAGAGATGGCTGATATGCACTTTATGTACGGCATGGCTAATGGCAACGCTTATGAGGCACGGCGATTATACGCTCTCAAAATTTCATCCGATAAATTATTTTGTAATCTACATCGACGATTATGTGGACGTGGTTCATTCAATGTTACTAAACCTGATGCCGGACGACCAAGATCAGTAACTACTCCTGAAACTGAAGTTGAAGTTTTAAGAAGAGTAGACGAAAATCCGAATGTTAGAACAATAGCAAGAGAACTAAATATGAATGCTTCTTTAGTTTGGAGGATTTTGCGAGAACAGCAACTTTTATCCCTATCACATTCAACGGGTGCAAGCTCTTCTAGTCCCCGATTTGGATTCCAGATTAACTTTTTGTAGGTGGATGCAAAGAAAACTTGCAGAAAATGAAAATTTTGTTGCTGGTATTTTATTTACTGATGAGAGTATTTTTACAAACAACGGGATTATGAACTTCCAAAATGATCATGTTTGGGGAGATGAAAATCCTCACGCTGTTATTGAGAAAAGGCATCAACACCGGTTTTCTTTGAATGTTTAGCTAGGTGTTTTGGCAGACCGCTTGATAGGACCAGTGTTTTTACCAAATCGTTTAAATGGCTTTAAGTTTATCTTGACTTTTTAAATAAT
This sequence comes from Dorcus parallelipipedus, assembly GCA_958336345.1. Lineage (NCBI taxonomy): Eukaryota > Metazoa > Arthropoda > Insecta > Coleoptera > Lucanidae > Dorcus > Dorcus parallelipipedus. The sequence continues at coordinate 14,775,856 of OY284478.1, forward strand.
ACTTTACCTCCATTATTAGAAGACATTCCTCTGATTGCTAGAGTTAATCTTTGGTTTTTACATGATGGGGCTCCTCCACATTTCGCTATCGTTGTAAGAAATTTCTTAAATGCAACGTACAACAATAACTGGATAGGAAGAGGAGGCCCAGTGCCGTGGCCACCTAGATCTCCTGATTTAAACCCACTTGATTTTTGCATTTGGGGATATTTAAAATCTCTGGTGTATTCAAGACCCGTTAATAACGTAAATGAGCTGCAGCAGCGAATAGAACATAACTGCCAAACCATTCAAGAAAATCAAGGACTATTCGAAAGAATAAGAGCTTCTTTTCGTCGAAGATGTGAAGCCTGTGTGCAAGCGGGAGGTGGACATGTAGAATTTTCTTTAAATATTTATATTTTTTGAGTCTAGATAATCACATGTTTACTGTTTGCTTCTTCATAATAATGTAATTTGTTAACATCAATATAAAATCAACTCTATCCTTGAAAAAAATTATTTGCGGACCTATACTTACTAAGACTTTTTTGTGGCTCTTGATGAGTACTATTCATGGTTAAAGTATCCGAAAGTTTTTTTTAAACACCCTGTATAATATATTGATTATACAGGGAATTCCAAAATGCACTGACGGTTTTTAGGATGGAATAACTTTTTAATAGTTGAACTTAAAAAAATTACAAACACAACATCTTAATCTACAACTCTGGGAGTTTCTTTCCTTAAAAATTGAATGACACAATGACTGTGTGTTATCAACCATAGGAATTATTGGCCCTTTTTTTAAAGAACACGAGCATACCGTATGAGTAACATCAGAAAGATGTTCAACACTATTTTCCAGCCAAGGTTTAAACAACTTGATGGCAATTAATGGTCTCAGCAGGATCTGGCAACGACTAATCGATATTAATGAATCCATATTAATATTTATGCAGTGTGATATGTTTCCCAACCTGATCCCCTGATTTAGCGCCGGACTTTTTTTGTGGGGATTTTTAAAAAGTTGTGTATATAGTAATAGAGACCGTAGTCTTTAAGACCTCAAATGAAATTGAAGCAATTGCACACTGCAGATGCTGGGCAGTGATTTTGTGCGACGGCTAGAACAAAGTGTAGCAGAAGAAGAAAGCCATACACACTATTCAGTTTTTAAGTAAAGAAACTCCCATAGCGTTTTCGATTCACTTGCACTGGTTGCACTCAGTGTATTTGCATCTTCTTCTAACCTCGTGTAATAATACAAGATGAATATACTCTGAGTGCGCACTAGTGCAGTCAATCGAAAACGCTACCAGAGTTGTGGATTAAAATGTTGTGTTTGTATTTTTTTTAAGTTAAACTATTAAAAAGTTATTCCATCTCAAAAACCGTCAGTGCATTTTGGATTTCCCTGTATATTACAAGTAAAATTTATACACCAATAAGTATCAAGAGTTAAGCCCATTATTTATTTTTAAGTCATTAAGGATGATTTCATTTACGGAGGACTAAGTTCTTGGATTCAAAAGCTGTACAAAATAAATTAAAAATGCAGAAATACATATATGCAAAATAAATGAACAATAGTAAGGAAAATAATCGAGTATATTACATAATTAGTAAACTCCATACAATGAGGGGTCATGGGGGATACAAATTGTTCCTACTTTTAGGGAGGACGAAACGCAGTAGTAGAGAAGTTTTGGCTATAGTTGTTCCGGGGTATTTCTACCTTCTTTCAGGTTCCAGTTGAGCCTCCAGGGAGTTTATGAGGCAGCAAACAGCATTTTTCTACAGGATCCACCCCAGGTAAAAAAGTCACACAAAAAAAGCTAAACTGTTCGCAGCTTATCGCCATGACTATTCCGAAACTAAATAAAACACACCCGCTTTCAGAAAGACTTCGGTTAGCATTCACTAATTTTGAATTTTCTCTTACCGTCGAACCCCATTGTTTATATTAAAAGTTTCCCCCACTTAAACAATTCTGGTCCTGTCCTCTTGTCGGGGTCGACTTTTGGTCCCGGGCAATTTGTTTAGTCGTTGTACCTACAATTCGTGGTTGTTTTTCGCGCGTCAAGAGTTCTTCATCGTTATTTATTTATTTTAATGTATGTTAAATGGACACTTATCTGAAGGAGAGTCAGTGTTTTGGCTAGGGGCTTTCCTTATGAGAATGTTTACGTTACAATTAAAGTTTGAAATTCTTTTATGAATTCGTCTAAGGAGATTTTTATTTGACAATTTTCGACTATTGACGAACCACAATTATTTACAACTTTGTTACAAATTGTTGTTACTTTAATTTAAAGTAGAATAAAATTTAATACAAAATGCCCATTTATTTATGTAAATACATATAAGAAAAAAATTATGATTTCATCAAAATTTAAGCAAGGCAAAAAAGCTAAGGAGAAGAATTATTGATGGAATTCGAAAAGGAAACAGTGTCTTTGTTACTGATAACAAACGCAGAAGTTAAAAGGACATGGACATTTTATAGTGAACTGGAGAAGCAAGCATTGGGCAAGCAGGTGTGAAATGCTTACTTCATAAAGACTTCCCGAGAAACGTTAACAATTGGGTCTTAGTGAATGCAAGTTTATATTAAGTGCATGAGAAAGAAGGCTTCACGATAGTACCAGTGTATGATTCAAATGAATCAGATAGCAAAAAAGATATGGATGAGTTTCGGGCATGCTGAAAAACACAGACAGAATGGAAACAAGGAATGTTGATGACTGAAGGGAACTTAAATGACAGAGTGGGAAATAATGCAGTTAGAAGCAAAAAATGTGGTAAAAGAAGAAGGAAACATACGTTAAATTCAAATGGGCAAAATATTATTGTTTTCTGTTTACTAAATGATTAATTTGTACCAAATACCTTTTTAATATATTATATATATATAATTAATATATAATAATTTGGTGGTATGACGTGAGCAAAGAAGAATTAAATTTAAAGAAAAATCATAGCAAAAATACCTAGTAACGAAGCTGAAGGAACATTATACTTCACTTCACATTAGAAGCAATGAAGAAAAGTGAAGCAAACGGTTACAAAACTTCTGCCAATAAGAAAGGTATAAAGAACAAAAAAGGAAAACTGCTGAAACAAAAGAGAAAATAAAAGAGATGGGAGCAATACATTTGTGAATTGTCGGAAGATATACAGGAAAATCTAATTACGAATACGCAAATGGAAACCAATAAGCAGACGGACAATATGCAGAAATTCCCGAAGAAGAATTTAAACATGCATTAAGTATGTTGAAAAATGGAAAGGCAGGAAGAATTGATGGGAAAAAACAGAATTGTTTAAAAAAAGATGAAATAAGAAAGCGAATCAATAACTAATAAAGAAAACAATAAACATAATGTGAAAGACGTGAAAGACTGAGAAAATACCGAAAAAATGGCAAACGGCAGTAATAATACCGTTGCACCAAAAAGGTGATTGATTAAACTTTGAAAATTACAAGAGGATATCTTTGTTGTTTACTGTAAGTAAAATGTATGAAAGAGTGCTAGGAAGAAGATTAAAAAGATTAATAAAACCAACATTAGTGGGTACGGACTTTAGGAAGGGAAAAAATACACAGGAGTGGGTTTTCAGAAGAAAATATTAGAATGTATACATAAACACAATCTATAAAGCAGAACATCCGACATGAATTGGAAACTGTTAAAAAAAGAGAGAAGTTCGATGGAGGAAGCAAGTCTTCTATGGAAAAATCCTCAGAAGAATGAGATAAAAAAGTACAGGATTGAATAGAAGCAATAAAGAGCATGGTGTCAGAACAATCAATATGCATAAACACCAGCGAAAGAGGGTAAGCCAAGATAGGATATTAAGTTCCCTACCATTCATTACGGTAATGGAAGAAATAAGCAAAATAGTCAAACAGGAATAGAAAGAGTAATGGTGGAATATAGAAAATGTAAACAAAATAAACTAAAGAACTATTTATTGAAATATGAAATGGAAATTAATGCAAACAAAACAGAAATTATGTTATAGCAGCGGAGACGAAGAAAGCACAGATAAATATTGAAAATTCCGAATTACATCAAGAAAACCAAATTAAATGTCTAGTATTAATTAGTAATCGAGAATTCAACAAGAAAATATTAGCAGCGAATACAATCTATCATGCTCCGTTAAAACCATTCAGCAACAAGAAGGAAGTTAGTAATAAAACTAAAACCAAAATGTATAATGGGGTATTTGTTCCAGACCTAATACCTGCGAAATGAAATTTCTTACAAGAATCTTTAGGAATAATGAAATTAGGCAAAATAAGGAATACGAACTCCAAGAGAATTAGGAGGCAGAATCGGTAGAAGAAATGAGTAGCTTAGGTTGGTAGGGCACATGGTGAGAATGTCAGAAACAAGATTGGCAAAAGGGATATGGCTAAAAAGAAGGGGTCGGCCTAGAAAAACACGGGATAAACAAGTATTTAGGACATTGTTAAATGAAACATCTGTTAATAATAATAATAATTTATTATATCTGAGTGCAGAAGTGCGGCCAGGATGGCCGAAGATAGAAAAAAAATGGAAGCCCAAATCATCTTACATCCTTTACACTATAAGGTAGAAGAGCAGTTAAGTAAGTATTTTCACTCACATTTTACTATAGTACGTCACAAAATTACAACGAAAACCAATTACAATTGAATAAACGTTTAACTGAAGTATTACCTACACCTACCGCAATGGACACTTTACAGAAAATACTCTCAAAAATTACTTGGTGAGGACCTATCAATTCCGTAGGTAATTTTAACATATATAGACGGAAAATTGAAACTCTTGTTGATCTTTAGCATTATTTGTTATTATCACGATCCTGATTACTCACTCCGTGGAAGAACTGATTAAAATGTTTTAATGAATACGGAGCTCTTTGAAAAGAAGAATTCTTGTTTACATTCCGACAAATGCTGGGTATATTAAACATTTGTTGTAGATCTTTAATTTAATGTTATTGTTAACTTTATTATCTGTTTTTGTTTCTAGGACTTTTTCACTTAGTTTTCACTCAAGAATACACTAAAGTAAAGTATTGTACAATCGTGGTTGGACGTGGGACACCTGTATTCTAAGTAAGAACTCGTGTTTTCAATAAATTATTCACTTTGTTTTTAATTTTGAACATCTTGAGGTTATCTAAGCAACATTGATTGCTTTTCGATCTTGTTAAGACGACACATTGAAAGTAAAATTGATAAAAAAATGCTGTGTAATTTTCTTATCCATATCAAACAAGTCCAGATAAAAGTTGTGTAAGACATGTGAGACGGTGCCGAACTTTAGTAAGTGTTTGGGTAAGTGTTTTTTCGGAAAAATTCTTCAAAAGCGACCATGGAAAAACTACAGGGAAAAGTTGCCGTAGTAACCGGCGCAAGCTCGGGCATTGGCGCAGCAATAGCAACAGCCCTAGCAGAAGCTGGTATGATTGTAAGTGCATCAGTGCAAATGGTTACGTTAGGCTTTTTCTTGTACAATCAAGTCTTTAGGGAGAATCTACAAAAATAATGTTAATTTTCCATTTTTTTATTTTTGATAAAATAAATAGGTAGTAGGTTTGGCCAGACGCAAAGAAAAAATTGAAGAACTAGCTAAACAAATAAAAAGTTCCCAAGGAAAATTGCTCGCCTTAAAAACGGACATGCGCGAGGAAGAAGATATTCTGCAAGCTTTCCAATGGACCACTGATAATGTAGGCCCCGTCGTAGTTTTGATAAACAACGCCGGTGGTGTATCATCCACCAATTTAATCGATGGAGACGCCAAATTATGGAAATCCACTTTGGATTTGAACTTACTAGGTGTAGCCATCGCATCGAGGGAAGCCATCAAAATCATGAGGGCCAACAACATCGATGGGCACATCGTCAACATAAACAGCGTGGCAGGTCACAAAGTGTCCAACATACCAAATCTAAACGTGTATTCAGCGTCGAAATTTGCACTGAGAGCCTTAACAGAAACTCTGCGATTAGAACTAATAAGATTGGGGAGCAAAATTAAAGTGACCGTAAGTCAAACATTTCCTAAGCAATTAAAAGTTTTACAAAATTTTCCATTACAGAATTTAAGTCCGGGTTTAGTTGAGACTGAAGGCATTGCAAACGCACGTGTTACACATCCGGGGGTTTTTCAATTTCTCACCGCGAAAGGTTTAAACACCGAAGACATTGCAAATGCGATTAAATACGTAATTTCCGTTCCACTGCACGTTCAGGTTGGTATAGATTCCAATCTAAATCTAAATTAATGTAATTGTTTTATGTTGTAGATAACGGAACTCACTATCATTGCAGTAGACCAAAAGAACTGAGTCATAAAAATTAATTCTTATATTATTTTGATTACATATTGCAAGTTAAATTTATACACCAATAAAGTATCAAAAGTAAGAAGCGCCATTATTTATTTTTAAGTTATCTATTTAAGCATGATTTCATTTTCGGAGGACTAAGTTCTTGGATTCAAAAGCGTAGAAAGTGAATTAAGAAGAAATATACCCAAAATAAATGAACAATAGTAAAGAGTATATTACAAAATTAGATAGTAAACTCCATACAGTGGGGGTGATGGGGGATAAAAATTGTTCCTACCTTTAGGGAGGACGAAACGCAGTAAATAGGACTTTTTGGCTGTAGTTATTCCAGGGTATTTCTATCTTCTTTCAAAGCATCCAGTCAGTTTATGAGGCCGTAAATAGCAGGATCCACCCCAGGGAAAAGACACTCAAAAGAAAAACTAAACTGTTCGCAGCTTATCGCCATAAACATTTCGGAACTAAATAAATCGCCGAACCCCACTGTTTAAATTAAAAGTTTCCCCCTCTTAAACGATTATTTTCGAGAGGTGCTTTCCTCTTGTTCCTGTCAGGATCGACTTTTGGTTCCGTTCAATTCGGTCACTGGACTGACTTAAGCTTTCTACCCTACAGGGGGTATTAGTGTAGTATGTCAACACCTGTAAGTATTTTGTACGTTATTGAAGTCTATGCAACAAAATTAAGTTTCTAAGTTTCTGTGCACAGAACGGTCAACCACGACCAAAATTTCGTCGATCCGTTAACTGGAGCTAATACACAGCGAATCGAAAGCCATTGGGGCCATGTAAAAACGGACATCGTGAGGAAAATGGGTGGCACGTTCGAAAATTTGTTGCTAGTCATCTGGCTTGCTATTGGTGGCGAGGAATTCATATAAATTGATGACTTAGCATTTAATAACTTTGCATTGTTCAAATTTTTCATGTTAAAATAAGTTTCGTTTGAAAAATTAAAAAATTTCAAAGAATCAACAAGATGACTACATGCCAGTCGTGTAGGTCATTAAGGGTGAATTTTATAGAAAATCTGATGACAAATTTGAACTCTACGACTTCAATTTACCTTAGAAACCTAATTTTGTTGTATAGACTTCAATAACGTACAAAATAATTACAGGTGTTGACATACTACACTAATACTCCCTACAGGATAGTAACCAGGCATTTTGTTCAGTCGTACGATACGTGGATGTTTTCTCACGCGTCATCGTGATTTATTTATTTTAACATATCTTAATGGTGACTTATCTGAAGGAGAGTCAGTATTTTGGCTAGGGGCTTTACGCTCGAGTCCATTTACGTTACAATCAAGGTTTGAAATTCTTTTGTGGATAAGTCTAAGAATATTTTTATTTTTATTTAATAATTTAGAGTTTTAAATTTTCGGCTGTTTACATAGGTACCATAATACTTACAACTTTGTAACAAATAAGACAATTTTCCAGCATGTTTAAACGCATCGCCAACTTTCAGAATTTGAGAGATTCAAATAACAAAAAGGAGCACGAAGATTCGACTCTCCGAATATATTTATGTAATCATTTCCAAGATTCACTGAATTCGTAGAATTAACGAAAATTCAACCCACCTCCAATTAAAAATTTTACAGCAATGTAGAAGTCCTCCATAAAAACATTTTTGAACAAAGTTGAATAAACTAAACTGATGTCGACCTTTTCCCGAAATTCGCATAAATTATTAACGGATAACTGTCAATGTACTGAGCTTTTGTGGTCCGCCCTGTGGTCAATTAAATTTGATTTATGTATGTGAGCAATCGTTTCCCATCCGGCATAGGCGTGCATTTAGAATGAACTTGTGTGGCCATTAAAACATCGTAAATCCTCGTCTGCCAATAAGGGAATTAGGCTAAAATATGACGTCATAGGAGAAAACAAGCCCCTATATAAATTTGGAGGCGACGGTTAATTAATTTCACTCGCGTTTTGTGTTCCGGATGGTTAGGGGAGACAGTCTATTCATCAGGGTGAAAGCAAACACAAATAGGGCTCAATTAAGAGCCGACTGAAACAAGGTAATTTTTTTTTATATTTATATAAATATATATTTTATTTTTCGGTACCTCAGTACATATAAAATAACATCACTAATTGGACAATTATACAAGAAATTTATTATTTATGAAAAAGAATAATGATTTCAAAACGCGTCAATTCAAAGCTGACTGTCGCAGTCAGTCAATTTAGGCTGCGTTAAGTTAACGATCAACTTAGACGAAACCATCAAGACTAATAAACCACTGCTTGATCATTAGTTTGTTCAAGTTGACAGTTCATGTAACGCAGTCATAGTTTGTGTCAAATTAAAAGTGGTGGTCACGTCAATGGGGCTAAATTATTCAAATGCCGTTTCTAAAAAAGAAAATCGATTACAAATCTCGAGCGCAGATTTTGGAAGATAGAGCAAAGAAGAATGGCTTAAGAAATTATTTCTATACGCCCAGAGGAAAATACCGGGGCACGTGGAAGAACGACTTGCGCGATGGGTATGGTGCGATGGCAACGCGAAAATTTGAACTTTACGAGGGCCAATGGGAACGCAATTATCGTCACGGTTTCGGCATCCTGTTGAAACCTGTAGGTGAAAGAGGATTCTTGTTGCTTGTAGGCAACTGGAAGAATGGAAGGAAGTTTGGAGAAGGCGAGGAATTTTTTACGGGGGAAGCTTCAGCAGATGATGTTTGCATCGTTCATTCATCGGGAGATTGGGAAAAAGGCAAACTTCACGCGTTTGGTCAGTTCTGGTACAGTGATGGCTCTTATTACGCAGGTTCATATAAGGATAAGAAACGCCAAGGATACGGCTTGTTTGTTACCAAAAGAGGAAATCGTTACGAGGGGTTTTGGTCTGAGGACAAGAAGCACGGGCAAGGTAGATACTTACACTTAGAAACGGGTCAAATGCAAGAAGGATTTTGGGAAGAAGACGTATGCATTCGAAGCACCGTCTCGGACATTCCGTTCAGACAAACCGCCATCAAGGCGACTGAGTATCCTTTGCTTATATTAGAAAAGTACCCGTGTGAAGAACTTGAAGAAAACCATTTCGAAATTTTAACAGAGGATAACCGTGACGATCCTCGATTTGGATTAAAAACCAGAAGCACCGATAAGAAGAAAATTCGACAAGTTAAAAGTTACGTGAAAATGTTTCACTATTTCTGTTAAAATGTATTTTACTGGAAAATTTTTTAATAGAACATTAATTAAAAACCCGCGACTATTTTCTTCCGGCATCGGAAATATCTGCTACAGATCATTAACGTTTATGGAAAAATAGTCTTCTTGTAGATTAAAAAATGTGTGATATCGCTGCTGCCCCCCCGCTTTCCCCGCTCATGATGTGCGGTTATTATACCATCAGCAGAGGGGGTCCCAACCTACAGTTTAATGCCGGCCGGTGTTGTGAGTGAATAACTCGGTCAAATGATATAACAAGACTTACCTGGTTTTGTAAGTGTCTGTTTTTGGTAATCGAAAGCGTTAACGCCCTCTCTGTCTGTATTCTGCTCTATATTTATTTATCGTTTCATTGATTGAAGAAATCGGACAATATCCTGTTTTCAATTTTTTTTTATTGGGCGTAAGTGTTTTCTCTTAATTTATTTAAATTTATTTCTTGCGCGAAAGAAATTTCATTGATACTTAACTGCTTCGATTAAAGATGTAAAATTATACATAGAGATTTCTTAAGATTAAATCTTTTTTCACACAGCCTAACTAATGATTACGAATAGTTTAAAACTCTTGACAAGGTTTATAAAAAAAAATTATAAGGAGGCCATATTTGGATGTCCCAAAAAGAAAATAAAAATTTAACATATAAAAGTTTGCTTTAAACTGTTGTTTAAATAATTAATTATGTAAATTAAAAACGACTTTGAACATGAATAACACGAATTGAAAATGAGAAATGATTTTTTTTTAGAAATACCAAAAAATGTTTGTGGACTTCGATATTTAGTAAGGTATTTAATGCGTGATATCATTATTTATAGTTAAGGAATTTTCCAAGAATTTATTTCGCAACTGTACTGCAATTAAATGAAAATTGCAGATTAATTAATCCCTGCGCAAAAATCTTATCTAAGTAAATGATTCGCATCTCGGTAAAATCAAAACTTGACCTATTCGAAGTTATATGCATTTCAAATTACAGCGGGACTTATAGGACAGGAGAAAGAAGAAAACATCTTTTCATTTTGCAAATTTGCAATTTTTAAATTTCTGAAATCCAAGAGAATGAAACATGTACAGTTTCGGACAGAAAATTTCGGATGTCACTCATCTGACGTATACATATAGGAATTTCTTAACTTTTACGTCAGTGGAATGAGAGTGACATCCGAAATTTTCTGTCCGCAACTGTACCGTAGTGCTCGGCTAAAGGCGACCACACATTACATGGCAAACTAGGCGAATGTCGAACGTTGGTGATGTCTACATTTTTCCATGTCAAGTGACGTTTGTCGAGTGGTCCATATAAATAATATGTCGAATCACCTAACAATTGAATAGTTTGACATTCGTAGTGGGAAAAGCACACACGTTTGTACATACATTTAAAAAATAATAATTAAAATAGTGAGTGAAGATGGAGAACAGTGATGACGATACAATAATTATTGCTGCAAGTGCTTTGATAATGTGTACTGTTATGGGTTCCAAATTCCATGTTTTGGGTTCCAAATTACGGAGTATTTGTCATAAAGAGTCAAAAACTCTATAACCAAATTATTGGACCACTCCATGTTGGATGTATAATGATACCAAATCGTGAAAACTGAACAAAACGATGAAGATATGAAAAAAATATGAATACGTTTTCCAAACGTTTGTCAAATAATGTGTAACGGTGTTGTCGGATCGCTTTTAAGTATGTACAAGCGGCAAACATTTCTTTGACTCGGGTCTCATTTACCGACTTCTATCGGAACGTAGACGAATACAAACGTTGGAAGAAGTTTGGCAAATGCTCTACCATACACACTATTCGGCGAACTTCACACATCACAAATGTTTGGCTAGTTTGCCATGTAATGTGTGGCCGCCTTAAAACGATACGACTCGGCAATTTCATTACAATTATTTTTTTCATAAATATACAAACACATTTTGTAATAACTTATGTAAGTTTCTCTTTTCATTGTTAGCTATAATCACAAAATTATATACATACAGGTCATTCTGGAATAGACCTACAAAAAAATACTGACGAAAGAAGAGACTTTCCTATACTTTCTATACTACAATTTATAATTAATTAAAAATTTACCCAAAACGCAGGATACGCCCATGCATAAGACAAAAACCAAAAGTTTAAAACTTTGAAAGCATGCAATAAATGTTTATGGTGTTACGTAGAGAATCAGAGTCGTTCAGTCGTAAAACTTGACTGTCAACTAGTAACACATAGGGCCAGTTGTCCAAAGTAAGTTGAAACTCAAGTTTAACTGAACCAGGTTTAAAGTAAACAAATTCGCATAGGATCTTAATGACATATGGCAATTAATGCATTCATAAATAAAATTTAATGCGATTTTGTTCACTTCGAACCTAGTTCCGTTGAACGCCAGTTGAACCTTCCTTTGTACAACTGGCCCATAGTTGCACGGCTGATGATTAATGCGTCGTACGAGTGTATTAACTGTTATGAGATGAATTAAAATCAATTAAGTTGTCAAAAGTGTACAAAAGTGAAATACTTAGACGACAGTATATTCATCAATCAGTTTCTGTAAGAAACAATTTTGTTAGAAATACTCTTTTTAATGATGTCAAAACGAACAATGACTTCCATCATTTTCCAGTAAAAAAAAAAAAAACAAAGATTGGGTTCGTATCTCGTCTGTTATGAACTTCTTGTGTCATTTAATTAAGAAGCCATAATCTACGTTAAAAGTCGAATCAAAAATGTCTTTTTAATTTTTTGATATGTTTAAAAATAAAAAAGTTATTTGCAGTTGAAATTTTGATGAATTTTTCGTTTTTCAACTGTACCATGAAAACGGTAAGATATGGCAAGTTTCTGATTGAACCTTTCAAATCAGCATAAAAAATTGACCTCATATTGTGTGCTCAGTTTTTTTTCTATTTCTATTTCCATTATTAATGGACAAAAATATAGAATACCATCGAAAATGGGACAACCTGTATATATATTACCATTTTGATTGTAACTGGACGCGAAAATGCATGAAACTTCACGTGTTGATGAACAACACAGCATCCACAGGTTATTTCATAGTGTTTCAAAGATACTCGCATTTTTGAGTCGAAAACCGTACAATACCTGTGTGAAGTTGGCACCTCATTTTTGAAAAATGTAATTTTTAATTGGAGTTCTGATGGCAAGAGTTCTGGAGTTCTCTGTAAAAATTAAAAATAGTTCTGACGAATTAATTATAAAAAAATGACTAAAAATTTTGGGTGCTAAGTTCACAAAACGAGATTTGAAAATTGGCTATAACCGTTGCTATAACCATTCAAACTAATTAATTTCAGCATTAAAATTTTCTTTAGAAATCTTGTGGTGCTTGCTATCCGGAACTCCAGACAGAATGTGAAAATTTCCTGAAAAAAAAATTCATTTTGACAAATTTCAAATCGAGACACGAAGAATCGCTAGAAATTTTTTACCTTTGATTTTAACGCTTCAGCCGTGAAGAATAATCGTGAGAACTCGTGGAGGTGCTATCCAGAACTCCAAACAGAACGGGAAAATTCCCAGAAAAAAAATTCTATTTTGCACTTAGACAAAATTTTCAAATCGAGACACGAAAAATCGATAGAACTTTTTTACCTATGCTTTAAAGCTTCGGTCGTGAACTCGTGAAGAATTGAAGTTCTGGATAGCACATCACGAGTTCTCACGATTATTCTTAACGCCCGAAGGGCTAAAAAAGCGGTAAAAAAGTTCTATCGATTTTTCGTGTCTCGATTTAAGATTTTGTCAAAGTTCAAAATGGACATTTTTTCGGGGGATGTTCACGTTCTGTTTAGAGTTCTGGATAGCACCTCCACGAGTTCTAAAGAGAATCTTAATGATGAAATTATTTATTTTGAACGGTTAAAATGTTATAGTCAAATTTCAAATCCCGTTTTGTGAACTTAACACCCCAAATTTTAAAGTCGTTCTTTTATATTTAATTCGTCAGAAGCATTTTTAATTTTTACATAGAACTCCAGAACTCTTCAGAGTGCCATTAGAACGCCAATAAAAAATTACATTTTTCAAAAATAAGGCGCCAACTTCACATGGGTTCATTTGTTATACAGATTCGGTAAATGTTTAAATCGACATCCTGTTATAATGTGTGCGACAGAGAGGAAATTGACTAATCACGTCCACTTGTGTTCGTAGTTCAATTGAATCGGTGAGGTGCACAGTACAAATGCAAATTTGTTTTTCGTGAATATATAAAAGATACATACATGAACCGACAAATTTGATTTTTAGTTTAAAGAACGTCAAAATGATACAGTAATATTTGGTTGTAAATACTGAATCTGTAACAAGCATAAGAAACAAAATAAACATGTTTTTTTTTTTTAATTTTCCCAAAAATCGAACATTTGGACCTGTACTGTTCTTAATCTGACCGATTCAGTTGTGTTCGATGGCGGATACCGCCCGCCCAGCCAGGTCGAAGCAAACTTGCTATGTCCAGTACCCAAATTTCCGAATCTCAGATACGAATACTCGTTTTACGATTACAACGATACGTATCATCGCAATACGCATAATCGTATACGTCCGTGACGAGTATAGTAATCGGCATCGTGGCATCGTTATGATTAGTAATCGGCATCGTCAGGAGCAGAGTTGCCAGTTGGTCACTCACAGTAACAAGAGATTTTTTGTTTCTTACATCTGTTAAATTTTCTTCGTCATTTTGGCGCTTAATTGTAGCATCGGTGCTTTTTTTTTAATTTGAAGGGCTACATCCTTTTCCAAACTTAAATATGTTTTTGCATGCTCCCCATATTACAAACGGTTGACCTTGTTGAGTTTCACAATTTTTTCAAAATATAACCACACATCTTATTTCAAACATAGAATTAATAAATATCATACAAAGATATGTTTATGATAGTTTATATGTACACTCAACTAGAAAATGTAGTGTAATTATTAATTTCCATAATAATTACAATAATTCAAACAATATAAACAACTTATAATATAATACAATAATAACTTATAAATAACAAAATGTAGGAGAAATATTGTTTAATTTCCTGGATGAGTAACGATGCCTGCGATGCGACGATGCCTGCGATGCTGTATTTACGATTACATACTCGCATCGCCGCGTAAGATAATCGGCGATTATTAATCGGATACATTTTTACTCACTCGTGCAGGGCTCTGGTATGTACATAGAAAAAAACATTCATTCATCTTTTACTATTTATTATTTTCTTCCTTTATTTTTGTTCCTCTGGTCGCATGTCCCTAAACCACCAACAATGATATTAAACCTCAGATTAAACTGACAGTTACGCAATTTTCGGCGAACTCTTCAACACAAAGAAAACGTAAACTACAAAATAATTAATGAGTAGTTTATCGCATGCTTTAATAACGCTTTTCTCGAAATATTATCTAAATTAAGATTTCCTGCCGCAAGTTGTATAAAGCGAAGCCGACGTGGCTAAATGTTCGCCGGCGAAACCATACAATGTGATTGTATCACGAAATTCTGCCGTCGCGTCGCGTCCGGCGGATCTAAATAATTCTTAAGGAGGACATACACAGATGTCCGCCGACGCAACATGTGATGTGAGACGTGATTTCGCATTCACTTATTGTTAGTGCGGGATAAATTCTGCAACCGAATTCATCACGTCTTGCGTCCGCGGACGTCTGTGTGTGTCTTCCTTTAGCCCACAATTCCGCCGAACGTTTAACTGTTTTGCGCATGCACGGCGGAATAATAATACCGACGAACGGCGGACTTTATCGAATAAACTGCTTAATCCACTGCGCCATAGTGTTTGCCGTGCTGTTATAGTAGTTCACCATTAGTTCACTGCCATAACAATTTCATTTATAATTTCGAAGTAAACGTGCATGATGTTAAAAGTGGGCGATACCTTCAATTCTTTTGAAGAATTTAGCAAATGCTTGAAAGCGTATAGCGATGAAAAGTGTGTTTGCTTCTATAAAAGAGAAGCAAGAACAATCGCTGGCGCCAAAAAGAAAACATCAAGATTTTTAAAGGCAGATCTGAAATACTATCAATTAAAATACGCTTGTATCAAAGGCGGAAAAGAATTTAAGACAAATTCAAAAGGAAAGAGAATTTGCAGGTAAGTACCTACGTACATACTTTTTACTTGTTTGAGTGTGCTGTGTATGTACAGTCAGAATGAAAAATAATGTCCAATAAATTCTAATCCCTTCTGATCACTATAACAACTCAACTCAAAATAAAATTCAGCGTGTGTTTCTTTACCTGCTTGTCCGCCTACTCGTAATAGCGCTCAAAAGGGATTAGAGCGTCATTTGGCATTTTATTGGGGAGACATCATTTTTAAATCTGTCTGTACTATTTCCTCAGAATGTAAATTTTAGCCCGAAACCTTGAAAAATGTATTTTTCCAGTACTTACAGAAGCGGATGTAACGCGCATATTAGTTTACGTGCCTCAAAATGTGGAACTAAATTACAGATTATGAGTATATCAGATGTTCACAATCATGAAGTATCGCAGGTATGCTATCTTATTCCGGTATTTTTTTTTACAATTTTGTACAACTTCTAATAGGTCTGTTTCTTATCCTGTACTGATGTACACCAGTGCATACTTTTTCGCAAAATAATGCAAACTGAACTGTTTGTGTGGTATGTCAATATGAATGAGTATGATTCGTATGACATTATCAAAGAATTTAGGCTTAAGTATAAACCAGTGCAAGATAACAAACAGACCTTACGTATAGTTCGAGTCACATCGAGAAGTCAGTGTAGGCGACCTACACTATGAGCCAAAATCGACAGTGTTGTCGATTACAAGTTATTGAATTATCGAACACTGAATTCGATGCTGGACAACACTCTTTTACATGTGAATTTTCTCGGCGTGACTCGGATGTCGTATTATAGTGCATAAACAACACACAATATAGAATTGCATCGTTAGTTTCACATTATTTTCCAGAAATTGTATAGTCAGCTCCCTCAGCAAAGGCGTCTACCTGAAGACCTAAAAAGTGAGATCACTCAAATGGCCAAAGTTAAAGCTAATAAAAAACATCTCAAATCGTTTATAGAAGAAAAATGTAATAAAGTGATTCTTTTAAAGGACTTCCATAACATTAACAGTTCAATTAGAATTGATGATGGTAGATGTAACGATTTGACACAGTGCGTCCAAATATTACAGGAAAAATACAGTAAGTACTTACTTAGGATACTGGTTCTAGAAAATATTTACTTTTCCGTTAGATACATGTTTCAGCTAATCTAATTTCTAACATATGTTTTTTTTTGTTTTTCAGAAAATGATTGTCATGTTTTATCCTCTAAAAACAAAGATTTCAAAGCTTTATTCTTTCAAACTCATCATATGAAACACTACATGGCCACTTACCCGGAATTTATTTGCTTGGACAGCACATATAAGCTATTAAATATGAAAAGTCCAATACTTATAGTAGTTAACGAAGATGGAAACGGATTGACTGAAATCATAGCAGTGGCAATATTGGTAGAAGAAACCAGCGAAACGATGCAATGGTTTTTTTCGACATTTAAGGAAAGCAATCCAAATTGGCCACAGATTAAATCGATCTTGGCTGACAAAGATTTAAACGAAAGGGGACTCCTGCAATCGAATTTTCCGAATGCAAACGTGCTAATTTGCATTTTTCACGTCTTGCGTACTTTTAAAAGGAAAATTTCCATAAGCAAACTCGGTATTACATTGGGACAAAGACAAACAGCTTTAGAGATTCTTCAAAAGATGGTTTATTCTCGTGATTCAAACTCTTACGATTCTCTCTATGGTGATCTCATAAAAAGTTGCCCAGTAAGCATAGTTGAATATTTCAATAAAAATTGGCATCCCATTAAAGACGAATGGTGTCTAGGAGGGAAATATCAAGAATCTAATTTTTTGAATACAACGAATAATCGTTTAGAGTCGTTAAATTCTAAAATAAAATCAATAGTTGAACGGTACAGTACGTTATCAAAGTTTATTGATGATTTCTTCCAACTTATACTGATAATGAATGAAGAGAGGGATCGTAAAGCTGCCGATTTAATTTACAAAAATCCTGTTACTTTTTATGATCCAAACAGTGTACTCGGAAACTATTTCAATTTCTTAACTAACCATGCTTTCGAATTTGTTAGAAAACAGTATGAAAGTAGAAATATCGTTAGTGCATCAAACGATGATGAAACGTCGATTTTGTCATGTACCTGTGCATCACACACTTCTATGCTTCTGCCATGCCGACATATTTTCAAAAAACGAGAAGAAAGTGGCTTATCTTTATTTGACGATAGTTTGTGTAATGTTCGCTGGTCCAGACAACATTATTACCAAAGTCAAAGGTTATTCCTGCCAGCTGGAAGTGAGCATGAAATGTCAGAGCCTCAACTTATTTTGAGTCATGCACAGAGTAAAGAACAAAAATTCAATAAAGCATGGTCGGTATTGAAATCTTTGGCTACTTTGATTTCAGAAGAAGAAAGTGAAAGATATCATTGCAAATTAAAACAATTGATTCTTTTAAAAAAGGCATGGGAAAATAATAAAGACGTGAACATTATAGAATCTGGACTGAATGCTAGTGAAGAGATGATAGAACAAGAAATTAAAAGCGAGTTCGTGGACATGATAGAATCTGGACTGAATGCTGGTGAAGAGATTATAGAACAAGAAATTAAAAATGAGTTCGTTTCGTTTGAAAATTTTACGGAAAACAGTTCAAATACTGTAATTAAAATGGAAGCCATTTTCAGTGATGTTCCTAATCTACTCAGTTTGACAACTGCAGCGGAACAGGAAGAAGAGATTTAGAACGAAGAAACTAATGTTACGATAGGTGATCTTACAAAATAGATAATACCCAGTTCTTTTCAAAAAAACGAGGCCTAAAAGTAGAAACAATGCTACAATCGGTTTACCAGTGAAAAAAAAAACTAAAAATGGTCAATAGGTTTTGGATATACATACATAACCATAAGTATTGTAGAGGTAGCAATGTACTATTTTTTTCAATGTAGTAGTTTTTACTTCGTTTGGTATTTCTTTTTTTTTCAAATAAAGTGCTTTTCATGCATTAAATACTTTTCTAACCTTCCCTATCCTTTCATTAATTTCTTTTTCCCATCTTCCATTCTCGTGTGTGATCGCTCCTCGGTATTTGATTGATTACTTTTCACCTGCTCTAATTTATGTCTTTCCAGTTTCATGTTAGGTGACTTCTTAGTTGCGACTATCTCCATTGTCTTTTTGTATGTTTATTTTTCTTAATTCTTCGTTTAATGTCTCCAGGTTGTGTTGTAAGTCCCTTATCCGATCATGCCACTATTGCCTTATCATCTGCATACATTAACACCGCCAATTCCACCTTTTCCTATTTGTAATATTTTCATTCTTTGTTTCGATTTCTTTATGGCTTCATCTATGACTGTGGAGAATAAGCCTGGGCTAGGAACCATCCATGTTTCAGACTTTCTTCGGATTCATATGTAATTGATTCTTCATTATTTGTTCTCACTGTATTCACAATTTTCTCGTACATTGTTGAAATTATTTTCCAAATATCTTTTCGTTTAATTCTATCAAAGGCTTTTTCGAGGTCCATGAAATTTATATGTATGTCCTTACCTTTATCTATATTTTTATAAAAATCCTACTGCAATGTCGGGTCAAAAAGCGATCGAAAGATGTCGCTACTTAAAATGTTCATTATATTTTTATACATATATCGCTTGTCTTATTATGAGTATTGGGTATACTAGTATACTCCTTGCTTTCCTAAAATCATATTGGGTGACTTCGAATCTCTTATCCAAATCTTACTTTATTCTAGCTAGTATTTTTTCCAGCTTAAATGTTAATCCTTTGTAGTTTTCGCAGTTCCTTACGTCTCCTTTCTTGTATAATGGGACCACAACCCCAATGCTTCACTCCTCTGGTCCTTTATTTTCAGTGTTTCATTCAGAATATTTCTAAAGGTTTCTTTTGCTATGTCATCTATATATGTACATATTTCAACCTTTCTGAGGTGATGTCATCTATTCCTGCCGCTTTCCCTAGCTTTAAACAGCATTCACAATGACTTAACGTAACAAAATTAACCTCTAAAGCATTTTGTTTTATGTAAATACTTAAAATTCTAAACTGAAACTAATTATGCGTTTAATTATGAACAGTAAATCGTTTAAATTTAGAATTACTTCGTTTACATTAACAAACAGTGCATTCAAATTATTTATTTACTTTACGTTCAGTGATTGTGTACGCTACATTAGTATTGCGATCGCTTCATTTATTTCTGAAATTTGTTGTTTCTGTTGATATTGCCCGTCTGTTACTTCGTCCTCTACTTCTTCTTATGTGACATTTGGGTTTGTATTTGTTAATTTGTTGCAAAATATTGGGCGCATTCAGGGACGCTCAGCGGCTTAGCTAAGCTGTAATTTAGTCAGCGTTTTCTAAGTATCAGCATACAGTGATTCCCTGAACGAAGTTCTGAATGGCAGCTGTCTTACATGCTTGACTTACTATATGGGCGACTTAAATAAACGGTCAATCCCATCAATCTGCACAAAATCGTCAAGTCAACGGTCAGAATAAACTACCTGACCAATCATCGATTGGAAAAATTGAATATTGACTCAACCGGTAAATTAAAATTATTCTCCCACCACTTTATTTGATAGCGTTGAGGAACTCAACCTACAATTTATACGCTGAGTAAATATCTCAGCGGCTTTCTTTCAGCGGTCTGTCAGCTTGTCCATTCAGGGAATTTGCTTACTTAGCCTCTCAGCCGCTGAGCGTCCCTGAATGCGCCCAATGTCTCCATTATACCTTCTTCTGTGTGTCTTGTGTTACACCTCTTCTATTTTTATCTTTCCCTGATCAAATGTGTTGCTCTTTCAAATTCTAGTCTAGTCTGTTCGAGAAATGGAATCATTTCTTATAGAAGGAAAAAATAGAATGGTCCAAAATGTCTTTTAGACACGATAACTTTTTTATCAGACCTCGTAAGTACTGAGTTTTTCGACGCGCGTCATTTAACAGAGATTAATCAGCGGAATTTTTTCTCTTCTATCGTTCGGCTGAAAACCATTTTTACTGCATATTTTTAAAGTGATTTGCAATTTCTCGACTGCAAAATAGGTAATAAAAATGGTATCGCTCGATAACCCCCCGATCGGCTACAAACAATTCATAAAGAAAGAATTGTGATACGTTGCAAATTAGTAACGTCTACAGACGTCGAGTACGTGCTCTTTCGTTTCATGTTGGGGTGTGTTTAGCAAAACACCTGTGGATTTATCACTAACACATACACACACAGTAATCGAGGTCAGTTCGAGCGACAGAATCAGACACCGTAAGTCCTCTTGGTGCATGTAACAATTTAACTGTTCTCTCATTCGCTTGTGCGTGGTAGCGAAGACAGGTTTGTAGCAGTTTGTGAAAAAGTTAACTCCGTCTTGGATGTAAAAATTATTGTAATATAAAATTATTCTTACTATTATTTAGCTATTATTAATTAATTCTGCCTTCTGCCTACTTTCTGTACACTTTTCACTTGCACTGTACGACATAGCTTTGCTGGAATGTTTCTCATTTATACTTCATTTATTTTTTTCTTTTTTCATTTTTCTATAAATATTTTATTTTTCGAAAGATGAGTGAATAAACCAAAGTTTATTGAAACCACATTATTACACCCTCTGTATACCCTGTGTATGAAAAAATGAAAGATTTTTTGCTTTTAATAGGTAACAGAACAATAATAGAACAAAACAGAGAATTTTAGCCGAAATCTTTCTGTAGAAGTTTCTCTTCTTTTTCTTTCATGCATTCATAAAAATCTGAAGATGTATTATAATCAATGTTGACGTGTGTCAACATGTTTTCTTAAGATTTTCGAATATCCAAATTCCTAACATTATTACTTTTGAGAATCACACGCTTGATTGTGAGTTGTGTCCACATTTTTTAAATCACTATTAAAATCAATATAAAAAAATAAAATTGCACTAGCGCAGGCTTTCATTTCTTAAATTTTCTGATAATAACATTTATCTTGGCAGCAGCGAATACCAAATTAAATATATTTTTGGAATAATTAACTTTTTGTTTTTGAAAAAATGACAAATTCATTAATAATAATAAGGAAAATTAAAAGTGTCTGATACATTTGCAGAATTTATGTTTAGACATATCGAGGGCGTCATATCAGAAGGACGTCTCAGCAAAGGATTATCATGGCGCTTACGCCCTTCTGACCGCCCTCGATATTTTTAAGAAATTTCAAGTTCAGGTCAAGAGCAAAATTATTTTCCATGCTTCTTTAATTTTAAAGGCCGCTCAAATAACACGCAATTACTAATTACTTAATAATAGTTGTTTTATAAGCGTGCAAATAACCACGAACTTGCGCCATCAAATTACTAAAATACCGCATGTTTATTTTACTGAAACAACTCCTAACCAAAGTCGCGGAAAACTTCTTGCATTTCTCTTTCTTCCAGGAACGTTTCTTTTATACCGCCAAGGACAGCTAATTTCTACATAATATTTGATTTAATTCAAGTGTTTATGTAATCGTCCCGTATGTTTAATTCATATAATTTTTTTGTCTAAGTGTTTTTGAGCAGTCATTGTCTGAGTCAGAAAACAAATATGCACAATAGTTTTTGGGCACAAACGAAATTTCGTTTGACTTCAGGAAAACTAGAGGGTTCTCGTGAATAACCACAGACACATTACTATTAAACTATGTTGAAAATAAATAAATGTAAATACAGGTGATTATTGAATAGACCGACAGAAAATACTCACGAAAGAAGAAACTTCCCGGAACTTGGGAAAAATGTTTAAAAAGAATTATACAAATGCACGTTACGCCCATGCATAAGATGAGAACCAAAACTTTACAGCTTTCAAAGCGTTTATGGTGTTACGCAAAGAATCAGAGTCACTCAGTCATAAAACTTTACCGTGAACTAATAACACACAGTTGCACAGCTGATGATGAATGCGTCGTACAAGTGTATTTATTACCTGCTATGAGATTAATAAGGTGTACAAAAGGGAAATACTTCTTACATCGAAGCGCACAATAATTTACGACAGGTAATTCCGCCGCTTTAAAAAATAACACACCGAACGCACGTATTGAATTCTGTTAGACTTTGCACAAGTTTATGTTAATAATTCGTCATTTATAATAAGTTCTCATTGAACGTCGCACACAAAACGAAATTATAATATTTAACAAACCAAACAGATTACGAATGTGTTAGTGATTATAATTTTTAAATTTTAAACTTCAGCGATAAACCGAACAAACGACATAAAGAAAACCGACTGATTGAATTGCAAGGGAAGGTCAATGCGTAATATTGGATCATAAAAAGATACCGAAATGTTTATGACGGACCCGTTACTTGTGAGAATAAACTTTATTCACAATTCACAACTTAAATAAAAATTAAAGAAAAATATTGGAAATTCTTAACACGGATATTTGAATTGTTTTCGCGTTGTGGTGATTTATTTGTTTACCTGTCAAAGCAAGGGTTCAAAGTTGGGCCGTTGTTACTCTTCGTATTTCAGCTGATCACGTCAGTGCCACTTAAAGGTCAAGTTCATGTCCGACGCCGTGTCATAACTCTCATAAAACTATAAAACACTTTTATGACCTTATTTAAATACTGCTCTATCTTAGACAAGACGTTTCTTCTTTTTATCTGATTTTAATAAATGACGCCTCAAACAAAATCGTTTTAAAAACACGCCAACTTGATCTGCTGTGGTTTTTTCACGCCTATTGTTTGATTTAACTATTTTTTTAACTACACTATATGTAGCTTTTTGGTGCTTATTTTAATAGAGATTTTGTTTCCAAATGCAGCTGCATTAAAATGAGAAATCAAAAATTTATTTTAAATGAAAAAAAATCGAATTTTACAACAATAAAGTGACCATAGTTTTTACTAAAACTGTTCGAGATTGCACCCGTTCTGTCCCAAACACATTCGACATCTTCTGTTGATGCCCGTGTTTAAAAATGTACCGAACTGTTGAATATGACACATGCATATGAGAAGCAATTTCTCGTATAAGGCTTTTGTTCAATATAAAGCCAAAACATTTAATTCTAAATCTTGATCTTGAATTTCACGTTGATTGTTTTGGGCTTTTTGAAAGATTTTTCGTAAATTTCGAACCAATCTGCCAAATTTGTCGGCACTTGGAAGCAATCTGTCAGAGGAACGATTTCCATAAAGTCGCAAGGCAAGTAGGTACAGCATTTTTTCCGCATTCAAAATGTGCTTGAATTATATCCACACAGTCCTCGTTATGTGAAAATTTATTGCCAATATTATAACAATTTTAATAAAATGCGCGACTGGCCCTAACTTAGTCCTTTTGCGAATGTAAAATGCACCTTTGTTATTGTTTAATGTGATTGCTTGATTTTCAAAATTTTTACATTAGGTAATTCCTTAAATTCTCGTTTCTTTTTCCATTCGTGGGTATGGTTGCTTAGATTTTCGTATTCAGAAAAGAAAATCACTAAAAATTAGTAAAAAAAATAATATTAGTGCAACTTGGAAAGAAAAAATTGGCTGTCGCCTGTCAAAACCGGAACTAAAAAAAAATATCAAATCGATCCGAATTGTGGCGTTTTTTAAACGAGTTCTTTGACGTATCATTTATTCAAATTGGATAAAAAGTAAGGAAATTAGAGCACCAAAGGTTTTTCATGTTCCACCCAGTATATCAATTTTAAAATATACTTTATGGTCAAACCTCCAAACGTCACGGCAATTTATTAGATCACGATAAGTCTAAAATGAAAATTAGATGAAAAATCAAGAAATAAACTCAAAATACACTTTAATGTGATATTTTGATAGCGTATTATGCAACGTTAAGAAAAACTAAACGAGAAAATTAAAAAGTGTAAATTTTATTTCTATTTTTTTTTTCCTTGGAAGCACTTAATCTTTGGTTTGACTTTGCCTACTAACAAACATTTTCTAACTTATTTAACTTAATTAATTTTTTACTCTCCTATGGCTTTATTTTCATTTACTTTTACGTTTTGAAATTAACTTAAATCTAGTACTTTATTATGCACTTTAATTTGCTAGATTTGAGACATTCCATTCAAACTGGCTCTTTCAGATCCATACCGCCCAGAATTAGGCAAATTATTTAGAAAAATAAATGAAGCATCAAAGATCAATTACTGAGAACATTGATTTGAAATACGTTCAAAATTATTTGTACTTCAACGTAATTTAACAACATTACACTTTTGGTAACTAATCTAATACAAAAAAAAAGTTCTTCCGCTCGATCTTTGCAGTTACGTCACACTTTCCCAATTCGAGAAACGAAATCAACATATTCTTTTATCCTTATCTAATACGTATGTTAAAACAATGATAGAATTTATAAATTTGTCATTTTGAGTCGATAATTTTTTGACGTATCGAGCGGAAGAACTCGACATATTTTATATATTATTTTTGACAATATGGGTAGTACTTACCACACCTTATTAAATCAGAAATCAATTTTCAACACGTCTTAATCATCACAGAGTTACTAGGTACTAGGATTTTCTGTACAGTTTTTAACTAAGAATTGTTGTTAATTAATTAATTAATTTGCTGGAGGTTGTGATACATCCATGTGTTACATAAAGTTAGTGTTTGTTTATTGTTAAATTGTGCACAACGAATTTAATTTTAATATCATTGAAAGTGACAAATATTTGAAATTTATAAAATACTAACCTATATGGCTGATAATTTCTTAAAGCTTTTAGAATGCGAGTTTCAAATAATTTGAGACGTTCTATGAAAGGAATTGTTGCAACAACATTAGAGTATACAAAGTATAAGCTTGTGTCTCTACTGATCCAGTAAGAACATCTTAAATTCCTACCGAAAAAAACAAATACTTATAAACGTTTGTAGACAGTTCCAAATTAATAAATTTTTGTTCCTTTCTTCTAGCATACGTTTCGGCACTTCATTCATCATGGCCATCACTACACTGGACATTACGGATGGCACAATCAGCAAAATTAGGAGGTAAGTACACGCTAATATAATTTAAATTTATTTGAAACATACAGGGTGACTGACAATTGTTCCCTCAAAAAACAAAACGCGTAACAGAAAAATGATTTAAAATATTCTAAAAAGAGAAAGTGTTACACCAGTGTGTGTAGGCTAAAACGCCGGGCTATATAAGGGCGTTATCATAAACTTAGTTATCATAAACTTTTTATGATATTGCAGAGGCTATAAAGAGTTGTAAAACTTGGCCTTGGCCATGAATACCGTTACGTCGTTAAAACAGCTGATGAGAAAGCAATACGTCGTGCTCGATACTCCTACGAGTAAATTAAAAGATTTTGTAATAAGCAAAATCTATTATTATTAAAATATCGACAATAAAACGAATATCTAGGTAATACAGAAAACGCCTAATATTGGGCGGTAAAATGTGGAAATATTTTGACGGAAGCGTTGCCATGAATAAATTTTATTTATTACATATTACATACAATACTATTTCAATTAAAATTAAAAACAAATACTACGAATCCTTACACAGAGTTTTGAATCGTTTTTGTGTTTATTTGTTTACTGTTCAAGGCGCCATCTGTTGTTATACTTATTTTACACAATTTGCGTTCAGGTGATGTGCATGCATTTGTCAATAATTTGGTAAGTAAATATTTCGAAGTTAGTATTTCAGCTGATCACGTCAATTGCGTTTAAAAGGTCAAGTTCGCGCCGTAACAATCATAAAACTATAAAACACTTGTCACTGTACTTATTTCGTACATCTTCTGCCAGAGACGTATCGTCGTTTTGGCCATAATTTTTGATTAATTATTTCTCGAAAACTATAGTGCATAGAATTTTTTTTAACATTCTTCCCATACTCTCGGATATCGCTTCTTTTCGTGTTTTTTTTTTGGCGGAACAATTCTCAGTCAGTCTGTACATAGAAATTAGGACTTTGTTAAAATTCTTTAAATAAAATAAATTTCCGTGCCAAAAAGATTCAACAAATGTTGAGTAAGAAAATCGAACTTAATATTTTTATACGATTTTTTAAAATTAATTTTGTACAAATATTCTTGAAGCAAGTTCTTGCACATTGGTTTTTGCTTTTCAACTTTTTTTTTATAGATTCCTTTCTGTACCCTTTTTTGAATTGACGAATATTTATGCATATTTTTCATTATAGTATGAAATAATTAATTAACACTTGATAAGGTGCGTATCGCCGACGAAACTGGTTGGGTATAAAAAATAAAAATTGTTGGAAACGAATTATTAGTCTTCATTGAACTCAACACCATTAGATAAATGAATTTACAATATTTAAACTTATTTTGTGTACATTTTGCGTTAACCTTACTTAGGCCCAGTTATACAATGCCAGTTTAAATTTAAGCTAAAGCTTAAACCCTTAGCAACGATTATTTCAACAATTGTTGTTAAGAGTTTAAACTTTGGCTTAAAGTTAAGCTGTAATTGTGCAACTGGGCCTTATTCAGACATGACTTAAAATGTCAATTATTAAATAAATATTCACTTAAATTGAGCAAGGCGCGTTGAAACAAATAGTTTCTGTTCCTTAAAAAACAAACTGCACATTTTAATTAACTAACTGATAACGTGATAACTAATAGGTTTCACAAGCAGAAAACAACATAAATAATAAAATAAATAAAACTAACCAGCTGCAACTTGTCTAATAAATTACACTTCTATAACTTAAAACTTCTAGTATTCTTTATGCTTATTCACACTTTTTGCTTTCCGAATAATAAAAACTGATTGAATAGCGCGCCGGGTTTACCCGTTATAAGTAGTAGAGATCCTTTCCTTCTCGAATTTTCCAGCAAACGTCTGGAACCATCTAGCGTTCGATTCGAAACTTAGAGGAATAATCAAGAAGGTAGATACCGTGATCAGACTAAAATTTTTATCTCCCCTATTCGATTTTTTCTGGCAAAACTATAGTTCGTCTAGAAATATCCGGAAAATAAAAAAATAACACTGCAACTTTTGCAAGTTTTTGAATTTATGAACGAAACAATTACAATAGATGAAACAATTCTAGCTATTTGTTTATGTAATGACAGTTTAATCCTGAAGCTTATATTAAAAATGTTTAGGGAACCTGAAATCAGATCAACTGCATCCTGAGTAGATTTGGTGTTTCATGCGTGTAAAATTTATCTTTTTCTTATATTTTTTGGTAGAAACAATTTTACAAATTCTTTTTCTTTAATTATGAACCCATTTGTTGAAAATACGTTCTATCAGTTTTCACTTTTCTCAAATTCGACACAATTACTCAATTTTTTTTGTTTGTTTAAAAGTGTTAACTTTCACAATCTGTGGTCACTTTTTTTGTTAGATTCTTTGAAAAATATGATTTTGACAAAATACTGCACTCCTGAAAATATCGTAAATATAATATAATATTTATAATAAGCAATATGTTAATAGAAATTTCAAAATTCCGGATATTTTCTAGACGGTCTATACTTTTAATCGTCATTAGTCAACAGCATGCTACCTACCTGAAGGACAGCAAATTGTGGGAGTGACTTTGACGTTTCTCCAGCACCGCCGGCAAAGCTCTTGGAGAAGGAAGGGTTCAACGAGACTCCAAAAGCAAAGAGTGCACAAGTTGAATAAAATAAAAGTCACCAGCTGAGCACACTTGTTTTTATTTAAAATGTTCGAAAAATAAAAAACGAATGAGAAAATGAATCATTTACAAATATCGAAAACAACCTAGAAGGGGTTCCAGTGAATCGAACAACTTCGACTTTAACCGTTAAGCAGATCTGCTCTTCGTTTACAAATAAAACTTACAGTAATTAAAACGCGTCACGAATGAATCAAATGAAAGTAAGTAAAAATAATATAACAACGTCGCGTTTAAATAAGTCGACCAAAAAAGTAATTGAAAGTAATTAATAATATATCCGACCTTGTGACCAAAATCCGGCGTAAAGGCACACAGCTGTCAGTGGTGAGAGAGCGCCCTCCAACGGCGGTAAAAAGTGTTGCCAGTGACGTAATTCGGTAAAGGTGTTATGCCAGCAAGTGGCGTCGTGTCTAAAGGTCGAATTTAAGAAACGTGACACAACACCTCACTGTCTTAAGTAAAATTGCCAAATGCTGGAAACGGGGCATCTGTCATATGTTTAGAGCGTTGTCCTGCAACGTTGCCACATCTTCTATGCGTTTTTGCGAGAAATATTTTTATTTTTCTCCGAAATCTTTGTTCCCACAAAAAATTGTTATAAAACTATTTTATTTGCATTATTTTACTGCATCGGACATTTTAGTTTCTGAGCTTGTCAGACGTATCACTTACTTATGTATTTATTTTTGTTATTTTATCGTATTTTCTTTATTCTGTCATTGTACACATCTCTTGCTTATTTTGTAGTTTTGAATATTGTTATTTCCTCCTGTAAGTAGGATGAAAACAGCCTTTGGCTGAAATCCCGCCCTAATAAAGACAGAATTATTATTATTATTATTATTATTTGCTTGGAATAGTTAACTTTACTGTAGAAATCCTAAACCAAATTTTCAATTATTACTAGAAATATCCACGGCTCTTTCAAAGTTTGCAATTTAATGATTTTTTACGCCAAAACTGTTCATTTTCGGACACTAGGTACTTCACTACGACTTCTTTGTTCCTTTTGATTTAATCTATCACCAGTTAAAATGTTTGTAGTTATTTCCAGGGCGTACTGTATAATAATACTTATCTTACTTTTAGATATTATTTTCTCTACTTAATTAGTAATTAGTTTTCCTTCAAAATTCAATAGTAGCAGTATTAGCCACCTGATTTTCCGGGGCATTGCGCAAACTCGCCGCTGCAGAAGTATCGACTGGCGAGCGGCATTTTTCAGGATTAATCATTTCCGTTTCGTAATATGAGTCGGTGGTGATCGTAAAAATGACGGACGTAATTTCAACGCGATGGTTGATTTCAAAGATAAACATCGGAAATCTGCGGGACAAGCTCAGTCCGTGATATACAGGCGAAAGAAGCGCAAGGATTGCGTCAGGATGCGGGAATCGAAGACCGAGGACGTGGCTTCAGCGCTTCTGCACTCGCAGGATGCTGCAAGAAGATCGAAGTCCTTGTAAGTCATAAAAACTTCCCGATTAACGTGATTGCTTATTTGTTTTTGAAAATTATCACCGTGCAACATTGGCTGCATAAACAGCTGAAAATAGCCATGAAATGTTCGTAAGTAGATGGCACTGCGAGTTAACTAGCAACGAGCGGATTTCCGTACACGTCTCTTTTTAAAAAGCGAGTTGTTTAATTTACCTTGGCATAATTTATTTTTATTGTAAATTATTT
Source organism: Dorcus parallelipipedus (assembly GCA_958336345.1). Lineage (NCBI taxonomy): Eukaryota > Metazoa > Arthropoda > Insecta > Coleoptera > Lucanidae > Dorcus > Dorcus parallelipipedus. The sequence continues at coordinate 14,805,877 of OY284478.1, forward strand.
TTCCAATGGAGTTGAAAATTTCGCATTGAAAATAATGTAAAACTGAAAGTGAAGGACCTTTAACTTGAACGTAGTTGATATTTTCAACTCACAGATGGCCACCTCTCAGACAAATTGCATTATTTTATTATTCCTCGCTATATGTATAAAATGCGTATGTATTCAAGGTCCCAGAGATTTGATTAGCTACTTCCTAATTTAAGAACGGAAAGTATTTAAAAATTGTTTCATCACTTGTCCATTTAGTTAATTAAAATAAATTAAGGGTCGGGTTATCGATGCCAGGTTAAATTTATCTTTCAGTTTGTTACCAATGGCAACAATTATGAAAGCATACGTTGCCATTGGTAACAAACTGAAAGTTAAATTTAACCTGGCATCGATAAACCGACCCTTAGAAGAACTATAAAACGTGATTTTAATGGTTTTGGGTTTTCTAGACTCGTTGAAGACGAACAGAAAATGACGAGCAATTTGAGTAAACAAAAATAATATTTTTCCAAAAAAGATATACAGGTTGATTCTTGAACAGACCGGCAAAGAAAAAATGTTGAAAGATATCACAGGACATAAAACAAATTTTGTTTACATGACGTAAGGCATTTATAAATTTTATGATATACCGAGCAACCTTCAGATCGCCTAGTGGCCTTGCTCTTGCAGGAGTCAATAATTAGTTAAAAATTAACGTAGCGAACCACGTCACTGTTAAGGATGACACTCCAAATGTATTAGCATTCTAAACACAAAATTAATTATGCAGACTCATTCACGTTTTAGAGTATTTAATTTAAACTGATGCTTTAATTGTATTAGCATTCTAAACACAAAATTAATTATGCAGACTCATTCACGTTTTAAAGGATTTAATTTAAACTGATGCTTTAATATATTTGTTTAATTTAAGATCCCGAATCGTACAATAGTTCGGTTTCTTTCTACATAAATTCCTGGCGATCCTTCTCGGAAAAAAAATTACAACACCTTACAACTAATGATGAACATTTTGCAAAATATGTGCAAGAGATGACAAAACACGTTTTATTATTTTAAGTAATATAAAAATATGTAATTTCCCAATCAATCCTGAATTATCTTGGAAATAGTGAATGTTTTTATTATAATAAAATTTTGTACTTTTACACTAAATTCGATACGCAAATCCATTACATGAGTTTTTATCATATAAAAGATACAATATAAAAGGGTTATTGCCCAGAAAAAAAATTAATCTTCTGATTATTATACGTACATATAAAAGCTAGGATTATAGCTAATTCAAAAATCGCTATTGGGATCTTGTAATTTACAGGATGTCCAACTTAAATCTTAGTCGGTTATTGAAGGTTATGGAATAGGCGACCTGTCAATCAAAGAATAACAACTTCATGTTTTTAATCAGATCTCAGAAAAACTATTCGTAACTTTCAGAAGTAGTAGAGGGCATGTAGTTAAGCAACTTTTATTAATAAAGTTGTGGCCGGAAATGTTTCCACATCAAGTTAAAAAGAAATAAAAAAATGAGGACTAGAAATAATTTCGATGTAAAAAAATAACTTTTCTATTTATCTCCAGCAACTACATTCAATTATACGTCGTTATCACTTATGTATTCAAAATGGAGGCCATAATTTTGAACCGTTTTTATAATTTTTCATGTTTGTTTTCATAACAAGTTGAAATTAATTAAAATTTTGTAGTTGCTGGAAATAAATAGAAAAGTTACTTTTTATATCGAAATTATTTCTAGTCATCATTTTTTTATTTCGTTTTAACTTGATGTGGAAACATTTCCGGCCACAACTTTATTAATAAAAGTTGCTTAGCTACATGCCCTCTACTACTTCTGAAAGTTAGGAATAGTTTTTCTGAGACACCCCGTATAATACAGGGTTGGGCAATTGTCTGGAACCAAGCTAATATCGTCTATACTATTAATTCGATTTCTCTGAAAATTTGTGGTAGTATACAAGATTTTAAGGCGGATCTTACTAATATTTGCTCATTCGAATCAGACTTCCGGTTAAACCGGAAATTATATCAACTTCTGTTTTTTAAATGGAACACTCTGTATGTTCATAAATATTTAAAAAGAGCATTCTCTTAGGAATTCAATGATATAAATATTTGGGTCCTGCGATGTTAAATTACTCCAAAAGGAATTCTTTTAATTTTTCTGTAAATACATTTGTTAGCATGGAAACCTTATAAAATACAAAATAAATTGAATAATGTCAAAGTCAAATTAATTAAAATTACATATTTAAAATCAGTTGTATACAAGCGGCGGCCAAGTAATTTGCAAGAATTAAGACAAAGAATAATAGATGAAATAGAATTGATTCGTCCAGAAAATTTGGCAAGTTACACAAGGATTTTTTGACAGACTAGCATATTACCAAGAAGTGAACGGTTATCCTTATCACTTTCAGCAACTTATTAAATAGTTTTATATTGTTTTTTGATATTTAAGTTTTTTTTTTTTCTTTTGTTTCTTTAAAAACTGTATTCGTCCTAAACTAAATTTTACAATTTTCTTCTGTAAAATGTAGTTTTAATATAAGGTTTCCATGATAACAAATGTATTTACAGAAAAATAAAAGAATTCCTTTTGGAGTAATTTAACATTTCAGGACCCAAACATTTATATTATTAAATTCCTAAGCGAATGCTCTTTTTAAATCTTTATAAATATACAGAGTGTTTTACTTAAAAAACAAAAGTTGATATAATTTCTGGTTAAACCGGAAGTCTGATTCGAATGAACAAATGTTCGTTAGATCCGCCTTAAAATCTTGTGTACTAGTACAAATTTTCAGAGAAATCGAATTGACGGTACAGACGATATTAGCTTAGTTCCAGACACTTACCCAACCCTGTTATACAGGGTGTTTGTAGAACAAATGCAAAAATTTTAAACACATTACCGTGAGAGCATATAGAATACGGATAAATTTTAAAAAAAATTTATAACAGGGAGGAAAATTATTTTATCCGCCCCTTCTCCGACGGTCATGAAACAACAAAAAACTTACGGAACCTGCTTCGCTGATCGGCAATAAACATCGCAGGCGTGACTAATATGCAAAGGCGCACTCACTCACCGAAGAACAGATGGAAGAACAGATTCAAACGTTCACTACAGTAATTTACGAATGTTTATAACAACTCTTCAAAGTGGAATCCATCATTAGCGACACACACATGAAACGTTCGAAACATTCCATAATCGCGTAAATGCTGGGACATTAGCTGTAAATGTTCTTGCATTGCACATTTGCACTTTTCACAAACTAAACTGTTGATCCCAAAGTATACGGAGCAATAAACTGTGTGTCATGATCATAAATGAAATAAAATGAAGCAAGTTCCTTGGCTACGATACAACTTACTGCGACGTGAAAAAAAATGCTTTTATTAGCCGCCCGAACTCGGCAAAGGTTACTGGGTCACTGCTCGATTACAGTTCTGTTTTTTGTTCCAACAGATGTTTTCTGCGGTCAAATAAAATTTCCTTTTCTTGACCTGCCTCAAAGACATAGACGTGCGATTAATTCTTGCCCGATTTTCAACTGCGATTTTCTCGAAATGTGTAAAACTTTTGTTAAAGACATATGAGTTCAATCGTTGCCATTTATGGTGATGTATTACAGGTTTAAATATTTGCAGTCGCGTCCAGACATATAACAAAACTTTGTAACACAACACGTTCGCGAACGAGTTGGACGATACTGTACGGTGCTGTGATAAAATACCGAAAAGTCACCCCCTAAAACTACCCTTTAAAAAGGAGGGAGGATCTAACAAATACGTTGTAAATGCGCAGTTAGGTGCCTTTTACTTGAGTTTAAAATAATAGATTAATAACTTAAAGGATTCAGTAGATATTGCCAATAAAACAACGTTTTTCATCCCCCTTTCAGGGCTTATAACTCCATTATTATTCACTTTTCGAAAAAAAAATTATATTAAAACGTGACCTTATTTTTTAATGTTCTCTGAAGATATCGGGAGACAATTCTGAATCACCGTGTATAAGAACAAATTACGCACTATAAAATCCCAGGCTGTATTCAAAGATTGTGTTCTCACTTCAAAGAAACTAGAGATACAAAAGACGCCGAGAGAAAGGAAAAGGTAGAAATAGTGAAAATAGGATTCGGCAAAATGTATATACAGGCTGCTGCATTGATGAACGCAACATAGGAAATCCTATGTTAACTTAGAGGTGTACAAATATTGGCTTCCCTAATTATTTTACAGCAAAATTCCATTTAGGTTTTTTAAAGTACTCTTCAACGTGAATCTGTCTGTGCTCTATCGATCTGAGGTGGTCCCGAGTTTTGGCCGGACCGTTCTCTATAGAAAACGGCCGCTGAGTCAACCATAATTGAGCGTAACTTTTTATTGGAGCGTTGCACACCAGAATTTCTTGCAGAATATGAAAGAGGACATCAAAATCTAACGATCTGAGGTGGTCCCCAGTTTGAGAATTTTTCACTTGCTCAGATTCAATTTTTTTTAAAAAGATTCAGTAACCAAATTTAATTTATATCAAACTACTAGCACGGCCTTTATCAGTGAATGTTAAAATAAATGACTGGAAAACATCAAAGTAACCTGACTTTATTTCTATCAAATTTCATTGTTCAGCGTTCATCAATGCAGCACCTTGTATGTACAATAAAAATGAAAATGAAATTAAAAAAGGAAATAGTGGAGATAAAAACTAATGGAATATAACAACGACGAACACGAAAGACATTAAATTCCAAGTTACTAGGTTGACCAAATGTGGTCACAAAGACAGTAGAAAAAAGAAAATAGTGAAGATGTAGGAACTGTAGCTCAAGAAAGAAAACTGGAACAAATCACCAGAAAAATGGAAAGCTATAGAATAAACGTATTAGGAATAAATGAAGCAAGGTGGAAAAGCAATGAAGAGGAAATATTAGAGAGGCAGAAAATGATAACAATAATAGCATAGAATGCGCTGATATAATCGGTGCTATTTTGTAGCGTGGTGGTTACATTGGCTACTGACGTCAGTGGTTAAATTCGTATTGAGTGAATACGAATTTAACCACTGACGTCAGTAGCCAATGTAACCACTACGCTACAGAATAGCACTGAAATATCTAGACGTAATTACCAAGGCAAGAGTAAACCTAAATGAAAACAAACTCGCAATAATCCAATGCTTTGCCTCACAGTAGCCGAGTTTGAAGATTTATATGAATAGTGTAATGAACATCCAGTTAAAAAAAACATCATAATAATTGGAGATCTCAATGCTATAAGGTTAATTTGACAGCACATGGCCGCCTTGCATTGGGATGACTTATCATGTGGCGGACTGGCTTCGATTTGTCAATCCTACTGCAATATCAGGTCAACAAGCGATCGAAAGATGTCGCTACTTAAATGGCTATAAGGTTAGTTCTAATAACGGTGGACTTGAAAGAATAATTGGAAAAAATGGCATAGGAGAAAGACGTTCAATGTGTATCTACCAGCTTAAAAATAACTTTCTCAATAACAAATTATAAAATATTTTATTTGTGACGAAAGCAGCATCACAAGAATTAGGCGTGTTCAAACGTATAGGTACTCTAAATAAAAGAATATAATAAAATGGACAAAACAAACATTTAAGTAAAAACTATTTACAATTTTGCCAAATAAATAGGTGACAATTGACATTTTTTAATGAGTTATTTTATATACAGTGTGTCCCAGATTGAGTAGGCTACCATGGGTAACTTTCTTATTAGTGAAGATAGAGATTTGGTTAAATGGGCAATATTTTGCAGTTTTATGTGCTGATTCAGATTCCGTTGAGAAAATTTGAAAATTCCGAATAGTTCAGATATTATCGCAGAAAAACTGAAAATCGCTATTTTCTTTAATGTCCAATAACTTCGCAATTATAAAAATATGAAAAAATGTTTCATATAAAAGTTACTATGTTTGATGAAATACAGCTGAAAATACAGTCAAAATAAAATTCAAGATGGCGGCTGTCAAGATATTGATAGCAACTTTCTTATTTTAAATGGACGCCATATTGAATTTTTGTACGATTAAATAGCATTTTTTTTTCTCGTTTCAACCGTGTATCACAACCCATATCTAAAAAAAAAAATATTTAAAAAATTTAATATTTTTTTTTTAAATCAAGTAAGCGGGTTGCCTTTACTTATTACTAATCAAGTAAGCGGGTTGCCTTTACTTGATTAGTAATAAGTAAAGGCAACACGCTTACTTGATTTAAAAAAAAAATATTAAATTTTTTAAATATTTTTTTTTTTAGATATGGGTTGTGATACACGGTTGAAACGAGAAAAAAAATGCTATTTAATCGTACAAAAATTCAATATGGCGTCCATTTAAAATAAGAAAGTTGCTATCAATATCTTGACAGCCGCCATCTTGAATTTTATTTTGACTGTATTTTCAGTTGTATTTCATCAAACATAGTAACTTTTATATGAAACATTTTTTCATATTTTTATAATTGCGAAGTTATTGGACATTAAAGAAAATAGCGATTTTCAGTTTTTCTGCGATAATATCTGAACTATTCGGAATTTTCAAATTTTCTCAACGGAATCTGAATCAGCACATAAAACTGCAAAATATTGCCCATTTAACCAAATCTCTATCTTCACTAATAAGAAAATTACCCATGGTAACCTACTCAATCTGGGACACACTGTATTATACAAGCAAATCGTTAGTGAAGTTCGTACTAATAAGTTTTATAAATTCAAATTTGATACGAAGGCAGAAGTATACATTTCAACATAAAATTTTTACTATAAACTTGTTCGTAATTTACATTCAAAATGAGTTTTATTGAAAACAAAATTTAAATTTAAAAATTTGCACTTTATTAAAAATATGAGAATGGTTCATAGTTTTAAATAATAAGAAAAATTAGCTGCATTTAAATAATGAGTTCTGTAGGAAATATGTATGTTAATTGCTTATTTTTTTTTTGTTCTCAGTATTTTAATTAGTTAGTTCCAGTGTTCTGTAAAATAATAAATCAGATTTAACTGATATATTTAATTACACTAGGGAACAAATTTTAAACATTCGTCGACAACTTCAAAAACAATATTTGTTTCTAGTTACATTCATCTCACTTAATAAAAAAAAAGTACCAGAAAATCTGCAGCACGTCTAGATATGCAGTTTTTGAAATAAAACAAAAATTACTAAAAACGAATACAAAAGGGAGAATAAGACAATATTTTTATTAAAAATTTTGTTGATTTTAAACGTAAATACTTTTTTTTTATCAAACGATTCTTAAACTCTATTAAAATATAGTTACAATAATTATACAAATTTCAATGACTTTTTTTCTGCTTTTTATTGGGTGTAAAATCCTCTCGTTTCAAGAACCAACATAAATCTTCCTTCATAGTCGGATCCCATCGTTCTTGATATCTGGATTCCATTGTTCTGATTCCTTGATGAAACCTTTCACCTTGTTCGTCACTGACAGCGCCGAGATTATTAGAAAAAAAGTCCAAATGAGAAAGCAGAAAATGAATTTTAATGACATTCTGCATCCTAAAGCTTTATACCAATTGCAGCAGTTCATTTATTAAAATTTTATAATTTTCATCTTTCTTGTTTCCAAGAAAGCCTTTAAACTACATTAACAAAATAATTCCAGGCAGTAAGTTCTTTTTCATTAAGTTTTTGGAGAAAGTTAGAGTCCTTAATTACCTTTCTTATTTGAGGATCTATGAAAATACCTTCTTTTACTTTAGCATCACTAAGTTGAGGAAATATTGTCTTTAGAGATCTCCATGCATAGTTCTTACAAAAAAAAGAAATAATATTCCTATTTAAATTGTTTCCTAAAAAATTTTAATGAACGGTTTACGTAAATAAGCCTGTGTAGTACCAGTCATAGTTAAAAAAAAATCTGACGTGCAGCAACACTTCTTATGCCCTAGTATGTGAGTATGACTTAAATAGATTAAAAATATAAGGTGTTTATTAAAGTTGTCTGACCTGTGTTCCCTAGTGTTATTTAAAACAATTAAAAATTTTCACCCATTGGTGGTGGATTCAGGGTCATTTCGCAGTTCTAAACAACTTTTCTTTAATAACTTTTTTGATCAAACAAGGCCTACTATGTTTTTTTAAAAATTTTTGAAATTTGTTTTCAACCGTAGTAGGCCAATACAATACAAAAGGTTTTAAAATTGAATAACATCTGTTTAATGAGAATTCACATACAACTGGCGAAAACTTAAAATCGATCCGTTAATAAATACAAAAAAATACGGGGATGTGTAGATGAGAAATGAACCATACTGTATTTTCCTTTGATGTGTCGTCAATGTGTCGATCCGACATTGAATGGATCGCAGTGAACGCCGTTGCAAACGCGTTTGTTGCAGAGCGATGTTTCACAACAGCGTTACACAGTACCGTCTAATTTGTTCGCGAACGCGTTGTGTTACGAAGTTTTGTTATATATGTGGACGGGGATTTTTAATTTTCCTTGTAACATTTGAGCGTAATTTTTCGTCGAACATGAAAATTTGTTACGTTACAAAGTTCTGTTATATGTGTGGACGCGCCTTAATGTTCCGTATATTTTCCCTTGATTTGCATAATACAAATCATCACAACGCAGGTGCCATATCTATTGCATTTAGTAACTATTTTATAAGCTCAGCGAGGAACTAGTGTGTCACTCTAATGAAAAACCAGCTAATATCAAATATAACACATCTAGTATATTTCCTACATCCTGTCACTGAGTCTGAAACCTTTAATATAATTTTCTCTGTATCTAATAAGAAATCTGCCGGCATTGATGGCGTTCCCTGTATAATTTTAAAGCAGGTCGCACAGTTTATAACTATCCCACTATGTAAATTAATAAATCAGTCATTTACCGAAGGTGTTTTCCCATCCGTTTTGAAATCTTCAAAAATTATCCCTGTTTTTAAAAAAGGGGAAAAAATGATATAAAGAACTTCAGGCCGATATCTATCCTCTCTGTCTTCTCCAAAATATTTGAGAAAGCTATTCTGGTTAGACTAACTAGTTTTTTTGATGCCAACAAAATTATTAATACCAATCAGTTCGGTTTCCAAAAAGGCTTATCTACGAGTGATGCGTTATGTCTAGCTTACAATATTATCCTGCGGAACATTGAACGCAAAGACAAGGTAGCAGGAATATATTTTGATTTCACTAAAGCGTTTGACACCGTACATCATAGCACGCTTTTACATAAGTTAAATCATTATGGTATTCGAGGCCCTGTTTTAGATTGGATTGCCAGTTTCTTAAGTAACAGAACCCAAAGTGTTGTGTGGAATGGTGCTGTGTCAAATGCTGCTGCCGTGCAGTTCGGTGTTCCGCAGGGTAGTATACTTGGACCTTTTCTTTTTGTTGCTTATCTAAATGATTTGAATGCTTTCATCGAATTGGGGGAGACCCTTCATTATGCGGATGATACCTCCACAATCCTGAGCTATAAAGATGAACAGCAGTTGTCTCTTATGCTTAATGAAATTATGATAAAGATGACTGATTGGTCTTGTCGAAATAATTTGTCTTTATATATCGGTAAAACGGTGTTAGTGCCTTATTCCCTTGGCTCTGTTAAAATGTTAAATCTTAATTTCGATATTCCGGTCGATACCAATGTAAAATTTTTGGGTTTGACTTTTGATTCCGGCTTAACCTGGAAGAATCACTGTCTCCAATTAACTAAATCACTTAATTTTTCATGCTATACTTTACGTAAACTACGTGATAGCGTGTCGTTGGATACTTTGAGAATGTTTTATTTCGGCTGTGTTCAATCGATGATGAGCTATGGCATTCTTTGTTGGGGAAACTCAGCTTCTGCAAACTCTCTATTTACTATTCAGAAGCGAATAATTAGGACAATTGCTAACATTAATACGCGCACAAGCTGTAGAACATTCTTCAAAGATTTAAAAATTCTACCTTTACCTTCATTATTTATTTTTAATTGCCTGTTATATGTAAAGAAAAACGAGCACTCATTAATTAGAGAGTCACAAGTGCGCAATTATAATACAAGATCTTATAGTAAACAAGTACTTTACTTACCCCAACATAGAACTGCCACGTATTACAATAGCGTATTTTACACAGCAGTAAAACTATACAACCGACTTCCTTTAAATTTGCGAGTTTTGCATTCCTTCCGAACCTCTAAAAATCAAATAAAGCAGTACCTTGAAGACCACGTCTTCTATTCAGTTAATGAATTTATTCATAACACAAACTCTCAATGACACTTATTTAGGCGGTCTCTTCATTGTAATGTGATATGTATATGTATAGCTTGTACTATGTGTCATTATTGTATTTTTTACTTAGTTGTAATTGAGGACTAAATTCCTATGGAATGTATAAATATTTCTGTTGCTATTGACACTTGCTAACATCTGAAACTGTACAGGTCTCTTAAGCAATAAAGATGATGATGATGAAGGAAAAACATAAGGTACGTTTATAACAAAGACACGTTAAAGAGAAGTGAATAGAGGAATTTCAAAAATGCTCTCCTTTAAAATTCACACATGTGACTTGATACGTTTATCCCGTAAACCCTTCTATTGTAATAGATTCCTCGAACATCCTCTGTATAAGCTGTTTCGGTCCTATTTGGGGCCTCATCAGCAGAGGCGTAGTTCGAGAACTCCACCGCAATCAAACCGACTTGTTCTAGTTGTTAGGCCAAACATCGCAGGATGTCGCGTTCTAAACTATTGGTTAAAATTAACTGTTATGTGAATTATATTTTTAATTTTAATAATTTTTTACTTAAATAGCTTAAAAAAGTATATGTGTTATGCTATATGCTCTAATGTATGTTCTAATGTACGTTGATACTCGCTACAAGATATAATGCACTGAATATACAGAAGTAAAAGGGGTTGCCTACTTTGTAATTTTAAGGCGTGACGATTTACAATCGATGTCATGTATAAAATAAAGGCTCGGCAGAATTGAATTAGTGCTGAAAATTAGTGCAAATCGGTACTGCAGATTGGCCGTACAAATGTTTGACAGATGTATTTTGATGTGTCTATTCACAGTCAACAGACGTTTTGCACTAAGTTGATTGTGAATAGATTCATCAAATCAAAATACATTTGTCAAACATTTGCACGGCCAATCTGCAGTAGGTACCGATTTGCACTAATGTTTTGCACTTATTCAATTCTGAATGATACTTGAGATACGGCATAATTATATTACAAAAAAAATACACTAATAAAAATATTACATAAAAATATTTAAAAAACTCGACTGTCTGCGCCCAATCATGAAATATTTTGAATAAACTGGAAAGTGTCACCTTTTATTTATTAAGATGGAATAATAATTTTTTTTCTTTTTCTTATGAAAATGAAACTGAGAATAATGTCCTTATTTTTATTATGCGCTTATATAAATTAAAAATATGTAAGAAAAAAACACCTCACACAATTTAACTTTAAGGATTAGAGTTGTCTGAATTTGTCCAAAAACAAATTATAACAAAATCGACAACTTTTCAAATTTCTCGAGAATGTTAGAAATTTAAATTCTGGAAAGTTTACTTACAAGATTAAAAGAATTTCATTATCTCATTGCCTGTAACCGATCAACGAATTTTTTAACATTTAAAAACGCATAGAACAAAAATGAATGTATTCTTATTGTTCCGCCAAAATTTACCATAAAATTGTCCTGTCTATGGAATAGAACGCCGCTTTATAAACACAGCGGTAAAACTATACCATAAATCTTTGTGGTTAATAGTTACATCAAAGCGTAATCTATTAATATTAACTCGGCTACATCGCTTATTTGGTTGTTGTCAATCCAAGCGACTTGCGTTCTGTAGAAGTTGAATCAAATTTTGCACGTAATTGTTGCTTAAAGACGGACACGAACAATCACATTTGTTGCTAACTATAAATTCGTTAACTCAAAAAAGAAGTAAAAGGTTTAATAACTACAACTGCAACCGGACAAAATTGTTTCCGCTTGATTGGTTAAAACTAGTGTATTACAAAATTCATCAATATTGTAACGTTTTTAATAAAAGTATAAATTAAAAACAATCGGTTTAAGTAAAAGAAGAGTTACATAAAATATTAGAAACTATTAAATAAACACTAACAGTTAAAACTATGTAAAACCAATTTATATGGGGACGTACCGGTTGTTAGTTACTTGTGTACCTATGACGTCAATTGTCACTGTGCCCTCCATCCGACGGGGCGAGCTTTATATCTCCGTAAATCTTCTGTAGGCAACTCGAACGTAGCGCATTCTTTTCTGAACAATCCGTGACGTGGTTTAGCGTCGTCTAGGTGGTGTCGTCACTTCGTCTTGCTATTCCGTCATTTCGTCTCGCCATTTTGTCACTTCGTCTCGCCATTCCGTCACAATATTTTTAAAATATATTGAAATCAATTAAACCGCTTGGCATAGGTATTATGGCCAAAGAAGTGTTTTCATCTTTGCTGTGCTTTTGTTGATCTAGCTTTAAAAGTTAAATCAATTTTCGTAATAGGGATACGAAGAACTTTTGTTATTAGTTAGATAAGTTAACACAAGAACATTTTTTTTAGAGAAGTAATATGTGTAACAAAGAAAATCTCGTCATTTATAACTACACAGAAATATAAGTTTCTGTTAAGAGGCCTATGGAGGTCCGCCATATTGGCAAAAATTTATTTCTCAAATGCTGCTTTTAAAACGCGTTCGATTTAAAAATTCTAAAAGTAGATCAGTCTGTAATAATACTATCAATGTGGGAAAGTCAATAATTATGGAAAATGTTTTACATTAACAAAGTAAAATTATAAAATTTTAAAACTCACTACGGAAAAGGACTTTCCCACATTCTACGTAAAAAACTAATCATATTTGCTTAAAAAAATATACGAAATTATCATTCCTAAAAGCGCAAAATGAAAAATACGTAATATAAAAATTTGCTATGTAATGTGCTGCCATCTTAAGGTTGAAGGAAAACTAACTCATGTCAAATAAATTTGGCAACGTTGTTATCGTAAAACTGGGTGCGTTCCGACTTGTCGCTATGCTTTTAAACTTATTACCTTTACCGTTCCAAAATTCTGAGGATGTTAGCATTTAATTGAACTGCAGGGTTATTTTTTTATATTTTGCACCCCACCTAGAGATTTTATTTTAGGAGATACCGAAAGACTGTAGATGCAAAGGTTGTAGGATTTTATGTATTTTATCTTTTAGAGTTATTGCAAAAAAAAAAACAAAAGTGCATTGCAAAGTATAATATTTTACGAACGATTTGTATTGATAGTGATAGATTAAAATAGAAGTCTTCAATGCACCATCTACATCTATTAAAAACACGAATTTAACACGTTTCAAAATTTTAGTTAAAACATTTCTACGAGAAAGAAATTTTTATCATATAAATGACTCGAAGTGTGACAATTAATGCTCTTATAAAAACTAAGAAGGCGAAATTTGCTCTGAGAGAGTTGGAGTAACGTCACTATTTCACCCTAAAGGATTACTCATTCCCTGTTCGTATATTCGCATGTTGTGACGGATGATGGAATAGTCATAAATTGTCTGCTTGTCAGGTGTGATTTTAATCAATTTGACAAATAAAATTGACACCTGAAATATTTCGCTGTACAAAGTTTATGACCACCACGATCGCTTGACAATAAAACACTGGTCAATATGTCAAAGTAAGACACTAACGACCAATTTCTTCTTGGTCGCGACTATACATAAATATTTAATTACGAAAAATTTCTCTAAATTGTTACCACTGCTATGATAAATAACTAATAGGACAAGACTTGTTAATCTGGATAAAACTACTACCGATCGTAATTTGAAATTGTCATTGACAATCATATGTACTTAAAGTAAATATTGTTTTAAAAGCTATAGGGTAATAATTGCTTGCATAGAAGAGAGTATCATAGTTACACGAATTCCTCAGAATTTCGGCGTTAACAAAAATACGGTTACTGACTTGGCAATTTAACATAATAAAATAATGGAAACGCATAGCTGCTGGATTTTAAAGTTTTTTTTTTTTAAGATATCGATAGTACGCCTTTCTTAATTACATTTTGTACGGTCTGTTGCTTACATCACATGTCGGCAATTGAGCAATCCCATTGGTTTACTATTTGTTCCAATGCATTCCTTATTCCTATTTGTGCATCACTCTCAACTTTTTTTTGAATATTAAGAAATTTTAAACTGAAATAACTTTTCGTCTACAATTTTTTTTTTTCGTTTTCGGTAAAAATATTTTATTTTTGTTATTTAGAATCATTCAGTGAGCGAGTAAACTGTAACATGCTTTCGTTGTGAAATAAGTTAAAAAAAAAATTTTTAATATTTTTACAAGACAATGTTATTTTTTGATTTTGCAAAAGTTGCAACAATATTACTAATAAAATGTAGAAAATTATGCACAATTTATTTCCTATTTGTATATTAAAAGATGAGTGTAAAGATGTTGTCTTGAAATGAAAACTTTTTCCTAAATTAAAAATATTGAAAGAATTTCTAAGTAGTGTAATTAATAAGACATCTATGTATTACATTTTAGTTAAATTTAATATCAATTTAAATTTCGAATTGAAATTAGTATCGATCAAATTCTGTTTGGTTTTCAAATATCAGAAAATTATTTATCAAGAAAATTGACTTAAAGTATAAGCTACTTTTCACAAAACGAAATGTGGACGTTATTTCATTTTAAAAGTTATTTATTATTTGACAAATTTCAACGAACAAAAAGTGTCTTAATTACGAATATTATTTAATTAAGAATTATTTTACTACTGGCGTATTCCGCAATTTATTTTTCGATATAAGAATGATTTTTATTCAAATCTTATACTTTTGAATTTCGCGCGTATATAACCAGCAAACTTTTCTTTCTTTATTTCAGAATATAAGAATATTACCACGTGCTACTTTTGCGACGCGACGTTGCCACTATGTTAGATACGATGAATGTGTGTGAACTTATACAAGACGAGTGTAGATGCTGTTATCCTTGTTCTTCAACTATTGAGCCTGATTGGACTAAACGACAATTATTTCAATTATAAGAGAGGCGTGTTTTCAGTCATGCGGGGTTTGGGGGGAGTACTGGTGGCTTTCGAGTAGTTGATCACGTGATCCATAGTCCTCTTAAATAAGTCACCAGAAGCAGAAAATAATAATTCACTAAAACTTTGATTAGAAACAAATTCCGAAAAAATCAAATTGTTTTCCTTTATTCAATATGTTGCTTAAGTACATTTGTATTGGCAACACTGATTTCAACATAAAAGACCGTTAAAATTGCAAATGAAAACAAGAATTAATGGCTTCTGTTAAAAACTTAAAACAAAAGACGATTGATTGTTTAACAAAAATGCAAGAAGCGAAGAAAAAACGGTCAAAAATTCAAAAAATAATTATTAATTAAAAACGATAACAAAAAACGTTCGAATTTCAATCGAATTTCGACATTATTCTTCTTAAAAAAAACAACAAGACAGGTACATCGCCTTTCTTCTATCGAAAGATACAAAAGAAATAAGAACTTTCGAATATTCTTTTTTTTTCGTTCAAAAAAGACCAAAAATATAAAAGACCATTAAAATTACAAAAGAAAACGAGAATTCATACTTTTTTAAAAGCTTAAACAAAAGGCGATCGCTTGTTTAACAAAAAATGCAAGAAGCAAAAACAAAACGTTCAACAATTTCTTGCGTCAAAAAAGAAAAAATTAACAACCAAAACCAAAGACGTTCAAATTTTAATCCAATTTCGACTTTATACAACTCAAATACACTCCCGCTCCTGAGGACCTGACAAGTCTTTGACTTAGGACACCGTTGGGCAACCACCACAGATAAAAAAAATTACAAATATCATTTGTCGAGAGATACAAAAAAAAAAATGAAAGAAGCAAAATACGATCGAAAAGAACTTTCGAATATTGTTTTTTTTTTCGTCCAAAAACGGACAGGAATCGATAGACATAGAGTTGATTGTTTTTGTTAAAAAAAAAAATTAAGAAAGAAAGTATGAGTGAATATCAGTAACTAATTAATTAACTTAAACTTCTTTTTTATTTCTTTTCCTGAATTATTATTTTATGTATTGATTAATTAAGTTTTGACATAGCTCCTAACTTCGTGCAACTAATAGGAAATAAATCATTTATCATTAAACCAAAATCGATCGATGATCGAAAAGAACTTTCGAATATTGCTTTTTTTTTTCGTCTAAAAAGGGGCAGGAATCCATGGACATTTACTTTTATCTTTCTGCATTTTACCAAAAATGACGTTTTTACAAAAACGTAAAAGAAAATCACACATTATTGTCGGTAAAGAAGAACTCGAGTTGTTTTATGCTTGGCGAACGTGTCTGAAATGTGCTTTTTCGAGAGAATTTTTAAGAGTTATTTTTAAGGGGGAAAAGAAATATCGAATTTAAAAAAATTATGTAATTAAAAAATGTATTTGTAACATATGCGCAGTTGGTTATCCGTCTTATCTCTTTATCAGCTGAGTGTTATAACTGAGTGTTTATTTACATATTTGTAGAATTATTTTTGTTTGTCTCTAATAACAATAAACTTTTTTTAATATATTTATCTTTTTATGTTTACAATCTTTCACGAGGTTTAAGTTTGAAAGTAGTTTCTAGAGAAAAAAAAGGATATTTAGTATCAATTTAGGGGCTTTTCAATTAACCAAGAGAAAAGTTCACTGAAGAGTTGGCAACACTTGGCGAATATTGCTAATTATTTTAAGACAAATTTCATCACAAAATGAAACAATTCTTCAATTTATAAGGACTACTAAACATTGAGTGTTTTGGTTAAAATTATTTTCAAATTAAATGACTGGATTTATCACTAAATCGTTCATGAAATCACTAACATTTCTGAACTCACTAGAAGTTATCTGAAATTTCAGCAGAAAGTCACCAGAACTAGTGATAAAATCACTAAATAGGCAACATTAGCTTTCGTCTTTCGTGATATCTAAACACTAAACTTCATTGGTTTTTGAGTCCATTCTTTTATGGCTGTGATTAATCAGCGAAGTACGATTTAGACATCGCATTATGTATTGAAATGGAAGTTTATGCGAATGCCTATGCTGTAGACAACACTGACCCGATAGGCTCTTTAACTTTAATCACTAACAATTCGATTATAATTATAAGTGCAGTAGTTAGTCTACGATTTTGTTTAATTTAGATATACCGTAAACAGACACGACGAATCGAAAAATATTTTTAATATTTTCAACGTATGAATTTTCTAGATAAGCACACTTTGAAACTTTTTGTTGCTTGTCTCCGCTTTCAAAGATGAAAAGACTGAAGTCGGTTAACAAATATGTCACTTTCTACGATATGCATCCGTTAACATTGCGGATGAAAATTCACGTTTTCTAAAATGATTTAAGTGATCTGATTTTAGCCGACAATTAATTACTTTAATCAACTGAACTGTAAAATGTATTTGAATTCGTTGCTTTTGGAGTGGGTTTTAGTAAACTTTGATTTTTATTTAAATTGAAATAAACATTTGGAAAATGCGCTTATCTTCGTACTCCTATAAACTATTGCCAAACAATGTAATATTTGTAATTTTATTGAGATAAATATTGCCGAGTTATCAGTAATGCAACTTAGTTGTTATCGTCTGTGTATGCAGAATAATTTTCGAATCAGCGATTTCGCCTTTTAACGAATTACTTCTATAAATAAATTTAATCTTAACTCGTTTTTTAAATTATAATACAAAGCGTCTCTCAATTATGAAATAATAATTGAAAACCCAAGTTGCTTGCTAAAACAAAGCATTTCTAATTATATCTGTAAAACAAACAGCTAAGTTTAAGACTGAGATAAAACATAAAATATTCTTCGCTTTAATTGATGTCTCGGTGCAGCTGAACATAACTTACCAAAAATTGGAAGTCTTTGAACTTACACCTGATTAAACTTTAACAAAGCAACTGTTTTAAGAACTGATATATTTTATAATAAAATAAATATAAAACAGTTTTCTTTTCTCGCCGATCATGCTAACCGGTTCTTTATTCCGTAGGGCAACAATGACGTTGTGGCTCAGATAACTCAACAAACAAAAAAAAATACAATCTAGGTTATTACGTTCTACTAAACACCTTGCACAACGTTCCTCAACGTAATTAACCAAGCAATAACATTAGTCATAACTCATAGCATTTAACGAGAAAATATTCACAATTCCCGAGAGCCATTTTATAAACATGGAGTTTATTTGTGCAACAGGGTCATGTTAGTGATGTAGATAACATCCTCGTACAACAATAATATTTGCTGTCGATAAATTATAGAAACGCGTTCGAACGCTCAATCTGGAAACGTTTCGAAAGTCAATGCACCCGGCATGCTTGGCAGGCGAAAAAAGAAATATGAGCACCTTTGTTACGTAATCGGTGATATTTCGACCGTAAAACAGGAGCACGGAATCTATTTATTGTCTGAGGAAGTGTGTTTTCTTAGAAACAGACACATTGCAAAAAAGTTGCTCCAGGAAAAAAATTTAACTAAAATGTTGAAAAGTTTGTAGTACGAGATTGTAAGAATTTGAATGTTTGGAAAATATGCTATAGTTGATCGATGTCTCACATTTTGAACATTTAAAATTCGTACCTATTATATTTAAGAATGTTATTGTAAAGTGAAAAATTTAATTGATCGGCGAACTAAACCAAAATGTGAACCAAAATCGAATCGAAACGTTTTCTCTTGAACCGTAAACGCGTGAGCATTTCGTATCTTCCTAATGAGGTACTTATCTAAATTATAAGTTATAATTTATAACTGAACACTTGTAGTTACAAGTAAACAAAAAGAAACATCAGAGTATTACGAAATTTAATTTTCTTGTAAATTCAGCGTCTCGGGGAAACTTTTACATTAGGTATAGGGTCGACAACGTAATTTTTCGTTATTTAAAAAAAAAATTATTTCAAAAATATTTATAAGAAAGTGTAAAGTTGATCGGTTCCTCTAAATTGGTAGTTAATTATTCCTACAAAATAGTTTAGACCTTTGGGTATATTTAGAGTGATTTGTGAATAGACGACAAAAGAATGCTGACGAAAGAACGTTGGAAAAATTTTACGTATTTTAATTTTCCAGGAATAATTAATTCTCCACACGACGATATTTCCATGGTAAACAAATAGTAGTAGCAATAGACGACTAACGAAAAAAATACAGCTATAAAAGTGTATTATAAAGATTTATTACCGCATTGTAAAAACGAGTGGATTCACAGACGTCCTTGTCGAGGTTTAGGTATATGACGCAAGGCGTTTATGAATTTTATGATATACCGGGTAACATCTCCACTATTCAGATCGTCTAGTAGCCTTACTCTTGCAGGAGTCTATAATCAGTTAAAAACCTTCCCGTTTATTTGAAGTTTGTTTTATTTATAACCAATGTATTTTAAAATATCCAACCAGGATCTGACACGTCGCCAGTCCCAATTATTTTTAATGGTTTAAAAATTTCTTAGGAAAAACTGAAGCCATGAAGCTCGCACCGTATGGAAGAAAAATTATTATTGATTTTTCTTAAACTTTGTGCTAATAATTTATGTATGTTCCATAACTAAATATAACAGATCCAGTGAGAAATTTTTAGTCTTGTTAAAAATGTTACTTATTTAAAATATGAAAATTAAAAAAAATGTTATAGTTTGAATTTGTTGAACACATTAGACAAAATTTTAGCAAGATATTATAAGCTTTTGCAAAAGATGTTCCGTGTTAATCATACAACATATTCTCTGGCATAATAACTTGAAAAAAAGGGATTCTTGGTATTTAACTTTTACGAGTAGTTAACTTATTCATTTATATCCACAAAAAATATACAGGTTTAGTACAAAGTCCCGGAACGGTCGAATAACTTTGTTATTTGAGAAGTATATATTTTTTTAATTTGGTACGGATATATAGTTAAAAATAACGAATTTATTGTGACAATTTTTACTTTTTTTTCGCTTCCGGTTTGACAGGAAATGCTTTCTAATTTCTTTTTTTAAATGAGACACTATGTATATTTTTACATTTTCGGATGCAGAATAAAAATCTATCTTCAGAAATATCAACATGTTTATTTTTATTGATACAAAGGCAATACGAAAAATTAAAAAAAAAAACTATAAATGAACGTGAAATCAAAATATCTTTGAAAACACAGGAATTTTACTGTAACCTGTCAGATTGTTGTCACAAGTTAGTGTCACTATCTTTTGGTTTTGTCAATTAACGAAAACTTTTGAAAATGGCAATAAAACTTACAGAATCTGAGTGAATTGACATCTTGATCATGCGCGGATATGGTGACCGTCAACGTTCTTTTGAAGAAGTTCGTACTTTGTTTAACACTGTTAATCCAGATCGCCAAATCAGTAAAAGTACGGTATATCGGACAATTTAGAAGTACGAAGCATTGCGCCAAGTAAAAGATTTACCAAGAAGTGGACGTCCAAGAACAGCAACCGATGAAGACACCAGTCTAAATGTTTTATTAACAGTGCAAGAAAATAATCATGTATCTACAACGGATTTGGGACAAATTCATGAGATCTCCCAAAAATCTGCCCACAAAATTCTAAAGTCTGCAAAATTGAAACCCTTCAAAATGCATATTGTTCATGAGTTGACTGAAGATGATCCAGATCGCAGACAACATTTTTGTGAACTAATGACAGAATTTATCAGAGCAGATCCCAATCTGGTGAATCAAATAGTTTTTTCTGATGAAGCGACGTTTTGTCTCAATGGCACGGTTAATAGACACAATTGTCGTTACTGGTTAACTGAAAACCCTCATTGGATGGAGGAAGTCCATACACAACATCCTCAAAAAGTTAATGTGTGGGCTGGTAAGGTTGGAAACAACATAATAGGACCGTTTTTCATAAGAGGAAATTTAAATGGTGACGGCTATTTAAATTTATTGAGGAACGAGATTGTCCCCGCACTTACAGCTCTCTTTCCACATTCAAACATACCTAATCATTTACACGAAAATATTTGGTTCCAACAAGATGGAGCTCCGCCACATTTTGCGCTTAATGTTCGTAATTATTTAAACGAAATATTTCCTGCACGGTGGATAGGACGTAGAGGAGCAATTGATTGGCCAGCCCGCTCTCCAGATCTGTCGCCACTGGATTTTTTCTTGTGGGGTTACTTGAAATGTCAAGTGTATAAAAATCGACCAAATAACCTGGAACAATTACAAGTACGAATAACTGAAGAAATAAACCGTATTGCGGCACAAATGATACAGAATTCACAGAGACATTTTGTAGATCGACTACATTACTGCCAAGTTGTAAATGGGGCACAGTTTGAACATTTATTGTAGCCTAAATGAAATTTCAAATTGTTTTCAAAGATATTTTGATTTCACGTTCATTTATAGTTTTTTTTTTTAATTTTTCGTATTGCCTTTGTATCAATAAAAATAAACATGTTGATATTTCTGAAGATAGATTTTTATTCTGCATCCGAAAATGTAAAAATATACATAGTGTCTCATTTAAAAAAAAAAGAAAGTAGAAAGCATTTCCTGTCAAACCGGAAGCGAAAAAAAAGTAAAAATTGTCACAATAAATTCGTTATTTTTAACTATATATCCGTACCAAATTAAAAAAAAAAATACTTCTCAAGTAACAAAGTTATTCGACCGTTCCGGGACTTTGTACTAACCCTGTATAAAGGAACACATTTTCTCTTCAATTCTTAACTGTTGCATGCACAATAAAATTTGAGACGATTTTTCACATTTCTGATTTTCGGCTTCTTTATGCAAAATTTAATCACTTTTGATTTGTTAATCCATTGCAATTTTAATAATTTTAATTTAGTCTAAATATACCGAAAATTTTGAGATTTTCTTATGCCTGCAACAGTAAGACTGGAAGAGGAAGTTTGAATCTTTTATTTTTTTATTATAATTAAGAAAAAAATGGCATGTTAAATTGTAATGTTATCAATTAAGAATAACGATTAATAGATTAATGTTTTGCAATTTTATTAATAAACATACTACATACATACGTGTAAACGTTTTATATACAGTGTGTCCCCAGATGGACTAAAAAAGGGGAAAAACTTTTTCGTTTTCATCAAGCTCCAATTTCTTTCTTGATTATGATAACTTATTGAATTCATACAGGAATAGTCAGACGATATCAACGAAATGTCAATATCAGGCTGCGGCCTCAAAAGAGAAGGGCGGAGTTCATTGAGAGAACGAGGGTTCTGAATGTAACTCGCATATCTAATGATAATGAAGCTTCTCTTATTTTTTAAATTCACTTAATAAGCCCAGGAAGTTATTATATAGAATTAAAGAAAAAAGAGAAATAAATAGAAAGATTCCGGTAAGAGGGCACTTTTCGGAGTTAAAAATTCAATTATATCAAAAATTTTTGATATTTTATGGAAAAAAATTGAGAAAAACATTATTGAAAATGACGTATAGGCCGCATATTCACTATCTAATAATAATAAAAATTTCGTATTGCTAAGTATTCTTGGCACTTTTTCAAGAGATTTTACCGAAAATGAAAGTTCTTTTCCCTATGCATTCTCTAATGTCAATAACAAATGTTGAAAATAAATATTTTTCAAAATAAGAAAGGTGTATGGAATTGCTTATTTTTTTATTGTGTTTTCTCCTTATAATTATTTTTATTATTAGAGAGTGAGATGCGGCCAACGTCATTTTTAATATTTTTTTCTCAATTTTTTTCACATTTAAACATCATAATTTTTTGATTGGATAGAGAATTCATTGAGCTATCAGAAACAAGAAAAAAAATTGGGAGTTGCTATTAAAAAAAAGTTTCGATGACGGCATTACTCGAAAACAAATGACTGTCAAGAATTTATTTTTAGAAATGTCAAATGTAAAGAAATTACGAATTTTATTCCAGACTTTTGAGGCTCACTGTATAAACATATGATGCGGATTTCTTTGCGGTCACTCTGCATTATATCCACGATTATACCTATATCAAATTGTCGTACACCGAATTGTCGTACACCGAATTGTCGCCTACACCGAATTATCGCGTACACCGAATTGTCGTACACCCAATTGTCACGTACACCGAATTGTCGCACACCGAATTGTCGCATACACCGAATTGTCTTTCACCGAATTGTCGTAGACCCGTTTTGAGCAGTGTAGAAGGGAAATAAAAAAGAAAGGAAACAAATGCAAAATTTTTAGGAGGTGGGTATCTAAAAGCCGCCAATGTTAAAAAGAAAATCAGTGTAAACTAGAAATTTTTCATGAGAATAACTTAAAGGTTTCTTTTACCAAAGGTTTTTAATCACCGAGATATCTTTCAATCTCTTGGGACTCTATTTCCAGGGCTCCATCTTTTTTTCTATACTCCCTTTTTTTTATTAAAACCCAACCTTTTCGTAAGTGGATATACCCTAGAACATTCCATCAATCAAATTATTTCAAAAAATAAAGATGCTGCGACTATTCAAGGTCTTTCTGGTTGAAATTTTAAATGTATTCAAAGAATATTAAATAAGAGGCAAGAAATTTTACTGAAGGAAAAATAACCAATCACCAAACTCAAGAGGAATCAACAAAAAAGATTAAAAACAGGATAAAAAGAGACAATCATAGAGATAGAAGAAGACTTGATTGCAATAGATAATAAAATAATTCTGGATTGTTTTTAGCAGACATGTCCAACTGTCAGAACAGGTAGGATAGGTACCTACCAATACCAACTCGAACATGAACGTAAAGGATTAAAAAAATATTTAGGAGAATTTAGACACACTCAAGAACGAAATTTGGAGAAATTCAAAACAGAATATGAAATTAATTATTTTAAAACAAACAAAAAATTCCTTCATATTCCACCACTACGCAGTCATTTTTCTTTGTCTTATCCATTTTTTATTATTTTTTGCAGTTTCTTTTTGAATTCATTCGTCCTTATCTTTTTGTCTCAGTTTTCTTTTCTTCAAGTTCACTTGCTTTTACTTTCTTCTTTATGTATAAAATAAAATTATCACCATTAGGTTTCTAGTTCATTATTCAGTAAGAAAAAAATATGTCAGATGAATCTCCTTTACAGGCATATTCCCTATTCTTAACCACGTTCGAATGCTGAGCTTTTTTAGACTATTCGATTTTTTTCTTACTATGGATAAATCAATGTATTGGGAGTCTTGAGAAGATATTTAGAAAATATTCTTAATTCTTTAGGACAATGCATTAAAGAAGTTCGAATATCTACATTTCCTTCATTATTTTCTTGGTGTGTCCTTATTTGCTTTCATGGGATCTACTCTTTCGTCCTCTTCCATTATTTACTTTCTCGGTTCTCTTTCGTAATTAGCAGAATTTTGTCTCATCTTTTAGCTTTTCCTTTTTATTGTATTCTTTCCAAATTCCAATGTATCATCAGTATTTTGAATCAGGCATTTTATTGATATCCAAAACTGGAAAATCTGAATCCACCTTTAGACATCCTCATGACGAAGATTAATTTTAAAGCATAAGTTGAATAATGTACTGTTGTACTATATTCTGTTTTAATATATTTTATATTTAATATATTTTAAAATGTGTTGTATTTCTCATACATAAACTACAATAATAATATTCCAAGGGTGATAAAAATTAAATGCAGAAGATTTTGGAACAGTGGGATTAATTTCGGTGACCTTGTTACTGTCACGTCTATTTACGATAAAAATTACTATAAAGAGATTTTGAAGAACTCCATCTTACAGAGTTGAATTAAATAAATCTCTTTCATGTCAATTTCTTTAAAAAAAAAACAAAGGAGAATACAAAATGACACAAAATAAGCTTGACATTTAAATACGTCAAACTGAATGTTTAATTCATAAATTCTAACAGAAAGTCCTTTAAAAAAAAATAAACTGAGCGACAAAATGAAAGGGATCAATTTAACTGCGCGCAATCAACGCAGGCGAAAGGGAAAGAACTCATCGTATTTTCAGTTGTGGAAAATTCATCCAGCCGTTAAATTTATAAGGTGTTAGTTAAACCTGTTCTCGTAACAATAAGTTTCTATTTCTGTTTTAATTTATCTGTTTGTTTCAGACCTCGTATTCGTACGAGATATGTAGTCATCATCGTTATCATCGTGCTGCTATGCGTTGCACTAGGGATAGCACACCTTATGGGAGCTTTCGCCAAGGAAACCGGGGAAGTACTGATCCCGCCGAACCCAATTAAGCCCTTGCCTCCCTCGAGGTCACTCCTGCAAGTGTTTTCGAAAGTTGCGGTTTGCGCTGATGGAGCGGTTTGCGCAGAGATTGGAAAGTAAGTAAAGTTTTTAACAATTTTTATGTTAATTTTTCATTTCAAGTTGATTTTATAGAAACAAGTTCATTATGCTTATTTCTTTTCTCATTCCGAACAATTTCTGGATTAGTGAATTGGAAACTCTGAAATTATACAGTAAGAAAGTAGGCACTCCAATATCTATTCGAAGCGAAATTTTTAAGTGGTTTTCAAACTTAAAAATTCTTTTCAATTTTCCCTCGAGGCACTTGTTCGCTATCGGTTCCATAAACTATAAACAATTGTTGATAAACATTTAGCATTTTATATACAAACAAGTGCATCGTTCTGATTGGCGCAGAATGTCCTTGCCTGATATCTTATCGCGGCAATTTTTCTGCGGTATTTCGTTAACAAAGACGTTTTGACGTTATCGCAGCAGACGGAACAGTATTTTCGCGGATAGAATTATCTAGAATTTCAGATATTTCGAACGTAACAAACAACTCGAGTGTCCAAAATTTAAGCATGTTGGATGTACTTATTAGTTTTGAGTGTTTATATGCTTGTTGCTACTTGTTTATTTATCGATTTGGTTATCAACAAAAAAAAGCAAAACAAAATTCAAAATTAAACATGATCTTATTTAAAATGCTTCATTCATATACGAATTAATCCACATTATCAATTCTTATTTTTGTACATTTTTGTAAAAAAAAAATGTTTCAGAGTGCTATTTATAAAAATACAAATAAAACAACTAGAGGTTTTACTTTAATTTTTCCTTTAAGAAAACCATAAAGGTTTAATAAGCAACTTGTCGATCATTCATTTCATTCATTTTCTGCACGAAAGAAAAATGAAAATATAAATTTAAAACGAGAAAAATACTCTCTTCATTGAAACAATAGAAACAAAAGATTCCCTTCAAGAAGATCAAAATAAAATAAAAGAAAATCAAAATTAAATGCCTATTATTATTATTATTCAATTCTTTGAAGCCACCCATTTCTGGGTTTGATGGACCCATTTATTATGGTGAATCACTCGACTAACTTCCTTGGCATTCCTTCTATAGTACAATAGGTTGTTGTGAG
Source organism: Dorcus parallelipipedus (assembly GCA_958336345.1). Lineage (NCBI taxonomy): Eukaryota > Metazoa > Arthropoda > Insecta > Coleoptera > Lucanidae > Dorcus > Dorcus parallelipipedus. The sequence continues at coordinate 14,832,393 of OY284478.1, forward strand.
TTTGCGCCTTCTTCATTCATTCCTATCTCCTAATCCTCCTATTTCTAAGTTCTTTAGGTCTTTTGTCATTTGTTCCTCCCACCACACTTTTGGTCTTCCTCTCGAATGAGTACCATCTATTTTGTTATTCTTTTCAAAATAGTGTATGTGCCAAAATAATCTTATTCATCATTTTATTATAACTTCGCCTTCTAATATTTCCAATCGTAATAATTCTTGCAACGTTAGCAACATTGTACTTTTACATACGAATCACGTTTAGAACTTTAGTTCTTTCAATAAACTCATTTCTCCTAACGGAGCTTCCTTGTATTCGTATGCTTGAAGAAGAGTAAAGTAAATTCCTAAAATTACTGTAAGAGAAAGTCATGTTAATTCGTCTTCCGAATTCCTCATCTTCAGTTCCGCATATCCTCTTGGCTACTTCTGTATCTTTACTCGCTTGGGTTTCGTTGTTAATTGTTATTTCTATGTATCTGAAGTTATAAACCAGCACAAATTTGAGACCTCGTGTTTTTCTATTTTTTGGATTGTTGGCGTTGCTTTCCTTACAATTTTTTCTTGTTTTGATTTATTTCTAGGCCCCTATTCTTCGCTGCTGCTATCACTTATACCGCCTTTGTTAGATTCTTTTGATCTCACACGCATACAAGTAATATCATCTGCGTTGATTTCTCAATTATTCGTCCTTTGAGATTTCGGTCTTTTATCGCCCCTTCCATCCCCCCGTCTTACGCCTTTATTAATTTCGAATTCGTCAGTTATTCCTCCCCGTCTTTATACTGCTGCTTTTGATCCTCTCATCGTCATTTTGATCAATCGAATTAATTTGTTGTTGTTAGGGATTGTGCATCTTTCAATTTCGTTTCGTTCTCTTTAAATCAAGGATGGAAAAAGTAACCGTAACCGTTCCACGGTTCAAGCTGAATCGGAGCATAAAAGAGCCGGTCCAAGGAACCGAATTCACGTTACGTTTTCCATCCCTGCTTTAAATTATCAAATAGCTATTTATTAAAGTCAATAAATAATATTTACATCTCAATGTTTTGTTCGCTCTGTTCTGTTTTCTCCTTCTATTTTCTCTCTCAAATTTTACCCATTTATTTCCGACAATATTCTTCCTGACTTGTTGATACATCGTAATACAGTTCTTCCGCTCGATCTTTGCAGTCACGTCACACTTTACCGATTCGAGAAACGAAATCAACATATTCTTTTATCCTTATCTAATACGTATGTTAAAACAATGATAAAATTTATAAATTTGTCATTTTGAGTCGATAATTTTCTGACGTAACTGCAAAGATCGTACGTATTATTTTTGTTATCCGTTTCTATCACTGCCATCATGTTTCCAATCCACTGTGTTCTTTTTCTCTTTATTTCTTTTGTGTATTCTTTCCGTGCTTCTTTATATAATATTTCATAGTCATTTTTCTAGCTCCTCCATAACCATTTTAATCTTGTTTGCTTCTTTCTCTTTACTGATGTTTCCCATTCATTGTCAAACTACTCTCTAGTATTTTGTCTCCTAGCACTTTCTTAATTGTAATTTAATGTCCTGCCAGTCTTGTTCGAGGTCTTTGTTTTTCTTTTTGTTAGTCAACATCTCAGTTATTCCTTCTTCATATTTTCTTTTCCTCAATTTTTAAATCTAAATTCCACTTCATCTTTTTGATCTTCTTTTGATTTTTGTTAATTACGAGGCGATGGTGTGTATCTACATTTACTATCCTATATGAATGTACGTCTTGTATCATTGATTATATATTCTCTTTTCTTGCTTATTAACAGTGATCTGTTTGATTTCCTGTTGATCTTCCCGGTGAATCTTCATGGTATTTTGTGTTTTCCTACTAACTACAGATCCTATGGCAACCTTCCTTACCAATTTTTGCATTATTTTGGAGTTCTTTTACCTAGTGCTTCTAGATCTGCGTAGAACTCATTCTTTCATTTCTTTTCTTCTTCCTCCACTTACTTCCTCGGTTGGTGTGTAGTGTACACATTTATTGTTGTGATATTGGCTATTTCGTTCTTTATTCTCATATAAGATAATCTTCCGTTGATACTTTTAAATTCCATGACGCTTTTCGCCGAGCCTTTTATTGACCATAAACTCTGTTCCATTTCTTCCTTGCTTACACTCATCATTATTAATTCTTCCCTCTCCTTTCCATCTTATAATGCTAGTCTCCGTATTTTATTTGTCAACATTCGTTTGCTGTTTCTTCCATTTTTCGGTAACCAACATTGTTATCTCGTTCGTCGTGAAGTTTTTTTGGCCCAACTTTCTATATCTTTGTTTTTTTTTTTTTTCATTTTATTTTCTTGTCATTTATCTTTAGTTGTCGAAAATCCTAAAAACTTATTGTTACGTCTGCGCAGGCGATGATTCAATTTTAGCCTGGTCATGCCATCTACCTCCTCAATTATTCCAGTGAATTGTGAGTCGAACGCTAGACGGCTCTACACGATTGCTGGTAAATTCGAGAAAAGATCAAAAAAACTAAATATTTGTGTCATGTAAGAAAGTATTAAAAATACTTGTTCGTGTGAAAATGCCTAACTAAAAAGTTAGTGTTTGTTGTAATTGCGAGGAATTCGACATGATTAAATCAGAATCAAATTAGACATATCCTCAAAAAACAAACTCACAAAAAACTCTCTTGTACGTCTTTTCAAGAGCAGACTCAGTTTCAGTGAAAACAGAACAAATCGTCTTAGTTAAGCTCACCAAAAACTTACTGGTTAAAGTTAAAAGAAACATAACTTCACCAAGCTATTGAAACAAGCTGAGATACTCAGTTAAAAAAAAAATACAACTTATAATGACAGAACCCGACGCGGGCGGCGAGCAATTTAAATCAGTTATTGTTCTGAAAGGAATAAGCGTGAATATAGCAAGTAGTCATCTACCTTGTCGATTATTCCAGTGAGTTTCGAGTCGAACGCCAGAGGATTCCGGGCATTTGCTAGAAAAATCGAGAAGAAAGGAATTTTTATTTGAATTATTCCGAAAGCGATGCGTGTGAATATAGAATATATAGTTCTTTGTTAGACAAGTGTTACAACTCGGTATTCTTGTGTTTTTGTTGTATTAAGCGACCGTGTTTGTATTACACAGTGTTGCTAGATTGTGCGATGTATCAAGGGTTGCCAACTCTTCAATGAATTTTCCCCATAAACGTACTAAAAAATTATTTTTTCCAAAAATTGCATTATAAATCAAACTTAAACTCATGATTAGTTGTAATGATAAAGTGAAAAACAAAAAAAAATTGTTATTAAAACACAAACAAGAAAAAATTATAATTACATGAGTTTTAGTTATTTAGTTCGTAAGCGTGTATTACTTTATAAATAATATTCTTAGTACTCATTTATATGTTACTGCAATGGCAACATACCATTTGAATAACTGTCGACGGTCATAACTGTCAATGCCAGCTGTCAAACACTCAGATAAGGCCGGCAAGGCAGCAAACTACGCATTTCAAAATGATTAAAGAGGAATTTAAATGTTACAGAAAAAGTTTTATTACAAAAAAATACCGGATTATATTAATCATTAATTTCGATTTTCCTTTTCCCCTTAAAAATAACCTTAGAAGAAATTCCCCCTTTCATAACCCTAAATTTAGGGAGAAAAATCCCTAAGTCGGCAACACTGGATGTATGGCAATTCGGTTTGCTTTTAAGCGAGCGTTGCGATTAATTTAAATAAATATCCCATTACGATTTACCATTTCATTTAATTACAATAATTTTTTTACATTAAATTAAATTAAATTTGTTAACCTGAATATTGTGATGTTTTTTTTATATTGAAATTATTTATTTCCACTTTGTGATAACGACGTAACGTCTGACGCCAAGCTCTCAAAAAATCTGACACGTTGTTTACACAGCTGAATTTATTTTTGTTTTGCTTCCCAAATTTGACAGCAGTTTTGTAATATTTATTTACATATCGTAAGACCGGCGAATCCAACTCGCCCGTGACCTACAATCGAACAAATCTCCGGACCGTAACGAACAATCAAATTATTTTAGCAACGTAAAAACAACTTTCTACTAAAAATTTCTGACGTCACATTTGCGCGGTGATATTGACGCCCTTGGCGGCGTTTATTCTAGAACTATAAAACTATTCTCAACGGATTAAAAAATAAATAAAAATTCAACAAAAGTTATGTGATTTAAATATGTCAAACGACAGGGTTGTCAATTTCTAAATAATAAAGTTAATAGTTGAGAACTCTTTAACCATAATAAGTAAGTGATTGCTTATAAATAAACGCGCAGCAAAGAAAATATATATGATAATTAGTTATTAATTAGTAATCTTACGTGGTAAACAAAGCTATCGAAGGAGCAAGGAGGAGAAGGGGAACGTGAGACGTATCAAGTAGGCGCATGCGTTGGTGTCCTATAAATTGACTGTCGTTGTGCAGATGTCATTAGTCTTTTCGACTAAAGCGAAGTAAATTTTTTGTTATACGTAAAGTTGTGTGAACAAAAATGTCCGAAAGCCATTTCGACGAGTATGAACACTACAATTTCGAATACGACAAGCACATCTACTCTAGTCACAGTGGCAAGCAAAGAAGCAAAAAGGAGGTGAGCGCTCACACGAACCACTTTGACCCAAGCGGACATTCACGTAAAATAGTGACCAAGTTGATGAACACGGAGACGAATAGGAAGTTCGAATTGAAGGCGAAGAATTAGGACGAGTTCATGTGATCGCGTGACTCAAACATACAGAGACGATTTGCGCTAGGGAGAGAGGTTTTTTCTGTGATTGATTTTTGTACTGATTTACTGCGTACGCTGGGATTTTTTCATATCAATGTTGCCGTCCTGGACGATGTGTTTACGCTCGTCCGCACAATGAATATTCATTAAGGTAACATTCACGAAATTAGTACTTGGACGCTCTTTGTTTATTTTTAGTTTTAAGATTTCTCTTAAGATTTTCTATTTATAATGATGTGCTTGAACTCTCATTATAATTAATAAACAAATACACACAACTTTCAGTTGTTTTTTTGTTTGGCTTCCGGTGTAAGTCTATAACGTTGAACGTCCTTGATTTGACGGCCATTTGTGTACATGTTAAAATTTGTGCAAGTTAAAAAAAGCGTCTTGCCGTTTTAAAACCGAACCACTAAATTTATAGCTAGATAATGATAGCACTAACCTTGATGAATTATTTCAATCCTGTGGCTAATAAGGAAACGAGCACGTTAACCTCACAAGCACCGTTAAAAATCACACGTTCATTTATACACTGGTGCATTGCGGGTAACATAATCCTGTCTTCAGATTTGCAATTTGTACAATTTTTAACTTTATTGTTTATGTAGGTAGTAGCAATTGAAAAAATTGTTCAGACAAACAATAACGTTAAACTATTTATATTGGTATAGAGAATAGTAGCCATGCTCTATGCTTGGGAGTGAGCTAGTGACGTCATAAACATAAATACCTACAAGTCCTGCGCCAAAACCAAAACTATTCGCCTCTCTTTGGTAAAGAAAGAGACAGTTAATTAGTTACTCAGTGGTAGATTATTTTTCGAGAATAATAATAATAAATGAATAGAAATTTATACATTTTTAAATAAAAGTTTTTATATTTAAATTCTAATAATGATAAATATTTTCAAAAACAGCTGGGAACTTTTGACGCACCTTGTTTTTTTTTTTTAATTAAAGGGAATAACTGATGCAATTCTATCAAAAAAAAAACTTGCTTACGAAGTTTATAAATTCTCTGAATAAACAGTTTTAATAATAGATCTATTTAGAACTACAAAATTGGCGAAAACGTCGCAATGAATTTTGGCGGACATAAATTTGGAATTTTCAAATTGAGGACTTGTGTGAACCTGGCTTCGAACAACCAATAAGCTTTGCGAACTTTTAGCGGTAAAATTTTTAAATTACTCTTCCAATCATAGTTGCTAATAGATTCGAACTACATTCAGATACAAACACAAAATCCGGCAATTATTTTTCCATTTCGGATATCAACAAACAGCTATACTGCAGAAACTGACCTACCGCAAAGTGGTAACTTACGTATCTACCTCCTGTTATTCTTTCCTCGTTGGCAATGACTTATTTTTCACCTAAACTTAAGAGAATTCATAAAAAATCACTCAGAAAACTTATCTATGGGGTGCAGTGTCATGTAACGCGTTTTCAACTGAAAAATTTATCAAGTTGGTTTTGATTTTTTGTTGAAAGAAAAAGGGTTGAGTTCCTAAACCAGTTGACATTTGATGAATGACAGTTGTTCAACGTATTTCGGTTTCGATTTTGTTTATCGATGGTTTTCGTTTTTGGAATATAAATTTTTTAATCGAAAGTTACCTAAAATTCAAGACCCAGGGGCTTAATACTTGAAATCAGCCAGAATTAAAAGTAATATGTATCTTTATAACGCAAGTAGGCGCCAAGCAGGCATGCACGCATCGAATTCTCATCAACGTTTGCTTGGCCGCCTGCTTGTTACGGTGATTAGAATTTAGAATAGATAAAACCATGCATTTACATTTTATTAGGGAGACATTACTTTTAATTCTGATTGTACAATCGCGGACAATATAATCCGAGCAAGAATGTAATACGTTACGCATTTTGAGACATCTTTGGTTATAAAGCAATGAAACGATTGTATTGTTGGCAAAATGTAAAAAAAATTAATGTCAAACTTAATAAACATTTAATACTTAAAAAGTAGCGAACTTTTATTAAACAAATGACGTGCCCGGAGTTTAATGTCAGCTACTGTACAGGCCAGGACACCTTAGTCGGCTTTCACACCATGGTAGCATGCTACGTGCTACTTGCATCCTGGATGCACGCTGCATGCCATTAATTTTAGAACCTATGTAAACAATTGATAATATTCACACCGGTCCGCGGTGTAGCGTAGCATTCATGCGACGTGCGGCTTAGCTCATAGGACAAGTTCTATATTTTGCTACGCTACTCCAGTAGAGACCGCGGTTTCGTCTTAAATTAAAAGCACGTATAAATGTACAATTTACAACAAAATCGCTCACACTTAAAGCAGAACAAACAGTTCGACACATCCCCTTTAATCCACTCGAGGTCAATGAAAATCCAGTAAAGAGATCAAAGTGCCGACAAGCGAGTTGCGCTACTGTATTCTTTATACTGTGGTCTTGCTATGCAACCTTGATGTGAAAGCAAAATTCTAAGATGCGCTACGCGCCACGCTACTTCTCAAAAGATGCAAGTAGCACGCAGCATGCTACTTTGGTGTGAAAGCCGACTTAAAGAAAACGCTATTATCTAAATATATATTTTCTTAAATATCAATAGAAAAGTTCATCAGCAGCCTTTGAATTTTTCATAACATTGTGAAGCAGGGCCCAATTCTTGAGCCCCAGGGCACAGTGGTCGGAAATTCTTAAAACCTGGCCAAAAATCGAAATTTTCAGTGTTAACTAGAAGCAATTGAGTTGTTATTATCTTGTTCCTAAAGTGTTAATGGTCATTAATCCCTAAAAATTACCCCCGATACCCAGAAATTTATACCTGATAAAAGCGGCTGATAAAAGCACAATACAATTTCAACTTATACATTTACACTAATAAATTTATATGTGAACGGGTTCAAATATAAAATTATTTTAGGAAAATCTGAATTCACGTAGAGATATAACAAAAGTCCAGTGTTATCCCGCTTTCGTTTATGGCTTAAATTGAAGCCAAAACGATACACATTTACTCTTTAAATTAACTTTTGCCCATCCTTGCCCATTGTAAAGAAAATCCAAAAAGTTTATCAAACTGCAGAGTAGCGCAATTTCAGCAAAATCGAGTATTAATTAGAAAGTAATTAAATTCCTTGTAAATTAAACAAAATATTGTTACATTGAAGTTAAATGTTATTAATTTATTAAAGGGAAGTACATTATGGCAAAAAGCATGTCAGTAAGACAAATATTTGACATCCTTTTTGAGAAGAAAGGTGACGGGAGATCATGTCAAATCACTCACCTGTTAAAAACTTTAAGTGATTTATATGAGTTAGAAGAAGACGAAGAGGCTCTGCAGGAACTGAAAAGAAAAGTCTGAAAAGTCTGTAATAGAATTTCTGAAAAATTTGAGAGATGTTCGAGGACGAATTTACGTCAAAATACACTTTGGTTGCAATCAGAAGTGGAATCATTTTCAATGACTCCATCCTTATCTGGGCCCTCCTTGACAACATCATTACCAGGATGATCATCAATGAAAGGCCGTCCACCTCAACGGTTCTATGAAAGCAGTGAAAGGAGTAAAAGAAGAAAAACTGAGGATATTCGGAAACTAAAATTTGCTTCAGAATTGAGTTTTGCGACTCAAATGAATTTGTGTTCCGAAGGTAGTATTGATGCTGCCAAATTAATTCAGGAAGCAACACAGACGACGACTACACGAGCATCAAAAATTATAAGAGTTTCGTTATCATCTGATCCAATGATAACTTCATTGACAAAACAGAAAGCTAGGAAGAAAACTGATTTTCCTTTAGAAGTTTTAGAACTTGTAATCGAACAAGAAACAGAAAACGAAGAAGAAAAAATAGTAGAAGAAGTGGGAGAGGAGAAAAAGAAGAAGACGAAGAACAAGAAGAGAACGAAAAACAAGACACCGAATAACATTTTCTAAGGTTTTGCTCTACTTATTTATTGTGAAAAACTCTTGTGTTTAAAATGTTTGTTTAGTGCGTAATTATTTCTATGTGAAACATAGTAAATAAAATAAAAAAATTATTATAGAAGTAAGTCATTATATATTTCTTATCAGTTTTGAAAATATTAGATTTTTGGCCAAGAATTTAGCAATTCCGACCACTGTGCAGGAGGTCGATTCTCGAATTACGATTGTAACTCGTGTCTAAATAAAAACCTGGTCAAGTAGGCTACATTTAGTAATTCTGCTATGTAAATGCAATGGATAAATTCTCGATCACAACCCACTTGACCAGGTTTTTATTTAGACGCTCGTTAGATGTCGCCTGCGACATGACGTCAAAATGACGCAATTCCCGAACGATTTATACAGTTTTGAATGAGAGTCTACGTCACTTTGACGTCATATCGCATGCAACATTGGTAATCGTAATTCGAGAATCAACCCCCAGGAGGGTGATTCTCGAATTACGATTATCACGCAAGTAGCACGCAGCATGCTACTTTAGTGTGAAAGCCGACTTAAAGAAAACGCTATTATCTAAAAATATATTTTCTTAAATATCAATAGAAAAGTTCATCAGCGGCCTTTGAATTTTTCATAACATTGTGAAACAGGGCCCAATTCTTGAGCCCCAGGGGGGTGATTCTCGAATTACGATTACCGATGCCGCATGCGATATGACGTCAAAGTGACGTAGACTCTCATTCAAAACTGTATAAATCGTTCGTGAATTGCGTCATTTTGACGTCATGTCGCAGGCAACATGGATAATCGTAATTCGAGAATCGACCCCCAGGGGGGCTATTCTCAAATGTCGGGTGATGACATTAGACATCGACAATTGTCGAAGGGTAGAGTCGCACGAATTTTGTTTTCTCTATTCTCAAACACTGCTCGACAGTGAAAATCGTATGAGACTCCAATTGTCGATGAAGTGATTTGGCAACGTTGTGTATTAGTTCAATTGAGTAACAGTCAGCTGATAATTTCACAAATTTAAGTTGGCAAATTTGAAATTTAATCACTTGTAGACATTTTTAGTTGATTACATTTCAACAAGTTTTGAATAACACTGACTTATAAGGTCTGTTCATTGTGTAACTGATTCGAACTGTTCAAAGCAGGCACTCAGCTAACTTTTTATATAATAATAATAATAAGCTTTATTAGGTGTTTAAAATGAAATCAGCTAAATTTACTTAAAAAGTACTGAGCAATTAAATTCTTTACATAATTGTATTGAAAATATGATTAAATAAGTACATCCTTTTTCGTCAAGTTTTAAAGATGAACTATGTCTGCTTTCTACAAAGGTCTGAGTACTTCAATAAGATCCACAACAACGTCTTTTGTTAAACGAAGTTTTTTAAAATTTTGTATCAGCCATACCAAAGGCATTTTTATATAGGAGTACATGTTTTTCTCGTTCGTACATCATAGCTATTTCATATTCTGCTCTAAATTTTGTATAATAAATAACTCTTCTGCCGTTTTTAAATGCACGAAATCGAAACACACACAAAATGAATACAGTAACCACGACAATAACCCATTCGGTTTCGTACACAACATACAAATGTAGAGTACTTTTAACCACTCTATAATATCTCTACTAAAAATGTCGAAAAATTATCGTATACGACATTTGAGAATTGACATCCGTAGACATTCGGGCAATGTCGTGTTCGACATAAGTATTCGTCAATTTGAGAATAGCCCCCCTGGTCTTGGATTAGATCAACGCGAAATGTCACTTGACGTATAGCTTTTTTGTCTACTGCACTAGTGTGCGTCAGAGTATTTGCATCTTGTTTTTACGTCATACTTTAATAAGAGATGAAGTGTGCACTAATGCAGAAAACTAAAGCGCTAAATAAGTCATATTAGGTTATAAGTTATAAACAAAACACTGCAGCTGTTTGATAAATGTCATCCATTAAATGTCAGTCGGTTTAAGAAGTCATCCCTTTTTCACCCCTTCTTTAAACAAAAAATCAAAACCAACTTGATTAACTTTTCAATTGAACACTCTTTATACAGTATGTCCCCGGATTGAGTTTACAATACGTATAATGGACCAAAAAATTTTGAATTTTGATTAACTTTTCAATTGAACACTCGTTATACAGTATTTCCCCGGATTGAGTTACAATACGTATAATGGACCAAAAATTTTTGAATTAAGATTTCATGTTCTGCAGTTCAGGTCTGCTTGGCGTGAAATGAATTTGTGTCAAATTTGACGCCGAAAGTCTTCACGGTGGCGAAATTAACACAAGAAGAAGTAAAATCTGTGTAGGTAAAGTGGTCTTCCTCTTGAATTTAGGAGAAAAATTTAGTAAGAAAAAATGATTATCCAAGATCCTAGAAAAAAAAATTGGATTACGGAATATTACGGAATTTCAGTATAGACATTAACACTGACAGGTGCTAATATGGACGGAGTATTATTTGAATAATCATATTTTATTTGTTTTTGGTCAATAAATATGTAGATGGTGTTAACATTTTACAACTTTACTGAAATATTTATAATTTAATTAGTAATTTTCCGTAATTCAATTCTTTTTTCTAGGATGTTGAAATTTGGTATATCTCCCTAATTTGAAATGAGAATCATTTTATCTTACTAAATTTTTCTTCTAAATTCAAAAGGAAGATCACTTTACCTACAGAGATTTTACTTCTTCTTGTATTAATTCCGCCATCTTGAAGACTTTCGGCATCAAATCTGGCACAAATTCATTTCACGCCAAGCAGGCCTGAACTGCAGAACATGAAATCTTAATTCAAAAATTTTTGGTCCATTATACGTATTGTAAACTCAATCCGGGGACATACTGTATATGTAGGTATGTACGTGCTCAGCAACCGGCCCGCTTTCTCCGTTCCGTCCGCTTACTCGATATAGTGTTCTAAACTAAATTTACATTTTATGGCGGAGATATCTCTTTATTACCTGACCGTACATTTTTATTAGAAATGGTGTTTTCATTTTTCGGAATACAAAATTGACTGTTTACAATAATTCTTTTATGAAAACAAGTTATGACTCGACAAATAAAATACAAATAATGCAATTTATTGTTTTAAAATCACAAAAATAAATCGCAATTCCTTATCAATTTAAGATGAAAACTAACAGAAAATGTCAGAAATTACAAATACAGGTGTTCAAAGGAAGTGGATAGCAATTGTTAACTTTTTTTATTTGAATTTAAGGAAACTTCACAACTAGATTTTATGATAACGTCGAAAAACCAATAAATGTTTGCTTTTAGAATTCCTTCTACTATTTTTTTAAAAGTTCTAAAAATGTCTTAAATTTAACTCGTTCGATGCTTTAGTTATTTACTGCATTTTGCTTACGACTACGAAATACGTTATCAGTCATCAGTCAATCAGTCAGGGAATGGCAAAGTGATAATAAGAAAATCTTTTCGAAATGAAAATCACAATTTTGGAAACATTCTAACATAAAACTTGTACACTTTGTATTATACAGCAGCTACCCACTCGAAAGTCTTAAGAAATAAGAAAAGCATAACTTCCCAATTTTTATATCGAACACCCTGTATATTTTTGCATTTTTAAAAAGAACCTAAAATTACCTTTACAAAAATATAATATACTTGATATGTTAGTCAAAGCATTTGCGAAATTTAAGCTTTTCAAGATTTTAGCAATATTTCAGTAGGCTATGATTTATTATTGCAAGTTGCAACAAATGACGTTCTTTTGCATTGTCACAGTAGAGTACTGTAGGAAGGGCTGTGGTGAAAGTTGAAGAGTTTCTTCATTTCTAACCCTTCTTACTTTAGTAGCGTGATTTCTTTGAAAGAAAATTTAATTAAGCATTTTAAATCAAAATAATTTCGCAAGAGTTTGAACACAAAAAAAATAGAAACTAATTAGGAAAGAAACTTATTAAAGTAACGGTTCGAGATTCGCTGCCACCACCGGATTTTTAAGGGATTCCGGGCCCTATAATGCCTAATTAAATTACATAGCCGAATATTAACCCTTTGGAAGTGAGTCCTTGGGCTGGAACTGTGCAAGTGTACCTTAAAATCATAATCTATTCTACTGCAAATAAAAGACATGTGCTAACTTAAGGCAGGGTATATTAAAGAAGCCATGAATTACCCAGGAGGGCGGTATTACACGATATGCACATCAAATCAGTTAAAATTAACAAATCCACCTACCGGATAGGGGTTCGAGGTAGACCCCAGCAGCAGAGAGGTTTTAGATTTAGTTTCCCTTGCAGAGGGTGGAGGGTTCGCTGTAACTCTTTGGGGGTGGACTCGGTTTGAAGGAGTTCTTGTTCCTTGCACTCATATTTAGTTTAAACTCGTACCGCACCCGCGCGAAGTTTGCAATTTAAATTTTGGTTAAATTATTAAAAGCACAATATCGACCGTAGAAAAAAGAATATTTCGATTTTTGAAAATAAAAGAGAACGTTCGACTAGGACAAAAACTAGGTGAACATTATCATACCAAGGCCGGACGAACATTTAATTTAAATAAAACTTTTAGACGATGAACATAAAAATATTAATTATGATGAAGTTAAAATAATTTAAAACATTTTAATAAAATTTTGGAATGTCACAAAAGGGGAACCCGACTGTTCGCGAATTGACTTGGTGAACATTAATTAATTTTTCCAAAAACTCCTCTCCCCCTCGGGCCATTGTTTACAAATTCAAAATCCTCCCTCTCTTAAATTTTTCCCTCAAGATATGTTGCGCTCTCGTGGCGAGCTGTTTAACTTTTGTACAAATCGCAAATTCTGGGCACCGAAGTGACTTAAATTGCATACCCTTAGGGCACCAGTTGGTCCAATTTTGACCCGCTTCTTCTACGCGAGTGGGTGTAAGTTTTATTTCTCACGAGTAAAGCTTGCGGTTATCGCCAATTTATTTATCTTAAGGTAATCTAAATGGCTCTTATCTGAAAGGTGGACTCTTTTGTTGTTTTAGTAGATATCGTTGGCCTGGGAACTCGTTCACATTACGTTCGAGTTATAATTTCTTTGTTAAATTTTAATCAATAGGATTTTATTCTAATTAATTTTGGATTTAAAATTTTCGGCCGTTTACAGTACTGTCAACGTTCAACGCATACTTTAAAGCGATTGTGAGATTTCTTAATTTATTTTCCTAAAAATCAATGCAAAATGTGAGAAGTACGATATGTTAAAATGATTTATAGAAGTAGGTGAAAATGCAGATGCAGGAACGATACCCTGAAAGAAGGCAACCCTTTACAGACATTTTCTTCCGCCTAAAAATGATGGTAACCTTTTAAAAACATTTTCCTTCACCTATTTAAAAATGATCCAAAATTTACTAAATTGTTTTTTAGGCGAAAGAAAATGTCTGTAAAGGGTTGCCTTCTTTTAAGGTATCATTCCTGGTAGAAATTACAAGCTGCATGTACATTTTCACCTACTTCTATAAAACATTTTAACATATATCGTACTTCTCACATTTTGCATTGATTTTTAGGAAAATAATTTAGGAAATCTTAGAATCGCCACCAATCCCTTTAAAGTATGCGTTGAACGTTTACAGTACTCTACTGTGACAATGCAAAAGAACGTCAATTGTTTCAATAATAAGTCATAGCCTACTGAAATATTGCAAAAATCTTGAAACGCTATATCTTGCAAATGCTTTAATTAATATATCAAGTATATTATATTTTTGTGAAGGTAATTTTATGCTCTTTTTAAAAATGCAAAAATATATATATAAAAATTGAGTTCTGCTTATATCTCGAAAACTATGCGCTTCGGAAAATTGTAATTAAGAGCAATGAATTCTACGCTAAAAATGCCTTAAGAATGTTTTTACAGAAATCAGAAATGTTCATAAACAAAAGATCTACGATGGTTTATAGAAGTTGCAGAATTTTGAAAAACACCTTGTAGCTCCGAAATGGTGCGGTCTTCACCATCGAGTCTCTAATAAAAATCGAGCTCCAGGCACCGAGGTCAGTTTTTGTCTGTCTCTTCTAAAAACATGTAATTTCCTATTAAAAGTGTCAAATTTGGCCCATCCTGTACAACCACAACCTAAGGTATTGTCACAGGAACAAAGGGAATACAACAAACTTTCGCCTTTATCGGCCAAAAGTCCAAAGATTTGATTGGGTTTTAACTTACTAGCGGTCAAGAAACTGCTTTAATTTAATTTTAGCGTGAAGTAGCTTTTATTATTTCTAACTTAGTAACTTTATAACAAAGTGCGACATTATTGAATTTTCCTTTATCAAAACCTTATACAATAAATATTCTAAAACCGATTTGCAGATCAATTTTGGTAAAGAATGGATCAGCCGTGGACGCCACAATCGCCACAATGTTCTGCAACGGCCTCGCCAACATGCAAAGCATGGGCATAGGAGGTGGCTTCCTCATGACTATATACATCCGAGAAGAAAAAAGGGCTTACGCCCTGAACGCAAGAGAATTCGCCCCGCTTGAAGCCACGCCCCAGATGTATAAAGGCCACCCAGATAAGACTAAGAACGGTAACAAATAACTATGTATTTGAATTCAAAATTAATTAATTGAATTTTTACAGGTCCTCTAGCCGTCGGAGTTCCCGGAGAACTGAAAGGCTACTGGTCAGCCCATCAAAGGTTCGGTAAGTTACCTTGGAAGGACCTGGTACAACCGACGATCGATCTCTGCGAAAGAGGATACAATCTCAGTAAACCTCAGCATAAATCAGTCGTACAGTACACAGAAAACCTCTCGAAAGATTCTAATATGAAGTAAGTAAAAGTTTATCTTTCAAAATAAATAAACGAGAAATGCCATCGGTTTTAGAACTTGGTTTTTTAACGCTGACGGCAAAAGTAAACCGGTAGGTAGTCAAGTTATCCCCACAAAATTGTGCGAAACTTTGAAGATCGTCGCCGAAAAGGGGGCCGAAGATTTATACAACGGCAGCTTAGCAAAAAAATTTGTTGAAGACTTGCAAGAAGCAGGTGGAATTATCACTCTTGATGATATGCGTAATTATACGTAAGTCTCTTTTACCTCATCAGGTTTCGATATTTTTAAAGATATCTAATTTTTGTTGTTATTTCAACTGTCCCTTTTAAAGTCATCCTCATAAGGTCGTGTTGAAAGCACGAACAGGCAGCTTTTATTCTTTCAAAATTCCGTGAAAATTCAACATATAACGTGAGAGTTCCAATAAAGAAACAACATTTTAGGGTCAAATGGATGGAACCAATATCCGCTAAATTTAACAACGGCGACCAATTACATTCTAGTCCCTTACCCGGTTGTGGTACTCTCCTGGCCTTCATTTTAAACATCCTGGACGGCTACAACTTCACCAGGGAAGCCATAGATGGTACTCCCAACACAGTTCTTACATATCATCGGATCATCGAGGCTTTCAAATACGCGTACGCCCGAAGAAGTGAGCTGGGCGATCCAGGTTTCGTAGACGTGAAAGAGGTAAAATCACCCCCTTCTTTCGCTCTTGTTCACGGCCACGTTTCAGCTGATGGGAAACTTAACTTCGCACGAGTACGCCGAAAGAATTCGCCGGAAAATAAACGACACCAGCACGAGCAATGACGCCAAGAAATACGGGGGGGTATTTTTCAGTAACGACGACCATGGAACGGCGCACATATCCGTTTTGGCGGAAAACGGGGATGCGGTGTCTGTGACGAGCACCGTCAATATCTAGTGAGTAGAATTTGGTGTTTGGTCTAAAATGCCGTCTTAGTTTTGGCGCAGGTTTCACATCTAAGCAGACCGGGATTTTGTATAACAGTGGAATGGATGACTTTTCTTTTCCCGATTTCGTTAACTACTTTGGGGTGCCTGGTTCACCAAACAATGCAATGAGACCAGGAAAAAGGTCCTTGTCTTCAATGAGTCCGTCTATCATTACGAATAAAGAAGGGGATGTTGTATTGGTCATTGGTGCTTCCGGTGGAACGAAAATAACCTCCTCTGTCGCACTGGTAAGACAACTAATGTCTATTTTTAAACTGTATTTATATTCAATAGAGCTTTCTTCCTTCCTTATCCTATTACCATCACAGTTTTTCTTGTTTGTACTCTAAAATAGGTCATAATGCGAGTCTTATGGTTTGGTCAAAACGTTAAAGAAGCCGTCGACGCCCCGAGGATTCACCATCAACTCTTCCCGATGGAAATTGCGTACGAATATGGAAACATAGACGTAAGTCTACATAGGCAATCATTTTGAATTTTTTTTTTCAATTTCTCTGTACATTTAGGGCATCGTGAAAGGCCTCGAAGCTCTTGGTCACAACATGAAAAGGTTCATGGATGGCGGTTCAGTGATATGTGCCATACACAGGAATGCGAAACGAATTTACGCGAACGCCGATTTTCGCAAGGGAGGGATGGTTTCTGGAATAGATTAGGTTTGTTGAAGCAGTGATCTTGAATAAATTATACTTTTTTAACGAAAGTGTTTGCTTTGGAATACCCTAATCAACTTAGAAGCAACCTTCCATCACTGTTGATCACAGTGTATTAATAATCCATTTCGTTCTTTCAAGCCTTCCACAAAATTCAAAACTACGTGATCAATTAAAATTAAAATATAATAATAGCAATTTTACATCATTACACATATAATAAAATATTCAATAAAATGTTCATTATACTAAATATTATTTGTCCTCGTCCGTTTTGTTATCTAAAAAATTGAAAGTCCATCCAGTAGGAGTATCACGATTGCCTTTCTCGTCGTCAAAATTTTTCGCCTTATCTAAATCCTTAGGGGATTCCTCGTCGTAATATTTACCAAACAACATGTCACATTCCTTCTTTAAATCAGACAGTGATTTTGCCATCCCAGTCCCACCAATTTTCGAACAGGAAGAAGCTTCACTAACCTTTAGAAGATCTTCAGCTCGGCCTGTTGCGATCTTCGGCTTGTTCGTGCTGGTTCCTGGAACGTTTCGGAGCAGACTTTCAAATAGAACCTTTTCGTCGTCGAGCTTCTTTATATATTCCTTGTATTTTTTCTCTTGGTTGTTGAAGTTCTGCTGGAAGGTATTGCCACGGACTGCGTTGAGTTTGATTTCGCAGGCTTTTATGGACAGGACGACTTCGTTGACGATATCGGGAATGTCTTTCTTGATCTTAGCAGATAGTCCCGACGTTTGGTGCGCTATCTCGTACACCTTTTTTAGTTTCGTTTGAATGTCATCGGTGTTTTGCTTGCGGAACGATCGTATTTGTTTCTCCAGTTTTCCTAGAGCCTCATCTTGGTAATCCCCGGTTAAAACACCCCTGGTCTTCAAATTTTCCAATAGCCTTTCGTTTCTAGCTTTACGCTTTTCTATATCCGCATTATAAGTTTGACGCTTTGCTTCGATCTCTTCGATGTTTTCGGGCGTGATTTTCGTTTTGCTGATTTTATCCTCGAATTTGGCCAGAAGTTCTTTGGTCGTTACAACTTCTTTGAAGAACGGCACGGCATTGTATTTACTCAGTTCTGATGTAACGCTTTGGTGTTTACTCTGGAGTTTAGCGAGGTTCTGCTTGACTTTAGTCAATTCGTTTTGGGCGTTCTGATCGTTGCTTTTTTGATTGGCGAGTTTGTTTAGCTGCACTCGTAGCTGTTGGTTTTCGGCGTCTTTCACACTTAATTCTCGTTTCAAACTAGACAAGTCATTGGAGAGCATGTCGGAAAGCTTAACCTTCACGTTGAGTTCGGTCTCCAGTTTTTGAATCTCGTTCTGGTGCTGCTTCTCTTTGTTTTCATCGACGCGTTGGTACGCTTTCTTGCTTATCTCCAGTTCGACTTCCAAATTTTTGATTCTTTTCATGTATCCTTCGTGCTCTACTTCTTTGGTGGCCAGGAATTCTCGCATCGTCTTGTTTTTCGTCTCGACTTCCTGCTCCAGTGACTTGATTTTGCCAAGTAGTTCCGTTATACCAGATTTTCTTACGTGTACCATTTCATTTCCTTTGCCCTTTTTGTGTTCCATGCCGAAACGCCCTGCGAAAAATAATTTCAAATAAAACTAAAATAAATCGACTAAATAATCTTTATCTAGGCAAAGATAACATTATATTTTAATCGGAAGTTAGTAACATGACAGTAATCGATTGATAAAATTTAATACTACTTATTTTTCGTTTAATCAAACCCGAAAGTCTGACGGTTTAGGAAACCCTTTAAGTGCGCCCTCAATTGAGACAAGTGATACTTTTAGGATTGTTTAAAAACATTTATAAAAGTAACTTCAAAATAATTGAAGTAGAGTATAGTTGGTAAAGAAGAGACTTTATAGGATGACACATTTTTGTTATTTATATACAGGGTGATTCATATTAAGTGTAACAAACATTGGCATTTTGTTGGAGCGGTCATTTCAAGTGTAATAATGTTATATGAACCTAGATCCTATTTCATTTGGTTACAGATTTACAACAGGTCAAAGTTTTATTGGCGTAGTAACAAAGAGGTAAGAGTGTACGATTTATAACAAATGCTCAAAATGAGCCTGAATGCAAGCACGATACCTAAGAATCAATGAATCATAAACACGAACTATGGCATCGTCATTGCGAATTTGATTGGCAGCATCAATTATCCTTTGGAGTAACTGTTCAGGAGTATTTATTTCAACACTGTAGACTAACTGTTTTAAGTTACCCTAAAGGTAAAAATCCAGAGGATTTAGATCAGGGGACCTCGGAGGCCAAGTGATGAGGCCCCACGACCAATCCATCTATTGGGATAGTGTATGCTTAGCCATTCAGTTATTTGGTATTTTTTCGACAAATAATAGTTAATTATTAAATTTATTCTTTCAAACGTAATTCATAACAACTGGATTAATTAATGTATTTTGTTTTTGGCCTTCTCGGACTGATATTAATATTTAAAAAAAAATACATATATTAAGTTCATATCAATAATCAAGTTGCAGAAAGTTTTTAAAAAGAATGATAATTATAAATTCAAAACATAAAGTTTTGTTTACCTATTTGTGACTACGCCAATAAAACTTTGACCTGTTGTAATTCAGTAACCAAATGACATAGGATCTAGGTTCATATAACATTATTCACTTAAAATGACCGCCCCAATAAGATGCCAAAGTTTGCACACTCAATATAAATCACCCTGTATAATTGTAAACACATAATGTGCTTTAATTTAATAAAAGGGAATTACTTTAAACTGTTCTCTGCAAAATTAAATCGCAGTTTTTGTTTCAATTTAATAAAACAATTTAATCGTAAAGTCTTAAAATATGACGAAGTTTAAGAATTTACCTTCAATTTTGAACTATGTAAATTTTTGTTGTCCACCGAAATGCATTTACTTAAACAATAATAACCAAGCATGTTTATTTACTAATTTCCATGTTTCTATGTTTTCACTATCATTAAGGTCTTTATTATTAATGTTGCCAGGCGGAGTTCACCTGGCGGGGGGGAGAGGGAATACCTGTTATGTGCAACAATAGCATAGAATATGTGCGTTTTAGATAAAATTAGAAAAGAATTTCCTACTTGTGATAACGATAAATCAACAAAACAAACCACTCTTACACTGTTGTATGTATGTACATATTCAGCTTTGAACTTTATATAAAAATAATAATTTAATAACAATAACCTTTACTTTAAAGCAATTTGTTAACAAACAGTCTGAGAACGACTAACACAAAATTTATTAAGACAAAGACATAAAATGAAACTAAAACAAGGAAATAAGAATACATTAAATTAATTGTTAATAACCTTTGAATGAATTTTTAATTTATGTATAAAACGATTACGGAAATTTGCGAAGGTCAATAGCAAAGATCATAATCAGAAGACGACCGAAAGATGACAGCTCGAGGAGACTTGTCAAAAGTAGGTTACACTTTGGTCAGGCTTAGTTTAAAAGAGTGTTTGTTAAAGCTTTGGTAAATGTTATATTGTAGTTTTCTCTACAAGCAAGCGGTTTGCCATTGAACCTTAGGCTCAGGTAATCTTGCATGATTCTGGCAAGCCGCTTGCTTATAGAAAAAACTACAGTATAACAATTACCAATGCTTTGACAAACACTCCTTTAACTTGAGCCTGGCGAAAGAGTAATCTGCTTCTAAGCAAGTCTCCTTGCGGTCATCTTCTGATTATTATCCTTGCTCTTGATGTTAACCTTCGCAAATGTCCGTAATCGTTTTATATACATAAATTAAAAGTTCATTCAAAGGAGTACGAACTTCACTGACGATGAGCTCGTATACTACATTACGCCTTTTACTTCACAATAAATAACAAGTTCATAGCTTCAGTGGTGGTCTCTATTGATCCATAGCTGATCTAAATGCAATTGGTAGTTCCCAGGAATGCAAATTCTGCATTAACAATTGTTTCCATTTCTTAAATTTATTGTTTAATTTGGGTCCGTGTGACACTATGCAAGATTTGTAACATTTTTGTTACAAAGTGAGGAAGATGAGCTACCACGGTGAATTCTGATTGGTTGAATTGGCACTTTTCGCTCACTTCGTAACAAATCTTGCACAAGAAATATCATAGTGTCACATGGGGCGCGAACTACCGATTTTCTGCGTAATCTATCGAAAAGTACCGAAACCATTTACCGAGAAAACAAACAGAAGATCTGGCAGCACAAATAAAAGAGCTTTATTATTTTTTGCAAATTATATTGTAGAACTCAGATTTTGAAGAAAACTCAAAATATTTCATAAATGGGGTGCAACTTAGAAAAAGGGAAGTATATAGTATATTGGGATTTTTCTTATTTTTACTTGTAGAATTCAGAAACGTAGAAAAAAATATAGTACGTCATTAAAAATAAGCGAGTTGACAGCGACATCCGGTATAACTGGAAATGACTGTAACCGTCTGGAACCCAATTCTAATTTATTTGAATAGTTTTTTTTGTAACTGATCCGAAAATCTCCAATTTCTGTTTAAATTGCTTCCTTGGAAACTTTTAATGGACGGTTCACGTAAATAATCCTGTCTTGATTTAAAGCGCGCATTGTTTATCGGTATCAGATCCTGTGCCGTACTTTTCCAACAAAGCGAAAGCAGGCGGGTAATCCCCGAGTAATACAACCTTTGCTAATAAAATCAAAACTAGGCAACTTAGAATTTCAAAGGCAACACTCAAAATTATTAAACCTTCCTCTCCTCACAATATTACATATTCACATTCTTGCTTCGAGTAGATTATGTTGCCTTAATGTAAACAACAGCAACACGTTTAGGTATCGGATTTTTCACATACACATATTCGACAATTAAAAAAATAAAATATTCAGAGTCATACACAGTAAAGTGTAATTTTCTAATTTAGTTACATGTTAAACATACTTACGTTTTAAAAATCGAAATCCACCTAAACGCAACCAACGTAGTAAACCAACGGATAAATCTGTGCTATCAGCTGAGCCTGAGCGACGACACAGTGCAGCGATAATAAAGCTAAACCTGGTTTACGCAGCTAAAATGATTGTGATTGTAAGTACAGTAGATTTTATAGCTTCAAAACGTTATCATTATAATTATCTACAAGACATAATGAAATCGGGCCACTTTTTGTGTATTTCACACTACTAAAAAATAAAAGTAGTCATTCTTGTTCGTTAATATATATGTTTAGCATAGCTGAAGATTTTTAATATTAACTTGGATTAAAGTTACGCAAAGGAGTTAAACTGCATAATTGAAAAACAAAACAAATGACCAACAACAAAAACAGAGGTAGAGAATGATGATTTGACTTCATTTTGATTGAACTTATGCAAGCAGATCAGAGGAACAAACGCAAATATACGCAAAAGGAAAGCTCAAGTCAGAGCAAGACTGGTCAACTTCAAACAGAAATTAGAGAAAATAACATTAACAAAAGGATACTTCAAATTCCAACTTATCCAAGTTACAAAATGATGTATCGGCACGTATCGATGGTAATATGGATGGTGATATTAATACCGTGCTTTCAACAATATCCGAGTCTCACGTGACCTTTGAAAGTATGTTTTGTGCAAATTGCCAACACTGTGAGATACTTGCATTTTATTAAAAAAAAATAATCAAAGTGAACATGGTCGTACTTGGTTCATTCATTGCTTATTAATCATGACGTTCTAAATTTATTTTACAGTTTGTATATTATTATTACAAACGTTCGATTTGGACAGCCTTTACATTGTGGTATTCCATAATAATAAATTAAAATGCACAGTTTTTTACTTTGTAATAAATAAATAACTGGTGAAACAAAGTAAAAAACTGTGCATTTTAATTTATTATTATTATTATTATTTAAGGTTACATTTGTTACTTTTATGTTTAATTTGTAAGGTTACGCCACTGATTATCCTATGCTATTATTATGATTGAGGTATTTTGTTTTACATATTCCCATAAGTGTGAGTTTGGAAGCCTAATTTGTTTGGGTAATCACGTGCGACTCGGGAATAGTTGAAAGCATGGTACAAATAAAGCTGCCAAAAATAGTTCACTTTACTGAGGATACTCAAGAACCTAAGAGATAAACCCAAATCAGTTATGCCGCAGATGATAGATCTGTCCAGATAGCCAACGAGATAGGAACGAATGGACGCTCTAAAATAGTTTGTTAAACACTCAGTAGATGTCATTTGTATGCATAAATTCGAAAACTGAACCATTTGCTATTTCCAAAGCTCAATTGGCTCATTTACCGCCAGATGTCGTTTTTAAGCAACAGAGAAATAAGTTTAAAGTGGGGCCAGGACCGATAATGTGACGTACGGTTATAATATGCTGTTAATTCTCCTTTTAAACTTTACATCACACCCATTAGTTATAGAATTTTAAATTTAAATGTTACTATATTTACAGGTTTCGGTTTTCCACTCCGCTATTGTAACAGTAACGCCACCACATATTTGGTGAGCTATCTCCAAACTAAACCGAGTTTGTCTCCAAATTGGGGCGTCAAATTTAGGACTTTTGATGATCCATCTGTCTAGTTCTACTTATTATCTGTGGTTATGCAGAGAAGGGGAAATATTACAAGTGCAAGCAATTCATATGCCAAAATTAAAAAGAAGTTAATGTCATAATTTTTATTATAATAAGATTTACGTTTGATATTAAATTACAAATTAAAAATAAATTATTTTGCTTCTTATACAGGGTTTTCAACAATCATCCAAATTAGGCAACCAAATTTCTAACTACAATAACAGTGGCGTAACAGAATTAATTTTGTTAGGAAACGTAAAAAATACGGCTTTAACGTAATGTAAAGGGCCAAAAATTCTAAACTGTAAATTATTAAATCATAATCAGAACCCCTTTAGCCGTATCCATCAAGAATTTCATTTTTTAACGTAAACAATCTCAGGCGATAACGGACACGAGGAAATGTCTCAGCCAAAATACTGAATCTCCTTTAGATAAGTGACCATTAAGATACTCTAAAGTAAATAAAATCACGATAAAAATCCTGAGCGCGTGAGAACAACACCTACGTAAGAGAACGTAGCCGATCCAAATCACTTTTGATTTTTGACCTATTTAAACAAGCCTCCAGGAGATGGCAGCACGTCTCTAGGGGGGCGTGGCATCTTACTTTTCGAAGTGTAAACAATAAGCCGTCGCGGTTCCGGAGAAATTCAAAAAAATTAATTCATGTTCACCGACCTATTTTCGCGACCGGTCATGTATATAATTTTTATTGGAATGTTCGCCGAACCTCTTCTTCGAATGGTTGTGGCTCTCTCTGCCCACTGGTACTCGATTATTGTCCTTATATACTATCGTTCTTTTAATTTTGGGTATATTTTTGCGCTTTTAATTCACTTTCTATAGCTTTTGAGCCCGAGAACTACGTCCTCCGTTGAAGAATAATAATTAAATAAATGATGGTAATTCGCTTTAGCAAACGCACACGGGTTGGGTGTCTATCTTTCACCCCATCGACCCTTCCTTCGGCAGTGTCCGAAAATGTTTTGTGCAAGAATTGTTTGTTTTGCTTTGCGCAGCAATGCTGCAATTATTGTCTTTCGGCATATAAGCCATTCCAGACAGTCACGAAGATTTTTTTATAGCTGGGTCAAAGTCATAAACACCACAAACATCCATGGTTAATAGCAGGATTCGAACCTGCGCCGCCGAGAGACACGACTTGCAAAGTCGGCTAGGCTACCGCTGCGCCAATCGGCGACCCTTGTGCAAGAATTAAAACTAATGCTTCATAGTTATGAAATAATTTAATATTTTTTTACAAAAATAATTAATTTATAATTAAACCAATAATAAATAAATATACCACATGCAAATATGTTACAGTATGCGCGAAATAAATTGTCCAAGATGTTAATTTGGTCACGTGCAGTGTTGCCAACCTCTAATGTAATTGTACGGTAACAAATGCAAGAAATTATGGTAAACTTAACTTAACTTATATTTTGAAATGTCGGAAAATGTATGCATTATGATTGGTCAAGACAGACGAAAACATGTAAATAGAAAACTATATTTTGCTCGCACAAAAGTATAGAGAGTGGCACATACATTTTAAAATTATAATAATTCTCGCATATGTCTTTTAACTTTTAACCAAAGAGCGGATATTTCAACAGTGAACTTGGAAATTGTTGAAAATCCAGTACATATTCATAAATATTATTAGTTTTAAATACTTTTACTTACTACTTAGGAGCAGTGTTGTAACATATCTAGTTACAAGTATCTAGATACCGTATCTAGATAATTTCAGTGTATCTGTATCTGTAACTAGTTACATTGTAGTACTTGGTATCTGTAACTCTATTTAGTTACATTTATATATGTATCTGATCATTTAGATACACAGATACATTTTTTAAACAAAAATAATTTTTTTTTTCAATATGGTTTCTGTGCATATCCATTTTATAATACTAGAACGTGCGAACGTTTTTCGTTCGTTGTGTGGTTGCGATTATGTCAAGTAAGGCGACCGTAGTGACTGATCGCAATAATATATTTACCAAAGTTCAAGGTCAAATATTTAAAAATAACAGATTTACAGAGTAACAAATTTTGCTATTTTTTAACGATAAATTGTCACTATCTTGGAAACTATAAACTTTAGATCAATAAAACCCTATATTATTTTGATCCAATCTGCCTAAGCTATTATAATCGTGCAATAATATACAAAGTACTTAAAAAATGGCAAAACAGAGAGATTGTGCATTATTCAGAGACACCCTCTGAGCATGGAAGAAATGTTAAAAAAATGCTGCCTTATGTTTATGTGTCTGTTGACTGATATTAAACAATACATATTCAGTCAACGTAAATTCATAGGTAATTAAATGCAGTTACTTAAGAAATTAATAGCTTGACGACCAGATCATTTTGATGATAATTTATCAAAAACATGTACTATTTATTGATTTTAAATAAAAATTATTGTTGAACATCATTTTAAATAGGTCTTCCACTATAAAAATTGTTGAAATATTCAGAATTGGTAAAAATTTCAAATTCCAATCTTGTAACCTCCATATCGCCAAAGAATCACGAATTTTTTTAACACTTTTTTTAAGCACCCAGTACAGAGTATTCCATTTAAAAAGATGTAAATTAGAATTGCCACACTCTTACGGAACACTGTACATATCTAGATAATTTTAGATTGTGCATCTAACCGATATGTATGTTAATGCAATTTTAAAAATATTAATCAGTAACGCCAGAATCTTCCGATCATGCATTGTTAGCCCACCCTGTATGTACAGGTTGGATAAATTTCAATGTCTCGTATGGGCTCGAAAACAAAAGAAAATAGCCAATTTTTGTTTAATCTATTGATTTTATCTCTAAAAAAGAGATCGAGACTTGGCCACTAGTTTTTTTTCGATCTTTTATAGTTACAGAGATGCCCATAAGAGACATTGAAATTGATCCACCCTGCACATACAAATAATATATGTATGTATCTAAAAGGTATCTAGATACATTTATGCTGTATCTGTATCTGGATCTAGTTACTTTTCAAAAAGAAGTATATGTAACTGTATCTAGTTACAAATTAGGGTAAGTATCTGTATCTGAATCTAGATACTTTGAAAAATGTATCTGTTACAACACTGCTTAGGAGACATGAGGCATTCTAACAAGATTTGCAGTATTGCAATCATTTAACTTTTAGAAATTTTAAAAAGAAAAAGTATATCTCTACATTTATTTGCGATTAAGTAATTCTTTCAAAATAAACAAATTTACTCTGCGTCTCGCAATAAGAAACGTAGAATTAAAGCCAAAACCGAAGCTCCCAAGCCTGTGGAATGATCGTTACAACCAAACTTAATAAAATTGGCCTCTCTTCTGCCTCTGGCATATCCATTTCCGTCGGAAGATGAGAATACGGTAAAGCAACCGTGCTCTGTTTGGATGTTTAGAACGTGTTCTACGATTTCATCGGAGAGAAACTCGGCGAAACCTTCATATCCACAGAGGGTGACTGAAACAAGAAAGATTTAAATTATTTACTCCCGATGTATAAGCCACACACGTCACACTTGACGATGGTTTGTCTAGAATAATCTACATCTTTTCAGAGTTTTTCTGACGTTTCTTGGTTGGCAAGAGATCGTTCACGATTAAAAAAAAAACGAAGTTATTGAAATGCAAATCTGATGCAAATTTACATCAATTACAAACTAGAAATTATAACTCCTGCGTTTATACATACAAACCTTGCTCGAGGAGTAAGTCATCCAATTCATCGAGGAAACCAAATTCTGCGTTTTTAGACATCTCCCAAAATATGTAGGAACAGTATTTGTTGAGCTTCTTTTCCAAAGCAGTAACGTCAAAATTGCAGCCTTGAGACCTCGCAGTTTGCAAGTACAAAAGCCTCAAAAAGTTAATTTTATTGGGTGCCTTCCAAATTTGGTTTCTTACCGGTGCGTGACACCATACGTTGGGTCTATGTAACCATCGTCTAACATATACTCTGCACATTTCGGGGTGATGGAGCAATTGATGCCTGCTTTGCTCGTTTCTAACAGCTCCATGAAACACCCATCAGAAAGCTCTTCCAGGAAGTTGCTTTTGGCCAAGTAATTCATGTATTTCTTGTAGGTGTCTATCGAGGAGAAACTCTCGTTGCGTTCGAAACTTAAATCGAGGGTGTTAAGATGGAATGTTATGTTGCCTTGCCAAATTTCGGGCAACATCATTTTCTTCAAAACTGAAATTGTAAATTTGATATTGAGAAAGTTAGGTTTTCAAGTCGTCATAATTGCAAGTAGAGCTGGGCAAAAAATCTGCTACAATTTTTTCAATATAATAATCGATTTTTGATACTTTGATAATTTATACTACTTTGATAATTAGCGAATTACATAGTAATCGCCCACGTTCTAATTGTAAGTAAATCAAGTACCAACATATTGCATCCTTGTACGACCGGTTTACATGCGGCTTTATTAATTCCACGATTTTTCCCGTTAGATTCTCCAGAAGTTCTATTTTATCTCCAACATACACTTTACTGGCATGTCTTCTACTGCTCTTCATGAGAGATTGCAGGTGAGCTAAAACGTCATGCATTCCTTACTTTTCTAGCAAAATTATTAAGCAGCACGCAAACCTTGTTCCAAAACTAAACCAAATAAAGCGTCGAGGTTCATGGATTCGTGGTATTCAGAGACGTAATGCAAAAGTTTTTCCAAGGCATTAACGACGTAATTCACGGACGCGCCACTTTCCACCGATCCCAGCGCGACAATCGCGAGCAGAAGGAATTTCAGCATGACTGAAGAAAATGATTTTCTTCTCGCCCCTTTTATAGGCGGCGGAAAGAAAGTCGGCCGGCGGTTTTACTTTTTCACGTCGGCGTGGAACATGGGCGTCCCGTCCCGGTTTGTAAATGAGGCACGGAATTTTGAAATCATAATATCTTGACAGTTTCTGTCATTTTGTTTTGGAAAATGCAAAGGAATCTGTTGAGTTTTGAAAAGATTGTAGTGCCCTTTTGTAGGAACATGCCGAAGTTTCCTAATAGTAGAAGATTGCAGCAAGTAATTTATAGACTTCGTTTCACAATTTCGACTTCACAAAGGAAGCCGATCGTAAATAAATAAGTTAATTACACCTATGTGGACGCGTTGCCGCTAACAAAAACAGTGCGGTGCTTTCTGGCAATTTCAATAAAAGAAAAGAATTACGTTAACTCAAGTAATGCATGTGACTGACAGAACCTTGACCCGGCGCCATCTCATCAGCGGTTTAAGTAAAAATTGTAGTGTTTGATAATTCCCAGGTGGTCAAGATTTAGCATAAACACACTCTAAATACATTAGAATATCGACCGCTTTTCGTAATTATTTTACCGACCATCTAAAATCCGCCAAAGTCTCATCATTACATAACAAACAGTCGTTATAAAAAATACTGATAAGAAATTGGAAAATGGAGGACCTAATTGCATAGCTATGCGGATGCTCATTGCAGTTAACGTGGCAGTGAAGCCTCTCCCCCCAATGGGCTCTTGAAGAATCTAGTCTCCTTACTCTGGTTTGACAAATCAAATGTTTCAATTTTTAATGTATATTTCAACAGTTAAGCTGTCATTCTGAATACACAAACACTTCATGGAATCTTTGGCGTAGTGGATTGTTATGTCAGCAAACTGGAGGACATTCGCCACACCAAGTCTCCAGTGAAGTCAAGAATTTCATGAAATGCTTATTCGTGTACTGACGATGACAGCTTGGCTGTCGAAATACGTATCTACGTTAAAAATAATACGGGGGTAACACGGCTTGAAGTGAACTACAACAACACGCTTCAAAAGTTTATATTTTAATTATAGGATTAGCGTTGATTTGTAAGCTTAAACTTTTTGAACACAAATGAATATTTACAATAAAAATTGTCAGAACGAGTTGAATGAAATTTACATGTATTATGAGTGGGTAGGAGCAACAATAATTAAACTGTAAGGCCATTTACAGGCATCTCAATGTCTATACATACCTTACAGAGAAAAATTGTCACAACCAGCAAGTTTTGGATATAAAGTTGCCACAACTTTTATAAGTCATAATTTATCTGAAAGAAAAATTGATATAAAACTGATTTTTTGCAAACATAGGATTTATCTATTTTTGTAAAAATAATTCTACCTAAAACACAAGTGGTACGGTTCGTTTAATATACACACAGAAAGAAATAGATAAACATTATTCGAATTAGTGAAATATTTGAATTTTGAATTTTTGAAATTTTACTTTTTTCTTCTAATTTATTTTATAATATAAAATTATTCTATAAAATAAATTAAAAATATTGTTTAAATTCATAATCTACGCCACTGGCAACTTATCCCGCAAAGTAAACGATATTTTAAAATTCGTTTCAGTCTCCAAGACTGCCATACTTCTTCATTACGGCCCCCGCCTGCGGATAAGATTGCCACAACAGTAATTGAAAACAAAGCTCTCGCAGATAATCGCAGCTATATCTTTTCATTACGCCCATATTCTTATTTTATCTCTTTATTTACCCAATGGCTTTCTAAGAAAGAATTTATTTTTACTTATAAGAATATTATTTTTAATGAAACCACTAAGTGCGGCCCTGACTTGCTCGCCCAGAAAAATAGTGTCCTTCCTTGACCTCGACTAACTCCATTGATAATTTTCATTGCATCTGGTTTTGATCAGACCAACACATGAAGTTGCGTCGACTTTAGTGCTACCTACTACAATGGAAATTACGTTCAGTGGGAAAAGGGCCCTTGTTACGGGGGGTAGTCAAGGTGAGTAAAATCGAAATTACGCTGTCGGATGATTACATAATTAATAATACATACAACGTTCATGCTAACGATAACAAACTGCTATACGTCGCATAGTCACGTAAGTCAGTTTTAATTTGCACAAATAATCTCACTGTAGTGACAGTTTATTTGCCTTAAAAGATTTAAAAACGTGAGTTTTGATAAAAAAATATAAATGTAGGTATACAGGCTATAACAAGTTGAATAGCCTATTAAAAGTTTTCAGGGAAGGAAAAAATTTGCCCTGCCCTAAGGGAAAGTGATCTTTCGGATTAA
The DNA here is from genome assembly GCA_958336345.1 of Dorcus parallelipipedus. NCBI lineage: Eukaryota > Metazoa > Arthropoda > Insecta > Coleoptera > Lucanidae > Dorcus > Dorcus parallelipipedus. Next base: position 14,863,224 of record OY284478.1, read on the forward strand.
AATATGTATTTTCACTTTTATATCACTTCCGGTTATACCGGAAGTCACCGTTAAATTTCTTATTTTAAATGGAATTCTATACTTTTATTACAAATTCCGATTCTACACATTATTCTAAATAAAAAGTGTTAAGGCTTCCCTACATCTAAATGTAACCGATTTTGAGATATCTTCAAATGTATTTAAAAAATTGTTTTGGTGACCTTTCATGTAAGAGAATGTATTTACGACATTTTCAAGATTCAAATGGCATGTCGTTTGAAAGTATAATGTTTAAGCTTTCAAGTTATATGCTAATTATCCCTGAAAAATTCACAGGCTAGTCACAATATGTTGTAGAACCTCATTATGTTTAACTGCTATCAGTAACGCTTAATCACTGCTTCATTCACGGCTACTTTCCGCAAGAATTAAAAATTGCAAGAATTGTGCCCATTTACAAGAAAGGTGACAAGAGAGAGACATTCTACTATAATTGCTGCAGTTTAAATTGTCGAAAAGATACTGTAAGCTTTCGACGAGGGGCAAATAGTGGAAGCAAATTTTTGCAACCTCAGCAAGGCTTTCGACAGTGTAAATCACTCAATTTTATTACAGAAGTTACATTGGTACGGAATTAGGGTTGCACCTGATTGAGTCATATTTCAAATCAAGAACTCAGTATACAGACTGGAATATTAAAGCATCTCAAATTGACCACAACAATTATGGAGTCTCACAAGGATCTATATTGGGACCTTTACTATATATAATCTTTACAAACGATCTGCCTATGAACGTTACGTCTCCTAGAACCACCCTGTTTGCGGACGATACGTCATTTATTAACAAACAAGATAAACTAGAAGAACTAGAGAAAAAAAACCTCAACATCATTAAAAGATACAAGATTGTGATTCAATAGTAATCACTGATTAGTATTGAATTACTAATCAGTTACCTATGAATATGGAGAAAACTCATAAAGTTTACCACAAAAGCCCACAAAACCCATAAAGTTTACCACAAAAGTCTTCAAACAGAAGATCTCAGTGAACTTTTTGGTATTTCACCTAGACAGCGACTTGAAATGGACACAGATGTTGATGAAGTAAATAAAAAGACTCGCGGTGATCAAGACTGCCTAAGAAGATTAATAAAAATTGCGATTTTCCAATTCGCAGTTACTCCCTCTTCCACGGTATAGCGACCTACGGCATTCTTATATGGGGAGCATCGGCAGCAGTAAATTCCGTATTCCTAAAACAGAAAAAAGCAATAAGAATACTGTGCAATGTGGACAACTCTACAAGCTGCAGAGAACTCTTTCGTCAAACCATAGTCAACACCTTCATACTTACCTGCCTACTGTACGTCTTTGATAATGATAATGACACCTTTAATTAATGATACCATACAAGGCACAAAAACGAGCTAGTAATCCCATATTATAGAATCAAAAAAACACAACAAGGAATAAATTACTATGGTATAAAATTCAAACAAAATTTCTGAAAACCTGAACAGAACATTATTAAAAAAAACTGTGAAGCGAATGTTGATAAACGAAGCAAATAAGTGTGATTATTATTATTAATATTAATCACAAATCAACACATGGATAACTCGCTTCACCGCCCTTCTCGCTTGTCACCACACGGTTAACCTGCTCCCCATGCCGGATCTCTGGCCACCACACAGACAACATGCCTCCGTCTGTTCACGACCAACAAGAACTAGGTTTGTGCATCACTTGTCAGTTGACTCTGAAGAGTAGGCAGATTGAGACCTCAGTGAAGACTCTAATTCTCTCTTGAAAGTGGCTACAAAGAAAACGCAGCCAAATCGTCGAACTATTCCAAAGTTCAGACATGGCTTATTCCTATCTAGTTAGTATGTACTTCTGTAAAAAATTAATTATTAATATAGAATAGTATTAAAGTAGAGTCATTGTTTAAAAGTAAGGCTGGGACTTTTCTCAATTTGGTATTCGAATATTCAATTGAAATTTTATTCGAATATTCGAATTAATTCGAATAAATCGAATAAAAATTCGAATATTTAAATAAGTATTCGAATAATGAAATGGAAATTGCCCTGTACGGGCAAAATTTACATTGTATTTTGTCACTTTCGTTTCAAACTTAATTTAAAGTATTTCCAAACATCACTTCTGGACAATATTTTGCGAATAAATGATGTGAGAAATACTATAACGTGTAGCTGCGTAGACTTCGTAAAAAAAGGGTCGACATTCTTGTGTCAAAGATTGCAGGGATACCTTCTTTTGAGTGGCGCAATACGATTCTATTAACTTTTATTGTCGATAATGAAGGCAACTAGAAAAGTTGTTACAAAACATATTCGAAAAATCGGATTAAGTTAATATTCGAATGTTTGAATTTTTCAATTCACTGAATAATTAGAAAATTCGACTGATTTGAATTATTCGAATAATTTAAAAATTCGAATTATTTGAATTATTCGACTAATTTGAAAATTCGAATTATTAAATTTCAACGTATTCGAATAGAGTGCACATGTATTCGAATATTCGAATTATTCGAATATGATTCCCAGCCTTATTTAAAAGCACTCAAGGAAAAAAGTAAAATTTGTCATGTGACTATAGGGCAAAAAAACAATTGTCTTTACATAAACTGAGCTGCATTGAATATATTTTAACCGACCTATGTTAGTATTCTGGATTCACTTCGGATTATCGATAGTAAAATCCTCATTAACCCCTTTATTTTGTAACTCATAACGACATCGTTATACAGCCTGTTCAAACTTAAGCTGGCACTATTACTAACTTCGTTATTATAAAACTACAAAGTCGGTTAAATTAGCAAACTAGTAGTACTTTTTACGCTGACAATGACGTAGTCAAAAAAAAAGCAATTGAAAGTCACGTTTATGAGATAAAGTCGAAAATACACTTTTTTTTAATGGAACACCCAGTATATTACTTTACCAATGGCTAGAAAATAAAATTCTTAATTAAAATTGTCCTTTGTTATTTTTTCGTAAATTAATAAATAAAGGAGATATTTTGATTTTTATAAAATCATCAGGTACCTGTGTTTAGAAACAAAACATTTGCAAGTCGTCGTAATCAAATTATTCTGTTGACACACTATAGTTTTTGAAGCTTGTGGTTTATTTCTTACTAAAAAATGGTTTCTCCGCATCTAGAAAGAATTTACAAAAATTGTCATAATTTTTTATCATTTTCCTAGATACGTATAAAAATCACAAAAAATGTACAAAAATTGTCAAAATTTTTGTTCATTTTTCTAGTATCGTGGAAAAAACATAAAAAATGTTTAAAAGTTGTCATAATTTTTTTCAGTTTTCGGGACGTGTAAAACAATTTTTTTAGTAACAAATAAATCACAAACTTCAAAAGCAATAGTCTGTCAACTGAAAAATTTGATTACGGCGATTTGCAAATGTTTTGTTTCCAAAGCACAGGCATCTTTGATGATTCTGTAAAAATGAAAATATCTTCATTTATTAATTTACGAAAAAATAACAAAGAATAATTTTAATTAAGAATTTTATTCTCTATCGATTGATAATATAATACAGGGTCTCCCAAATAGAGTGGCCTATTAAAAGTTTTCGGGGAAGAAAATATACAAACCTTCTGAAAATTAGTACACTGCCCTAAGGGAAAGCGATCTTTCAGATTAAAATATTTTTACTTTTATATCACTTCCGGTTATACCAGAAGTCGCCGTCAACTTTCTTATTTTAAATAGAATGCTATACTTTTTATTGCAAATTCTGATTCTACACATAATTTCAAATAAAAAATATTAAGGCTTCCCTATACCTAAATGTAACCGATTTTGAGATATCTTCAAATTTATTTAAAAAATTGTTTTGGTGACCTTTCATTTAAGAGAATGTATTTACGCCAATTTCAAATTTAAAAATTGAAGTGACATGTCGTTCAGACTTTCAAATCATATCCTAATTGTCCCTGAAAAATTCATAGGGTGTTTACGATATGGTGTCGAAGGTCATTATGTTTAACTGCCCAAAACTTAATTTTCGTAAATGGAACACCCTGTATATTTTTACGTCATGAGATACAGAATCAAATTTTACATCGATTGATATTAGCATTCCCTATGCCCATTTCTTTTAGTTTCCTTGTTATCAGTAATTGTTTATTATAACGGCATATTTTGCTAAAATTATCGAAATTTTTTGCAGTAAGTGTCGACAAAATAAAAATATTTATTGAGTTATACCATTAGCAGATAAGTAGAAATAAATAAATAAGTTTCGACGAATGTTAATACAGAAATTTCATTCGCTTCATTGCCAGTTACAGGAGCAGATGAAATTTTCTTTGATCAGACGGTGTCACTTCTTAAAAAAATACGTTCAAATCTTCTATTTATTTTTTTCTGTCATTGGCGGTAACTGCGGATACTTTTCATTAAATTTTCTGCTCGTTCTCGTAACCATTTTATTGCACTCTCCTTGAATGTAAAATAAACTGTTTATCAAAATAAATAAAATTATTCTTTATTATTTTTACCACTTTACCAATTGTAAGTATTGCTTTTGGTATTTAATAAAAACGTTAAATTGACAAAGGAAATTGTTTTTCAAAGCATGTTTAATTTTTGAAGACGCTCGTTTATGAAAATGATAAACTTACGAGAGGTATTTACCTAATAGCTTTATTCTATGATGTACGTCAAAATAATGTTATCGTTAGCAATTATTTATTTCTTAAAAAGTAACAGTTCAATATCTGCTTCTTTTTTCAAAGCTTGCAACGAATAAGTGCATTCATTCCATTAATTAACAGAATAAAATAAACAATCATTGATAACAAGAAAACTAAAAGATATAGGTATAGGGAATGCAATACCAATCGATGTAGAATTTGATTCTGTATCTCATGATATAAAAATATACAGGGTGTTCCATTTACGAAAATTGAGTTTTGGATAGTTAAACATAATGACTTTCGACACACTTTTGTGACCACCCTAAGAATTTTTCAGGGATAATTAGGATATGATTTGAAAGTCTGAATATTATACTTTTAAACGACATGTCACTTCAACCTTTAAATTTGAAATTGGCGTAAATACATTGTCTTAAATGAAAGGTATTGGCCACTGTCTAACGTGAACAGTGCACCTCGCTAACATGAACAGCTACTTTGTATACTACTGTAGAAATTTACAACACGTCCAAAGAATCACTTTTTACTTCATTTTTTTCCAAAAATACATATGTGGTACATAAATAAAGGTTGAAAGTGATGTTTCATGTTTTAATTGTTTTTAAGAGATGAAGACTGCATCTCGGAAACATGAACAATCGCGCAAACATGAACACAGCTGGTTTTAATTAGTTCACGTTAACGCGAGTGCCCTGTACTGATTGAAAAAAATACAAAAAATTACAAAATAAAAGGGTAAATCACAATTGTCAAAATTAGTTTCTTTTTTTGTAAAAACCAAATTTATATTAGCCCGTTTCTACCATGTAAAAATGACACTTTTCCACAACCATTTATTGACCTGCAATTAAAACGCATTCAAAATTCTAGGAATAGGAAGAGGCATAGTCAAACAACTAGCAGCTTGCGGGGCCAAAGTCATAGCCGTCAGCAGATCAAAAGATTTGTTAGGTAAATATACACAGACAAAACAAAAATCTATAAAATACAACAACTTTTTTAGAATCCCTTAAGAATGAAGTGCCATCAATTGAAATAATAGACTTAGATTTATCTGACTGGAACGCCACTAAAGAGGCATTAAAAAACATCAGCCCCATCGATTTATTAGTCAACAACGCAGGTCTTGGGATGCTAGAACCACTAACAGAAGTCACTGAAGATCACATAGACAAGTTCGTAACACGTTCGGTAAAAGCGTGCTGCTGCTAACGTTTTGCTTTCAGACTGTTTGCAATTAACGTCAAAGCTCTAATCAACGTAACCCAAATTGTAGCGAGCGACCTCATCAAGAGAAAAGCACCCGGCTCCATCGTCAATGTATCCTCACAAGCATCCATGAGCGGGCTGCAGGACCACACTGTTTACTGCGCTACTAAAGGAGCTGTAGATGCTTTCACTAGGGCCACTGCGCTTGAATTGGGTCCACACAATATCCGGGTGAACAGCGTCAATCCTACAGTGATCATGACCGCTATGGGGCGATTGGGTTGGTCAGATCCAGAAAAGGCAAATCCAATGCTTGCAAAGATTCCTCTTAGAAGGTATTATGTACACAGAAAATTAGAACTTCTTAAAACTAACTTCTTAAACTTTTACAGATTTGGTGAGGTGCAAGAAGTGGTTGATGCCGTTGTTTACTTGTTGAGTGACAAGGCTAGTATGATTACGGGAACGTCGTTGCCTGTAGATGGAGGATTTTTGGCGGTTTAAATTACGATTACATCAAATAAGATTGCTTTGGGGATTTCGTAACTGTAAGAGATGAAGTGCAATGGTTACCTATACTTAAAAAAAAACATGCCATGTATTCCTATGTAAAAAAAAAACAAATTTTCAATGTAACGGTATAATTATTTTTATATTAAATTTAATAGATAATCTAGTACCATAAAAATTAAGACTGATCGTTTTGAAGAGAATGCCTTACACAGAAAGATACTTGAATAGACCGACAAAAAAGAGAGAAGAGAAAGAACATTCTATACAATTTATAATTAATTATTTACCCGAAATGCAGGTTGTCCCAATGCATAAAACGATAACCAGATGGTTACATCTTTAAAAGTGTGCAAAAACGTTTTTATGGTGTTACATAGAGAATCATGGGTGGAACTCTGTAACTAATAGCAATCGCTATTTGCCGCTACCTCCATTGTAGAGAATAGAGTTAGCGACAAACAGCGATTGATATTAGTTACAGAGTTCCACCCCAGAGTAGTAATAGTCAGAGAGTAATAATACACAGTTACACAGCTGATGATGAATGCGTTGTGTAAGTGTATTAACTGCTATGAGATTAATTAAGATCAATTACGTTTTCAAGTGTATACAAAAGTGAAATACTTACACCGACAATAATTTACGTGAACAATAATTTATAAGTCATAAATGTCTTGTCGTAATAGATTAAGTTGACTCCGCAGTCAATGAGTGCCTCGATCTTCTTGTTGTACAGCTGAAATGTGGCCGAAATTATTACAGTTGTAATACTTCTTGCCTTTTGCTTTATGTTTGCACTCAGTAGACTTATGACAGCTCTCACCACAGTTGAAACACTTGGATGAATCTTTAAGCTTAACATCGTTATTTCCTTTGCTCGTTCTTCTTCGGGATTATTTTAGCTACCGCACATTCAGTTTCTCAACTTTTCTTTAAAATTTTTTAAATCTCGAGCATCATAGGAGTACTAATTGTGCTCCAGAGTTATCCTCGATTCCATCTATAACGTGTTGCATCAAAGAATCATGATCAATGTCACCTCTGATGGCAATTTCTTTCATTATTAGAAAATATTCTTGTAACGACTCATCGCGTTTCTTCTTACGTCTATACAATAACTTATGAATTTCCGCATAACTCGTTTTCACATCAAATTCTTCAATTAACGCTTTCTTTAATGAATTTTGCATAATGTCCCATCCCAACAAAGTCGCATTATCTTCAAATTCCGAAATCCACTTCGTAATGGGATATCCATCACTACCATTAAATGACCTCAAAGATCCTTCTATGTCTCGAAAAGTTAACGAAAATCTGGGTTGGTTCGATGTGTACTCTGAATAATGTATATTTGTTGTGTCATCAGCTTTTAAACGAGACTCTTCATTGTGACCGTTGCCACTCAAATTAAATGTACTTATCTGAAATTTGCTCGTAATATTTTCCACTGTATGATTGTCTACTTCTTCCTTTTTTGATTCTACTTGGTCGTCTTCTTCTTCAACTTTCTTCAAATTCGATAAATAGTAACAAATCTCTTCAATAATTTTTTTCTTTGAACTGCTATCGAGGCATAAAATACTGCAAATAGCTCCCAAATCGGTTTCCGAGAATATTTCTTCTGCAAACTTGATTTTCGTTCAATGATCATGAGAATCAGGTTTAAAAGTGAAACCAGAAAATTCTCGCAATCGTTTCCTATTTTTTCTGTCGTCTGAAACGCTCTCCACTATGTATTAGTACTAATTTTGTCAACAATTTTATGGCTTTAACGGGCGCCACTGTGATATTTTTGTTTATTTGCACAATTTCACCTAACGTCGTCATTGTGAATTATGTTTCACTCTCGTATGTTTGTTTTCTTCTGACAATCTTTAGCTTTGAATCTTCGTCTTAAATTCAAAATTGATGAATGTCCTGCGACAGAAGGTTGTCAAAATTGACGGCCCAAAACTTCGTCGTTATCCCTTAATGCAGCGCACATCCATCCCGCCTAAGCCAAAAATTGTGGAAAAACGAAGTATTTTACCAAAAAAACAGCTACCAACAACGAACTACTCCCGTCGTTATGGTGATTCTGCCAACGGAAAACCCAAAAATTCATCCTCCGATCCCGATTCCCACACTATGTTAATGATTCGTCTTTTATAATAATGGAACTTGTTTCTCATTGAACGACGCACACAAAACTAAATTATAATAATCAACAACAGATTATTTACGAGAGTGTTTATTGATTATAATGTTTAAAATTCTGATTGTCATCACCATTTCTTTGTTATTAACAAAATGTAATTATTCAAACATCAGCGATAAACCGAATAAACAACATAAAGGAAACCGACTGATTAAAATGCAAGGGGTAGAATGATGGGCCATAAAAAGGTGCCGAAACGTTTATGACGGACACGTTGCTTGTGGGAATTAACTTTATTTACAATACAACACAAATTAAAATTAAAGAAAAACACTAGCGGTTCTTAACACGGAGATATGAATTGTTTTCATGTTGTAGTGATTTATTTATTTACCTGTCAAAGCATGTGTTCAAAGTAGGACAGTTGTTATCTTTATTTTATAGAGTTTGATTCATTTGTTTCAGGTGATTTGCACACAATTGTCAAGTAAATATTTTGGAAGTTCGTATTTAAGCTGATCACGTCAATTTGGAATTAGGTACTTCCAAAATGAATTCATTACACACATAGAGATACCTAAAAAAAGATGAGTAATTCTAATTAATGTAGAATAGTAAGTAAATGGTTTACAAAGGTTGCTAGGGACACCCATACTTGCAGTCTTGTATACTATTAAAAGTAAAGGACTTTTGGGTACAAATAATATAAGTCCAATTAAAAACTTAATAATTACCATTTATTATGTACTTGAATCTCATCGATTTACAACATATGTACAAAAATCGACGATCTTCCCGCACAAGTGCTGGGCACAACACTCAGTAGTTACGTCTTAAAATGTAAGGTACAATTGACCAGAGTAAACTGGGCTTACAGCATCGAGAGAAAAATACAAGTTACAGCAGTCAATTGCGACGAATTAATTACGTTAAGGTATAGTATGACAAAGTTGTTCTCGTTAAATGTACATAACACAATGCATAATTACGATACTCAAAAAAAAAAATTATAAGAAACAAACTTCTAGAGTACAGTTACAATCGTTTATACATACATACAATACATACACACATGCATTTCCGGAATTCGGGCCGGACTGTATTCGACTAGTATCACAAAAGTAGTCAAAGTAAAAAAAAGAAGCGCGCCTACAATACAAACGGCCCGAGTTTCGGGAACTTTGTTAGTTAGTACCAGTACAATTATGTTCAATAATTTTTTTTTATTGTTTCCCCATTTCTGTAGTAAACAAGTAATTCCTGGTAGAAATACATATGTACAACACACTCCACATTTATTTTATCCAAACTTAAAACTAGACGTTTTTAGTGCATACTTCCTTTAATCACTAAGATTTTATTAACTCAGTCAACAAAATTATCAGCAGAATTAAAACCAGACGGTAATTGTTCGCACAAAAATTATTATCTTAAAGGCCACCTTATAAATGCAACATTAAAATTATTCAGTAGTTCGAACACAACAAATTGCAGGGTGAACAGTACACAAGAAACAAAACAAAAGGTAACTAGTTAATTTATTTTTTTATAGAATATAGAATTTTGTGCTGTGCTCAGTAGTATTCCCAAATTTAAACGAAACAAACCAAGGAATTCGAGACAATAAAAATTTGCGACGACGATGGCAAATTAATTATCAGTCACATCCTTGAATAACATAGGAACAAAACTACCACCTAAAAAGAGGAATCTTCGATGAAAGAAAAAAAAACAGAGAACCTCACAAACATTGCAGCTAAAATAAAAATAATATACAAATTACCTAATTTACTATCAGATATTTTTATTACAAATATAAAATATCCGTCCTCTTTTTACAAAAAATTTAAACAATTTGACTATCACTTAAGTGAACGTCAAGAAACAAAAAAAATAAGTCACTTTTACGCTTATATTGCACTAAAAATCAACGGCAACATTATCATAAAGTTGATTAGCGAAAAAGTGACACAACTTAATTCACTGCTCTTGATCACTCTCAAAGTATTCTCATCTTAATTTAATCTCACGTAATAAATGGAGATACCCTAAGAGTGTTGTGGAGCAGTGAATCAAAAACGCTATAATTATGTAATATCATAGCCTTGACGAAGATAAAACGACTAAACACAGTGATTGAAGACTTACAATCCGTTGATTGAAATGAAACAGAAACAAAACCACTTGAGAATTTATACAAAATTATTATAGAAGTATCATACTAGTTGCAAACCGTATATAACTTCACACTTGCTCACTATACATGAAATTACACAGGTATGTATGAATAATCATAATATATAATTAAGGTTCCATTCAGTCTAGATATGTACAAGTAAGACTGACACACCTACCAATAACAAATATGTTGTTTATAACAACAGATCGCTAAAAACATTTAATCGAAAAAGAAAATGTTCCAACTGCACAGAGATTTTATACATTGTCCTAAATTTAACGTTAATAATTCTAATTTATTTTTCTTCGCCCATTTATAAAGATTGTTTAATGAAATTATTTTTTTTTAATTTCTATTCCAATTTATTATTCTAAAACTTTGCACTTCGAAATAAACAAAACATTGTTAATTTCAAATCCGTTTTACTCAAGACAATGATGTCGTACTGCATCAGAATTTCATCAATGTGGATTTAAAAAAATAGTCTCCGGTTTATATAAATAACAACAAATCACAACTCACGCGGCACAAGTGTAGTTTCACCGACTGCACAAACAACGTCACATTTATTTAGTCCAGCAACGGCATTGGTAGGTGTGGTCGGCGCACACTTTTTACTTCTTTAATCTCGTGGGCGGGTCTTTAGAGGCGCTGCCTCTTCTAGGCGGGCCTCCCTGACCCGCTGTCTGGCTGGGTGGGGCCATTGCTGCTCCGGAGGCGCTTCCAAAACAAACAAACATCACACATAGGATTCCAATCGTTGCATGGGTGATTTGATGATGATGTCATGGAATGGATGGATGGATGAAGCAAACAGAAAAAATAAAACAAACCAAAAGTAAGTGACGTACGTGACAACTCATTAAACTACTTAAATTAACATAAATGTGCAAATGCTGAAGGATATACCACTTTGTAACTCACTTGGCTTGTTTCGAGTTGCTAAGATCCGAAGTCGAAGCATTCGGAGCACCTTGTCCTGCTCTTAATCGCATTGATACTCTGCGTTCGTGACTTTCATATAACCTTGGAGAATCTAAAACAAATTTTTCTAATCAAATACTTTGCCCTAATTATTATAAAGCACACGTAGACCAGAAGCAAATAAAAAATCTTACAAAAATAACTCAAATTTCTGGTACAAACACATATACATACCATTTTCCACTTTACACCTTCTGTGCTCTATACAGATTAACTATCTTACGTTTAAAAAAAAAAACATGTTTTAATAAGCATTAAATTATACATAATAAAACTTCATGAACTATGTATTTTAAAATGGTTGGTTCATTAAAATTAAACAGGTTGAAAACGAAACATTTTTCTTAGTTCAATTAAACAACAATATTGTATAAAAAAAATTGTTTTTTGGTTGTTAGAATATATATTACAGAGTGTGAATTTATATTCAATCTAATTTTTGATGCAATTAATTTAAAATGTTAAAGAAACTGAACGAAATCTTTTATTTAATCAGTTTTGGACTGCATGAATACTGACAATTTATTATAAACTTATAATTCTGATATTATCAATTCAGATTCAACGTCGGCGGAACACAAGTTTTTGTTGTGCAAGATTCCAATGCATAACAACCACACCTATTCTACTTACCCGACAATTTTTAAGCTAAAATAATTAATTTCTTGCCTGCTTTGCAAATCACTGCATTATATCACTTATTATTTCAAGCATAAATTATTTACGACAAAAAATACTCACTGCTTGTTATGACATCGTCCAAGGGATTAGAGGCGGCAGCATTATTTGGAACGATGTCCATCCGATCATGTGGTCTTCTGGCTCTTGTTAGGGGAGCAGACGGCGTCGAATCACCTGGAGTTGCAGCATGTGAACCATAGCGTGTTCCTGACCGTCCACTTTCTTCCCCATGTGCACCCCTTGGACCACCTTCAAAAACATTTTAAAAAATGTTAGAGGTTTTTTAATACAATTTGCAGTTATGTTAAAATTAATTTCTTTACCTACTAAAACACATTTTTTATTTTGTATTCTGTATTTTCTTTTAACTGTGAATAATTTAAAAGAATATATACCGAATTTGAGCATGTTCCAGTCAAACACATAATCATATGTGAAGCCTTGTCGGTGGAAAAGAGTGCGAAACAACTGTCGCAGGTAACTGTAATCGGGTCTCTCCTCGAATCGCAACTGCCGGCAGTAATTTAAATAGGTTGGAAATTCTACTGGGTATCCCTGAAACCGTAAGGAAACCATGAGAAGAAAGTCCCGCATTTTAATGGCGTAACTCACTTTACAAAGTTCCTCTATTGGTGTGGACATTTTCTTCTCGGAAATGCGTTCGTACTTCTGTCGTTTTGTGGCAGCTTTTAATCCTTGCCAGGGAAGTGAGCCTCGGTTAAAATACATTAAGACGTACCCCAAAGATTCTAAGTCATCTCTTCTTGACTGCTCTATTCCTAAGTGTGTATTTATGCTTGCATATCTAGCTGTGCCTGAAACGAAAAAATTCTAAATTACAATCTCGCTGAAATGTTTACTAATTTCTACTAATTTAACACAAAAAAGAACACCTAAGCAGTATCAGTAAGGTAACTACAAAATATTGTAAGTCGATTATAATCCAAAGCTTTTTTGCAAATTTTTCAGCTTTGATTAGTATTTTCTTTCTTCAATCTGAATTTAGATATGGCATGTCTTAGCTTTATTATAAAATAAAATAATCTCAAGCTATCTTATCATTATTTAAGAAAATATCTGTTATTATTTTTCCAAGTAAATAATAAATGTGTGGGCACATTACACACTATTTGTGTATAATACAAATCACTATTATCTTAATACTGTTTACAACAATTGCAATATCAAGTTAATTCAATATTTATGTTATTTATATCAGAGAATCTTTAAACATTAGCGCTACATCAAACATTCTAATAATAAATTTAAAAGTAAATTGCCACACATGAATTATTTTGAAGTTTAAAAGCCCTACAAAGTATTATTATCTCATTAGAGATCAGGACATATTTATCCTATCATAAGTAGATAAGGCAAATGACGCTTAAATGTGTATTGCACTCACCAGTAAGATTTTTATTTTCTCGATAGGGAATATGTTGGTGTGATCTGCCATCTCGATATTTTTTTGCCAATCCAAAATCGATGATATACACTAGGTTACCCTTTTTGCCCAGGCCCATCAGGAAATTATCTGGCTTGATGTCGCGGTGGATGAAATTCCTGGAGTGTATGAAGTCGGTGCGAGAAATCAGCTGATCGGCCAGCAATAATACAGTCTTGAGCGAAAAACGCCTCGAACAGAAATTAAATAAGTCTTCCAAGGAAGGTCCCAACAATTCCATGACCATCACGTTGTAGTCACCTTCTGAGCCACACCATTTTATTTGTGGTATACCCACTAGAAATAACAACATTTCATACATATTATAATCAATATGAATTGATTAAATCATCAATTATAAAGAAAGGCTATAGGTATAGGTATACAGTATGTCCCAGATAACTTTTCCAGGATGGGAATCTCGCTTATTATAAGAGATTTGAATTCGGTTAAATGGAATGAATCATTCCTAACTATTAGGGCAGTTATAAACTATTTTGAAATTTAAACAATTTCAAATACAGTGCACTCGCGCTAACGTGAACTAATTAAAACCGGCTGTGTTCATGTTTGCGGGATTGTTCATGTTTCCGAGATGCAGTCTTCATCTCTTAAAAACAATTAAAAACATGCTACATCACTTTCAACCTTTATTTATGTACTACGTATTATGTATTTTTGGAAAAAAATGAAGTAAGAAGTGATTGCTTGGATTTATGTTGTAAATTTCTGTAGTATATATCGTAGCTGTTCATGTTAGCGAGGTGCACTGTTCACGTTAGACAGTGGCCAATGCTAAAATTTAAATGTTCACGTTATACAGGAGTTCATGTTAGGCAGTGTTCACGTTAGCGCGAGTGCACTGTACAGTGAAAGCTCTCATAAGCGAACACCGACGGTTCCAACTTTTTTGTCTGCTTAATTTTGGATCCAGAAAAATTATCCAGTCAAAAGAGATGTCCGCTTATGAGAGCTGTCCGTAAGGAGAGCTTTCACTGTAGTAGTTCAGAAAAAACAAAAATTTTCAAATTTCGTGTTTTTGTAATAACTTCTTTACAGTAATTGATACATTTTTGTAATTTGTATTTTCTTTTTTATACAGAATTTAAATGTGCTTGAAAATTTTTTGCCACATTACCTCCAACTTTAGTTTAAGTAAAAAGCTTTACTTTGCTCTACCCTAGTTACCTTTTAGGCCCAGTTTAAATTTAAGCTGAAGCTTAAACCCATAACAATGATTATTTCAACAATTCTTGTTAAAGGTTTAAGCTTTGGCTTAAATTTGATTGTAAAACAGGGCCTTAGGGTCATATGCACCAAACACTTTAATCGAGCTTAAATTTGAGTGACGTTTATAATGTGACGTTTGAAGTTTCACAACATTGTGTAAGTCACATTCTAAGTAACGCTTAAAGTTAAGCAGAGTTAATTCGTTCGGTGCATACGGCCATTAGTCTCCTCAATACATTGTGAAACACCCTGAATAATACATACAACAAAATTTATAATAATAATTGATCGTACAGTTCAGAAAATCAGTAAATGTCGACGTTTCGTTGTACATTTGACAGCTTCTCAAGGATAAATAGGAAAGCTGCAAACGTTTAGTGAAACGACGACGACATTTCTACCGGATTTTTTTGAACTGTACGATCAAATTATTATTATAAAATTTTGCCATAATTTTGAACAGGCAAGAAAGTAGTACTACTTCAATACATATCACAATCAAAGCGGAAAATAATTGATAACAATTGATTAAGGTCCACCACTACATTATGGACGTTGAGATGAAAGCTCTTATATGTACAATTGCAATCATAATTCATGACATAACCTTTACAGAAAAACTCATCATGAACATTTTATTTGTGGTTTCTAAGCAAAAAATAATTTACGACATCTCGGATTCACTCTTTGACTTTTCTTTCCCCAATTTTTTATATTTTACATATTTCGACTGACTGCTTCAGAGCATTCTGAGACTATCTCCATCCCCTGTTATTACATGTGGTTAAAATAAGACGGAGATATTCCAAGAGTGCTCTAGAGCAGTCAGTCAAAAACGATATCATATTATTTTACCACGTATTTGTTAGATCCTCCCTTCTTTTTAAACGGTAGTTTGAAGGGGTGACTTTTCTTTCCCTAATTTTTTATATTTAACATATTTCGACTGACTGCTCCAGAGCACTCTGAGAGTATCTCCATCTCCTGTTATTACATGAGGTTAACATAAGACGGAGATACTCCGAGGGTGCTCTAGAGCAGTCAGTTAAAAATGATATAATATTACTTTACGACGCATTTGTTAGATCCTCCCTTTTTTTAAACGGTAGTTTGAAGGGGTGACTTTTATTTCCCTAATTTTTTATATTTTACATATTTCATAAAAAATTTGCAAGGAAGATATTCTTTAGATTGATTGTAAATGCCCAGTTATGTGCCATATATCTGAGTTACAAATATTAGTTTGATAACTTAAAGGAGCCAGAAGATATTGCCAAAAAAATACAATATGTTTCATCCCTCTTTCAGGATAGTATAACTTCCTTATTATTCACTTTTGGGACAAATTTTACATAAAAATGGTGCTCTATTCACTCAGGAAATATCGGGAGACAAGTTTGAATGACGCTGTAGACTGCTATCCTGCTAGAACTTACAACTGTTAAATAAATTAAGAAATTCAGATGTGGTTATTTAAAATAAACGTGATATTTTCTAAAAAATTATTTTTTTGATTTGGAAATATACAGCGTCATTCAAAATTGTAAGTTCTAGCATTATACTATTATACTAGAACTTACAACTGTTCCTTAAGTTCGCAGTCGCAATCAGGATCAGAAGCCGTTTTAGTTTATTTTATATCTAAAATTTCATATTTTTTTACTTTTATTTATGCAAAACGCAAATACAGAAAAGTTAAATTTTCACCTAATGTAATAAAAACTATATTCCTTTATTTCTTCAAAGTAACTCTTTTCGATGTATATTTAACAATCTGTACAGTAGTTAAAAATTTTTAATATACGAAACGGAGAAATATTACAATTTCACGTTGTTAAAACTGAATTTAACATATCAGTGTGTTTAAATGTTTCTGAACCGATGAACATGTTACAGATTTGAGGAGGCAAATATTATTTCCCCAAAACTGTGTTAAAAAGTTAGAGTCAACACAATTTTAATGTTACCTCAACACTGCAAAAAAGTGATTGTAACAAACATATGAATTACCTTACAATTAACATGCTTTTATATCTTTTGCAGAGAAAATTTATTTCCTTCTTGGAGTTACTTTTAGGCCCGGTTTTTCATCTCCAGTTAACTTTATCTGGTGGTTTATGCCCAAAGTAACGATTGTGATCACAATTGTTACTAGGAAATTAATCGCCAGATAAAGTTAATTGAAGATCAAGAAATCGGGCCTCCTTAAAATTTTAACATCATCGTGTTTAACTAGTTGTGTAAATGGACGTGAGTGTTAAAACGGTGTTAAATCTAACTTCGTATTTTTATCTGTGTAATGGACTGCATTAGATCAGATTTATTTTAAATTATAAAGTTTCATGATGGAATTTAAATTTAAAGTCACTTTCAGATATCTGAAAAAAATAAATAATATGAAAACACATTTGAATTACTTATTTGAGAAACCGACAAGTCCCGTAACCATAATTTTGAGATAATCGAACGAAACTGTCTAAATCTTTTCAAAAAAACTGTCTAAATCTTTTCGAAGTGCGCTTTTTGAAACTATAATTTATTGGGGAACATTTATGTGGTTCATTTCATCGATTTTTTATGACTAGCCAAAATATAGTTGAAAAAAGATTGACAATATCGGGTTTCTCAAATAAGTGATTCGTCGGGTTTCTCAAATAATTTGAAAAGGAAAATATAATTTTCCAAAAACACGTCTGCTTTTACTCCAGGGGGGGGGCATGTTTTGACCTATGAATCACACTTTCGACGTTTACTCCTAGGCCCCCACGAATACCTATCTGTCTACATATGAAATTGGTAATAAATCTTAAAACATCTCACTAGGCGTTGGAAATAATAGTATTTTAGTGACATTTTATCACAAAATAAATAACTCCCCTTAGAATTAAAGCAGACGTGCGTTTGGAAAATTTTGTTTTCTTTTTCCTTTTTGAAATATTTCAGGTGGATCGTTTTCAAGAAATCCCCGTGTATGTATATTTAATGTAAAGATCTCTTTAAAACAGCTGATTGGTTTAAAATAACTTTGTATAGCAACGAAGTAAATAAATAAATATAAAAAAAATATTGCCGGCAAACGCCAATGATCCAAAATTCATTAAATGTCCCCAGAATTCCCCGAATTCTAGCTTCAGGTTATACAGTTGATGTAACTCGGACTTAAATATTGATGTAATCCACAAAGATAATCACAAAAAGAACAAATTGTTTAAAATTGGCTTTGATTTTAACCTGCTCCAAGAAATATATGAAGCTGATACATAGCTACCAAATCCAATAATCAAGAGATTTAAATTTTTCGTAACGAACTTAGAAATGAAACACATACCTAAAGATTTGTTCTACACTTTTCTACACTTTTTGCACCAACTGCTCCTGAGAGAGTGAGATGTATACCATAATGTAAGTAGGAGTGAGAAAAATAGAGTAAAGGAGTTAAGTGTAGAAAGTGCAGAACAAACCTTAAGATTACTTTAAATTTTCCACCACTTAAACTGAAACATTGTAACACAATTGCCCTATCATAAAGTAGTTGGTTTGCAATAAATCTGGCAACACTGTTGCTTATTCCTTTATAAATGTATACACAGATAAAATTGGTAGTAAATTTACACTATTTTTACATTAAAATTCAATATTATCTCAAGTGAATTTTTAATACTACTTAGGGCCAGGTTTAAACTGACGCTCAACTGAACCAGGTTCATAGTAAACAAATTCGCATAGGATCTTAATAACATATGGCAATTAATGCATTCATAAATAAAATTTGATGCGATTTTGCTCACTTTGAACCTGGTTCAGTTGAGCTTCAGTTGAAACCTCCTTTGTACAACTGGCCCATAGAATTGTATGTATTATTACTTAATACAGTCAAACCTCCATAATTCAAATCTAAAGGGACTGAAAAATTACTTTGAGTTATAGAAATTTAGAGTGCAGGGACATCAGTAAATTTCGACTTGAAAATTTCCAGTTGTGGAGGTTTGAGTTACAGAGGTGCGACTGTAATACACAGTACAAAATTAGTGAAAAATTTAAACAGTAAAACCGGTGTGTTTAAGTCCAATCAGTTTAGAGTTAAATATTTACTAGGTCCAATTTATGAAATCGTAGAGTTCGTTTTAATAACCGTAGTGTACAACACTCTCTGTTAGAGAACTTATAGATAAATTAGTTATCTCTATTGGTAAATGTTTCATACACATTTATAAGAATTTAATACTTTGTAGTGAATATTTAGAGTAATTTTGTAAAATTAGAGTAATTACACATTTTACACAATATATTTTTTGCTGTGTAGTAAAATAACATGCTTCTTCCACTGGTTGTACTTGCGCACACTCGTTATAGGTTTTCATCTCATTTTAACCTCATGTAATATTAATAGCGTTTTCGATTCACCTGCACCGGTTGCACTCAGTGTATTTGCATCTTCTTTTAACCTCATGCAATAACATGAGATGAACATACTCTGAGTGCGCATCTTCTTTTAACCTCATGCAATAACATGAGATGAACATACTCTGAGTGCGCACTAGTGCGATCAATCGAAAACGCTATAAGAGATGAAGATACACTGCGTGTGCACTAGGCAGCCGGTGGAAAACACTATAAGAGTGAATTGATTTGGAGAATGTTTAAATTTATTTTGAAATAAAAATGTATGATATCTATGATAAAAGAGCTACTTTTTTACAGTTATCAAGTGTAGCAAACAGTGTTTAATGCTACAGTTATTTAATCATAAGCACTAGTTATATAAGTTGACATTTAAGCAAGAGCAACACACAATACACACACACAACAGTGATGGCTCTTAATTGGTTTTGCATTATTATTTTCAAACCTGCGATCTTGTTTATTTTGGAAATTATTTATAAACGAGTCGTATACTAACCTCCACCCTGCATCATCTTGTAAAATTTGGATTCTATGTGAAGCTGGGGGTGTCTCGTCTTGATGCATTCCAACTTGATGGCCACTTCCTCGCCGGTCGAAATGTTGGTTCCTGAAACGGGCGCAAATTACAAAATTGGTCCGGTTGGCCATGAAAAAAGGACAAAAGCCTTTTGTTTACAAGTCTCTCGCAGGTCTCGATGCAACAAAACGGATCTCGACCCGCTGACACTCACCTAGGTAGATGTCTCCGAACGAGCCGGAACCGATTTTTCGGCCGAGCCTGTATTTATTGCCGACTCGCAGCTCCATTTCTCCAATGAAATGTCAGTCCGCGACGACAAAAGACATGAAATGCAGTCGCACTTCAGGCGGCCATGTTTTACATTAGCCAACTATCATAGGAGATTTGACGTAATCTAACCAGCTTAGAAATAGTTTCAATCGATCGCCGGCGCTCCGGAAGCGTTCTAACATTAAAGGAGTGCTTCGTTTAGAATTTTATTTCTATCACAGATACGTCAAGAACGCGATCGCAGTTTTGTAAACGTAAGATTTTCACTTTTCATAGCATGCACCTATCTTGACACACTAGATGCAACTGAGAAACAGACGTATTAAAGTGCGCAGACGCATCAATAATAGACACAATCACTATTTCTCATCTCTTTCCTATACATGAAAGCTGCAATTTTACATCGCAAACACAAGTCGACGCTAATGCGACACGCGCTCTCCTTCCGGCAAAATACCGAACTAACACTTTCAGTAGCCAATCAAATTGGCGGTGGCTCGATTGTTGTTTGACGGCGATGTACTTTAAAATTAGCAACAAAGTTTTTTTTTTCGGCGAGCAAACAAGAAATGAAAAGGAATTTAAACAGGTAAACCTTTTTCTCAATTTACCAACACTTCTCTTTGCAATCATCATATCATTATCAAAGAAATTATATTCGTAAGACGTTTTGGTGACACGATCGATTGCTCTGTAAATTATAGAATTTATTTACCGTGTTAAAAACGCGTGCTTTCACGCTCTGTGACATTCATTAACATAATTTTAATTTCTTGTTTGCGACTTTAATTAATTAGTCAACTCCGATTTCATAATAATGTGTGTTGTTCGCGCAATAGTAGACAAGGATTGTTTATTTATAGAATTAATTTATACCATATTTATACGTATAATGCTTTCTTGGTTTACCAATAAAATGTGAGAATGTGTGTCTCGTATTATCGAGGAAAGTTCAAGCTTCTCGTGTCAAAAATATTATGTATATTTTTAGTTTCGTAAAAGTTAATAAACTCAATAAATTGTATTCTTCAATAAGGTCTGTAAGGTAATGTAAAAGTTTAATTCGAACCTCAATTGCACTAAATTATTTTTTTTTAATTTCTAATTCAAGGTCATAGAGGATTTATTGTTAGATTAATTTGAGGATTTCTGCGGCCGCTCATCTCTTTCCGACTTCCAGAGTTATATCATGTCAATTCTTTCTTGCCGACGTTTCGTTGTTTCTTATAAAAGGATTTCCTCAGGGCTGTTGTTGCTCCTGATCTTGATGTTGCTGATAGGAAGAATACCAGAAGTTCTTTTGTAAAGCCAAAATCACGGAGCTTGAGCTCTGCGTCATTAATCGCCGAAGTTACAATCAACAATTATTTCAGTATTATTTCTTTGTTAACGGTGAATGAGAAGAAAGGACGGAGTTACGCTTCTTATGTCTGATGATGCAACACCAAACGCATTTTATTTATGACGCAGAGCTCTTCTCTTATGAAAGCAACCTTAAAGACGAATTTCCACTTATGCAATATATCTTTCAGCAATATTTATAGGGACCATGCACATGCGAAGCCAGCGCCACCAATGACCGTATTCTGCATTAGTGATATGAAAATACGAGTTGTTTCAAATTATTAGCGTACATTTGAACTTGAATATTGTAATGTATTTCAATACCAGGAAGCTCGAGTATTATTTACTACAATCGCAAATTGTCATAAGAGTGATATTATTCCCATGCAATGAGTCTCAAGAAATATTTTCATATCACTAATTCACAAATCACCACGCCAGGCGGCGCTGAACGCAAAGATGTGCATGGCGCCTATAGGCACACATTGCACGTGTATTGTCAATATTTCAATATGATACTGTGCACTTAAAATGAACCTGTTAAGTGTTTTTCGTTGTTGAAATTTCAGGTTGGCAGCAAAATGCAAGGGATGTAATGCAAGAAATCTTGCACCAGTTAATCTTAAAATTTAATTGTGCGCGTGCGCACAAAAAAAATTACGTTTTGCTGCAATACAAATTGCAAGCATTTTATTGCATAGTAGAAATTCATTCCTTTTAATACTTTTATTGTGTTAAAAGACTCCAAGACCTTAGTTTTATTTTTTTTTTAATAAACTTTGGCTGGGTTTTTAACTGAACTTTATGAAAATTAAAACCTTTGAAAGCTTCCGAGTGTTTTGTTAACAGTTAAAAAAATGTTTGTACTTTCCCGATCGATTTCATTAAGAATAGAATCGTTTATGGTGATCACGATTGCACTTTCCCAAATGATTGGTAAAGTGCAATCACCAACCGACTTTAAAAAAGAAATTAGCTATTTATATGTATACTAATTTTGAAACAAATATATCTATAAATAGCTTATGCATAATCTAAATCATCATTTGACGAAATTTGATGAACATTCAATAAGATGTATTACAGATTTAAGATTTTTATTTATTTTCAAAGTGGCGCTATTCAAAATCGTGATCGCATTTGCCCCACTTTACCTTATTTAAAAATATAACCTACAAATTTGTTCCTCGAAAGCGCTGTAAAAGCAGTCAGCGAACATTTTTTTAGCTGAAATTTTCTGCAGCCGCTGTAAACAGCGCTGTTGTCTAACATCAACGCTGCAGAAAATGAGGCAGTCGCTTCAAAGGCTGGATTCTGTCAGACACAAGCAATGCAATGCAAGCAACACTGCTGCAACAAACTGCAAGAAGAAATTGCATATTGCATCACTATACATGACGACAAGTTATGTTGCATTGCAGCGTACTATTTAAACATTTCAATACGATAGGTACGGTGCATTTAAAACATAATCTGCGAAATGAAATAGTGTTTAAATTTGTACGTATGCATACAATAGAAATTGCGCCTTGCTGCAATAAAAATTACATCGTGTAAAACGGCCTTAAGAAACAGATTGAAGAGTCGACAATTTATTGTTTTTTTTTTAGAAATTGCATCTCATTATAAGCTAATTGAAGACGTTGAATTAAAAATTTTTCATTCAAAGAATTCTAATTCGAAGAACATATACTTTATTTCAAAATTTCAATGATTTAATTGTCCCTCAAAAAGGACTTGTATGTAGAATTTTAATTTATTAAAATATAACCTAAAGTGTAACATTTTTTTAATTTTTTTAATTTTCTCTTAACCAGTGTTGTGCACAATTAAATTATTTTGGCAGTTACCAATTATTTACATAATTGGAACTAACAATTAATTAATTGTTATTGTTGGGTCTTTACCACTTACTTATTAACCATTAATTGAATTTCTGCGTTTACAATTAATTATCCTTTTTGTTTTTTTGAATGGGTTTAACAATTAACGATTAATTAAAATGTAGTTTCTGTTTGGTTATTGAATTATTTCTTAAATGGAATTTCTCTTTAATTATAAGTTAAAATGCTAAAAATAAAATAGTTTGTAATAGTTTCATCAATTACTGTCCAATAAACATCAATTTAAAGATCATGTCACATTAAAATGAAGCAATGATGACGTTATTAAATAGATACTTTTTTTAAGTGATCGTCATTATAAAAAATTAATTGTAATTAGCAATTAAATTTAATTAATTCAATTGTAAATGTAATTGTGATTAAATTTAATTGCAATTAAACATTATTCAATAAAGTTTTTAATCAATTGATTTCTTTAATTGAACTACACTGTCCTTAACAATATGTACCTCTTTTTAGTTTCTCTTGAAAACTCGTTTTTTATTTATCCTGGAGCCGTCAGACGTTCAGCGAAACGTTGACATTTAAGTATAGTGATTTTCTGAATTGTCCTATCAGTTATTATTACAATTTTTGCGATAATTTCTAACGGATAAGTGCTTCAATTGTTAAATATTTGATATAAAATTTTTGAAATGTTTGTTCTTGAATTAATTTTGTTTTCCGGAGAATTTGAGTTCTTGGAAATTGAAAACATTATTTGGAATATAAAGTTTACAGAGATATTTTGATTTAAGCTACAAGTACAACTGTAATGAATTCCCTCTGTTCATAATTTATTCACCTTATTCATCAGTACATCTGCTATAACCCGTAAATGTTAAATTTTTCGTTATTATTGGATAATTTTTGTTAATGTCGAAAACACTAAAAAATTAATTTTTCTCTTCAAAGATTTCGAATTCATAAAAATTTTCTCTCACAGTTACAACAAAGATTCTATTCTATTTAATCCAGAAAAGACTCATAATTTCAAAAATAAAAGCTCAATTTGAGTCTCAGTTACACAAAATATTTGCTTGTTTTTTATTTTATTTTCTTAATTCATTAAGAACTTATTTATTTAAAAAAAGCACATTACAAAAATTAGACCATTTTAAGCAATAATACTAAATATTTAATATAACATTTTAAATATTTGTTCTTGAATTAAAACAAAGTTTAAAGTGAAGTATCCATTTGAGCTAAAGCTCCCTGCTTAATATTTATTCATTTTGCTCAGCAGGTTTCTGTTATCCCAGTACTACTAATGTTAATGAATCTTTCCTTAAGTGTGTGATGATTGTCATTATTCAAACCTTTATTGACTTTTCACCTCCATTTTTACATTTTCAACACATATCAAATGATTCTTTCGAAATCCTAATTTTATGGTATCAGATAGACATTTTGCCATATTGCTATAATATAGGAAGTACAAGCGTTTGTTGGTGGTGATATCAGGTACAATAGTAAAAAAAGAAAAATAAATAGCAGTAAAATTTTATTATTCACCAAGTGATGTTTAATGTCTGTGAATGATAAATATAATAGTAAATTCGGTTATTAAAATGTGAATAAAATACGAATAAAAAATGTAATAACGTAACATAGTAAGGCCAATTTGCGTCGCTGCAGAGGACGCAAGATTTCCGACCGTCACACGCTCTCATTCATTCTTAACCTCCACCAAACTTTGTATAAAAAGTTTCGCCCCCGTCCAAAATAAGCTCCCCGAAAACAAGGGGCTTGTTTTAGCCGAAGGCAAAAATACTGAATAAAAATCTAACTGCTTAATCGTTTACCTGGATTAACGCAGGAAAAGACTCTCTGGGAGAATTTAAAATTTACAACTAAATGCAAAGTATATAAAATTGCAAGCTTTAGTAAATACTGTATAAAAAAGGAAACTAACTACATTTGCCAATTTGATTTTAGTGCGTTTTACAATATCAGTTATTCGATAAGAAATTGCAAATATGGATTTGTACTTTGTCATGACACTTTTACTTTTCAACATTCAATCTGTGTGTTTTTTAGTCTGAAGTTTTCGATACTTCCAACTGATATCGTAAAACTATAACAACACGAAAACATACTTTACTACTATTACAAATAATTAATTTAACGTTAATAGTCTTATTCATTTAAAAATACTAGGTTATGAAAAAATATAAAATTTTTATATTTATATGATAATGTCTAACAGTGAAGTATTTCGTACATTTTCATTTCGAAATAAAGCCTGGTCCCGATTAATCATTAAAAAACCGGTTTCAACTTAAGTACTCTTCCTAATGTAAAACTAAAAACACGAAAGTAAAATAAATGACCCAATCAATATGCTGCAAATAATGAGGGGGGATAAATTTTGAGGAGTACGAAATACTTTACTCGTTGATATGGCATGACAGGATCTCAAGCTTCGCCGTTAACCGCACAATCGGAATCCAGTTCTTCAACAAGTGCAAGCGGAGCCTTTATAAGTATATCACTCACTTGAATTCGTTTAACCTGCAAAAGAAAAGTCGATTTGATTATTAATTTTACAATTATTATTAATTTAAGAAAGAATTTCAATATGAAATTCTCCCTTAATATGACATAAACTTCTGTTAGTTCTTTAGCGATTTTGCAAATATTCTTAGTTACACAATAAATATGAAGTATTAATAAATAAATTGATAAAAATAATACCAGCAAATATTCTTAGTTACACAATAAATATGAAGTATTAATAAGTAAATTAATAAAAATAATACCAGCTATTATACAGTGGTCCCCGGCTGGACTTAAGTATACTTGCAAACTTCCTTATTTCGCATTTTAGGAAGAATTCTTCATAAAAAGTTTTGCTTCTTCTAGCAAGCCCTCAGCCACTATCAAAATTTCGAAGTAACATACAGGGTGGTTAGAAAACGAGACAACGTGAAATTTGGTAAAGAGTAAAGTAGTTTTTATTTGAAAGGAAAGTAAAAGTATTGCTGGAAAAAAATGTTTGTAATGTCAATAGAAGCTCAAATATCTAATCTGATGATGATTGATTTCATGTCAACAAAATGTCGGTCAATGCTTGAATAATTAATGGACAAAAAAATCAATTCAATCTCTAGCAGAAACAACAATAGGAAAAATACATGAAACAATAGATTACATACAGTTACGAATAAAGAAAAAAAAAAAAAAAAGAAAAACGGCTTTACGTTTTCTTCGAAATAACGGATGATTGAAAAAAATTGTAAAACTACGTGTGTTAAAACTGATTGATAGTGTGGTTACTGCGGCAACGTATAAATACATACACTCATTCAGTTCCTTATTTGCGAAAACCTAAGTTTTAAAACTGAGTAAATGTCTCTAAAAAATGACAGATGTCAAAACTGATTAGTAACAAACAACTGTTGGATAACACACCCGCTTCACTTGCGTAAAAATAAACAAAATCGATCGTTTCATTGACAAAAGTCGTCGAAGATGCTCTTAATTAAAAAAAAATCTGCAAGTTGACAGGTGTCGAAGCTAATTAGTAATAGTTATTGAAATATGTTAAATAAACCAACAAATACGATGATTTCGTTTCTTACAAAAAAACCAAACGAAGTGATTACCTTGACTGATGTCAACTGTCAAAGTCGCTTTTAATTAAGAAGTTGCGAAATGGCAAATGTCAAAATTAATTAGTAATATTTATTGGTTACTATAGAAATGTAGTATGAGCAAGCATGATGATTTCCTTTTGTAAAAAGAGAAGGGAAATCGTTACCTTGTATTGATGCGAACTGTCAAGTGTCAAAATTAACTGGTAACAATTACTGGTTACCACAGAAATGTAGTATAAAATAAATTATGAGCAAGCACGATGATTTCATTTCATAAAAAGCATTGTGCGGATGCCAACTGTCAAAGTCGCTTTTAATTAAATGACAGATATATCAAAGTTAATTGGGAAGGCTGCTTTGAATAGCCTCCGGTCACCATGAAAGTTTTTTTTCTTGTCGCAGCTGTCAATGTTGTTCTTAAACAAGAACTTTATCTGACGTATGTCAAACTTAGTTTTCTAAAAGTCACTGATTGCCATAGGAACACCCAGTTATACAAGCAAATTCATTTTTTACCTCAAATTAAAGAAAAATAAAGTAAGACCTGGAATTACGACTGAAGCGAAAACACTTAATAAATTACTAACATCTGTCAAAGTCACTAGTAAACACAAATTTCGTTTGACATCTGCCAAACTGGCCAAACACAGGGCAGAAATACACAATCAATAGAAAACTGACATGACTGACGTCGAACTATTAAATGTCAATATCATCTGTCAAACTTAATTTTCTAAAAATGTTAACGGTTCTACATAATTTCGGTTACCTTGATAGTTCACGCGAAGATTTTGTGGGCTTTGTAGAGTGCATCTGTAAAAGTTTCGGAGCAGTAAATGACATCTGTCAAATTCAATTTTGTATCAAAATTCTGGTGCTCACACGTAAATCACCTTATTATCAAAAGTCAGATAAGCAAACGAATGGCAAATATCTAATTTAAATTTACACGTGTCAAACTTTTAATTCTAATTCCAGCCTATCTATGTCATTTCCTTTCAAATAAAAGGTACTTTACTCTTAACCAAATTTCAGGTTGTCTCGTTTTCTGACCACCCAGTATGTTATTTCGAAATTTTGGTAGTGGTTGAGGGCTTACTAGAAGAAACGAAACTTTTTATCAAGAATGACTGCAAAATGAATGAAATGCGAAATAAGGAAGTTTACAAGTACAGTTAGGTCCATCCGGGGACACACTGTATATAATCCATTCATTATCTATTTACCATCGTAGTAGGCCCTTATTTTAAGTTAGTAGGTTGGCTACCATAATAAAATTAGACAGATTAAATTTGATGTCATTTTAACATACGCCAAATCAGATAGATAAACGAAACAGATTTCAAAAGTAACTCAGCCAAAATTAAAAGTGAAGGGAAACATTTTATGTGAATTTGGACGTGAATACACTTCGTGATGAAAAGAAAATATCACAACATTGCCTAATTCGGAGTAACCTTAAAATCTAAATCTCATTGTCAAAAATTAGTTACATACATGAGTACCATGTGAGCTTTGCATGTGAGTACCATACTCTCACTAGACTGTCACTGCATACTATGACGGTAAAGAGATAATGAATGGATTATAGACTGCTCAAAACTGTTAGGGGATAATTATTATTACAACTACACCAATTTATTTTGTAGATCCTATTGAACATATTTGGGAAGTTTGAAGTCGATGTGTTATTGCTCGGCAGGAATCTGTATAAACTATGGACAGCTTAAAAGTACTTTGCAAGAAACAAGGAAAAATCCCTTTGGACTCATTGATAGTCTCATCCACTCCAAGCTATTATTGAGGTATGAAAACAATATGCTTTGTCTTTATTTTTTTTTGCCCAATTATTTCCCCTAATTATTTTGAACATTTTGATGTACATAATAATGATTAACATAAAAAATTAAGCTAGCCCATTTCGTCTTTTTAAACGCAAAATTAATTTACTTCTGATTAAAGATTTGATAAAAGGAAACAAGGACTTAAATTGGGACTAATTTAACTTTTTTCCTTGGTTTCGTCATGCCTTACAACTTGGTTTAGTAGCAGTCTAATTTTTCTACAGAAAAAAAAAATCTATTTACATTATTAGTATTTACAAAATAATATTATTAGTAAGTAGGGCAGCAGATCATGGAAATTTGTTCTAGTATCTTGGATTCACTTCAGAAACGAATATGTACAGAAAACCCACTCTACACCATTCTTTCACGTTAAGATTATTAATAAATATATCTAATGCTGAAACTTAATTAGCAGTGATATAAAGATAAGACTGCGATTCTAACCTCAGAATGCTGCGTGGATCCAGTAGTTGAGCTCTTTACGACTACAAAAGCAACAAACATAATATAAAGCAACATCTATGGTAAATACAGAATGAAGCGGATCATATCACAACAAGGAAGCAATAAATCGTGGATCCTTGCTGTTAAGCCCAATTGCATTTTTCGTTTCGAAAAATAACTAAATATTTTGCTGCAAATCTCAAAAATTTTGATCTTCACAGTCTTGGTAATCATACTTTGTAATTGTTATTTTATATAAAATTAAATCAAATTAATCGTACACTTTTTTCAAGTTAAAATTTGGCAACTTTAAAAAAGGAATTTGCAAATAACTGTTAAGTCATTTATGATAATAAGAATAAACAATATCTACTACAAGAAAAACAAGAAACTTTTACACGTACAATTATAGTGAGTGACCTAAAGTGTCATCTTTTGGCAGTAATGACTCCCTTATTGCAACCTAACTGGATTTTTCTCTGATTTTTATGAAAATTATTACATAAGGAACTTTGTCAATATTTAGTATAGTAAATAAAACAAAAAATAATTTTGTAAACAAACTTCTTGGGCTTTAATTAAAAAATTTTAAATAAAGGATTGTCAGCACAGAACACTACAAAACTGAGATTTCTGAATAAATTACAAAAGCGCCGTCTTTTGGCCATCGAGAAAACAATTTTAAGATTCCACTTTCTTTTATTCCAATCCAAAACATTTTAGATCGCCAGTAAAGGATTTCAATAAACTTGCAATTTATTGAAATCGTAAGTTTCGTTTTAGTTTTTTTTTTTCCAATTTTATAAACGTCCTTGTTCAGATACAATTAAAGACATTAAAAATATTTTTTTATTGTAATTTTAAAGGATTGTCTTTCAGCTAAAAAATAAAAATCTAAATGCCTTATTAAATGCTGAAGAAAATTGCAATTAAAATGTGCTGTGAAGTTCAAAGTTGAGATTTGCTATTTCACGACGTAATTAAAAAAAAAATGCAGTGATTATTTACATTTTAATCAAGCTAAAAGTTCAAACGTCAAAACTATATACACTCAACAAGTGAACTAAAAAAAATACTGCAAATAAACACATCGACTAATTACTTACCCTCGTTGTTTTCAGCTGTCGAGGATGTTGTTGTGGTTGTAGTTGTGTTCGATGCGACTACATCACCTGTCTCGTTTGTTGTCGTGGTAGTAACCACTGTTTTAGTTATTGTAATACCTGAAAGCCGGGATGTCAGTTCTTCACCGGAGCCGAGGTGATCTTTTACGCTGTCGATCGTGATGTCGCCGATGCTGCTCGAAACTGTCACATTATGCAACGACTGAAGAGTGTCATCGCCGTTCTCTCTCAATTCTTCACCCTGAAACGAAAATTAATTCGCAATAGAATCAACAAACAATTTTATCAAGCTCTGAAGTATGTAAGCAGTAATTTATTGCTTCGTTGACCCAAGATAAGATAAACCCGTGCGTATTCCTTTGTGTTTTAGCCTGAAAACGTTTACACTTCATCGCTTGGATGAATAATTTTAGCCTGCAGAATTTTAAATACAGTCGCAGCTCTACAACTCGAACCTCCACAACTCGAAATTTTCTGTAAGTCGAAATTTACTAAAGTCCCTGCACATTGTGTGTAACTGAAATCTTCGTCTTCAACTCGAAATTTCTCTAACTTGAAATAGTTTTCCGGTTCCTTGAGGTTCGAGCTATGGAGCTTCGACTGTAATTTAAAATCGAGTCTTTTAATTCAAGTTGAAAATTAAAATAAAGCAAATCAGTGAAAGGTGGTAAAAATAAAATAGAAAAATGTGAATGCAAAAGTTACTATAAGCAAAAGGATGAAATTATATAAGTATATGCGATGTCATTTTTTTAATTATAATGGTGGCAGCATTGGATAAGATTAATAATTGAATATGAGTATGCTTAAATAAAAGCTTTTTAAATTATTTTTGAGGGCATACAAAGAAAAAGCTAAAAGGCTAAAAAAACACATCAGAAATAAGGGTGAATAAAAAGCATAATTTTGTTATCATTATATTTAAAATGTCACTGCTGTTACATTTTTAATGTTTAAAACACCGATAAATACATTTATTTAAAAACAAAAAGAAACATATTTCACTACATTCAATGGGTTAGTAAAGTATATTGCACTTGCATGCACTCTATTGCACAATTTAAACAATCTAGTCATTATCAATAATTATTATTTATAATTGACAGTGGATTTGTAGAATTTATTAATTAAAAAGAAAATAAAAATTAAACCTACCTTGGCTGCATGCAAAATAATCTACTGCTATTGGTTAGTCATATAAAAATAATACTGTTACATTGTTCCCCTTTTAAGTTAAATAATAGCAACGTATAAGTAATGTTATTCAACGAACCTTATCGGCAACACTACTCTCTTTACTTTCCGTCGTTCCATTAACCAAAGGAGCTTCCGTTTGTTCTTCCGTTGAACGTTCGTCTTCTTCATGCGTCGATTCCACTTCCGATGTCTGTTCTTCTCTAGCACCTTCGGGCAAAGCAAGATAACAACGTGCTAAGGTCGATTTCGTAGTGGACAGACATATCCTTTGCAGCTCGGAAGAGGAATGGAAATATAAAGCTTCGCCGTCTTTCGTGAACACCAATGATGAAATGCCACTGTGAATAAAACCACTTGGATTTTTTAGAATAAAGAAAACGTTTCTTACTTTATATCTTCTCTCCTGACCGTAGCTGCGTTTAGCTGTCGCTTGAGATCTGGAATGCTCAGGACTAAACAATCACCTAAATTCGTTAAGCAGAGTAAATCGACTTCCGAATGTGTGGAAACTGTGTCGGTTAATACGCAAAAGAAATTGGCAAATGACATTCTTCTAACTCGAGCACCTATAACATGAATCAATTATTTCAAATTGAAGTCTTCTTCTAAATGGAAGAAAAGTTACGTACATTAAATGCCAGTTACAACAAAAGAAACGACTTACCTTCATGTGCCGTTAACTTATATTTACAATAGGGTTTTAACGAAGGCAATGTGAATATTTTAAATTGTTCCTCTGATGCGATAACAACTCTATGAGGCTGTGTTGGGTCTGGCAAACTGGCTAGACCTTTCTCCACCTCTAAGGGCTCAGGCAACGGCTTACTGGCGCCATCGAGTACTGCTATGGCTATTACAGGAGCTCTGTGCTTCAACTGAATTTCTTTTCCCAATTGACAACCGACGTCCTCCGTCTCTCGTTTCGCAGGTAAAGTTATTGTGAACACATACACTGTGCCGTTGTTCGTTCCGGCCCATAAAGTAGGAATTGTATTTTGCACTATCAAAATTGAATACTGAATAGTTAAAATAGCAAAAATAATGTTTGTTACCGTTAATGAGGAAGGTCCTGGCGAAATATAGACACCTTACAATCGATCCCATAGCATCATCGACAGCTCTAGCTTCGATCTGTCTTTCTACTGGCTTGGCTTCCAGTGGATTGAATGCCTGATTATCATCGGCAGGTAATTTACGGGGTTGTGGAGAAGGATTAGAAGTAGGGCTGTTGCTGGCGGGTGAATTCGTAGTGGGTGATCTTCGGGTAGAACGACCCTTACGCAGCCTTCTGAATGACTCTCTCAATGATTTTTTGAATGATTTTCGGCGAGAAATCGGCGCGTCACCTGCTCCCGTGAGATCTGTAATAATTTCAAAAAATAATGTATTACTTTTGAAAGTAAAGATACGAACCATTTGGATTTAAAGTACACTTGACTAAGATGGGTTTATGTCTGATGTAGTCGAAAAGAGCTAATCCGTGAGCTGTTCCAGCAGCAAGAAGGCCCCAATCTGCTTGAAGAACGACACAAGTTATCGCAGCTGGTGGATATATTTGTAGAATTGAATCTGCTTGAAAACCACGTGTTTGATGAATTTCTCCTTAAAAAAAAAATGATACAATTTGTAATGAAAATACACAAATTACAAAAAAAAATTATTATACAAACCTTGCTTTGGAGATAATTGATCATGTCCTTTCCAAACGAAACCATCCCTATCATTTACAATGTTCATGACGTTCACACTGACCTCGCTGTCCAATACCTCAGTGTCGAATTTGGCCACTACAATATGCCCGGCAGTACCAGCAGCAACAAGCGTACCAGAAAGTGGGCACAAACTAATCTTCTTAATTGCCAGACGAGCATCATCCGAATACGGATCAAAAATGCCCGTCTTACGGAATGGTGGCCACTCATCTTCCGAATCATCTGGTGATGCGACCGTATCGTCTAAAACAAACGTATTTCATCGTACTTGAATTTTCAGAATTTTTTAAAATGCTTACCAACAATATCGTCGCCTGTGAAAAACTGTGATGTACTAAATTTGTAAATTGGAGTCATATTTACGCTTCCGGCGTCCCAAAATCGAACGGTTCCGTCTTCGTGGCCTGTTAAAAGTAATTCTCTTTTTGGCCGCGCTCCTTTTGAACATAATAGTTGACCTCCATCAATTGGCCATGCTCTATTTGAATATAAATGACTCGTTTGGGCGCGACCTGCATCTTTTAATTGCTCCCATAATTCCTCTGGTACATCTGAAATCAAACACTCGTTAATATAGCGTGTGATTGAAAGAGCCATAGCTTACTAGAAACATGTTGGCTACATATAACAGCGGAAGCATGTAAAGAAACAAGATAAGGCAAAGTCATCATCTTCCAGTCCTCCGACTGCAAATCAATAGCTACCAATTCTTCATCAGCGAGAATGATGAGAGTATCCAGTTCTCCAGCAGACAATCCGTTTTCATTTTCTTCATCGTTCTCGGTCATACTCGATTCAACAATAATAAAATCGATGACCTAAAATCACGATTAAATTAATAACTAGTAAGTTACAAGTGAAGGGCAACGTTTACCTTACTCGTAAGGTCAAACACGACGTGCTTCGTGTCATGTATTACGGACACGGTGTGCTTATCACTGTAACTGGCTCTAGGTAAACCACCGATGAAGGCAATGAGGGGCTGCCCATTCAATTCCTTCCTAATAAGTTTTGGAATGGCTTTGCAAGGAAATGGGCCGTAAGTGGTTGTTGGTTCCGGTGTTGGTTTATCATCATTGTCCAACTCCCACACAATATAGCTGCCTAAAATTTACTTAAATTGAAGAATAAACCAAATTTATTAGATATAATAATTTATTCATGAATTGTAGTTCTATTTCTTAGCAACATTTTGGAAATTAAAGTCCCCAGATGAAGACTAAACTTAGATTACTTTTATTTCGTAAAATTTTTGACAAGTTGAAAGTTATTTGAATCCATTTATTCAAATATCTAAGTAATTGAAAATAAAATGACTACGCGATAAAAATCACCCAATAATTATTTCACATGGCCATCATAAAACAAACAAGAGATTAGATAAATTCATCACCTCCAACTACGATTACAACAATATTTATGGTGTTTGTTAAAGATACTTATTTACCATCATTATGAGAACTTGTAAAAGAGTTCCCATCGTCATGCCAACACAAGGCCTCTAGCTGTTGCGAAGGAGTGAAAGTCTTTACGGCCATGTTCTCTGCTCTGCTCCACAAAACAATTAAACCCCGATTGTATCCGACGAGAATATTGTCCGGTTGCCCTGGTTGTTCGAAAATTGCCTCCACAGCACCCGGGTTCAATTTATAATCTTGAGGGACGCTGCAAATGACGGCGATTACAATCGATATGTCGAGTAAATTCGAAGTAAATACAGAAAATAACTACTGGAGCAAAGAACTTACAATTTTCTAACACGGAAAGGGCAAGAAATTTGCTGCAATCGCTTATCACAGAAATACCAATTACTAAAAAAAGTTTAGCAACTATGTTAAAAAAACATGCGAAATTAAAGAAATAACAATAACAATAACTGATGTATTCGTTTAAAATGAGAGACAAAAGCATGCAGTACAAAGCTAGAGCTACAGCGATTGCAACTACCAAATGAAGACAATGTAACTTACTTCTGCATGACGACATCTTGATAAATAATGTCAGGCGTCATCGTGAACGTGTTCAAATCCAACAGGTAAATATTTCCACCTTCGGTTCCGAGGAGTAAATGCTTTCCAGCTGATTCGACACATATAGCGGAGATCTTCTTCAGCTTGCCTTCAAGAGCTTGCGTCTTCACTTCCACCAGTGAACTCAGGTTAACCTCCCACAAGTGCAGTGAGTTGTCATCGCAGAGAGAAACGACTTTGCCAACGTTGGGCAGGAAGACGAGTTGTGTGACAGCTATATTGCTTTGATGCTGGCCATAAAACTCAACTCCAGGCCGGCCAAAAACTTTGATGGCTCCAGTTGCTGTGCCGACGCAGATGAGCCTAAGTGTTGGATCCCAAGCCAAAGCTGTCGGTTTGTGCGGGAATCCATGTTGGAGTGTCTAAAATAAACAATGAGGAAAACTTCAGTTAAGCAAAACAAAAACACAGATGTCGAGTGTACAGGGTGATTCTTGAATAGACCGACAAA
Organism: Dorcus parallelipipedus; assembly: GCA_958336345.1. Lineage (NCBI taxonomy): Eukaryota > Metazoa > Arthropoda > Insecta > Coleoptera > Lucanidae > Dorcus > Dorcus parallelipipedus. The sequence goes on from OY284478.1 coordinate 14,899,122, forward strand.
GAAAAAAATAGACATCACAGAATATGGCGAACAAAGTTTTATGACGGTATTATAAAAATGAGTGGATTCACAAACGTCCTTACATGACGTAAATTTTATGATATACTAAGAAAAATCTCCACATTTCAGATGGCCTTGCTCTTGCAGGATTCAATAATTAGTTAAAAATTTACTTAGCGAATCACGTTACTGTTGAGGGCATTCTAAACACAAAATTCATTAGGCAGACTCATACAATTAATATTTAATTTAAACTTGAAGCTTACGTTAGGAAATCTATTTTATTTATTTAGTTAAGATCATGACTATCTACAATAGTTGCAATTAGCCTTGCTAATATTAATCAACACTTTCTTATTGATTTCCTTTTAATATAAATGAAGTTCAAGCAATCAATTGGCTCTAATTCTAAAACCTTGTAAAATTAAAAAACAATAATTTCGTACATTTCAGATTTGACTGTTATTATATAAAACATTCCGACAAGTGAAATTTCGGGGAATAAAAAAAATTGTGTAAAATGTTTCCGAAATTAAAACAAAAATCATTTAAACATTCTTCGCCGTTTCTAAGCGTGACAAAGTATTCGATGCAGAGAAAACGTCTCTCGAGTCGAACTAATCCATGTAACAGAACAGATAACGGTACGTTGAAAGTAAATGGTCCGTGAATTTATTATATCAGTAACGAGATACTATGTATTTGATATCATGTCAAAAGCATCGACAACAAAGAACCCCTACGTAAATATTTGATGCGAAAATATTTAAACAGTACCTATGTATTTCCAATCGTGAACTCTTTTTTTTTAAATTCTGTTTCCAAACATGCTACATAAGTGACTGAGCAGTATGGTGAAGAAATTAAATAATTGCACGAAGAGTTCACGTGACGAGTGTCCTTTATTAATTATTGTTATTAAGTTAACTGCAAAAATTAAACAGAATGTATTACGGAAAATCGCGGTAGCTATAAGATATTTTTGCATTCTTATATGGTCAGAGACTGCATGTTAATACAATTTCAATGAGAAGCGTCCTTGAACTATAATTCTTTAGATCAATTGCTATTCATTCAGACATAAAACAGAACCGTCTTGTAAATTTTTCAAACGCACTTCTTTTAAAAATTAAATATTTTACGGAAACTCCTTTCATTCACAGAATAGTGTGGCGTAATTTTTTGATTGAATTATCAAGAGTCAGAGTTAATAGTTTCATTGTTTAGCATCGATTTATGGCGTCTACATATGTTAATCAGAAATGTCAACAGAAAACATGAATTGATTTCCGCGAAAATGAGCATTTTAATGTATATCCTAGGGCAAATGAAGAACTCGCCATATACCACCAACATAGTAAAGGAAACGATGAAGGCCATTAACACCAAAGATAAAAGTTCCATTCCAATAATTGAAGAAATTATAAAAGCAAGAAAAATTCAACAGCCCTACATCACAGACAAGGACTGCACCCAAAGATGGCCCAATTATGCTCAAGAAGTTCATAAGATATTAAATAGTGAACACAACTCAGGCAAAGTTTGAAACTGTATTTTCCGGAAGCAATGTAAAGAAGATATTAAATCTTCTTTTCAGTAATAAATTTGCATTTTAAATTTCGTGTTCAAAATAAGTCCAATTAGTAGAGATCGGAATAACATATTTTGACGTCATCACAACAGCGGCGCACGCAGGTATCTACTCATCTGTCACTGGTATAAAACAAAATTTTTTCAACTACGTTTATGATAGCAATTTAAAAGCAATTAAATCAACCAAATCTGAAAGCTAGCCTATTGTGTACAGGGTGGATCAATTTCGATGTCTCTTATGGGCATCTCTGTAACTATAAGAGATAGAAAAAAACTAGTGGCCAAGTCTCAATCTCTTTTTTAGAGATAAAGTCAACAGACTAAACAAAAATTGGCTATCTTCTTTTGTTTTCGAGCTACAGGCAAAAATTGACATTTTCGATTTTTCGTCAATCGCGCATATCTCGTTTATTTTTACAGATATTAAAAAACTGTTTTGACATTATTGGACACTTTTTTGAATACAATTCAGTGATGTAATTGGTTTTTTCATATTTAATAAAATTTTCGAGTTATTACTAAGCAGCGGACGGCCGTTGGAAAGGCGAGAGTGGGGGACGTGTCGAACGGGCGAAAAATACATAAACTAGTAGAAGCGATGCATTTTTCGCCCGTTCAACACGAGCCCACTCTCGCCTGCCCAACGGCCGTCCGCTGCCTAGTTATAACATAAAGTTATATTTTTTTTAAATGGAAATCATAGAGGCAATGCCACCGTTAAATAGAGATTTTTTTTCTGTTTTCAAAAATATATACTTTGTTGGGTTCATTTGTTACAATTAATAGAATAAAACGCCTTTTTTTATTATTTTTGGGTGCATTCTATTCTTAGTACCCTGGTTTCAACAAAGGCCGACAATTTTTTTGTTTCTTTTTACTAAATATCAACTCTTGTTCAAATATTTTGACAGTTGCAACCGCATAAAGAGAAAAAAAGATAGAACGAACATCCTGTAAGAGTCACAAAGATTACAACATACCGATACCATGTGCTTTGGGTCAAATTCGAAATTATGTAACTTCATTTAATATTTAAGTTTAAAACGCATTTTTTTCGATCAAATATGCATTTCATGGGATAATGAACTAAATTATTTGTATAAATTCAAAACATCTTAAAAATATGAAATTATTGCAGAAAAAGTTAAAGAATATTGAAATGTAAGTAGATAATAAACACAACTCTTGATATATCATAATAAATAACTTAAAACCCAGAAAATAATATCAAAATAAAATTACAATTTAAACACTGCCGCGCTAAAATACGCAGCCAACTCATGTTGTAACCCAACCCAGCTTTCTATCTCTTATGTTCATCGCAATACTCTTGTGCTACGCAATCATCAAATCTTTGTTAATATTTAATAAAACCAAAAGAAAATTGTCGAATGCACCAAAAATAATAAAAAAGGCGTTTTATTCTATTAACTGTAAGAAATAAACTCAACAAAGTATATATTTTTGAAAACAGAAAAAAATCTCTATTTAATGATGACATTGCCTACTATGATTTCCATTTAAAAAAATATAACTTTATGTTATAACTCGAAAATTTAATTAAATATCTAAAAACGTACTACACCACTGAATTGTATTCCAAAAAGTGTCTTAATAATGTCAAAACAGTTTTTTAAAATCTGTAAAAATAAACGAGATATGACTGTTTGACGAAAAATCGAAAATCTGAATTTTGGCTTATAACTCGAAAACAAAAGACGATAGTCAATTTTTGTTTAGTCTATTGACTTTATCTCTAAAAAAGAGATCGAGACTTGGCCACTAGTTTCTTTCTATCTCTTATAGTTACAGAGATGCCCATAAGAGATATCGAAATTGATCCACCCTGTACGTCTATTCTGTAATTGTTTTAATCTTTGGTTAGGATTGATATGTAACAAGCATTTTCTAAAAACCGTATCCAGTCTCTTATGCCACATTGACGAGTCATTTCTCTTCACGTATTGTTATATACAGGGTGTACCGGGAAAAGTCAATATTTCGTGGAGGTACACATGAGTTATCGTAAGACGAAAAGTTTAGGTAAACATGTAGTATTTTATTAATGGTTTCTAGCTACGTATTTGAAATTAAAACTACGATATTTATTTTACTGCATTAACATTCTAATAGCTATATCATAATAAATTTGTCAAAATATTTCACCACGTACTTCGATGCATTTTTCAATTCTTGTGAGAACATAGGAATAACCATAAACATATACATGTACTTCTACCTTAAGGGGCGTTTACATTACATACATGTTTTCAACAAATTGAAAAACAAATCTATACAAAAATGTGGATTTGTCGCATACAAATCAGGATGAATGTTTAGCACAAATCTTCGACAAGTACTAGAAAAGGACCTCGTTTACACTGTGTGACTTGTTCACTACAGATTTAGTATTTAATAATAAAAAATTTCGCACATGAATGATGACGATCAATTTTTGTTTTTGTCCGCGGCCGCATATTATTACTTTAGGAAACTACGTGAAAAGCAATTAATGCAACTGTGCTCTTTTTGGACCACTCTATTCTCACAAAACATCAGTTCGCTTGACAATTTAAAACTACCGACTATTGTGCACATGCGCAAGTACCTTTGTATGGTCTTTGATCGCTCTGTTTTCCATTAATTTGGAATACAAATCCATACCATAAAACATGTCGGAAACATGTCCAATACAAGAAAAGTCTAGCACTTGTATGAGATAAACTTTTCAACCGACATGTAGGATACATGTATATTTCAGACATGTATGTAATGTAAACGCCCCTTTAGAGAAACGTGTGGCATTTTTCAAATTTGTCAAAAACATCAGTACCGATCACGGTGAATTGAATACTAACGGTGGCAGCCGAGGTGGCAACATTCAAGTGAGATAGCGAACCCTTACGTCATCACATACCCGCTTCTCCTTCTAACACACCAACTATCGACCAACTATTAACTGTCACCGTTGACAGTTAATGTTGGTTAATATTGTGTAAAAGAAGAAGCGGGTATGCGGTGACGTAACGGTTCGCTATCTCACTTGTGGGAATGCTGCCACCGTTAGTATGGTTATTTACCCTGTTACACCAGTGTTGCCAGCATCAGTAACAGAAAATCCCAAACCACACCTCAATTTACCCTTATAATTTTAAAATAAATAATATGTAAAACAGTTATAAAAATACTAAAAGCATTTAAACGTCTCCTTTTAGTGAATATACTGAAGTATCAAAATGGATAAGTACACGTCATTTTTTTATATTTATATGCCGACCAGTTGATTGATAATTTTAAACACTTTTATACAACTATCTCCTTTTAGCTTTCGTGAAACAGATTGATCAGACCGGCAAATAATAAAAAAATGATTTTTAGGTGTTAAAATTTGCATGTATGTATATTTATAAAAAAAACAAGCAAGAGATTTAAAAGATCTAATTGAATTGAAGTATTTAAAAAACTTCCATCAATTAATTTGTTAATTTTTTACTTAGAGAAACTATCAATACATATTTTTGATATGTAACTGTAAATTAGAAGATAAAGTTATCTAAATACTGTAGAAAATTAAAGATTTTTTGTTTTTAAAATATTTTACTTATTATTCTTTTATTATATTGTTTTTGGTATATGTATATTTTGTTCTTGTTTTATTGTTCTTGAATATTTTTTATTTTTATGAATACTTTTTACGTTTATGATATTTATTCAAGATTTTATTCTACGTATTGATATTGGCCCATATCCATATCTTGTGTGTAATTTAGCAGTGTTGCAAAAGTTTTTTTTTATAATACCTCAGTGTCAAAATTCAAGGGTTTCTGTTGGAAGCCTGCTTTTATCCGTAAATATAGAACAGAAATTTTTGAAATTTCCTGTCATTCAGGTAATAGGTACCAACAACATCAGAAACATTTGACAGGTATTATGGAAAAAAAAACAACTTTTATTAGATTTTGAAGCATTCAAATTCATGCTAGTCACTTATTTACTTGATTTATGGTAAATCCGACGGAATCATTCGGAATCCAGGACTGTACTAATAAAAGAAAATGAAAGGAAAAGAAGAAGACAAGGGTGAAAAAATATAAACACGAAGTCTATGGGTGTAAAGTCTATAGTTATGAAGTCTACAGGTATAAAGTCCATAGAAACGTAGTCTGCAGATATGAAGTCCACTGTCAATGACCTTCAAATGAATCCAGACAATTGTTTCTATGGAAATAAATCAAAGATTAAAGTTAACCAGTGACTGATGTACCGGCCCTTTGAGCCGTTTTCATAAGAGAACTTTAAATTTAAAGTGACTTTAACCTATAAAAACACATTAGTTTTCCTATACTTAAGGTGACTTTAAATTAAAGTCTCCTTTAATTCTATTATGAAAACGGTTCTTAGGGAACTATATGTCTCGCCAACTCATTAATTTTCGAATTCTCTTTTAGGAGCTCAATACCTGCCAAAAGAGATAAATACCTGCAGTTGGCAAAACTGCGCCCAATGCCATTGAATGTTGAGATGACATTTGACAGAAATTCAGTCCAGTTTGCAAGGGCTATCAACATGCTTATCTTCTACGTTACTAATTTAATTGAGAGTTATACGCAAAGTCAAGTTTTGGACGCAAATAAATTATTAATAAATTAAAGGCAATATGGCAAAAATCCTCAATTAAAAAAAATGTCCTAAACTCTTAAATTTCTTGTAAAAATCCTTAGATCTAAGGAATAAATCCTTAACTTGGCAACAGGGTTGGGCCAGTAGAATACGTATTGTAATATACATGGTTTTCTACGTGTAAAATACTCAGTAAATTACATGAAGACTTTCCTACATATTTTACATGTAAATAAGATAGAAAACTAAAACATCTTTAAAAAAATTTTAACAAAATATATTTTTCAATACAACAATATATTTAATGCTTCAAGGTACATTTTAAAACAGTTCTACTGCTAAAACTGAAAACAAAATAAATTAATATGTGTAATATTCTTTATTACACTGCATTTGCCAGAAATTTTTTGTAATGAAAACCCACTTCCTTGTTAATAATTACGTCTTGGTCTATCACCAGTCATTACCGATGAAGTTGCAATGGCCGATTTCGAAAATTGGAGCTGTATATTACCCGTTAGTCTATTTTCTCACTCTTACATGCATTAAACGCATTCGTACTATCTCACTTTACTACCTCGATCCATGTACCGCTCCAATTTTCAAAAACGCCTAATAAAAAAATCTCAGTAATATAAAAATCCTCACAGAACATACATATATAAATCCAAAAAATGTGTCAAGAGTTAAATAATTTAAAAGAGCTAGACGACAGGAGAAGGACGCTAAGATCCCTAAGAATGAAATCAACATGAAGCGCCAAATTTAAATTCATTTGACTTATCTCAGAAAGCATTAATAAAAGACTATACCTATGTTTTTTTTATTTACAATAATTCAGTCTATACCCGCACGAAATTTTGACCTTCCGGGACAGCCTATAGATATTAGTAGGTGCTTACAGAATACACGTGATTGTGAACCAAAGAATATAAAAATCCGATCCCTACTAATTAGTAAATACATTGTATAGCTAACTTTAAATTTCTTCTCGACGAAACACATGCACGGTCATCAAACGACTATGCGTGTGACTGTAATTATTAGTTAATTAAAATTTCCGTCACATTCATAAGTGAAATTGTTCCGCGAAAAATAAAAAAAGTAACAGCATCAAAGATCTCCACACAACAACGAAACTTGCACGGAATAAGAATCGATTACTCGACGTATGCAACTTGGAAAGGAGCCAATTATTTTCGTTCCAAAAACCGATTAAATGATCAGCATTTTCAAATTGCAGCTTTATCAAATTTTTTATAAGCCTCCTGTATCTGACGTTAACATGTGAATCATCATCATTAATCTAATATATCATTATCGTTTCAATGCATTGCTCTCATTTTATTTAATTTGAGAATTCGATAGAAAAATGTCTCGGACAAAAGGAGGCGTTCCATAGTTTCGTTTCTTTGAATCCAGAGGAGCAGCTTATAGCCGAAAATATTTGTCAACTCAATTGATGAGTCAACCATTTACCGTTATGAACGAAATCGTTATTGTTATTGCAGTTCGTTATGGTAGAAAGATAAGTACTCTATTTTTAGGAATAATTTCTCATTGAACCCGCCCAAATTGAACAAACGAAAAGTAAGTCGAATTTTGATTACGCTAATTATTTACTCAGGAATAAAGGCATCAAGTGGGATAAGATAACACAATCTCAGTAAAAGCTTGTTTAAATATTTCTAATGAAACAATTCGGGTTATTTGTCGGAATGCGGTGCTAATTGTATACCGGGGCAGGCCTCGAAGTTTTTGTCTGCCACTGCAGATAAAGGCAAGTTAGACTTTTTGGTGATTGGACGATTCATAAAAGATAAATAAATTGCACTTAGGATTGCATTTTAAACCTTTCAAAGTTTAGCGTCTAATAGAATCAATTGTTTGTTGTACTGATAAGAAAGATAAAAACACTTATCGCCCAACAGAAATATTTTTTGCTTCGAAAAATTAATTTGCGCAAAACGAAGTTTGTATTGGATTATAACTGTAAGTAAGGTTAAAAAAAATCGTAATTTATTAATTCAATAGTTTATCATAAGCACAAACTAAAACAAATCAGTTCAAGGTTACTATATACAATAATCCGCTCACCTTCTGTTATTCAACTTTGTTAATTAGTTCACATCAACAATGTTAGTTTGATGTCTTCATACACTAGTTAAACAAATAATATAAAATACGAATTGCTTAACATTTACCAAATGAATCATGCATTACATAGTAGATACGAAGTGATACTACATATACAGGGCCGTATTCATATAACAACGTTAATGAATGAATATATTTTACGAAAGTAAATAAATTAGTAAGTTCTATAAATATCTTTAAAGAATGAATGTTAAATAAGTAAATTTTTAAATCTGCGAACGAAATCAAATGATACATATTATAATAGTGCTTAATTAATTCATTACTTTTCAAATTTAACGCAAATAATGTAAAATTAGTTCCCAACATTTACCGTGTTCAATTATTACTTAAACAAATCGAATATGAATTATTTAACATTTAGAAAATGAATCATACATTGATAAAACATTTCTAACTAAACTGTGGCGTGTCAAGCGATACATGTAATTTAAAGTAACGCAATTATTAACTAAGTACCTAATCTCAATTTTAATGCTCAGTGCAAAATTGAGAGAAATTAAAAATAGAGAAAAACTGAAAGTAAATTATTGCTGAAGGTTATTTGATATTTCGATCTGAAGCGCAACCATGAGCTAATAGATATTTTTAATTCAAATGAAAATGACTACATTAATAAATATTTATAGAATATGGCCAAAAAAACAACCAAATCATTCATCATTTCCATCATTTCATTAAAAATATATACAGGGTTTCCCAAATTGGTTTTGGAGGAAAATATAGGATGATTTTCTATGTAAATAGTCATTTCATTCTGCAACTTGTCTTCTATAAGTTATTTAGTTTATTCAAATTTGCTCTCACTTTTATGTTTTTAAACCTAGAGAAGTAACAGTTGTCGTGCTATAGTAAGCAGATTGATAGTGTAAAATTAAATGACACTTTACAATTCGAAATACACATTCGAGGTTAGACGTAAGAATAACGATTTTAATGGTCACCACTGTACCAAATCTTAATGTCAGTTTCGTAGGAGAAAGAACTGTGGCTGTACATATGCAAAACTTCATGACATCTATGGCTGATAAAAACCGAAGAATATATCTCACCAAATTTTCAACAGAACTGAAATTCAATCAATAACATTCTTGAGTCTAGGTGAAAACAGACATTCTTAGTTATCCGAAATTGCAAAAGAAAACAGCAGAGATTATGCACTTGAAATTTTAGAAAATCCAAACAACATGAGGATTTTTGAAGAGTTTTGTACGTCCAACTATGTACGTTACTTCATGTATTCTACCGACCCAACCCTGTATGTATAAGTAACTTTGCCTGCGTTAAGTGAACCGGTTAACTTATATAAAATCGTCAATTCAACAACGGTCAGATTAATTACATGATCAATTTTCTCTATCACTGATTGATTATGTGGCTTAGGACCAGTTTCATAATGGAATTTAAAGGAGACTTATAATGAAAGTCACAATCAGATGTCTAAACAAATATGTTTTCATATTGATTGTAACAAGTGTCTAAATAAAAACCTGGTCAAGTGGGCTGTGATCGAGAACTTATCCATTGCATTTACATAGCAGAATTACTAAATGTAGGCTACTTGACCAGGTTTTTATTTAGACACGAGTTACTATCTGGTACGGCAGATTTTCCACACGAACATTGGTAGAATCAATGAGTCTATAGGCTTGGTGATATGTTGGAACGGAATGGTGGTTCCATAAAATAATAATTTTTTCATATGTTGTTTTAATTCTAGCATTTAAGAGCATTTCAATATGCTAAAATTTTGAAAATTCATATTACTTTACAAAACAACCGTACTAATTATCTCGCAATGGTACATATGAATGCGACTTTACGTTTAAAGTCTCCTTTAAATCCTATTATAAAAATGCACCAAACACTTTAATCGAGCTTAAATTTTAGTAACGTTTTTTGTGACATTTAAGTTTCATAACATTGTGTAAATTACATTCTAAGGCCCAGTCGTACAATTCCAGTTTAAATTTAAGCTGAAGCTTAAACCCATGACAATGATTATTTCAACAATTGTTGTTAAGGGTTTAAGCTTTAGCTTAAAGTTAAGCTGGAATTGCTAGTTTAATTTTAAGCCGAAGCTTAAACTCTTCACAACGATTATTCCAACAATTGTTGTTAAAGATTTAAACTTTAGCTTAAAGTTAAGCTGGAATTGTACAACTGGGCCTAAGTGATGTTTAAAGTTAAGCTCAGTTAATTCGTTTGGTATATACGACCATTAGGTCCAGTATTTAATTCAGGCTGGGTTTCTCAGACCTAGTTTAACTTTAAACTCCTGTTTATTTTCATACGAACAATTGTTTTTATAATTGCTACCATGGGAATATGGGCTAGGTTTAATGTTGGATTAGGGGCCAAACATCACTCACACTCAAATTGACAGTCATTTTAATGATTTTCTTTTTTACTTTTTATCGTAAATCACTGATGACCAAAATACCTACTCTGACCATAAACTTAATTTTATGAGTAAGTATAAAACCACGTCAAACGTCATGTTTGAGTGTGAATTGAGTGCGAGTGATGTTTCAGAATTTAGCCCTATGTTGTGGAAATTGAGCTCCGTTTTAATTGTGTTAAATGATATTAATTATTGCAACGTACTTGTATTTGCATGAACTCGTTCACGTGATAAGTGACAGGACTTTTAAAAAAATTTTGACTTAGAAAACGCCCCTTAACCAGCGCTAAACGGAGTATGCGCACTTCTGCGTAATCCGCTTAGTAATTGTAATTTTTTTTTTGGATTTTTTGTGGAAATAACCTGCACACTGTTTCAAAATTTAAAACAAAACACCAACCTCGCAAATTACCTCGTAGATACAACCGGCAACGCTGGCATAAGTACTGTGGTGAACATGAAAAATGGGACACTATTTTTTCCTAGATCATATCTAGCTTTAAATGACAGATCTAACGTTTGACGTCTTATAACTTAGGTTATAATAATTATCATAAAAATCGAACTTCTAACATTTTGAGTAAATTATAAAAAAATCTTAACATACAAGGGCACTTTAATGGATCCAATAACTTCTATGAAATTTTTTAAATATAACGCATTATCCATTCGTTTCCTTCACTGTTTGTTATCGTAATAATTATTGGTGGTGGTTTTAAATTAGTACGTTGGTTATCATATTAAGTTAATCCGATTTAAATTGATGTTATTAACAAACGTCAACAGATTGTGACAATTCATGTCAAGTAGATTAACCGGTGTTGTCAGTTCTCAACTTTATGCAATTTTCGTCGTGAATACACCTCGCGATGAATAGAAAATATTGCAACATTGCCTAATTCGGAGTACCTAACCTTAAAATCTAGTGATGTAAATATACGATATTTTACAATATTTTGTACGTGTATTATACCGTGTTTTGTCATAAAATATCGTATTTTTACATCACTATTAAAATTGACATGACATTCATTGTCAAAAGTTACATACATGAGTACTGATAAGTACCACATTCTCAGTTTCTCATTAGACTTTCACAGCACACTGCGATAACAAATAGTCAAGGAATGGGTTACGGATACAATTGGTTTTTCATATTAATATTTGGTTATCGTAATTGATCAGAAAATAATGACATTTCAACGATGACTACAGTTTTTTTAAATCGAAAACTACGACCACATACATAGCTAAATTTTGAGCATTTTAACTTTAAAGACATGGCCCGTTTTGCATGCACACCACTGTACAGTAGCGGACAATAATAGTATGTATATTAAAAAAAAAAACTTGTTATGCATATTAAAAAAAAATTGTGTGTAAAATTAAGTGTAAAAAAAAGCGTTATTTTGTAATTTAAATATAGGAAAATTCTATTTGAAAATGTGCCGGTTGGTGACATTGGTTGACGTTTAATAAAAGTATGTAATTTCCACGACCTACTATAGATTTCGCGAGACGCTGTATTGTAAAATGTAGTAGGTCGTGGTAAGTTGAAACAAATGTCAGTTTGAAGGTTAATTTTGCAATTTTAGATGTCAACAGATACCAGTTTTGTGAAACAAAAGTCAATTTGGAGGTTATTTTTGTAATTTGAAATATCAAAAAATGCCGTTGTATATGCTGTCGCCAACCTAATAAAATAAAATTTTGAATGCTTTAATAAGCTACTTTTTCTACTTTGCGTTCACAATGGATTCATTGTGACACCAAAAACAGTTTCACAATGAAGCTCATTGTGACACTGTTTTTGGGGAAATTTTAGTCATTTTTAATTGAAAATATTTAATAGATTTTACAAAATAACTCAGTATTTATTTGTTACTTAACAATATACTCACAATGAAGCTGGATAAGAAAAGTTAATAACTTGTTAATGTGACTTTTGATTAAAACGAAAGGTTTTCAGTGTTGCCACGCATTACAACTAAAATTCCCCATATACTAAGAAGATCCAATATTTTTCATATTTTTGTTCAATAAGTGACGCAAAGTAGAAAAAATAGTATATTATACACGTTTCACAAGAGGCATTGTAACACTCGTTCCGTTGAGCCACTCCTAGCTCGCTACGCTTCGCTAGTCGTGCCCCAACCCCACTCGTGTTACAATAAGCCTTCTTGTGAAACTTGTATAATAATATACTATTATGATACCCAAATGGGTTTCATAAGGAGTAGTTAAGGCTCCAAGGCTATTTGCGCAATGTAAACCTTACTTTAATATTTTTTACGTTTAATTCGTATACAAAATGTCACTAGTAATTCTGACATTTGATACAAATTTTACCGTTAATAATTCGTAATTATTTTTTGTTTATTCTGTATTTTGAATTTTGACAAAATGCCTTCAATGCGCTCAAAAAGTAAGAGTAATGACTTTGCTAGGTGAAGGTTGGAGCACAGTATATTCATCAATCAGTAGGGGTAGGGACAGCTTGGGGTTTCCGTTGCTACAGTTTCTGAGTGCGCATGTGCGAAAACTGGCGGACCTTCTACAAACGGCCGCGTGTGGCGCACCGGTGAATTCATCAATTGGTTTTAATTGAGCGTTTTTTAATTCAGCATTTTTTGTGATGGACGCGGAGTGATGACAAAGATTGAACAGAAAACCAACTTTGTTAGATTATAATGAATTTATGTTGCGTAGAAAGCCTGAAGTTGTGTAAAACAACATCGCATTCTATGATTTGCTTGCAATCATTTCTGTCCGTGACATTTTTTCAACCAGTGACATCTAGCATCAATAAAAATGAATGCCCGCCAGTAACGGCCATATTGGCTCTGAAAATGGTAGTATGAACATCAAAGGTGCCGACACGAGCTGTCCCTACTGATTGATAAGTATACTGTGGTTGGAGTTGCTACGATATTTCAGTTTACGTATTAAGTTTCACATTTCAATTTTTCGTGACAGATACAGTTCTTCCGCTTGCTCTTTGCAATCACGTCACACTTTACCGATTCGAGAAACGAAATCAACATAAATTCTCTTATCCATATCTGATAGAATGATAGAATTTATAAATTTGTCATTTTAAGTCGATAATTTTCTGACGTAACTGCAAAGATCGAGCGGAAGAACTGTATATAACCTCCATAAAAGTCTGATTTAACAAATTTTTTTCGAAGGCTGTGGTAAGTGAACGATCAAACTGGTCAGACCAAACCACGTGTTCAATTTTCCCAATCGCTAATTGGTTAAGTGGTGTAGTCTGACCGTTGGACTTGACGATTTTGTGCAGTTCGACCGTTCACTTAGCTTGCCCCTAAATATGTATGTACATGTCAAAATCTTGCCCGGATTTTATTGTCCGCTACTGTACCTAGTGGCAAATTTAAAAGGTTTTTGCGTGTTCGCGACATCGTAAGATTTTATACAAATTAGTAGCGCTTTCGATTGGGGTGCACTAATATGTGAAAAGGGGTTAATTCTAAATTTTTCATAAATCAACTTTTTGGTGGAATCTGATTCTCAAGACCAGCCTCATTCATTCCACGTCATTCCATTCATTCCATCTTCAGAAAGCAATCCTGCGTACCCACTAACATAAAAAATCTAAAATATTACAAAATGGTACCAATACATTCCAGATATACTTAAAGATTTCTACAATGTTGTAATCAATGAGTGGCCACAACTACAGCGGATGAACCAGATGAAGAATTTTAGCTATTATAGTTACTACTTTCTAAATTTTTATATATAACTTGCTTTTAAAACTTTTTTAACATGGGACTTGACTTTACTAATAATAAAAGAGCTTTTTGTAATGAAATAATTGTTCACGATTAACGATAAACCCATGTTCATTTTGAATATTTTGATATTTAATATTATTTCATAATTTTTGCCTTTTAACGTACTAATTAAATCAGAAGTGAGTATTTACTCAAATATTTTACTTGTTTTGAGTAAAATGTCAATTTCCTAAGTTTAAGTTATTAAGCTCTGTTACATAAAATGCATACATTTTGAACACTTATTGTAAAATTACGAGACATCTTAGAATTATTTTGTTGTTCCTACAGTTTTCAAAGGTTTCGTATTTATTTTGGAAAATCAGTATTTAATTTTGTTACTTGTTGTGGTAATGTTCAAATATGATTAATAAATATTTTGTCAATAATGTATAGAGCACACTTTATTATTTAACATAAAAGAAAAGTTAAACTTAAGTATAAGAAGTCTTAGGGCCAATTGTATGAAACGTAGTTAACCACACGATGCTGTTAATCGTGTGATTAAGTAATATCACTTGAGGAAATTTAACAATACTTAAAAATTCCAATCAAAATTATTTCTCTCGTTACTGTTTAACTTATCATAAGCCTTAATAATGGAATTAGATAATCATGTATTTGACAATATTTTATACCTACGACCAGGACTTAAAAACTTATCAAACTGACCTTTTACTTAAAACAAGTAAAATGTGTGAGTAAATACTCACTCCTGATTTTAATTAATACAGTCGCACCTCTATAACTCGAAGCTCCACAACTCGAAACTTTCTGTAAGTCGAAATTTACAGATGTCCCTGCACATTGTGTATAACTGAAATCTCTTTCTTTAAATCGAAATTTCTATAACTCGAAGTAATTTTCCGGTCCCTTGAGATTCGAATTATGGAGGTCCGGCTGTATGTTAAAATGCAGAAATTATGAAATAATATTAAATATCTCCTCAACCGTCAGTAATTGGTATAGGGAAGTGTATAGCTAATCGAAAGATAATTTTATGGAATATCTAACGCCGATATAAAAATAACACTGTTCCATTTAAAAAACAAATGTTATTGCCCTTCAATTGTTGTCGAAATGGAAACAGTTTTACTGAATCCCTGTTTATAGAAAAGTAAACTTTGTTACTACTGTAGATACCTTCCACTTAGCTTGTAACACTACCACAATATTTGCATTCACACAATACCACAATATTTGCATTCTAACTTTCTTCGTTAATGAGATATTAATAAAAAAAATTACATTTGTATTTTCCGAAAACCGTAAACAAAGCCTAATATCTTAAAAATCATAGGACAGGGAACTCTTATCAAACTTACCTTAAAATGACCTGACAAGCTCAAAAACGTTATAAAAAATGGGGTGTTCCATTTAAAATAACGAAGTTACACATCGTACAGGCAAATTGGGACAGCCTGTATATTTGAAAATAATTTTAAATTATGCGGAACTTGAAAGGATGATACTTTGGTATAAAACATTTTTCCATATATTCAATAGGAACGGCGTTAATGAAGAAACCCGGTTAAATGCCACACCCTGTATATTAAAAGTCAAAAATATTAAAGTGAGATTTACATTGTACAAATAACGTGCCCGGATTTTATTGGTCGCTACTGTACAAATGTCCAAGCATTTCTCGTTTTCTCTAGCTCAAAAGTGGCATCTAATTACTGCAGTTAACAATAAACATAACTGTCACACCTAAAATTAAATTGAACTGTCAAATTTTCTTTGGAAACAAAAGTGTTTTCTTGTTCCCAAAGCACTCTTTGGATAACAGATGATTTCGAAATTTTGTCCAGAATCTGATTCAAATCATCAAATGCGATACATCGTTTTCAGAAAATGACGCTTCATTTAACAGTGTAAAAATTCAAGATGGTATCCATTAGAAAATAAAAAGTTGAATGTCGTTTGTTTGTCATTTTTTAATGACATGACAAAGACAATGACGTATTTCAATTCCTCATAAATATGTGGCTTAACAATGTCTGACCTAAAAATGCCTGACTTCATTGGTTTTATAGAAAAAAGTAAAAACGAAAATCGTGATTTTTACTTTTTTTCGGATATCTTGAAAACCGTAAAAAGTAGGTAAAATTTGTTTGAAGATTATTAATTGGGAGAAAGTGCGCAACTTTGTTCTAATTTAATCAACTTCGAATCTCTTAAGATAACCGAGAATCCCATGGTCGGGCTCGAAAAATGGACATCCTGTATGTAGTGCACCCAAATCGAAAGCGCTATAGAGTTACTGAGATTTTAAATTTTGACGCCAGATTACTGACGGGGATAAATTGTACCAACAACGTGAAGTACCAACCAAAATATATCTGAGAATTTTATTTCTTGGCAACATTCAACAGGTGATGGTTTTTTAATTTTGAGACAGAATGCCACTGACAGAATGTTTTTTCCCCTAAACGAAAACAGCAATGTTTTTGCAATTACAACAAAATTTATTTATTCTTTCACCCCTTCACTGCCGCTCAATTTAGGTACCTGAAATTGTCCTATTGAGACTATTTCACAAGTTTTCGTGAATCTAAAGTTATCATATTGTATTACCAGAAAGTATCATACACTAGAAAACATGAATTATGTATATGCAATATAGATAAATAGAGAACCGGCCACAGGGAGGAGCGCCAGGTTCAAAGCACCCCACCCTCCTTCAGCTTAAGAAGTTTTGTAAATATTCTTCTCTGTGTCTATTGTTCAGAAATTATAATTGAAAGTACCATGAAATAAGGGTTGTACAATTCTAACTACTCTCCGGTACGAATGTACTCCTAAAGTTTGCGAACTGTAGTAGGTCCTGCCCTGACTGTACAATAGAAAGATTACTTTTATCAACAGTATTTATAACAGGCTTTTATCTTAGGCACAACCTATCAAGTTTGAAATCATAAAACTAAATAAACACGATAATTTTTACCAGATCAAACACAATTCGATCGAGTAAACAGTCGATAAAATTAAAAATTTCATCATGGTCCTCTTTATTTGAGTAGATATTTCTTGAAATCTATCCGCATTAAAATAAAAATAATCCACACCATCACGTTAATCAAGCTGCAGGTAGGCTTTATTTATTCTTGATTAGATAAGGAAGATAGGAACACAACAAATGTGTAAGCTATCGAAAATAAAACCTACTCGAATTTTTTTCTGCGCGGTTTTACATACTTACCCTTCTGTACGAAAATAGCTCTTTTTGCAGTTTCTGACGTTCGGCTGAGGGATGGGCCCCCTTCGCTTTTATGAACTTGAACATCTCCGTTTGGCCGCGGCGTTTCCTGCAAAAGCACACGAACACGCTTTACATTTTTCTATGCGGTAGCTACTCGGAAACATCATAATATTTACGCTAACATTTCAAAACAAACACGTTCGGGCGTATGTCATCCCTACTTTGTTACTTTAGGCCAACGCCTGTAAGGCAAGCCGAGTCCAACGGAAAAATGACCGGGACCTCGCCACCTTTGCAGGGGTGGATGTTGTGGTTGCTTGGTTTCACACGCTTACCTTTTGATTTTAGCTCCAGTGCAGCGTTTCGTAAATAAGGACGAATAACATCAACAAATAAACGAGCGTTACCAACGAACACACACCATTACACGTAGTTGAGTCAGACAACCTGTGCAGACAACTAACGCGAAGTTGGCGACGAAAGGTGCACTGTTAACTAGGGAGGGGATACATTGATTAACTTCATGTTAGACAACCCTAACCTTTAAAATTGATTTAAAATTTGTAACGATTTTCATTATTAATTGTAATTATGTAATATAATAAAGTAAATGAAAGAAAATTTAGTTAGCTTTTCAACTGTTATATAACCTAACCTTACAATCTAGTAACAATGATATGGCTTTGGTAACAATGATAACTGATAACATCACAGATATATCAAGTAGCAGATTCCATGTAGAGAAAGAGAAATTGATATTAACTTAAGAGTGAGATGGTACATACACCCGTTTAAAAAACATTGTTCATTCTAAAGCCCCTGTCACATCATTAGTCAGTTTGATCAAACTGGACTGACAAACTACATCAATGACGTCAAGACTTATCAAATTCGTTATTTTGTCAAACTGCGCTGTCACACTAGCACTAGAAATTTGTCCAAACTTTGAGGTTAAACTTTTTTTTTAAATCGTATTAACTTAAGAGTGAGATGGTACATACACCCGTTTAAAAAACATTGTTCATTCTAAAGCCCCTGTCACATCATTAGTCAGTTTGATCAAACTGGACTGACAAACTACATCAATGACGTCAAGACTTATCAAATTCGTTATTTTGTCAAACTGCGCTGTCACACTAGCACTAGAAATTTGTCCAAACTTTGAGGTTAAACTTTTTTTTTAAATCGTATTAACTTAAGAGTGAGATGGTACATACACCCGTTTAAAAAACATTGCTCATTCTAAAGCCCCTGTCACATCATTAGTCAGTTTGATCAAACTGGACTGACAAACCACATCAATGACGTCAAGACTTATCAAATTCGTTATTTTGTCAAACTGCGCTGTCACACTAGCACTAGAAATTTGTCCAAACTTTGAGGTTAAACTTTTTTTTTAAATCGTCATTTTAAAAAGTTACGCAAAAATGGATAGAAAAAAGTAGTGGCAGTGTTAGCCTTATAGGTTAGGTTAGATGTTAGACTTCCGTTTCGCGTCTCTTCCTGTGCGTTTAAACCTACCAATCATAAGGCAAGTTTGATCGAACTGACTGATGGATATAGAGGCGCCCCTAAAATTTTGAAAATTTGCTCAAACAGCTTCCATGACGTCATGTGATGTCATTTGTTTAGTTTGTCAGTCCAGTTTGATCAAACTGACTAATGATGTGACAGGGGCTTAAGTCACATGATCTAGGCTTTGAGTGGCATCCCTGTCGCATACATGAGCTAAAATTACTCACAGACAGTGGCGCACTCACGGGGGGGGGGGGGGGGGGCTAAGGGGGCTGAAGCTCCACCCAGAATCAGCTATGTGGTACTACAATTTAATAATATAATTTAAGTATTGCAAAAAAAGAGTACTCCGACTTAATTTCGTTTGGTAACGTTAGGTCGGTATAAATTTATATTTTGTATCTTTACTATTTAATATGTCCTTGTATACTCTTACAATTATTATTTTTAAGCCCCCCCCCCCCCCCCCCAAGACAAATTTCTGGATGCGCCACTGCTCACAGATATTCGCTACTTCACTCACATGCTGATGAAACATAAGGCAGTGTGCATATACCCCTTACCAGATCATTCGATAACATCAGATAACATGGGTCGCGTTCAGACGACCACAGCAGCTGAGTTGCTGACTCATCAGCAATCGTTTGTGATTGGTTATTATCTTAATGTGAGCCAATCACAAACGATTGCTGAGTTAGCAACACAGCTGTTGTGGTCGTCTGAACGCGACCATGTAGAAACAAATGTTTAAATTTAAAATGTCACTTGCGCCGTTGCGCCGGAAGTCCATTTATTTATGCTTACTGCACTTTTCAATGCAATGCAAGAATCAAATATGCAATTTAAAACGAAAATAAACCATAAAGTTTATAAATAGTGAAATAATAACGATCATTTTACAAACATTTCTTTAAATTAATGAATCTTATACAAAAGTAAAGGTAAGGTAAGTAAGTAGCATTACACGTCATGACGTCAAATAGACTCCTCAAGTGATGTAAACTTCCATTATGCTTTTTAGTTATCAAGATATTTCTCAACTGAAGACGAATACATTTTTAAAAATTATAATAGTTTATTTTAATAATAAATTTAATCCTGTGAATGTGTACAAACAGAAGAAAATCCTTTTAAATCTTGTTGAAATGCGTAGTTAGCTCCCTGTCCTGTTGACCTTACCTGAGTATTTGACAGTTTTTGACCAGCAGAATCTTGTTATGTGTTTTATAACAATAAACTTTCTTTTTGTATAAATTCATTTCTCTTTTTATCCTCATTTACCCCATTTATCTCTTTATTCCTCAGTTTTGAATTTGATTGAGAAGTAAGTTTTGGAAAAGAGAATAAGGGGTATTTAGTAATGTTGTTAAATTACCGGTAATTTATTTTTGATGTTACCTTACCGGTAATGTTACCGTAACATTACCAACTGCATGTTTTAACTAAAAATTAGATTTTTACACTTAATTAGAATTTTCTGACTAATTTGATATCAAATACACATCATTTTTTCTTTTGTTAAAAATAATTTCTCATCCGAGTTGCACTACTAACTCACATGTGTCACATTTTAGTTTTCTTCTTCGAAAATATATCTTTTTTTTAAATTCCAAATCATACTTTCACTCGTTGGCATTTTTTCTTTTTTAATTTCTGACAGCAACTGCTAAAATAGTCAAAAATAATCAAACTTCTAAACGGAAACCATTTAAATGTATCATGTATTTATTTATTTTATCTAGTACTTACGTTTTTCCTTTAAATAATATAACGTAAGCCTTAAAGTTACATATTATTGACAATTTATTTCATTAGTTGAGTTACAATTTGTAAGTTTACGAGTCGATCATTTGGAAAAATTACAGCTTTTTCCATTATGTTGGCAATAGAGGTAAGATTCAGCAATTACCGATAACAAATGAATGTTACCTTACCGGTAACATTGGAAATTTACCGTAAGGTAACCTGGTAAAATTACCGACTCACAACACTATATAGTAACGGGCGTCTAAATAAAAACCTGGTCAAGTGGGTTGTGATCGAGAATTTATCCATTGCATTTACATAGTAGAATTACTAAATGTAGCCTACTTGACCAGGTTTTTATTTAGACACGTGTTATTTAGTACCAATTTAGGAGGTTTTCAACTATAATAGGGATATTAAGGATTTTGGATCATTTATTTATGTGTACATACGATGTGTCTGAAAATGATAGGACGCCAATTAAATTGGTATGCCTACAATTTTATTAACTAGTAGTGGTAGACGTGTCGTTTGTGTTAATTCTGAGATTCTGACAGACCACATTGGCGTATAGTTTCGTTGGTCTTTATACAGATTCTTTGGCGTGATTTTTTAATATTTATTTATTTAATCCGAACAGTTCTTTTTAGAGCTCGTTAATTAACATTTGTGAGTCGCGTGTAAGTAATAATTTAACATGAATTGCATCTTATATTTCATTAAATGCTTATTGTTTTAGACAAATTTGACTTTTTTTTTTTTGATTTGGCATCGAAGTTGGCGGTGACAAAGTGTTTATTGTTAAAGTCCCACAATTTTTAAATATCTGTTATTTGTCAATTCGACTTTTGAAATTCCATTTATTTTTTTGGAATAAAATGTTTTTTTTTTGTAAGAACAGAGTATTTTGAAAGTGGAGTCATATTTTCGTAACGGCGAATGGTGATTGGCACTATTTAATTCAAAGTTTCTTAAAGAATTCCATCAACAATGAATACATAAGTGTGACGTATTTGGAGCGGGGAACTTTGCCAAACAAACAAAAACACATGGATTTGACATTTTTCATTCCTAAGTAACAATAAAATAAAGCATTGATTAAATTAAGATTCTAGTTACGATTCTAGTACGAATAAATTAGGTACGATTTTTAACTTATTTTAGGTGTACTACATGAACAGATACACACAAACCTAACCTCAAACGTCAAGAATAGTAGTCGTGCTTCGACGTTTACTGTTTACCCTAGCAACTGTTGCTATTTGGAAAAGTTTTGACGTTAGCACTTATATTGTTCATTTCCCTATGACAGTTAACAACTGTCAATTTGATATAAAATAATAAGTGAAATGCAAAGAAGTGCCAAAATTAGACAAATATATAATAAATGCATATTATAATAAATAATAAATTGTAAATTTGTTTATTTTTAAATTTAGCGCGCCTTCGTTGACAGTTCGGTTATAAGCAATAGGGCTACCAATTCGCTTCATGGGGTGCGTTCAGAATAAACGCCCGACAAAAGTATATTTACCTTGGCAGGACGATTGCCCGAACAACAGGCTATAGGCGCCATGCACATCTCTGCGTTCAGCGCCGCCTGGCGTGGTGATTTGTGAGTGAATTAGTGATATGAAAATATTTCTTGAGGCTCATTGCATGGGAATAATATCACTCTTATGACAATTTACGATTGTAGTACATAATACTTGAGCTTCCTGGTATTGAAATACATTACAATATTCAAGTTCAAATGTACACTAATAATTTTAAACAACTCGTATTTTCATACCACTAATGCAGAATCTGGTTATTGGTGGCGCTGGCTTCCCATGTGCATGGTCCCTATTATGAACGCTTTGAAACGAGCTGTCAAAACGGTCAAATAGTGAAAATTGAAAACTGAAAACGTCCTGAAACCAGAACAATGGATTAGATTGTTAGTATTATATGTATAGTTTTAGTATTAGTATTATAGGTAAAAAGTTGTTTACCGGACGACAACTTTTTACCTTGAGGTTATTATGAACGCCAGGGGTAAAAAGTTGCACGCCCGACGTTGATTCTGAACGCATCCGTGAAGTTATGCCAGCTTTTCAGTCTATACTCTATAGTCTAGTCTATAGTGCTTTAAAGTCTGTGACTATAACAGTCCACTTTAATATAATAATAAAATTTCCAATTAATTACTAGTGGTCTGTGTACAATTAAATTGAAAAAGTTCAGTCAGCGTTTTAATGCTGTAAAAATGTTTGGAATTTTTTAAACTATTTAAAGATTTCAGTTGGTATTACGAACGATAAGAGCACAATAAGAGGTATGTGTATCTGGCAACACTGGTTGTGAATCTTATAGCGTTTTCGATTGATCGCATTAGTGCGCACTCAGAGTATGTTTATCTCATGTTATTGTTTGAGGTAGTGTTGTGAGTAAAAAAATAGCCATTATAATATCCGGATATTTATCCGGATATATACCCGCGGCTATAAATATTAATAGCCGAGTGGCTAATTATTTCAAATTTACCGCCAAATAATTCATTTAAGGTTAGTTTTTTGTGGCCAGTACCAGTAGTTGCAAAAGTAATTGGCAATTAAACGTAATATTGCTATGTGGTTTTTTTAAATCTAAAGGGAAAGAAATTTAATTTAATGAAACAATTTACTTGCTTCTACCACATAACTAATTTTATTTTAGTGTTATTGTAAAGAAAAAAAAAATTAACAAATAAAACCGGTTCTTCTGTTATAAATGTACTTGAAATTGAATAAAAAGTCAATAAATAGCCGATTATATTATTTATCTGCTACTTTTGTTTTTCTTTTATCCGAATAAATATCGGATATCTATCCAGATATATATTGGATATTTATCTTGATATATAGCAGGATATTTTCAAATGCAAAATATCCGGCTATTTTTGCTATTTATATAAATAGCTGGCTATTTTACAACACTAGTTTGAGGTTAAAAGAAAATGCAAATACACTGAGTGCAACCGGTGTAGGTGAATCGAAAACGTTATTAGTCCCTCTGTGTGGTTATGTTAATATTAGTGAAGTTGCAGTCATCCGAGAAAAAATTATTAACATTACATTTATACCGAGTGATTTTTAAAAATTTTTATCAACTCTTGCCATGAAATTTGGACCACATGTCTTAGCTTTACTATAAAATAACCTCAGGGAGTGCAATAACTTATTTTTCAGTTAAGCTAAGACATGCTATCCAAATTTCATGGCACAAGTTGATAAAAAAATATAAAAACTCACTCGATAGAAAGACAGAGAGGTTCTTTAGATGCATTTGAAAGTAATTCTAGGAATTTATCGAAGATTCTGAGTATTACAAAATTGATCTTATTATTTCGCCTCATAGTTGAAATAATAAGTGAAACAGTGAAACTTGCTTATAACGAGCACTGGTTATAACGAGAACTCGGTTATAATGAGGAAGTTGGAAAGTCCCGTTTCTCGATATGGTAAATTACATATATAAATATTTGTTTAAAACGAGCACGTTTATTACGAGAACTCGCTTATAACGGCCAATTTTGTATTTTTTTTTTAATTTTACCTTGCATATAGCGAGCTTGATTTCAAAAAAATTTTAAATATTTTTTTGCTCGATGTAGAAGTACGCACTATGATTATGCCCAACAAAAATTCTAAATACGACGAATTAATCGTTAAAAAAAAATTTCGTTTATTTTTTTGCGTATTTTTTACGTTACCATAAAACAAGCAAAATAAATTGTTTAAAATTGTATTCAAACTCATTAGTTTATTAAATAAACACAAAAATGCAGGAGTACAGTTGTTCCAGATTCTTTTGGTGTTCATAGAACATATCACATATGCATATATTTTTTTCATTTATAACGAGCATTTGCATATAACGAGCAATAAGCGCGGTCCCTTGAGCCCTCGTTATATCCGAGTTTTACTGTATTTATTTCTGGCTTATAGCTGCGCCAATTTAAAGGACAATAGTTTCAAGGTCATAGAAACTGTTCCGCAAAGATTAAGCCTTGATCGACAAGGAGCTCTTGAGTAACTTATGTAATCATTGCTTGAGGAGTCGAGCTTTCTAGATGAGAGGGATAATTCCTTTTTCAGATCTGGCGTGATTTTTTAATAAACGTAGAGATTTATTTTTCAATTCTTTCTTTTTCTAATTGTTATGAATTACGAGTCTGATTACGAGTCGCGAACCTCCCTGTCTATATGTAGACATAGAGAATGTCAATTGATTTTGCAATCTATCCGATCAATTGTAATTAAAATTTTGTGATAATTTTCGACGGACAAAGAAATGCTTCGGTTGTAAATATTCTAGTTTAATTACTTTTAAAGATATTTGTTATAAATTATCGTATGGTCTATTAGTAATTAAAATATCATCAATTAAAAATTCGAACGCTGAAAATTAAACGTGGAGTAACTTAGACAAGAGGAAAAGAGATACAGGGGAGAAGAAGAACAAATAGAAATTACGGCATCGTCTGTTCAAAATTTTAAGGACTTTAAAGCCATTAGCATTCAAAGTACAATACATGATATAATTTGCCAGGAAGAGAAAACAAATAACCGTTTTATTCCTCCTTCTTTTTTAATTATTACTAAATGATTCTTTCCGTTATAACAAAACGATTGAACTGGTTGTTACAGATGCACAAGAAAAAATTTGGACCTACATTTTATGTTATCTATCAGAAGAAGTTAAAGAAATATTGTTTTATATTAAGAAGAAATATTAAGAAATATTATTAGCTTTTTATTCGTAAAGCCTCTGATTTTCAATGATAATGTTTTATGATTGCCCTTTACCTTTTATTGTTTGTGCAAAGTTTTGGATTTGTTATTGATGAACAAAATTTAGTTGTGAGCGCGGGGGAATTTTCTGTGTTTCCTGACGTCATTAACAACTAAATTCACTTCGACACTGAGTCACTGACCTTCCGTAAGATCACTGCTAACGGTTGTAGGTGGAACAAGGTGTTCACCTGAAGCTACACTAGTTGCAAGAAAGGCGAATAATTTATGTTACAGATTTACCGTTGCAAGTCATCCAATAATATTATTTTATTTTAATAGCAGCTGTGTCAGAAGCACTAACTTGAGGTATACAATTATTTTAATTGCGCGTTTGAACTTTGCAAACGACCGACTGAACTCGATCATCCGTATAATCACAGATTATGTTTAATTCAAATCTCTATTGCGAAAGCTGCAACGATTAGCAAAACTTTTAACAAAAGAAGTTTTTGAAATTTTGAAAAATGAAAATTAAGGAAAAAGAATGAAATCGAATCGGTTTTTGTTGAGTTAATAGTAATAGTAATAATAATAATAATAAAAATGTGTCCTAGAACTGTTGGTCATGCTTTTAATTTTGTCTTAAAAATTTTTCATTAAGATTAGATAAATTTATTTTACTTATTTTCATTTAACGAGAATTAAAACCAGATTATATTATAAAAGGTAAGCCCAATTAAAACGATAGTGCTCTATTGCCTGACTAATGTAATCGAAAACTCGAAAGAGAATATAAATTTAATGATAGGTAATTATGATTTAAATAAATAATCATGTAATTAAATTTGATATACTTACGTGCAAGTTATGAAAAAGACAAAGAGCGTCTGTTTCGTTATTTTCGAATTTGAAAATAATTTTTACTGTTACTTCAACATTTTGAGAATATAAGGAATTAAAAAAGAAAAAGCAATTCTTGAAAGGGTTTACGTAATTATTTATTTTTTGGAAGAGTCCCTCAATTAATTAATGCTATTGTTAACTTTATTTTCAGAATAATAATAATAATTACATAATTAATTAAAAAGTAGAAAGATATAGTTTTTAGTTGATAGAATTTTCGAATAAATTGTGAATGTAAAAGGAAAAGGTATGCAAACACTAACAGGAAAGAAGTAGAAGTTGCCTATGCTTGAGCCTCCTTCAATTAGAACCTTTTTGTAAATGTTCTTCATTCTTTTCCAAAACTAATTTTTAAAATTTGAAATGAAGACTGCAGACTGCACATGTACATTATTTTGTTTTTTTAATTTTGCTTTGAAGTGAGCTATTCTTAAACAAATTTTTACTTTATTTGAAGTCATAAAAATGTATTTCATAATGTATCTGTGTCAGAGAAGTTGTGCGTGGAGAAATTTTCTTCTTTTTAATGGTTAAAGAATATTTAGGTATTAAGTATTTATAAATCGAATTTATTGGCAATTTTCACGGGGTGACTATTTTCCTTAACAAATTTTAAGTGCTTATCTATTTTGTATGTTTGTATGTATGTACATAGAAGTATTACATAATCTTGATTTTAAATCTTAAGCCGTATTCACACTGAGGCCACAACGAGAAACTCTCTGTTGCTTGTCGTTGCCGGAGATAACAAAAGTAATCCAACAAGTAACCAGTGATCAATGTCATTAATACTAATTGTCAATCAATTGCGACATAAATAATACGCGTGACATTAGTCACGCAGTTGTTCGTAGAGTTCTGAAGTATTTGATGTAGACAGTGGTCATTCTATGCATCCGCTTTATTTAATTTTTTTTAAATAAAACGTTTTTCTTGCTTTGTGTGTTTTAATTTCGAATTAAGTTAAGTTCGTATAGACACGTCAAAAGTGACTGAAGGAATGTTCGATGAACTAAATACACACATGCGTGTTTGGTTGCATCGGCAACTCTAATTCGTTTTTCTTTTGATCATGTCTTCCACAGTTCCACAGACAAACATATTCTCTGTATTCTTCAATTAACTTTGCGATAATTATTCCATTACACCTTCGCTAGTAATATATCTGAGAATTCAACACAAACACAAACATTCTTATATTGACTTGTTGCCGCATGTTTCCTATTTTTCTTAAATGTTTACCGCTCTAAATGGAAACAAGGAACAAGTGGCGACATTTGTAACTGACAAAAGAGACATTTAGTAACAATCAGCAACAGTTCTAAGAAACAGGGAACATCATCTTACGGCTTTATATTCGGGTAATACATTTCCTGGAAGCAATTAACATCTTTAGCAATAATGTTAAGGTGGTCACCTCTTCTACAAAACTTTATTAAAACAAATTTACGAAGCCATTCATTTTTAAATTAATCAGGAAATTAAATATATATCTCTTTACTGATTTTAAAGATGAACGTTTTTCAAATTCATAGGATAAGAAAGTAGGAATTTTTAATGAGTATTTCTTGCAATTTTTAGCTTCACTTTCGGATCTTTTGGAAATTAAACATAAAAATGCATCTCTTACTTACTGACTAATTTTCTGAAAACGAAAAATTCGGGCTGCATAATATAAAGCAGACAATTCAGGAAAAAAAATGTTGCATTTTTTTATATTCCTTCAATGTGAGGTAAAAAAAATGCTTACATCATTCGGTATTTGTTCCCTGTTATTCTAGAATGAGTGAATTACTATACAGAGATATCGAAATTGATTGTCCTGATCCTACACCACTTTCCGTGAGCTTGATATCAATATTTACATCTATCACGTGAAGGTCAAAACGAAAATCAGTGTGTGCAAAGAGCATTCATGAAACTTACACACAAGCCTATCCTAATTAATAAAGACCATAAATATTGTTTAATCAGATTGCTATTATAATGAAATAAACCATTTTTCATGAATGAACGGCAACGAACTGTCAACAAAATCTTGGGATATCTAATAACTTATCCCTATGTTGCTAACTTCATTTTAATAATTGGATAATATCGATATCAAGCTTGTGGAAAGCAGTGTGGGATCAGGACAATCAATTTCAAACGTCCTGTATAAGTGCTGAGTGGCGCGTTTTTTAAATCAGTTATTTTTCCGTAAACGATAAATGTGAATGTAGCGATTAGTAGAACGGTTAAGTTATAAAAGTGTTATTTGTTAGACAAGTGTTGCAGCTCGTTATTATCGTATTAAGCGATCGTAGACATTAAAGTGTTTTAAACTAAACGAGGATTATAATTTGTGAATCCCGAAGTCGCTTCGCATATTATAGATTAATGACCATAAATATATATTGACACTATATTTTCACTATAAGATACTTGCATGTCGCTAGAAGCATTTTCAATTTGCTGCTCTAGAACATTTTTTCATCTCGTTTTAATCTCATATGTAATAATAGAAGATCGAGATACTCTGATAGCGTTTTCGATTCACATGCATCGGTTGCACTCAGTGTATTTGCATCTTCTTTTAACTTCATATAATAACACGAGATAAAGATATTCTGAGTGCGCACTAGTGCGGTCAATCGAAAACGCCATGAGAGTGCTTTAGAGCAGCGAAACGAAAACGCTATGAGAAAAGCAACGAAAGTGAACATAAGCGTGCATGGTTAATGTAAATATTACTTTGCAATCACGACGTTCCATATTTATTCAACTGTTAGTGCTGTATATTTTATTTATTATTATTAAATTATTTAGGAACGTAAATTTATAATATTTAAGGCCAAGTTTGTTGCTTATCATATTTATTTAATTTGTAGGGTTATGCCATTGATTATTGTAACTGGGGTATTTTATTTTAAGTATTTTCATAAGTGTGAGTTTGGTTGCCTAATTTCGGTGATCACGTGAAACTCTGGAATTATTGAAAGCACAGTACATATTAGTAGCATTCCTTTCACAGACTAGAACAGTTTTGAACAGCACAGAACAATTCAATGTACAATCGCAATCATAATCCATGGCATAACCTTTACAGAAAAACTTGTGGTTTCCAAGCAAAAAATAATTTACGACATCTCGGATTCACTTTTAAGTGTTAAGGATGCATTCGACCATCACAGTTTTGAAGGATGTTCTATAAGCTTTCTGTAAGCGTCATAGCTTATGGTTGCGACTGTACATGCTGTACGGAGCTTGAAGCTCTTGAAAGGAATGCTACTAAGTATTTTCTGTATCATTAGGCCCAGTTGTACAATGCTAGTTTAAAATTAAGCCTAAGTTTAAACCCATAACGATTATTTCAACAATTGTTGTTAAGGGTTTAAGCTTTGCCTTAAAGTTGTCATTGTACAACTGTAAATAATGGAGCATCTAATGATTGTATGTAAGGTTCAGAGAGATCATTTTTTCTGCATCTCTTAAGAAGAATTATCGTCTATAAAAATTATTAAAAAAATAAACAAGATGTGAATACCTTCTTGCTGTAACATATAATATTGCATTTACATCTCAATGAACTATATGCCCATGACCATGCGGGCAGGTTCACCTCATGGTAAGCTATTGAGTTTGATTTAGTTACGGATTATACTTAATGTTATTTTAATACAAAAATCAGTAGTATATAAATAATAGTATATTTACAAAAGTCGCGGTACAAGTAAATACAAAAAGGTAAAAAAGGTATGACTAGTTCGATTTGGTCTAAAATCTACAGAAATACGTCGTCACAATTCCGTAGTAATTTCATCCTGAGGTCTGAATCCCAACTGGCAGAACTCGTCGTCGAAAAAATACGGATTGTTGAGGTACTCTTTACTGTTCTTCCACTCGGCCGGATTAAATTGTGACGTGGGAAGGTCATTGGGCCTAACTAGGTCGAATTTCCACTGGGGGTTGATCGTGGTGTGAAACGTCGAATCGTAATTAACATTAAAATTATTTATAACTACATCTTGTAAACTTAAACTAGATCCGAGGCTTTGCTCGGGCTTAAACGTCGACATGGTTGTACTCCCTCTGGTGCTGTATTCTTGGTCGGTTACGACGGGGGCTTGAAGGAAATTGATCAGCTGCGCTACTTGGGGTTGCGAGATGTCGCTCATTCTTTTGTACCTCTTCAGTGTCTTTTCAGCCCAGTTGAAGATGTGCTCCCAATCATCGGGAATCGCAATTTTCTCCAGGGGTCTGTTTAGAAGGAGTAGGATTTTAGCAAGGTCGCGAATCACTGGTCTGTACGCAGCTATTCCAGCTGTATCTCCAGCTTGGTGTAGCTCACGTAACTGCCGTCGGGTGTCGTTGAGCATTTCCAAGAAGCTGTGAGCGTATGGTCGCAACGTCTCCAGTTGTTTTAAGAAGTCGCGTCTCTCCGGTGAATCATCCAGGTCAGAACTCGTTTCGCTGGATTGTTCGAGCATTCTGCGTTTATAATACTGCAAATAGGTAACCGCGGATGCTATGATGACTATGCAGCAGACTGCACCGCAAGCTATTCCTGTCAGGATCGTCAAGGTCTCGTTCGAAACACCCAGGAAATTACCGGTGTGCACACACATCAGCCCCATATAGTCCGAGGAAGTGCTCCACCTCGTCCCGTGCCCTTGCGGACAGGTGCTGACACATTTTCGGCTGGGGAAGATGATTAAACTGGGGCACTTGACGCATCCGTTCCGTCCGCATTTCAGGCAGGAGGGCTCTGAGATGCATCCTGTAATAAAATACGCAAGCATTAACGAGCGTGTTACTCAAACGTAAATACGAAGGCATATAAATACTGGCGGAGAGACGGACAGATGTTTCCTGTTCGAAAACGGGCTCTTCGTAACAGACGCTTGTTGTGATAGTTTCCGTTTGTTTATAAGTTATGCATTTTGTGACGAAAAACACGCCGTTTAAAAATAGTAGAAGTGTGCGAGGTTTAACAATAACAGTTGTCAATTCTGGTTCTTTTAGGTATACAAAAAAAAGAGCCGGCCTTCTAAATGATGGGGCCCGGGTGTAGTAAGAATTGTGGGGCCCTTTTTTAAGTACAGAGCGTGATGGTGTAAGAAACCGGAATTCCACACAAAAATTGTACATATTTCTAAATTAGAAAATAAATCGCATAATCGTAAATAAATGTTGAATGATGTGCTATGATGTCACTATAAATACTTATAGTGACTTAAGGCACATCATTCAACATTTATTTGTTTGTTTAGTCACTAATATCATGGACAATCCTTTAAACAAAACATGTCATTTTGCGTAATATGAGTTAGAAATAGAGAAACAATTCGAAGAGTATACTCGGAGCTGTAAACCTCGAGGAAAGCGAAGTGGACTCAAGTGTGTGTATGCACAGCTTCATCGAGTGGGCGTACTAAAAAAAAAAGCAAACGGAATGGTCAATGGTACGCCCTCTACCGGTAGATACATTTTCATTCTGAAGCTACGCGTGGGATGAAAACATTTTGGCTTTGACTTTACGGGTGATGTCATTTTACCCCTCTTGGAGACGCCGGACAGATTATTTAAATACTGCGATCAGTGATGCCAACTTGACGCTTTTGGGCCTAGATTTAGCTCTTTTCTATAAAATTTAGCTCTAAATTTTAAAGTAGCCATCGAAGTAAATTTTTGGATTATTTAGATACATTTCTATTTATTCATCTTTATTCAAGCCTAACCAATATGATTACAATATGATTCGATAAACGTTTTGTTAAATATATGTAAAGTTTATGTATCTTGTTAATAATTATAAAGAATTGTTTTTTTTTAATGAGGAATTGACAAAATCATACAAATCTAGTCCTATTTTGGTTAGCGTCCAGCTCTCAACGGAATGCAGAGTTGGCATCCCTGACTACGAAAAGAAAAGAGGTAGTTACTGTTAGGCGAGTTTGTATCTTCTCTCTGCATGTTTAATTCTCGTTGCAATTTTTCTACAGTTCGGTTTCTTGAAAAATCAATTAATTAATTTCCTCTTTAGTATCATTTACACTTGGTAGGAAAGATATCCGCGTCCTCCAAATTAAAATTGAAGCGTCTCAAATTTTGGATTATTGGAAGAATTCAGATTCAATGTTCGATAAGCCGAAAAGCCTAGAGAAATATCAGAAACTAACAAAAGCCTTAAACGTACAGAATATCGTTTCTTTTCTCCTCGAATTAATTTTGGTCGTATTGTTTGTATTTTTATTATTGTACTTTGAACTATTTTCTACGTTAACTTTTTAAAACATTTATACTTAATATAATAAATTAAATTGCACTTGCGAGATCTTTTGGATTATTCACTACTTTGAAATAATTTTGGATTCTTTTTTAAATTTGCATTTAACTGCGTGTTTAATTTAATTTTTACAAACTTTTTATCTTGAAAATACTTTTTTTTAATAAATATAAATATCCTTCAAATCACATAAAATAGGACAGGTCGGTGAGATTGCAGTGGAGTCCTCGAAGTCCTCTTCTGCTGGTGAAGTCACAATCAAAAACGAAACAGCTATCCAAAGGCTCCTCGAGGATTCCATTGCAATCACGACCGACTTGGAAAAAAAATTTTTTTAAAATTTTGTTGTAATTGCAGCTATTGAGGTGGTGCGTCAAATGAGACAAATGAGGTTGAACCTCACTTCGAATAGTGGAGATAATGCATAATTATATGCAAGATGAATAAGCGCCGTAAAGAATTATCAAAGTTTCTTAGGAATGAAGCAGCCATTTATATTGAGGCTCAAAAGAGAATATCTGATTATCCAAAAAATGAATAAAAAATTGAGCCTCACATGACAAAAGGAGGCGCGAACTGTCACTGATTATTTATCTATTAGTCTAGATCAGTGGTTCCCAAAGTGGTAGGCACAAAATGTTTTATTTATAATTTGTTTTTACGTCACCGTTCACCATTCAAGACATCAAAGTTAAATTTGTAATTTTGCTATTACGCAGTTGTGTAGAGTTATTTCACTTGGGGTTGATGGTTAGGTTTTTGCTATGAGAATGGTCCGTAGGCAAATCAAAATGTGAAAGTGTAAAATTGATTGAACGGATTGACAGACAGGATTTGCTGATATTTTGATTATTATTACGTTCATCTCTCAATTTCAGCCCGGTAGCGCAATCTACCTTCTCAATTATTCCAGTGAGTTTCGAATCGAACGCTAGATGGTTCAAGACGTTTGCTAGAAAATTCGAGAAAGAAAGTATCTCTAATGTAAGGGCAGAACCCAGCAGCTTTTTTGAATTAGTTATTATTCCGAAAGCGATAAGTGTGAATACAGCAATCAGTAGAATGTTTAAGGCTGGGTTTCTCAGTCCTAGTTTAACTTTAAACTCCTGTTTATTCCCATGGTAGCAATTATAAAAACAATTGTTCTTATGGAAAGAAACAGGAGTTTAAAGTTAAACTAGGACTGAGAAACCCAGCCTTAGTTATAGAAGCACTATTAGACAAGTGTTGTAGCCCGTTATTCTTGGGTTAAGTGTCTGTGGATATTAAAGTTTTTTTATATTAAAAGGCAATATTTACACTTTGTTTTGGAACACCTCAATATATCTTGTCGCAAAATTATTCACCTGCTTTTTTATGTTTTCTTAGCAAATATTATACAGGCTGAGTCGGGAGGAATGAACCAAACTGCAGGAGTATATTCTACCCGTCAACATAAGAGAAAAAAACCCAGAGGTTGTAATCCGATTTTCATTTGTTTTCGTGTTTCAACGTTTTAAGAAAATACCTTACACAATATTTTTTTCTCAATTGAAGTATTCAGATCAAAAGATTCGCTTGTACACAAATGCAGTTTTTTTTTACTTTCCTGAAATGTTCAAACATCGTAACCCTTGTAATTCACGTAAGAATTAATTAATTTTCAAATTTCCTAATAAAACTGCATTTGTGTACAAGCGAATCTTTTGATCTGAATACTTCAATTCAGAAAAAAATATTATGTAAGGTATTTTGTTAAAAAGTTCCAACTCGAAAACAAGTGAAAATCGGATTACAACTTTTGGATTTTTTTTCTTATATTGACGGGTAGAATATATTCCTGCAGTTTGGTTCATTCCTCCCGACTCACCCTGTATAATATTATTATAGGTCATAACACAGGCGTGCGATATCGCGGCTATTTGGTAAATATTAATCTGTTAGAAAGATTTGTTTGAAAGAAATATAAAAAAATAGAGAAACGACGTCTAAACCCGATAAATTTCTATAAAAGCGCAACAAATATTGAAAGGCTACTCTGCGTTTCCAGGTTCTTGGTTAGTCACCATCAATTTTTACTTATTTTCGCCGTTAATTACCATGACGTAACATAATACAGAACGGTCAGTGTCGGAACGATGAGGTCATGCCGAACGTGGCCGCGAACGTTTATCGAACTTTCATTTGGAAGAATAAAGCACGTCACGAGAACGGAAAAACACGTGTTTCCTTTTACCGCTTCCGAAGTCCAATTTGAGCAAATTGCCAAGGCACTTCTCGAAATTAAAAATCTCAATCCGCGCTGTTCATTCTATAGAAACATACCTTATTTTACCACCACCGCATTCCGAGAGTGTGTCAGTGGACAGGCAACCAACCATCTGGTAATCGGATTAATGGTTTAATTCGGTGTTAAATTACATGCGCTTTAATTAAAGCGGAAGTTTGTTAATCAGTGTGCGATAAATTAGCAAAAATTAACACCGCAAAGCAAGAAGATAAGAGAACTTAGAGTTAAGTGGAGCGCAGAAATTAGGAATGATCATATTTTGTTAAAATTGGAATTTCCAAATAAAAAAAAGATTAAATACAAAGTCAGAATTAAAAGTAATGTCTTCCCAATAAAAAGTTGAATTGCGGCCTATTCACTTCTGACCGTTATATTATAACGAGTAAGCGGACAAGCGGACGGGCACACGTCAAATTCTTGTCGATGTTTGGCTTGACCGCATCCTTGTTATGGTGATCATAACATGGGGAGACATTATTTTTAAATCTGACTGTACATGCACACAAGTAGTGAACAGGAAAAGACTACCAGATTGCAAAAGAAGAATTCACAGAGATAGCAGAAGTCTGAGACAATGAAAGATATTGACGTCAGTAGTTTATTCAGATTATATTTCTATTTCCTATACCGAAAGGCAAAAATGATTTTCATTAAGTAATTAATAACAAAGAATATTGACCTTCTTAATAGGAATAAGTAACATTTTCCGGATTTTTAACTTGATCTGCTTCATTCATGCACGATTTATTGCTTTCGACGATGACTTTTAATTGAAAGCAATCTTGGTTTCTCGCGGCCAACCTTGCGTGCGAATTTAAAGAAATCGTTTCGAAATAATTTCCGCCTCCTTCTTTTGTAAATAATAATTTACTCCGCATACATACGATTGTTTTAGAACTCATGCTATTGGTGTTTGAACTACGAGTTTCTCACAAAAAAATATAATGTTGGCGTACAGTTATAAGTACTTTGGCCTGTATATTGTAAAGAGCTCGAGCGAAATATCCATATATTATATTTCTTATAATCGGCTGTTTCTGAATCACACAGGTGTTCAATCAATGGTTGTCAATCAATGTATTCATTAATAGAACGTGTTCTTTTTCTTTTTAGTTTTTCGTTAACGGAATGGATCCTTTTATTTTCTTATAACAGGTGATCAATATCTTTTCTAATCAAGTGACCTATGGAAATAAAATCATGTGTCTTTGATTAGTTCATTATTTCAAATGCCACTTGAATTACATATTTATATTGCATTCCTATACAAAACGATAGGAATGCAATAAAAGTAATTCAAATGGCATTTGAAATAATGAACCAAACAACATTTTTTTCCACTTGTTTAGAAAAGATATTGATCACGCGTTATTATTGTAAAAAAAATCTTTTATATTATACACCTAGCAATAAAAAATATTTTCATAGAATCCTAATCACTTGACCCTTTATATATTTTTCTAAAATAAAAACTCGTTTCACACAGAATTTTTTTAAATACTTTTGCTATTCGAAATATAGAATACTGTTTTATTAAAAAAAAAATCTGGAGTCATAAATTTAGAGTGCGCTACTGTTTTTGAAGTGGCGCCTTAAAGCCGCTCGAAAGATCCAACAAAAATAAATAAAAACTCCAGTGGGCAACATCTGGCAAGTGTACACTACCGCTCATAAGCAATTACCCACCTCTATTTTCATTCATAATGATACAGAATGATAATAATGAAAGGGCACTATTTTCTCAAAAAATATCCCTTTTTACAATTTTAAGGCACAAAAATTCCCACGAATTGGCAACACTGCTACAATGACGTCCTCGTGCGAACTTGAAATGCAGATCAGAGTTGCCAACTACAGGAAAATCGAAAGCACTAGTCTTAAATAGCACTAGAAAGCACTAATAATTGTTTCTTATGAAACATTAAAATAAAAAGAAAAAACGTTGCTTCATTGAAAAAAACTTATTCGCATGTCTATAATTATTTCATGACAGCAGCCAGTCTTTCAGGAATTCACTCTAAAGTCGACGCTCCGCAGATACTGTCAGCTGTCAAACGAATGTATAAAATAAAATACGTTAAGTGCTATGTTGTGTTCGAGAACTACACCTTCGAGTACATGTTGGGCATGTATCGCATCTTTCTCACGCACGATTTTTAACTTATTTTACCTCTTTTAAGATGTCTTGTGTTTACATTATTACAATGACAACGGACGCACTTTTCAGCGAGAAACATGCGACCGTTATCATGGAAATAATGTAAACACAAGATTTCTCGAAACAAATAAGCGAGATGCAAAATGAGTTAGAAATCGTGAGTGAGAAAGATACGATATCCGCCCAACATGCACTCGAGGGTGTAGTCGTCGTACAATAGTAATTCGTTTGACAGTTGATAGTATTTTCTTTTTCAAAAAAATTAAGATAAACGGAGAAATAAATTTATACAAGAAAGTTTATTGCCAAATACACAAATAAAACTGGAGATAGGCAACCAACTTCGCATTTCAGAGGAATTTAAATGTCACAATAAAAATACTTATTTATTTCATACAAGGTTTTTATTAATTTTTAATTTAGGTTTTCCTTTCCTTCTCTAAAAATAACCTTAAAAAAATTTCCCTCTAAGAAACCTCTTTCAGAAAAATTAATCTCTAAATTTAGGGGGGGGGGTTCCTAAGTTGACAACTTCTCAATCAGCTGTTCAAGCTACCAACATCAAGATAATGAAATTCCTACTAGTTAAACAAATTTATAATAAAACTAAAGAAACGGGAAATATAAATAAAATAAATTAAAGTGCACTAGGCACTAAGGACCAGTTTTACAATCGTGGAATAAGAACGGAATAACTGTTCGCCAAATATCCTTTAATGTTCCTCCATATCTATGTCACACCTACGTCACGTTATACCAAAGGTTATACCAATAATAATGCTTATCCGACGATTGTAAAATCGGGCCTAAGAGGTAAACATTTGACACTGGCTGAGTATATAAAACACTAGATTTGGTGCCAAAAGCACTAAATTGACAACCCTCATGCAGATTTGTAAAAATGACATTCAACATCTATTTATTGTCCGTTTTCTTTTTCTATAATGCCTGTCAAATGTTTCTAGTATTGGTACCTGTTACCTGAATGTTAGGAAATTTCAAAAATGTCTGTTCTACATTTAATGTTAAAAGCAAAGTTCTAACAAAAACCCTAAAATTTTGACACGGTATTATAGAAAAAAAAAAGCTATACGTCTACATACATCAAAAGTTCATGTCAAATCAGATTAGCCAACATTAAATCTAAAATTCGAATAAAAATGACATTGTGTTTCCTATTCCTAACAAACAAATTAAACGTCGATGTAATCTAGGAACCACAATGGAAACTAACGCACCGACAGCGACATAAACAAAATTCTTATATTTTTCCTGATAGATGGAAAGTTCAAAAATGTACACTATTGTTAATAAGTAGCAAATGTTATTTCTTTATTTCTCAGAAATCAGTTGACCCATGAATCTTTCTTGAAAAGTCTGGATAAGGCTGTCACTTTACTTTGTTATTAAATTTTCTAAAATAGAAAGAATAAAATATGATGTATAGTCCCATGTCTCAATACTGGCAATTTGAAACAAAAGTCATAAATCCTTAAAAATTCGTAATTGTTTTTAATTAAAAAAAATCCCTTTGTCCCTTTTGGATATAAAAAATTTCCAAAAAGGAATAAATCCCTTAAGATGGCAACTCAGCACTTGACCCTTTCGTTTAAAATGTTGCGCAGACCAATTAGCTGTGTTGCCATATAGCGGCATATATTTTACGATCGTTCCAAACTAAAATTGCTTTTTCGTATAAAACTGCCCCCCTCGCAATTCACTTATTTTATTATTTTGTCCAGTATTAGGATAAATTTACGTTTGTCTATAGTTACATGTTTCAACCAATCTTTAAATTCTTCGTCTTCTAGTCCCTTGTAGCCAAACTCTTTTTGCTTCGAAGCAGTTTTTCATCTTCATCCTTTAGAAGAAGTTTGCTCTTCCTTTTGTCATAAAAAAACTCCCGGAAAAAGGTTTCATCCAGCAACACTGCCGACGAGTCCAAATTTGAAATTTATGATTTTCGTGAAGCATAGACGAAGAGTCTGTAATGATTTGGGAAAGTTTCTTCTGTAGGATATTTGTATAAAAATTTGATATATTAAGAATGTTATAACTAATTTGTTACAGTCTCAAATTGGTCGATTGGTTAAAGCTGACAGCATCTTCGATCATCCCGCGCCACCTTCTTGAGCTTTTTTCTAACGCTTCAATTCTCGTTTAACCCTTGGCGACGCCTGTATCGTATCTAGTGTTTAAAATTATCGGAGTTTTTGCTAAGAAAAATTCGACGTGGTCGGAATTCATTAGTGCATTGTCAATCGAGTTTGGGGTGATTTTCAAGACCCTGCCAGAGCCTGGTTTTGCTAAAAGCCAGGTAATGTTAGACAAGCAGCGTGACGCCATCTTGTAATTAATTCTATTATTTTTTTTTAATTCAGGCTTCTCTTTGGAGACTCTTTTTGAAACTCTTATCTCGGGAGTTGTTACTATCGAAAGTACCACTTTCGTCCCGCGATTTGTGCTGCCGAATCCAAGAACGTGCCCGGTTGAATCGAGGTGACAGTCGCAGATTTCTCTACGACGCTTTGGACAACGCGCAGACAGACGTAAACGACCTTGATCTACAGGACACATTCTTGGTTATTATTATTTTCATATGAGAAGAGCTCTGCATCATAAATAAAACGCGTCTGGCGTTGCATCATCAGACATAAAAAGCATAACTCCATCCTTTTTTTCTTATTCACTGTTGACAAAGAAATAATGCTGAAATATTTGTCGGTTGTATCTTCGGTGATCGATGACGTAAAGCTCAAGTTCCGTGAATTGATAATACGTGAGTATCCAGAACCTCTATTAATTGTTGTGTGACGCTGCGTTGCTTAAGAGTGAATTTTCGACAGATCTTGCGCCTTTAATTAATTGATGTCAAATTCTGTAGTAGAAGATAGACGGATTGATCTGATTTATCGAGTAAATAAGTAAATAGGTGTAGGTACACTCGGCTACAATATTTTTGAATCGCCTTAGGTCTAGTATTTCGGTGACATCCTGTCGCATTGAATTAACCTGTTTGTAACTGATCTTGTAATTATTCTGTCTGTTTGTACTTAAAGTAATTATTATTTTAGTTGTTTATGTACAAGCGAGTGTGATTGTGGTGAACTATCAACTGCAAGGACAAGATACATTAGGAACCCTGTCGAAGCCTATTTTGGATCAGCTGGGTATTTTGTACCCCCTGGTGCCTGTTTTAAGATTTGTTTACCCACTTCACTGTTACTAGTCGAGGAAAAGCTGATGATGATAAAGCGTGGG
This sequence comes from Dorcus parallelipipedus, assembly GCA_958336345.1. Lineage (NCBI taxonomy): Eukaryota > Metazoa > Arthropoda > Insecta > Coleoptera > Lucanidae > Dorcus > Dorcus parallelipipedus. The sequence goes on from OY284478.1 coordinate 14,939,775, forward strand.
CTTAAATTTTTGAAAATTACGTCATTCCATCAAGGTCAAGATTTATTCGTCAAAACTTCGTATTTTATTTGAAGGAATTAGAAGAGAAAGGTGTGATTTCCCTAATGAATTGGCCACCGCAAAGTCCAAACCTGAACCAGAAGGAATTTTTATAGAACAAGTTGGATTGAGCTGTACGCCCCAACATCTGTTCAATAAGTGTACAGATTTCGGGAGCATATATTTTTTTAAATTTCTACTTTCCTTTAATATATCAGCGATACTTAATATAATCAGGGGTGGGTAAATACTTACGAGCGGTAGTGTATTATAAAAAGTCTTGTGTTTTCTTTGCTTGTACATAAATAGGTCTGATTAATTGTAGCACCTTTGAATATCTAATTATGATTTGTTTGTTTTTCCTATTTTATACACACATCACTGCTTTGGTTGCACTACAGCATGTTAAGAAGTGATAATGTTTATTCAATGAAAAATAAAATAGTTAAGTATATTCTATGGCATAGTTTATGCATATGAGAATTTTTGCTAATACGAATTATGTAATAATCGCTCCAGCAAACAAAGAACAAAATTACTTCTCCACACTGGTTAGTTTACGATCTCATTGTATGCGGATTTTACGACTTCGAGCGATTGTTCCAGAAAAAAACTGTGCACGTAATAACTCTTGTGCAAGACTTGCAACAATAACATCTCCCCGGAGCAGGGCATCGCGCGGCCGAGCGAAAGTCAAGGTTTCCACGTTTTTCTTTGTTGCTTTGAATTGAAAATTCCGGCGACAAATCCTCTTATAGTCCACTCGAGGAATTCATCTCTTTTGACCATTACAAGTGTGGATGTATCTGTTATTTACACAGGTAAAATGCTTCGTGTTCTCACAGTGCTCGGAACGAGTGTTAATTTACAGTAGTTCTTTTACGGTTATACAAACAGGATGCGTTAATTTTTTTCTCGCTTGGTTTCATGCTGGAATAATCATGCGAGGTTGAGGAGTCTGACGGTTTTATTTCTCTTGATCGGTCATTGAAATCACCAAATCAGATAAGTATATTGCAGGCCAATTTTGAAAACTAAGAGATCTTTTCCGTTCATTTTCATATTCAAATTAAATTTCAAAGGATTTCACATTTCAGCAAAAGAGTTCTCAACATCATATATGCATAACTTGAATGATAGATAATTTAAATAACATTGGGTCGAGCAAAGTCTTCTAAATTATAAAAGAATAGTGTGCAGTGTTTCAAATTGTTACGAAGTTGAAGGTCTTTGAAAACCCCCAGAATTATGTATCAAATTATTACTATTTTATTCAATTTAAAATAAAAAATTATATTTATTTAAATATCGTCGTAAATAAAATGAGCAACACATGAATATTTCAAAATTAACGAAAACATTATAAAGGATGATACGAGGGTCGGCGTATTAAAACCATTTTTTTAATTAACTGATTAAGAGGATCATTTGTCATGGTGCTCCTGACTTAAAAGATAAAAACTAATTATCTCGAAACAACCGGGTTAATAAAGATAAATTATTATCACCGGCTCCAATAAGACGCCTTCTGGGAACCCTAATTTTAGCGGAAGTTTGAGTTTCCGTGCCACCCCACATCCTTCATTCACATGCAAACAGATTTTTCATGAATAAAGCTGCGTTTACGTCATGCAAGTTTTGTTTGCATAAGTCAAGTACTTTGTAAGTTCCTGCTCAATTCTACTTTTATTGCAAGCAAAACTTGCATAATGTAAACGTAGCTTTACGCATCAACGTCTTAATAATATTGTTACGAATTCGGGATTCGACTAAACAAAAGTTCGCCTCTCGAAACTTCTTTAACATTCGAGACGCTAATAGTGTGATGATTACTATAAATGTTGGATTGATTCGGCCTTTACTTGATGAAAATTTATATCCATATTGATAACTAACTAGCTAGTTTAAGCTCACATCTGATGAAGGTACTGTGTACTGAAACAATTGTTATGTGTTAAGTAATAAACTGTGAAAATCTAAACACATTTTGTTTAATTAATTAATCAATATGATTACTATAAAAACAGACTTATCGACAGGACGGGTTGTAACAATATCCTACAGGGTGTCTCGCCTTATAATTCAAAGGCAATTTGAAACAAACTAATATAGGTAGGTACCTACATATTAATGTGAGATTGACTTTCGTGAAACTCTCAGAGTTTCACTGATTTTAATAATGACGGTGAAAACGTCGGTCGAACGGAGGCCGATGATTTATGGTTTGGAAGCGCGTAATTGCGACCGTTAGAACTTTCGCTTGGCGATGATTTTTATTCGTTCTTCGCAGTTTCTGAAGGAATAATTAATGCCCGCCGTGTCACGTTTATTTTCGTTTTGTGGTCGTGAGAGCTGTGCAGTTTAGAAACTGAGAGTCGTGCGTCACATTTCAAATGAAGTCGCCGCGCACGGGATGTTTCTGCAGCTGCAAAATTAAAAACAATTCTAATGTGCACTTGGAAAACACTACGTACTGGAAGAGAAATATTTATTCACTATTTAGTATTTTATTGAATTTCGACAGGCCCGGTGAAAAAATCAGAGAATAAATCAATCAAGAACATTTTTTTTACATACAGGGTGAATGACAATTATATCGGCAAAAAAAAACGCATAACAGAATCGATCTCGCAGATTACGGGAAGAAATGTTTAAAAAATTCTTGCGAACAGTTTAAAATTAATTAAAAAATTACCCCTAAATCAAGCCCCGGCTCTGCGTACGAAATACGGCGCCACGTTCTATAAATGCGACAGTATAATAAGACTATAATGTTTTTTATTGACAACTCGCTTGCACACAATGCGACCTTGACACACACACGGTTAACAGTTGGGGAACGGAAGTTTCTTTTACGTGACGTAATTATTTTATTTTGTAATTAATTTCTAAAATAACTGGAGTTGCATGTGAAACGAATAATAAATTCGTAAATAATGATTTATGCGGATTATTTACTAGAGCGGAATGACCCAACCGTTGCGGTTGAATCGTTTATAAGTTTATGGCCTTGCCCTAAAAGCTAAGTACTTCAAAAGTTCGAATTACTACAAAATAAATTCATTAATTGCAATACCTACATGATATTATAAATTTTTAATTATTTACAAAAGTTATCTACTTTCAAATTAAACATGAAGTCCTGACTTGCCTTAAGTATATGTAATTATCTGTTATATTATATTTATTAAAATATGACTTCACAGACATCGGATAATAACTGTAAATACGCTCATCCTGGGACATTTAAATCATATCCAGTGCCTCTCAAACGATTTCTATGAAAAGGAAATCTAATTATTGACCTTTGCTTAATGGTATATAACAAATTTTCTTTTATTGTCTTGACTACTATTCGTGGCTTTAGTTCATGATACAAGTTCACTAACACCCTATATAAAACTGGGATTAATGTATCTAATTTTAGAATTTTAATTTTTAATGGCGAAATGGACGCGTCTGCTCTGCTCCAGCGCAATATAAATAAAACAGTCAATGCAGTTTATTATTTATTAGCTGCGAAAGCAAACGGTGATTCATCAGCGTTTTTCGTTATTTTAATTCGTCTTGCAGCTGCTCTGAAACCGTTCCTCGGCTTGGTTTTTTCGTTTTTCTTTCGCGCGAGAAAGCAATAAATGAACGTTTGGGTTAAGTGCAACTCCACATTCATTTCAATTAAATATTTTTATTCAAACTTTAAGTAACATACAGTGTTACTGGAGCAGTATATGTACTTAAAGTCTGCCATTCACGTTCAAGTATGGCAGTGTAGATTATTGTTTCTTGAGCACAATCAAGCAAATCGATCCAATTTTTATCCGTCAAACAAATTAGAATGTTCGCAGTAGGATGTGGTTGAACGCGACACGATTGTGTCAGTTTTCCAATTCAAATTGGACCATAAAACTAATAGGAAGGATTGTTTCATGTGAACTGTAACGTGTTTTTGTAAAACTGATTTTTAACAGAATTGTACAGAAATTGCAATAAAAAAAGTAAAAAGATATCTTTAAGTTAAGTGACCATACGTCCCTCTTTGAAAGGGATAATTCTTTTATTTTCTTGGGTGTTCTGCTTTAGATCTGTCCCTATAGATGTCCTTCTTTAAAAAAAAAAAAACTCATAAAGTTGTACTTAAGTTAAAAATCTTGTTACTGATAGATTGGTTCCAAAAAATTGTCACTCTGCTCTAAGACACTACAAAGGTTTATTCTGAAATGTAATTAAATTTTATTTGATATGTAAGTATTCCAAATATTACAAACAAGTGCTAAAATTATATCCATGCCAAAACTGAACTTTGATTTATCTTTCTGCTTGCTTTTCTTCCATTTTTGGTGAAAGGCATTCATAGTATTTTTGAGTTGATTTTCGATAGGACGGAGTTCAGGGCAGTTAGGCAAATTAGAGTTCTTCGGCATAATAACATTGATGTAATGGTTGGCATAAAACTTCTGCGTCAATTTTCCATTGTGGCTAAATCTAGCCAAAAGAAGATCCCTCATACTTACTCGTCAGGCTTCTTGGAAATTAAAAACGTTTTTAAAATATACAGGCTGAAGACTTTCACCTTATCCAATAGTGGTTTCTTCAATACACTGTGCGATTTGCATATCTGCAATGTAATGCCCACTACTCACGTTAAGAATTGCACGGGCAGTACTTTTTTTTATGCGAGTCACATGCGCTTTGTTGCGCTTTCTGAAACCTCTATTGGATCAAGTCTATATACTTTAACCCTTAACTGGTGTGGCTAAAAAAATATACACTCAAGGTACGGTTGGGTCAAATTTGACCTCCTCTTTCATTTTGATGTAAAACTTTTATTTAATCATTTTGTCTTTTCCCCCTAAGTCTTCAGTCTATATACTTTAACCCTTAACTGGTGTGGCTAAAAAAAATACACTCAAGGTACGGTTGGGTCAAATTTGACCTCCTCTTTCATTTTGATGTAAAACTTTTATTTAATCATCTTGTCTTTTCCCCCCTAATTGTCATGTTTCGTTGGAGTGCTTTTGAGATTCAAGAAACCATAAACAAAAGATAGCCATCTTATTAATCAAAAATTAACGAAAACAATACATAAAGTGGCACTTCCTCGATAAAAAATCTTGAACCGAATTCCAATTTGTTTCATTAATCTTTGAGACCATTTTCATTTTCTACTGGTACTATGGCTCAATCTTTATAACGAAACGATTGAATGACTTCAATTTATAAGAAGACAGATATGTTTATAGACCTTACTTTTCTTCACAAATTTGATATTTAGAGGAGTCCGAGTGATTTTTACAAATGTAACGCGTACAGAACTTGCATAAAAGGTTTTTTTTGCTCCTCTTGGTGCTTTCCCTCTCTCCAGGGTGGGAATAACGTAATTCTTAATATCAAATCCACCGAACATGAGCTCTGTGTTATCAATCACCGAAATTACAACCGACAAATATTTCAGTATAATTTCTTTGTCAACGGTGAATAAGAAGAAAAATGATGGGGTTATGCTTTTTATGTCTGATTATAGGTGTATTCTTTCGATCTGAACAAAGTGAATGCGTTCAATTGAACAAACTGAAAGTGAATAAATATTCAGTTCACTTTTGCTGATCGCATTCATTTCGTTCAGATCGAAAGAATACAGCTTATGTAACACCACACGCGTTTCATTTATGACGCAGAGCTCTTCTCTTATGAAAAATTCAATACTCTTCACTGTGTTCATTAAAACCGGCCCAAGACTCACTATCACTGTCCAAACCGTGCTTCATATTATTATTGATTATTTCTTCAAGTTCTTCTTCGGTTAAATATTTTTTGCTTGTACTAGTCATGTTTTTATTTATAATTCGCGACCAACTCTTAAAGTACGGCTGGATCAATTATGACCCTAATTGAAATTTATCCTAAGATATTGTCATGTGTTATGAACAAATGTCAGTGAGTCGATAGATTCATCTCAAAAGATGATAATACATAGAATTATATTTCTTTTAAAAAGAGTTATTTGTCTAAGGTGGCCGGAGAAAACGGCAAACAAATGAAGCTGTTGACTTTAATAATTAATTTTCAAGTGATAATAATGTACAAGCATTAGTTAGTTCAAGTACGTGACTCCTTTAAACAGTTATACATTTTTTTGTACTTGCATCATACATGCTCCACGCTCTCTATGAGCTTGTCAGGGATGCGTTAAAGTGGCTATTGTAATATTGCATGCTGCGTCTGCGACCGACCTACGAGGTGTTTTCCATCGGCATTCGTCTTACAAAGCGGGAAAACGCAGAAAACCTAGTTCGAAGGGGCCGAAATGAATCCTGAACACAATACGACACGTAAGAGTTCCATCTTTCACATAGGACCCATATGTACCAGTAGGGGATTCGAACTCACACCTATAGTTGCCCGACCAAACGTCAAGCCAGTGGATCCCACGAACTTTGTCTGTGCAACCATTTAATAAAGAAATAATTCAATAAATCAAAAAATTAATGTCTTAACAAGTTCACAACTAAAAGTTTCCAAGTCTAACACTTTGAAAAGTAATTATTAATGTCAACCGGTTGATGGCTTGCTGGTTTTCCATAGCCACCTTAGACAAGTGTTCGTTTTAAAAGAAATAATTCAAATAGATCTCAAAATCTCAAAAAATATCGCAGATAGGTATAAGACATACTTAACAAAAATGAAAGTACTTTATTAAACGAAGAATGTAGGATAGAAAAATATAGGGCATGCTATTTAAAAAAATTGAGTTTTGCCATTTTGAAATTTCTGATATTTTGTTTATTACCATGGCCACCCTGTAGCGATAAAAATACATTTAGTAACGGCTTATAATAAAATGATGTATCAGCTACATCTGTACCAAAAGTCTTTTTCTTAGAGTTAAAAATAAATAAAATATGAATAAATAAAATAGTGGCTGCAAATAGCACTTTTTAGAACAAAATGTTAAATATCTCAAGAAGGGTTAGGTATAGGTATAGGCAATGCTATACAGAAAATGTGTAGAATTTCATGGGCAATCCAAATTTGGTTTCATATATCGGGCATACCATTTGAAATAAAAAAGTTGTGTCCAGCACCACTATTTTGATTCACTCTGTGTAGATGAAAATAATTTTGTGTTGTAGACCTCTTAAATTAAAAAAGAAATAACGTTGAAAATTTTTTTGTATCTTCAATATTATCGAGATATGGCCCGAGAACACACTGTTGGGACACTCTGTATAAAAGTTACTGGTTTCAGAGATACACAATTTATTGTTCTTGTTTGAGAGCCACAATAAATCGTAAGCAAAAAATTCCACGGCCCTTATTTACTGACCGAATCGAACCAAACTTTCTCACACGCAAGTTAAGCCCCCCAGGTACCAACCTATGGGGCCTATATCCCAGGAAAATGCGTTTTTTCGAGATATGATTTTTTGAAAATTATGAAATTTGTACGCATTTTGTTCGGAATTTTTTACGGTATTTGGGGGGGTCCGAATCGAATGAGCTGCACGTCATCATATGATAGAAAATGACGAAGAACGCGATGCCGCCGCGCGTTTGAAGATCTCACCTTCCGGAGCGCCGCTCCAGCACCGGACTCCCGGAAAAGGGTGGGACGACAATAAATTGTGTATCTCTGAAACCAGTAACTTTTGTAGAAAGGAAGTTAGCATCTATTTAAAGAGTACTATCGTCAGTTAAAATATCTGTACAACTTACAATAACACACTGTATATTTCAGTAGTTAAATCTCGGCGGCCCAAATAGGGCCGAAAAAGCTGTCCAGAGAATGCTTGAGGATTCCATAGCAATCAAAAATCGACTTGCAGCTACATTTTTTAAACTGTATTTCAGTAGGTAAATCTCGGGGGTCAAATCTTTGGGGTCAAATTTGACTCTGCCATACCAGTTAACTTTGGCGACGTTTTAAATTGATGAAAGCAATTGAACAATTGAACAGGTGGACTCCCAAAACCTTTACGAAGTAGAGCAAAAATAATTTACTCTATTTAAAGCGAAAATATTTTTCTTTAGTTTTCACAACACTTAAGTGAAACAAACCAAACAGCTGCTGTAAACAACACATCAATTATATAATATATATATGATATGAGAATGATTAATATTTAAGGTAGTATCATCAAGAGCAAGAAACAAACAGTGTGGTAAGCAGTTGGAGAAATCATTGAAGTACATCAGGAATGGCAGAGGAGCAAAATGGAACCGTGTGGAATACCAACAGTTACTGTCTGTTTGGCAGTTAATTTACCGTTTAAATAGACGTGTTGTTTTCCATTAGATAAGGATAAGTAATTGATACTATCAGTATTAAAGTTATAATATTTCAAGTAAAATTGAATTATGCGTTACTTAGGTCACAGAAAATTCACCATGAGTGTTCACCTTTTTCAAAGTAGTGAATAGTGCTGTTTACAAAATGCAACGGGGTTTTTTCCTGAAATCATACTGATTATTAATAAAAGATCATTTTCATCAAAGAATTTCATTATATTATATCATTAAATAAGAAGTTAACTTTTAGTTTTTTAAATTGTTTGATATCCAGCTTTTTTAGTATTTTCTTTTTGATTTAGTTGGGAATATTCAAGTGACTTTTCCAAATATAGAAGTTTATTATCCGGGTAACTCAATCGTCATACGCAACACCAACACGATCACTTTCTCGTGGTGTGGGCGTTTCATTCTTCCACGGAATTTTTATCAGCCCATTCCCAGAACGCAATGCAACACACATTCAAGGCATTCGTTTTTCTCTGCCGGAGCGCAGGTGTATCAAGTTTTCAGCATCCTAACGGGACTTAGTTTTGTCGGTCTTCAGTTCTTGTTTATATGCTTCGAGGAGTCCATCGGTTGACTAACCCACATGTCTTCGTAAACGCATGACACACACACACATATGTATACAACCTGACTCTTAGCACTCCCAAAGGCACGACTTAATTTATTTCAATTCCTTACGCCTGGGCAATTGACGTACGCGTGGGTGGTTTCGTTTTTTTGATTAGAATTAATAACGATCGCGAATGGTGCACACATACCACGTGTTTATTGATGCAAGTGGGCTTGACCTTATTGGCCTCTCGCGCCCGCCGTTGTCGCTTTGTCCGGCTTATTTATGATAAGTATGTAAGAATGTCCTAAATATCCTTCGCTTTTCAAAGAAACTATTGAGAAAGTCCTTTCGTAATGCGTTCAGCGAGACCCAATTAAATTACAACTATTAAATGAGTAATTTGATAGTTCAAATTTCTGACTCAATAACGTGAAGGTTTTGAAATAGGTATTTACTGTAGCGAGCAAAAGTAGATTTCTAGGTAGCAGCTGCATTTTATAATCTAATCTACTCCATGAAGCAACATTTGGGGCATAAATGTATAAGGCAAAGATACGAAGTAAACTTGCACAACAAGAAAGACAGATCAAAATAAGTATTAGGTTGTTCGGAAAAAATTGTCGTTTTCTTTTTAATTCAGAATGTTTATATACCTCAAGAAGGTATTGATGAGATTTTAACAGTCTTCAATAATTATAATCCTAATATTCAATTTACAATTGGAAGAGAAACAGACAGAAGTGTTCCTTTTTTGGACACGAAAGTTACACGCTCACAGAACAATACAATCATTATTGATTGGTATACTAAACCCATTAGTTCTGGACGTTATATAAACTTTCATTCCTGTCATCCACACAGAATAAAAATTAATATGATTTTAGGATTAAAAAACCGAATAGAAAAGATTTCTCATCCCTCCTTGTTGATAAAAAATCTTCATAAACTAAAAAACATTCTTTTAAAGAATTGTTATCCTAATGCAATGCTCAATAAATTAATTTTCAATACTCGGCAAAGAATAGAACCCCAATCACAAGATAATAATAATTCAAGATTAAATTATGGTAATAAAGTTTTCAGATCATTAAAATTTATTCCTAATCTTACATCTCGACTAATAAAAGTAATTAAGAACAAAAACATTCACATTGCAACAAAAAATTTATTAACAATTAAGGCCTTATTTACTAAAGTTAAAGATCCTTTTGACAAACTCCAACAAATTAATTCTATTTATGAAATTCCATGTCTTGATTGTGATTCTATTTATATTGGACAAACATCCAGAACTCTTCACTCCAGAATAATCTCACATAAAAGTGATATTAGAGTCAGACCTTCTGCTTGCTCTTTATCTGAACATGCCAATAAACAGGACCATCACATCAATTTTCAAGATGCAAAAATACTGGATATTGAACCTAATTTGAATCAAAGAACTTTTATTGAAATGTGTCACATTTTTGGCAATAATAAAAGCATGAATAAAAGAACAGACATTGAGAAACTTAGTTGCATTTACACATATTTACTAAATTTTAAAATCACTTCTAAAAAGTCTTAATCTAAAAATAAAAAAAAATTTATAACATCATATTGCTTTGTCTCAAATAAACAAATTTACTGTCAATTCAATTTAGTGTAAAAAATAATTTGTCAACAAAAAATTTTTTAACTTGAAATTAACTTCTTTTCTTACTCATTAAGGAGTAAGTAAAAATTTATGTTATTAATTAATTGTTAATTAGTGCCATGTTTTTGTAGAAACCTTGAAAAAGGAAATAAAATTTTCCGAAAGCTCGGTTAAACTTTAAAAGAGTATTAATTACCGCCCTCTTGACTGCAGCCCTGTTGAAGAATTTAATTTATATACATAAGTATATAAATTTTGATTAAACTATATAATCACCATTTGCAACAGTGACCTTTTGGCATCTTTCTGCTAGCAATTGTATTCCGCGATGATATCACCTAACTTCTCTGGAATCAAAAAGTTCTAGACATAATACGACATTTTTTTCCGAACAATCTAATATTATGTGAGGAGTTTAGTCCCAAAGTCGAAGAGATTATATTTGCTAACCAAAAAGTGAATAGACTTTGAGAAACAGAACTGACACAACATTAAGAAGAAGTGGACAACACAGAAATAATAAAACGGTCATTGCATAATAAATTGAAGCCTCGACTTCAAACAAAAGGAGCCTTGTATTCGGCGTAATTAATTCAAAGAAAATTTTAGCCTCTGTAAGGACTACCTAATAATGTTTGCAAAAATACTTTACATCAGTGGACCTGCGCCAACAAATAGAAGCACACCTGCATGGATGTATCGAAAAACAAGGGTCAATAGTCAACCACGTACCCCTTGGTAGTAGCTATTGTCCATTCAGAAGCTAAGGATAAAAATATTTAAATTTGAATGGTTCAGGTGACGTCATATTCCCACTTAGGCCCAGTTTTACAATCATGGAATAAGAACGGAATAACTGTTCGCTAAATATCCTTTAATGTTCCTCCATATCTACGTCACACCTATGTCACGTTATCCAATAATAATGCTTATCCGACGATTGTAAAATCGGGCCTTAAAGACGCTCGATAAGAATACTTATAGATAGAACTGACTTTCAAATAGAGATAACTCTCTGCGCTTTGAATTTCTTGTCGCGAACTTTTTTATAGCTATAGTTTCTTCAAAGATTCAATCAGTTTGCTCCCAGTTTTATTTTTATTTGGAAGGAAAGAATGAATTTTTCTCCCGAGAGTTTCGTTTTAATTAATTTAAGTAAATCGTAAATGGATCGTTCTCGAAATTAAAATTCAAGTGTCCCGAAATTTTTGGACTACGGCAGCGGTTCTCAAACTTTCGTATTTCGCGCCCCCCATTTTTAACTTGAATAATTCCGAGCCCCCCTGCATAATATAAGGACAGTCGAGGGTTCTTTAGAAAATTTGAACACAACTTTCAGCAAATAAATACTAAATTGGGTGACTGTAATTGGGTGATAAAAATATAAAAATTTAATTTTTATGTCTTGTTCATTTATTCGCGCTCCACAGTTTGAGAACTGGATTACGGAAAGAATAAACATGAGTTGAACTAATTTTATTTGCCTAGAAATTAGCAGAAATTAACTAACTAAGTTTTAAATGTTGTACAGAATACCGTTTCTTCTCTATTCGAAATAATTTGTTTGAATTTTCATTATTCTATTTTGAATTATTCCCTATGTAAAATATCGATATTTTTTCACTTTATCATGTATAATATCGTTTCAATTATTTTGTATTGTTTTACGATTTTACTTTTTTGAAAGCTCTAGATCTTTTTCTTCTTCAAGATATAGAAATGTAAATGAAAATAAAAAAGGACGTGTTTCTCAAGAGAACGCCGCGTTTTTCGACGAATCCGGGTCGAATCTAACAATATTAAGAGTGCATAGTAATTTACTTAACAAGCGGAACAAGTTGAAAGAAAGCGGCAGGTACGGACCCGTGTCAAGTCAGCGGGGCAGACAATAACCTACCTGCGCAGAAAGTTAGCGTATTGTGATCTCCCGAGCAAACTGGTTAACTTGAATTTCTAAACAGCTCAAATGAACTACAATGCCTCGTAAAAATCTAAAGTGAGAAAATGTACGGAGGTTTTATCATTACAGCTGCTTTTGCACAGTTGAAATAGTTTCCATTCATTATTTCCTGGGAAATTTTACGAAGTGTTAGAATTTATCTATGTATAGGTCTCATAAATTTGGAAACAAAAAATTTCGTCTTCAATATTGATGACATAAAGCCCAGCAACCATGCAATTAGTAAATGCTAAGTAGGTTATGTATGTTTACAGTATGAAACCCACAACCAATTTGGACATGATTAAAAAGTTGTTTCTTTACCAAGCGTGCCATAACTTTCAAGTTCAAATGACTAACAAATAACCTTCTAGCCTATTCTGTGGTAAATAAATTTGACATTTGAATTGGTATAATTACATTGCAACATTGCAATTAGCAAAAGCTGGCGATAACGAAATGTTACTACAGATTTCAATGAATATATTGTATGGTAAATGTTCAGTCTCTTGGTTGGTATTCATTTTACGTCATTGATGAGGATGACGAATGTTGGTTTCAAACTCACATGAACTATATAATTTCTAAAGGATAAAATATTTAAAAAAGGTGTTAATTTAAACATAATTAACAAATTAGAATTGCAAAAGATCTAAAATCTAAATAATCGAAAAGAGTAAATTTTATTAAATTCATTTCACAAAAAAAAAGAACTCGGAGTAGGCTTTAATTTGCATGTATAATTTGGCAAAGCGTGATATCGCTGTTCCGGTGGAATGACACAATTGTAAAACGTTAAATTTTTCAGAAGAGACAAAAATCTAATGAATTTGTTAAACTGCTACCATAACTCTAAATGAAAAGTTATACATTTGAAAATTTTGAGTTTATTGGTTGAAGGTAAAGAGTGTGGAGCCCAATAATTAATCTATAAACTTAATCTACAAACTTAACTCAAAATATGAAAAATTTGCATTTGCGTCACTATTCCGCCGGAACAACGATGTTGGTGTTGGTTTGACCTTTCAGAAATTGAAAAGCATCTTCACTAAACCGTAAATTTGTTAAATAATTTAATATTCATTCATTACTGAACATCGAGAAGCTGAAGCCAAATTTCGAATATTTAAAACGATTTTAAAAACTGTCCAATCAATACAAAATATTTGATAAATTTCAAGGAACAAGCACAGTTTAAGACATTACCCAGTAGCGTCAGTTTTAAAGTCAGTGTCAAAAAAGGCGGCCATACTGATTGATACCCTTATGGAGATGTAATGTAATTTGCAAATCCAAAGGATTGTCCATGATATTAGTGACTATTTAAATTTTGAAAAATTATTGTCGAAAAGAAGCCTCGAGTCACTATAAATTCTAGGTTAAATTTCCAAATCTGCGCGTGTATTATCTTTTTATTACTCTCTCTGTAAAGGACTCTAGCAGTGAAGCTAAAACCCTACTGTAAACCATTTATTAAATATTTTCATAAAGGTTTTATAAATGCTTTTGTGAAGTAACATAAAATAGTTTTATAATTTTTTTTCAAACGCACAACCTCATAGTACGTAATAAATTCTCATAACCTCACATACACTCGAAACAGAAATAAGGTTAGTGGCGGGTTTCACAAACGTTACTTAAATTTAATCATCCGTTAAAAATAAACGTTGCCATGGTTACATGTGTTGAAGGTATAGGAATGATTATTCTTAATCGATGATTAAAGTTAAGTGACGTTTGTGAAATCCAGCGTTAGTGAGGCAAAAAGTGTATATTGTTTCACAGAGTAAAAAACTGAATAATCCAAGGCCAGCACATAACTGCTCCTATTGTGGCTACTCTGGGGTAATAATAATACAAATAAAAAAATAAAAAATAAAAAGAAAACCAACACAATTTAGCAGACGCAGATGGTGCGTTAGGCCCTGAATATCTCGATGGAATGAAGGTTTTGGTCAATAGAGAATAGACATGTTCAGAAGAGTTTCGATTTACAGCTAAATCGATTCTTCACAAGCGATGATCGAAAGAATCGAATCATTTGCTTGAATTTGGTATGAATCGAATCGATTGAGTTTGTTGTGAATCGATTTACTCATAGGTTCGGAAAGCGCGTACTTTTTAAATTTTCTGAAGTCGTAAAAACCAATCACATACTGGTTTTCATAAAAATTATAGAAAGTGTTGTATGTATTTCATAAAAGTCTTATGTGACGTCATAAAAATAAATTTTTTACAGTGTTTTAAGGGCTTAAAGAGTTAGCAAGCCGTCTATTGTAAAGTTTGGAGACAAATTACACGCATAATCATGTTTATTTCCTTTGTTATCAGAATTCTCCTAATTTTTGGAATTGGCAAGTCTATTTTCCATCCAATCATTGCAAGACAGATCAATTAGATAAATGTTTGAAATAAACCAAAATTAATCTGAACTCTTTTCACACGTCACAATGCTAGAGTTCAGAATTTTTTCTCTTCTTGGCCTTTGTAAAATTACAACCGCAGTTTGGCTTTAAAAAATTTAAATTGTCGCTTGCAATAAAGAATTAGAATCCTTTATAGAGAGAATAAAGACTTGGAGTGGCAGTTTGGAAGATTAATGGTGGAATAAACGGCACACCAAGCAAAGAAACTAAACCAATAAAAAGAAAAATGTATTAAAAAAAGAAAAAGATTTTGCAAAAATGTAAATAAATTTTTATTAAAGTCAGCTAGTTAGCTCATCAGCTGTTCAGGTAAGACTGCGCATTTCAAAACGATTAAAAATGATTATTTTTCGTTTGTTTGTTAAATATTCCTAAAAAGTTTTTTCATATAGACTTACCCTAATTTTAGGGGGAAAACTCCTAAGTTGGCAACACTGCTGTCTATAAAGACTAAAGTCCCTAGACTTTAAAGATAGATGAAGTACTGCAATAACCGCTAATTTGAGTCAAATTAAAATTTACATTGGCTTATTGAATTTCAGTATTTAGTGACTTTACACGTACTTAATTAAAGTGCCTAGATAAATTTATCTAGGTAAATAAAGAATGAATTAGCAGCGCCATCTATTAAAGGGCACACAAAGGAAGTACATCATCAAAATAAAGTTCTTTCAATTTTTGCCAATTGAACAATTCGAGTTCAGTTAATAATAGTATAGGTGTATCAAGGATATGAAACTCTATAGGACTGCTCATCTCCCTAGTTCGTAATGTTCGTCTGTTTTCTGACGTCAGCAGCGGTCCTCCTTTAAATTTAACGACTAACGGTTAATTTTTTTTAAAGAAATTAATATTATTTAGTTCTTTATTTAAAAGAATAAAATTTTGAAAGTAAATACATTTCCAATTAAAGTACGAGCGAACAGAAACCCGCGATTGAGCGATCCTATAGGTTAAGTATCCTTGTAAGTATGTGTTGAAATCACGGAATTAACTAAATTAATTATTTAGGTACAAATAGATTTGGCACTAAATCGGTTACGAAATTTCTTCAGAAATTTAGAAACAAAATTGGCAAGGCCGTAAGAAATTTGAAATACACTAAAGCTGATTTCGTTTGTTCACACGGTGCAGGGATGGAGTAAAATTAGAGTGAGAGCGAATAAGTTTTAATACAAGTAAGAGTGAGACAAAAGTGCGAAAGGAGTAAATAGAGTGAACGAAGTTGAATAAACGAACGCAGTTTATTATAATTAATACTTATAGCCTACTTCAATCTGCTTTTTCGATCGCGCGGTTTATTTCACTCAAACAATTACCATTCGTTACATGGTTAGTATAATAACTTGACCTTACAGACTTTACCATTTTGACCGCCCGCATTTTTTTAATTATCCCATTCAATTTAATAGTACTCTGTGTGACCTTGCTCGTTAGATTTCGACCTCGAAATTTATCCAAATTTCATGGACAATAAATCTCCGACCATAAAGCGATGCCGGCCTTTCGAAAAAAATTAATCTTCTGGCTCGTTGTTCCCAGGCACGACTAATTTAGACCGATTATCTATGTAAGTTTATTTTCGGCCGAATGCGGGCCTCATCGCGTCTTTTCATTTCTTTTTTCGGATGCACGCGCTTAAGAATGAACGCCGAAAGTTGAATTATCTTTGGACGACGACGACGTCGACGATGATGACGCGGCGCGTCTATTAATAAGACGCCAAAACAATCGCACACGAACCAGCTCTATACAAACATACATAACGGGCATATAATGGGTAGGAACGAACTCATAAATCAGGAGATACGAAATGAATTAATTTTTAATTATTGTCGTGTTGTATTGCTTCTGTGTTTTTCGTATAAAAGAGCTGCTTCTCCGTTTACAGCTGATCCAAATTATCACAGATTTATTTTTGTCCTTGGCAGTCAAAGGTTCTTCTCATTTTCTCTTTTTTTTAACAAGGAATAAAACAGCTACTTAAATTTATGTTATTCAATTTATACAAATACTTTCGCAGCCTGGTTGCAAATTATACTTACAAATTTACATGTTTTTATGTGTAGTTCTTTGATGGTATTCAATGTTTCTTTATCTATTTTGACGTCTTTAGGAATTAACTTGTTAATTAGTTAGCTAATATGTTTGCGGAAATAAAATGAAATATTAAAATAAATAATTAATTAGGGAGAGTGTATGTGCTGTTGAATGTGTCCCCTTTCAAGCAATACAGACTAATTTTTAAAACGTTTTTAATAGGTATTCTGCTTTATATTTATTAAATATGTGTTTGCGTAATTAAGAAAGAAAAACAATAGAAAACGATTGCGATTTCCCATTCTTCCTGAAACTGCTTTCGTGCTTAACGCATCAGAGGTTTCTGGATCGTTGTTCGGCGAAAAAATTCAGCGTTTCTTTACGCTTTCACGAACTGATATAATACTTGTGCTTAACTGATATAAGTCGAATACATTTCGCATTTTTCTGTTTATAAAAAAAATATAATTAATTTTACTTGAACTTTACTTAATCCTTCCTAGGCAAATCGTTATTAGGTTCTATTTTTATTCCTGTTCTTTAAACTAGGGCTTATAGATGCCGTTTGGTATTATCTTTTTGTGAAATTAAATCAAACTCTCAAATTTACTCGAAATGTGGGAAGGGTTCAGGAATTCTTGTCACTTTTTTGTTAGAAATAATTATCCTTCTTAGATAAACTTGGAAGCTTCCTCTTTTCCACGGCTTCCGGTGAAACTGGAAGACGTTTTGTTATTCGTTATAGAAGAACTTTTTCAGAGTTGACAATCTTCTTTCTACTGTCGAGAAATTTCTCATTTTCTTTAAGTATATTTTTCCAAAAATTTTGGTCCTCGAAGTGAAATATTTGTAATTATACAATTTATTTGTTTATTCGATAATAATAATAAGCAGTTTCATGCTTTAGATTCAGCAAAACCAATCCGATCTGAATTAAAATTTGTATAAATAGGGGTTCTAGTGTCGGGCTAGCCATCATCCTAGACCCGACCCTAGACAAAGTTATTGGTCACAGTCCAGATCCAACAGGCCTTCGAGGTCTACAACATTAACGCTTTACTCACATTCGTATATCCTAAGCATTAAAGTTTAAAAATGTTGCTGAGATGCAACAATATTCACACAAAGCTAAACTAATTTAATTCTTATTTTTATCAGTTAAGCAATTTTTTACTTACGCAAACCATTTTGACTTATTTATTTTACAAACACTGACGATAAGACTGATGAATTAATAATAATAGGAATTTCCGGAAATCTCAGATAATTTAATTTCCTTTGACGTAATCACATGCAAATAACAAAACCGAGCAGTTGCGTGCTGTTGTTATTAATTACGCCTTTAAAAATTTAATAACGCTGTTTCTCTTTGTTTCTTAAATTCTTTGCATGTGTTTATTACACATTTATATTCTTACTTATGTCCCAGTTATGTCTTTTTAGTTCAAAATCAGTTTTTTTTATATATTATATATTTTTTCAGATAGCCTTTCTGTTCATTTTTTCTTTCTTCAAGATTGGGCGCTTTACAATTTTATTAGATTGTCTTTTTTTTCTTCAAGCTTGAACATTATGTTCGAAGTAGTGATGGGCGAAAATAGTAGTCGAATAAAAATAGTATTCGAATGAAAATAGTATTCAAATAAAAGTAGTATTCGAATGAAAATAGTAGTCGAATAAAAATTGTAGTTGAATATAATACTGCCGTGTTAAGGATAGAGGTCGTATCTGTATTCTTTTAATTTTGCGTTAAATCTTTAAGCAAAAAGGAAAGACTGTTTTCTAACAGACTGTTAAAGCAAATTGTCGTAATATGTTAATAACTGAAAACATATTTAATTAAATTTGAGAAATGAAAAGTCTTTTCACTACAAAATTTTTAATTATTTCTTTCTATCTAAACCGATTTCGTCTAGTCGGCATCCTAAATTTTATAAATATTTCACTTTCAAGTAAAAATTAAAGATAATACATTATAATATTTAAAAATAGTAAAAACTGACGTTATCTTCTATATTCTCGTATTTATATGTGTAAATGTATATAAATATTTCTGTAAGTGACAGAAAATGTAAATAAATAAATAAACAATTTGTTAGCAGAAAAAATTGAGTTCAGTTTTATAACTGGTAATATATTGTCCTGTACTGCAATGCAAATTGGATGAATGTTAAGAAATCAGTTATACAATTTCCAATTTATGGAATTAAAGAAATTATTTTTTCGTTGAGAACAGTATTAAGAAAAAATTACAACGTAAAAATATTTCTAAATTCTCGGCTATATCAAGTTTGTTTCCTTTTGGAAGATCATTTAATAATTTGATTTTTGAAGAATAATCGAATGTGTGGGATGTGTTTAGCAGATGATTAGCAAAACTCGAATCCGATTTATTTAATCTCAATGATCTTAGATGTTCATTAATACGAGTTTTCAGGTTCCAACCAGTTTGTCCAATATATGTTGCTTGATTTTGTAGTGAAAAGACTTCTCATTTCTCAAATTTAATTAATAAACTACAAAACAGCTTGAAGCACATAAATAATAAAAACACATTTACGTTTTATAAATTCCCTTTCCACGGCGTGCAAAATGACAATTTTTAGGTTATCTCTGCCTCGTTCTGATAAGTACGGAGAGAGGGAATTTATATAAAATAAATATGTTATTAGTTATTAACATAAATTAGATGTGTTATTTGGGCAAATTATTTTGAAAACTATAATGTATTGAGAGGATGTCATTGGAAAAGTTTACGCTCGCGTTCAATATATTCAACTAACGTTTTCCAATGACATCCTTTCAATATATTAGAAGCTACAATGTATTGAGAGGATGTCATTGGAAAAGTTTACGTTCGCGTTCAATCATTTAACTAACGTTTTCCAATGACATCCTTGAAGTGTGAAATGTTTAAGTATGGAGGGGAAACCTTGATTAGTTACATGTATCATTTGTTGCAAGAAATATGGAAGCAGGAGCAATTACCGATAGAGTGAAGAATGAAGCTGTACTATGCCCACTCTACAAAAAAGGCGACAAGACATTCTGCGACAACTATAGGGGTATAGCTCTTCTTAACGTGGCCTATAAAATACTGACGAAATATATAAAGAATATAGTAACAGAAAAAATGGAATGTATATAATATATGGCATATAATATTGGGGTATATTGGTTTGCGAAGGGGCAGAAGTGTTATAGATCAAGTATTTCTTTTGAGAGAAGTGCAAGCGGAGAGCTACGAATATGGAAAAGCAACGGTAACATTGTTCGTGGATTTTAAACAGGCATATGATAGAGTGAAAAGGAGGTACTCAAAGCGTTAGAGGAATTAGGAATTGGGCGCAAACTCATTTAAATGATTGAACTAACATTACAAAACACAGAGAATAGAGTGAAACTGCAGGATATCGGAGAAATTTGTGGTGAACAAGGGAGTAAGGCAAGGGGATCTACGAGTATTATCTTCAATTTTGTTTACGTTGCTTTTGGAAAAAGTCAAGTTTTGGAAAGCGGGTATTAATAGATCAGGGCTAATATATCATAAAAAAACATCAGTGCTTGGCTTTTGCGGATGACATAGTAATATTAGCAAGGAGTAAGCAAGAATTGAGGGAGGTAACAAAGTGGTTGGAAGAAAATGCTGGGAAGGTAGGATTGATCATAAATGAGTCAAAAACGAAATTCATGTCTTGGACAAATAAAAATTATAGAATTGGACAATACTTGACTATAAAAGCTAATAAAGGGAAAGTATATAAATTTGAAGAGGTGGAAAAATTTACATACTTGGGAACTATGTTTATGAGGAAACCGGAAGTTAAGGTTGAAATACAGAGGAGATTGATGTCAGGGAACAGGAACGTTTATGCACTTAATAGTGTTCTGAAGAGCAAACTTGTGTCAAGAAATGCAAAGGTACGGATCTATAAAACGATTATTCGACCAAGAGTGTTATATGGGAGCGAGGTTTGGACCTTAAGTAAAATGGAGGAAGAGATGTTGGAAATCTGGGAACGAAAAGTGCTTCGCAGGATCTTCGGTGAAAAGAAAGTAGAGGGTGGATGGGAACGTAGATCAAATAACGAACTAAAGGAGTTGTATAAGGAACGAGGTATAATAGGGATCGCAAGAGCGCAAAGATTGCGTTGGTTAGGCCACATAACCAGGATGCCCCATAGTAGAGTCCAAAAAGGAATATTAGAGGAAGGAATAGGAGGAAAACAGAAAAGAGGAAGACCAAAATTGAGATGGAAATCTGAAGCTGAGAAGAATATAAGATATTTGGCAATTAGGAATTGGAAAGAAGTAGCTATGGATAGGGCCAGATGGAAAAATATCGTGAAACAAGCCAAGGGCTTTCTAAGCTCGTAGTGCTAATATGTATATACATATAATGTATTGAGAGGATGTCATTGGAAAAGTTTACGATCGTGTTCAATACATTCAACTAACGCTTTTTAGTGACATCCTTTCAATACATCATAGCTTTCAAAATTATATGCCTAAATAATATGTCTAATTTATCTTAATAACTAATACATATTATTATTATTTTTTTTTTTTCACTAAATACATAGATGAATACAAATTTAACAGATTAATTCCAATGAACCCTCGGATACCACGCCTATATGGACAACCTAAATTACACAAAAATAATACGCCCATAAGACCCATAGTCAATTCCATAAACTCACCAACACACCAACTAAACAAAACACTCATAAACATCTTCAATAACATAACCAACTATAACACTAAATACACAATCATCAATTCATCACAATTAATTAATGAACTTAATAATATAAACATAAACCATACAGACACACTCATTTCATTTGATGTCACCAATCTTTACACTAACATCCCAATAGAAGAATCTCTAAAACTACTACACACAATTTTAAACAATAATTTAACTAATAAGACAGACATAGAAAATCTAATAAAACTTTTTAAATTAACCACATCATACAATGTTTGTAAATTCAACAATACTTTCTATAAAATGTCAGATGGCCTACCCATGGGAGCCCCAAATGCCTTTTTAATAGCAAACATTTACATGGATCACATAGAACATCAAATATTTAATACAAATAATAATTTCACAAAACATATTAAATACTGGAAACGTTATGTCGATGACATAATCTGCATATGGACAAGTGACTTAGACACCTTAAACAATTTTCACACCCACATTAATAACATTCATGAAAACATTAAATTCACACTCGAAATAGAAAAGAATAATTCAATAAATTTTCTCGACCTCACACTCACAAAATTCAACAACCACATACAATTCAACATCTACCACAAAAACATTCAAACAGACATAATCATTCCACATAACTCACACCATCCAAATAAACACAAAAAATCAGCATTCCACTACTACATAAACCGCATCATCAACACCCCACTATCACAAGAGGACAAAAAAACAGAAATTAATATAATAAAACAAATTGCCACAAACAATGGTTACAAAACAAATTTAATAGATAACATTTATAATGACATAATACATAAAACTAAACCTACCAACGACAACAATGATAAAAATTACAAACTATTTACTTATCAAGGTAATATTAATTACAAAATAGAAAAATTATTAAACAAATACAACATTAAATGTGCTACTTCACAAAAAACAAACCTTTTAACCATATTACAAAATAGCAAAGACAAAATAAATCAGCTGGAAAAAAACGGGGTATATCAAATAGAATGCAACAATTGCGACGCAATATACATAGGCGAAACTGGACACAACTTAAATAAAAGATGAAAAGAACATATCCGCGACAAAATCAATTCAAACGTAGGTAAACACATTCACGAAACTGGTCATAACATTAATACCAACAGCATAAAACTAATTCATGAACAAGAAAAAGGTTACAAACTCAATTTACTAGAAGCCTATGAAATACAGTAAATCAAACATAATAATAATAAAACTTGTCTCAATGACCAAATTAATCTCAAATTTAACCCTATTTACACTTTTTTAAATACTTAACACTGTCAACTCACTTCACTCCATACTTACTTTACAACTTCACTCCGCTGAAATTTTGCGTACGATTTTATAAGTTTTCTTTTCTTTCTCTCCAATGATTGTTGTTATTTATAATATTCAGACGTTTAACAGTAAGTATCTTGTTTGCCTAACATTACCATACCAACAAAACATCATAACTTTCTCACCACACACATAACCTCACATTCAAACTCGCACACAAAACTACACTTCTCCTTGTTACTTCTATGTATTGTTACAGGCCTGATGAAGGCTTGAGAAGCCGAAACCGGTAGCTGTTAAGAAATAAATTCTACAAAAAAAATTAGGAAGTATCATTTACTCATCGCTAATACATATTATATTTACTTTTTATAAATTCTCTCTCCACGGCGGCGTGAAAAATGATTCGATTATTTTTATCAGCTACTATTTTCATTCGACTACTATTTTCATTCGAATACTATTTTCATTCAAATGCTATTTTCATTCGAATACTATTTTTACTCGAATAGGTAGGTACTATTCTTATTCGAATACTATTTTATTCAAAAGATTACTAAAAACATTCTTTTTATGGTAATTTAATTTTTTTTTAATTTAATTTTATCAGAGAGACTTCTTTTGTTTTTGTTTTATGTTAGTTTTTTTTAATAATCTTAAAATTAATTTAAATTTATCTACATAGCTTTTTAATGCATATATATTTTGTGCTTACTTTTATTTCCTCATCGTATCGAAGACAAAATAAATTTCATGGTAATTCTTTTTTTGTATTTTTTTGGATCTTATTAAAAGCATGAAATGTGTGACTAGTACGAAAGAATTGTTTTGACCGAACAAAAATGAAGCTTTTTCAATATAAAAATACGGAAGCAATACAGAATTCATGTTGGCATAAAATAATTAAAATAATTTCAGAATAATATTGGTGGTTTTATTGACCTTAGATTATTTTTGGTACTCGTTTATTGGGAACCGTCCTAAACAAACATCTTGCGCCTCGTACCCACGTCCCCATTGTGTGCCAATTCTCCACCGCAATTAACGTCGATATTTAAATGATAAAATGTACCTACCGCTAGGAGTTCGCTTTAAAAGGCGTTTAATTAATTAAAGCACAATGCGAGAGGGCGCGCAGAATTAAATAAAATAAAAACGTACATAGATTGCGAACAAAAGAGCAAAGCTAATCTTGAATTTTCGTCGCTCGCAACTCACCAAGTGCGCTTCCGTTGTCCGAAGAAAATCCAAATCCAAATCCGATTTGCACTGCTAACGAGATCAAAATCCAGCACACCTCACACCACATATTGCATCCATATCATCAGGTAAATTTCGATGTCAGATGAGTTTACAAATCGCCCGCCTTAACTACTATCGCGGATGCGGAATAATACGAAAGACCAAAAAAAGAAAAAGCTGCACTGCAGAGATACATTCCACGCCAAAGAACTGTCGGGGTTCGACTAAGCCGTGAGAGCGAGAGGAAAAGATAGAGATCGCTTTAAAAAAAGAAGGGAAGAAAACGGTGCTCACGTGACCACAACAAAGAAACCTGTTGAACACCGAGCCTCTCTCATCGAGCGGCTACTGATTTTCGACAAATTAATTCGATTCTAACAGTATGTAAGTCGATTCAGGTAGGTAGATCATTACCAGAGAGAGAAATAAATGGAACCAGGAATCGTACTTTTACTTCATTTTATATTTAGATCGTACACGTGCGTGATTTTAGGAGAAATGCAAGTACGTATATATAGGCCAGCCAGATGCATCTTTTTATATCTACAAATGAAAAATCAAAAATAAAATTAGGTGATCTTGAATGCCTTAACTCTGGAAATTAGATAACCAACTGTACTGCCGATTATACTTGGCTGCCTATACATCAGGAATTATCATAAATTAAAGTACAGCATCTATCAAATATATTAATCCAGGGTTTTAAGAATTGGAAAACTAGCGAAAATGCTTTTATGATCTTATGCAGGGTTGGAAAAAAACTGTTTAAAATAAAAAATAAAAAACATTTGTTTTATTTGATTTTAAACAGTTTTTTCTGTTTAAAACATGTTTAATATTGACTTAAAATTAATAATGTTTTAAACAAAAAAAAAACTGTTTAAAATTAAATAAAACAAATATTTTGTTTAAATTTATTACACTTTTTTAATTGCTTCAAATACTCTCACAACCTAAATTACATAGTATTTAAAAAGCAAAAAGTAGTTATTAGTTGTATTGCGAAATGATAAAAGTTTAAAAATATTTACGATAAAAATTCTAGAGATTCATTTTGCAGTTTTTAGGGTTGAAAATAGAAAAAAGTAGAAAACAGTTGTGGGCTTTCAATTTTCGTCTAAAAATGTTTTCTACATATGCAATTTCTAATTTCAATTTTATTTTTTATTTCTTATTTACGTCCTTGAAAATTGTAACTAGTTTACCAGCTTTTTCTACTTCTAATGGATATTTTAATTTAGAATATACAAAATTAAATGCACTAAATAGACGTTCTAAGGTATAACGTTTCAAAAACGTCCTCAATTTTTCAGGTTAAGCAAATAGAGAAACGGACCAAACTCTATATTCAATTACCAATAATAGTAAAACAGTGGTCTTACAAAACATTTAGAATGAAATTAATGTCGTTTTTAAAAGATGATGCATTCTATTCTACTGACGAATTTTCAGAATTTTTGAAACGCACGCATGTTTTTTCTTATGGCCACCCTACTACTTTCTCAATTAGTTGTACTTATTTGTATATCTGACTTTTGTAAAACACTTGATTGTGTTATTGCGACAATAAAAATACAAATATTCGAACTCATACTGCCATTTGCTACAGGTAATTTTCTACAGGCTGCCTAAATTTATTGATGTTGATCTGTTGATGTTTAATAAATGCAAACGACATATTATGTTTCAAAATATAAAAAAATTAAAAGTAAATGATTCAAGTACTAGAAAATATCATAAATTTACATATAAAATACAATTTTCGAAAACAAATATTCATAAATTTTTTTTCCTAGAACAATTCAAGAATGAAGTAATTTAAATGAAATAAATTTGATAAAATTAATAGGAAATGTGGAAAGAAAGTAAAAGTTAAGATGTAACTTTCTAAAAGCAAATTTTATGTATTGTTAATAATTTTATAGTTATTTATTTTGATTATTAGACCACCAAGTATATTTATATACTGTACATCTAATTTACAATAATAATTAAATAATAAATGCTGAAAGATGTTTACAGGAATGTGACTTTAATTTTAAGGTCTCTTTTAAGTCCCATTATCAAACTGGCCCTTAATAAGACAACTATTTTTTTATTATTAAATACATATTATATGTATCAATAATACAAAACATTTACATCAGAAGTGTTTCTTCTACGCTTAAAACCACAAAAATCAATTTAAAACATCAAGTAAAAAAAACATGTTTAAAACCCAATTAAAAACAAACCCTTTGTTTTAAACAAAGTGTTTGTTTTTAATTGGGTGTTTTAAACATGTCTTAAACACAATGTTTTAAACAGTTTGTTTTAAACTTTCCAACCCTGATCTTATGTAGTTTTATCATGAATCAGCTTAACTACGTACATATTTGATAAGCGTTGCAGTTCTACATTGTTACTATTGTAGTCGGGATTAGGTAATTTTTTTTTAAATATTCAACTCTAGATACTCTTGCGCCGGCTCTGCTTTGTCTTATTCGCCAGATCCTTACGAAATTTAACACTTTCGATGTTAGTGGTGACTAACAGAAATATAATGTCACGTTTGCGTCAATATTTAGGTAAAGTCAAATTTATTATCAAGAAACTTTGATAAATGCACATTTTCTACTTATTCTTCCAAAATGTTATTTGTGAATTTACGCCGAAATATTATCTTATATCCGAAGAGTTCTAAAAAGAACCTTCTTCAAGCGAATCTGAAAAAAAAATCGTAATCGTAAAACTGGAAACGTCTTTATAAACTGATTACCTTCGTCAACATTAATTTTATCAGGCGTATGATCTTTAGCCTTTTTACTCCTGCTTTCCTCTTCGTCCGTTTGATTTGAGCAAAACCCACGTGCTTTCAATAAGTCATTCAAGTGATTTATCACGTGCTCGACTTCTTCGTCCTTTTTCTTCAGGATTTCTTCCAGCGTTACCTTCAGCGACTGCAACTCGCTTTTCAAGAGGTTAATGGTGATTTCCTGCGCTTCTATTTGTTGACGTAAATCCTTATTGGCAGTTAAAAGAATTTCGCCTATATTCCCCACTTCATTTTTTAATTCTGCAAATTCTTCTCTGATTAGTTGATGATGAGAGTTTAGCATTTCGGTCAAATTTTGAGGAAATCTTACAAACACTTCATCCTGCAGGACACTCAGAGATTCCCGGCGTTCTTCGAACTCCTTGCTCGCAACTTTCAGTTCATCGTAGGCCGCTTTGGTACTTTTCCGTTCTTCAATTAACGCGCTAATTTCTTGTGTTCGACTTGTCAATTCTTTGGTTTTTTCCTTCAGTTTTGCTTCTAGCGAGACGATGCTTCGAAATTCTTCTTCTTCAACGCTACTTACTGTCGATGAAACCGAGGAGCTTTCATTTGGATAATTTTTCCCATACTGGATTGGATTCGAAAATTCACCGTGACTATTTTCTGGTATTATATTTTTTGGTTGATCGTTAGAAACATTCTTACATTCTGTGATTTTCTCGACGTTTGCTGGTGGTCCTACTTTTGTGTCTTGAATTGTACTTCTCGACTCAGCCATGAAAGCATTTTTAGGAAGTAATAACTCGTTACAGTTATTGACGACTATATCTTCAGTTTCTTCAAGTTTGGTTTCGAAATTTGATTCGTCGTGCTTACGTTCAGGGGGGGACGTGATTTGGTCACCGTAGACCGAAACTTTTATTGCCCTAAAAGTTTCTGGCTCAGAATCTATTATTTCAGTAGGGGGGCGCTTTTTGTTGGTAATTTTCGCTTCAAAATTCTTGTATAAATCATCTAAGGTTTCTACTTTTTCGGTACACTTTTGGTGGTACATAGGTCCGATCGAAAGGGAAGAGAATTTTTCATACTTGTCGAAATTCTTCTTGATTTCGTCGATGGCGTACTTGATTTCGGAGCTCACCTCGACATTGTTTACTCTTCTCAGACATATTTCTTTTACGGTTACCACGGCCGAATCAAAGACAGCACATGAAATTTTTGTTAGTTTGTCATTTTTAAGCACACGCTTCATGCTTTCGATAGCATCTCTGAAGGTTTTCAGATCCAGCGAAACGTCCATAATTTTTCGAAGTCAATCTAGAAGAAGAAAAAATTTGTTTTTTGTATATGGAAATAATTCGCTGAATTAGGCAAGTATTTTTATAAGAAATATAGATTTGTGGGTATTAGGTCGATTAACGCAATAAATTCTTTCGGATTAAGTTGCTTATGTTGATGAATAAAACTATTTCAGATAAAGTTATTCCAACATAAATTCCAAGAAAAGTTTAAAATTTTTTTCTTACCTTTAGGGCTTCTGTGAGTTATTTTTCTCGATGAAACGTGCCTATTTAAAACTGATTGCTTTCACAGAAACTTACTGTAGATATAATCTGCGTTCGTTAATGAGTTAAACGATTAGATTATTCCTGTGATAATACAGTTCCTTGAAAACACTCATTTTCAAAATATATCTCGATTTTATTACCACACACTGCAACCCTGATATACACGGTGTCTGAAATTCGAAGATCAATTTGAAGATGTTGCTGCTTATTATAAGAGATAGAAAATTTCTTGTGATTTCTTTCGGTCGCAATTGCGTTTTTCTTTTTTTAATATTTCATTTCTCTTAACTTTATAAATTACAGTAAGTTATACAGGGTGACGCGTGGTCTTGTACTCGCCCGTGTGGAGAGTTTCTCGCTTAAATTAAAATAAAAATTATTGTATTAGTTTATTATTTCTCGTAATTTTACAACTCTCTCGTCTTTTTATGCTGATATTTTTTCTGCATCTTTAATATTTCCTTTCCAATCGCAAAATTCGTCACTAAACGTCAATAAATCGTTTTCATCTTTACTTCTTGGTTCAAAAACAAAACACCCAAATATCTTTCTGAGGTTTCTCCTTTCATCACAGTACAGTCGGTAATAATTTGCGATTTCCTCCTCTTTTCTGTGCACGTCGTTCACGAGTTCGCTAGCATTTTCTTTCCCAGAAATATTCAACTTTGACACCTCGACTTCATTTCTCCCTTCGTTTTCTTCCCTGTGGCTGCGCGCTAATTTCATAACTCGTTCTAAACAAACGTCTTTCTCTTTCGGCTGATTCACTTCGTTATTGATCCGAGCGAGTTCGTTATAAAACGCATCAACTTTATCATTCGCTTCCGATAGTTTCGTCGAAATTGACTTGATTTCGCCTTCTTTTTGTTTCATTTTGGCTCGCGTCTTCCTTTCAGATTTCCTAGCATTTTCCAGTTGCGCATGAAGTGCCACCATCAGGTTCTTCTGCTCGATCAAAATGTTGTTTGTCTCTATTAGATCGCTGGAAGTCTCCGCCGAAACCTCCCTCTGTTTTTGGACTTCGTCCGTCAAGGTTTCGACTTTCTCTGTCAGCTCCTTTATTTCCGCTTCTTTTACTGTGATCTCATGTTTTTGACCTTTGATAACGTCTTGAGTTTTCTGCCAGTCACCCAACAACTTTTTGTTTGCTTGCGCGTAATTGGTGAAGAGCTCCTGCAGTTCAAGGAGGAGGTCCTCGTATTTTTGGAGTTCGGTTTCTTTCCAGTGCAATTCGGATCGTATCTCTTCGGTAAATTTATTTTCCGTCTTCAGTTCCGAGCGCAAGGTCACGTTTTTCTTGAGTACCTTGCGAAGGTGGTCTTTCATTTCTTTCATCTTTTTGTCCTTTTCTTCGAGGCTGTCCGTCAGGTTTTTCTGCTGCTGCAACAACGACAGTAAATAATTGTGGATTCTGTGAAATGATTTTTCCACGAAATCCATCGTCACCGACTTTAAAACGTTGTCTTCTTCACGTTCGTCAAATTTATCCAATTCTCGGTTTGTCTCAGAACTTGCTAACTGGGATGATTTGGACGCTTCATTTTCCTTTGTGTGATCTTCGTTAATTGAAGGCATCTTTATACAGATCGGTGTCTTTTTCTTTTTCGTTAAATGAGTATCTCCTATAGAAAGTTCTTGGTTCTTGACCAACCCTGACGTTTCGGTTACTTCATCAGCAAAATTTTGTAGAATTTTACCTGCTCTGCGATGAGATATTCTGCAGTAGAATGCTTTGTAAGTCGTCGTCTTGCGATTCAAGAACATCCGGAAACTGCCATCCTCCAAGGTAGGCCGTAGGTTGCAACAGTTTGGATCGCTGCTTGTTGTTCTTTTTTGAACGCATTTGGGATTCGTTAACGTTTTCTTCAAGATCTTCCGGGGGTTGTTGTTGGTGCTATCGAAATACGTCAGGGCGTTTTCTTTATTTTTGTGTTTCATTGCTAGCTTTAAATATTTCAAAGCCGGGATGAATTGAAGTCAATTGGAGGTTTGTCTGTGAAAAGATGTCATTTTTACAGCGTCTTTTAGCGAACTGACAGGTGTCAAGTTGAAAAAATTTCTAGGCGAACGCATATCTATTTCTATGATTGTCTACTTAAAGCAGACTTTTTAAAATTAAAACGATCAAGATTTAGAAAAATGAAGAATTGGCCTTACGGGAAGATTCCAGATGTGTAATACCATGTTCGGTTAGTTGCTCTAGAACACTCTCAAAGTGTCTTCATCTTCTATTATTACAGGAAGTTAAAACAAGATGAGAATATTGTGAAAGTGCTCTAAAATATGTAGTTCATAAGATAAGATACTTCAGTATCTTGATACTTTTCTAATGCATTAACCTGATACAGTGTGTTTCTCTTAGATTCTCGTCTCGATTAATCAGATATTGGAAACAGAATTCCGCGATGTGTGAAGATAAAACTACATACCATGTGTTTTTACAATGAACTAATTGACGAAAATAACAAATTCTTTTTATACTCCAGATTGGGAGAAAACAATTCTACGTTGAGTAATTTAGGCGCCTTTAAATCTCACAAAAGTTGAGCAATTAATTCTGAGATAACAGGCGAGGCTGGTTATCTAAAGTATACACGCAGTTGCATGTCTTATTTAACTTTATTGCGGTAATTTTTTTTCTATTTAAATGGCAATGATGCTCATGCTCTGTTCAAATACTTTTGAATTGCAATTTGTCACTGTAAAAATGGCGGCTTTTCTCAAAAAAGTAAATAAGCCCAATAAGTTAATGTTCACAAATACAGACTCCTGAAGATTATATAAAAACAATAAAAGCAATATCTCATAAACGAACTACCTTAAATTAACTGCAAGAGACTTCTACTAATTTTTGTTTAACCAACTTCTGAATCACAATTCTGGCATAAAATATTATAATTACATAAATTAGCTTTCTTGGCTAAAGAAATACTTTACAATTCAATTCAGTTTCTATGTATTTGGGATGTCCCCATTTTTATGTGTATTTTTTGGTTGTATCGTCAGATCCTTTTTTTCCTTTCTCTGGTACTGTCACTAAAAAAATGAATTATTATTCCACAAGTTTCATCTTTGACCTCGAGATCCCAACCTTGCAATCAATGTTGGGATAACTACATGTTTAAGTAAATCGTGAACTTGGAAGAAGTACAATCATGTTAGATTCATTTGGACTTCCTTTCTAAAAGCGCACTATTTTGATTATTCATAACGTAAAAGTATTATTGCAATTTGGGGACATTCAAAAATAAATTACTTTTATTTTATAATGACCTATGCAGTTCTATGTTTGATTTTGGCAATTCAAGATTAGGTAAAACACTATTACAATATCAAAATATCAGGAGTGTACAAAAACCAACAACGAATCTCTTCTTGAATCACGAATCCATTGGATTCACTATAAAGTTTCTTTTCTCCTATTCCTTCCCTTCATTAAAACATAGATTTCTGGAGAAATTTTTTTTTATAGAATAGGTACATTGTTCATGAGTATAATTTCCGAAAGATCATTTTTGTTCGCAATTTTCCAAGACGATTGATTTTCCTGAAAACCTGGAGAGCAAGGAGTTCCAAGAGTATACAAAAATCAACTACTCTTATTGTGTCACAAATCCATTTCATCCATCATAAGAAAACTTTCTCCCCAATTCCTTCTACAGAAAATACGTGTAAGGGTCTTTTCCATCGGTAGTTTTTGATTAGTTCGGAACCGTCAAAATCAGTTGCCCGCCAAAGTAATAAATGATTTTAACAACGCCATCAAGTTCACAACTTTGATGAATGCATGTTTTTCGAACTAGTCAGAAATGGTGATGGAAAAAACTTAAGATCTCCAAATAACTGAGTGTAAATTGTTTTCTTCAAAATCTAAGTCAGAAATTTGGGTATACCATCTAGACTATTTCATTGGAACTATATTTTTGATAAAATCCTTCATGGAAAGTCATTTTTTGGTTGCCAGTTTCCAAGATGGCGAACTCTCCTGAGGAACTTGTGCAATGAATGTTTCAGTACAAAATACTTTATACTTCTTTTAACGTAATGGCGCAAGAGTCATTTTAAACGTCAGCTACGAAGAATCAAATAGAAATTTGTTAAATGGGAATTTTCTGCAATTATTTCCATGCCAAATCGTTTTTGCCTCTACTAATGACATCCAATCAATTAATTATTATTATTTAAGAGAAGAGAAATAAAAAGTCTTGAATCGATGAAAAAGCGTCAAATCAATTTTGTTCCCGAATCCCCTGCAAAGAAATAATTAAAGCAAAATTTACAGACCATGAAGAAAAAACAAATAGAGTCCGTGAATTCAGGTTTATATTTTGCGAAAAATAACTTTAAGTCATGTCTGATTAAGACCCAGTTGTACACTTCCAGCTTAACTTTAAGCCAAAGCTTAAACCCTTAACAACAATTGTAGAAATAATTGTTGTTATGGGTTTAAGCTCCAGCTTAAATTTAAACTAGAACTGTACAACTGGGCTTAAGAACCCAAGATTTATTGAAGGAAAATGAGTTTGTTTTGAAAATATTAGATTTGTAATATAAAATATCATTACTGTCAAAATAAAAATGATGGTTACCCAGGTGTCCCATCCCATGACGTGACATCACCAGAAGTAGTGACCTCACGTCATAAGACACCTGTATATTAAAGAATGTTCTACTAATATTGAATGATTTTGTTTTATTTTATTTTTTTAATTTGGTATTTATGTTGATCTAAAATCTAAAAGTCAGATTATTTCAA
This sequence comes from Dorcus parallelipipedus, assembly GCA_958336345.1. NCBI lineage: Eukaryota > Metazoa > Arthropoda > Insecta > Coleoptera > Lucanidae > Dorcus > Dorcus parallelipipedus. The sequence continues at coordinate 14,973,073 of OY284478.1, forward strand.
TGTTTGGGTTTTTAAATTTGAAAATATTTAAATTATTTACAAATTTGCTAGACAATAGTTGACATAATTTTAAATTTGGTAAGGCGGGACAAACTCGACTAAGGGGCTCATTCTAATCGGGGTTGCAAGTTACAATTTGGTGTGATCCTACTTCCGAGCATTATCGAGACTGCACAACGTTGTATCCTGTTACCACCGAACCTTGCCGAGATTGTAACTTCTTACCAGTTGCTAAGGAGGTACCACCGTTGTTAGGTTGCAAATCCGATTAGAATGACCCCCTAAGGGGGAAGGATGCTCGGACTCCGAAACTTAATCGAATTTCTTCTCAAAAATTTTTCGCTAAATCAAGAAAATCTCTCTGTTATGAATGAAAGTAAAAAAAAAGGTAGTTCAAGAAACTAAGTTAAAAACTAAAGCAAAAAAAAACATATTTCAAAAACGGAACACTTTAACATAAACGTTTGTAAACATAAGAAAAAGATGCAATTAGCTTTAGAAATTTAATGATATATATTTTTTATTGGAAGTTTGTAGAATTTTATAGAAATTTATTGAGATTTTTGATTACTAAGGTTTATTGGATTACGAATAAGTTTTCTTTATTAATTTAAATCATAAATGAAAAAATTATCTGAAAATATAACATCCTGATTTGTTAAGGGAATATTGTAATGAAAATGAAAGGTACGTACCTAGTATCTGCCATTTAGTTTATGATTGATTCAATTAGTTATTAATTGACTTTCTGTCTTGACATTTGATAATATTTAAATCAATTAAACTTAGTGAATTTTTGATTTCTTGATTGAGTATTGTAATTGTACCTATCTGTTATGAAAATAATTAAACTTGTTTAAACAAAATCTAGGCAAAATTAATAAAATATCATCTATGTGTAGGTACGCATTGATAATATAAAGTTAAGTTGAAAAGGAAAAGAGTTAATGACGGTCTATTCTAGTTCCTGTATAACAATTGCAACTAAAGGCCCATAACCAAAACTGATTTATGAAATTTGTTATTGAAGGTAAAATAATAGTTATTTATGTATCAAGGGCAGACCCGGTCTTCTAAGTGACGGGGCCCTTTTTATAAGCGCAGTATTATGGCATGAAGTTAAAAAATTCTAAATTTGTTTTTTTTTTGTAATTTGTCTACACTTTCTGGTTTCGGTAAAAAAAAAACAAATGTTTCGAAAAAGTGCTGTCCGTCTAACGACTAAAGTTTGATTGCATTTTAATTGTTACTCTGTTCATGTTTTTTTTCTATATTTCTGGGTCCTCCTTACTTATACAGAATGATCACTAAGTCGACGTATTCCTTTGAGGTCGTTGATCTAGTGCGCGCATCGAATCTTCTGGAATCATCGAGAAAAGTACAAAAATAGATCTGTCGGCGGCACGGGATTTAACAAAACGATAAGTAAGTCGAAGCCTTCTTGATTTAGTAAAAATTACGTTGGGTTTATGAAATTAAAAAAAAAAAAACAAACGAGAAATCACAGCAATTTGAATTTGGCGCACAAAATTTTATGGTTCCGCGAAAACATCAAGAGATGGCATAGCTTTACGTTACCAAGAGTTCAATACAGCACTCAAAAAACAAATGAGAATCACCAGGTTGGCAATGTTTTGCGCTCTAAATCAGGCGTATAGATATTTACAGTACAAGGAAATGTCAATAGATGGCGCAGTTTTTATTATATGACGTGATTCTTATATATTTTATTGATGGCGATTAAATTTTCAAGCGTTTTAAATTTACCGGTTAAAGCCGGTTGCACAATGAATTTGCATAAAACAATAAGACATAAGACATAAGCAGTAAGGAACACATTTGCTTTGTTCTCGTTACGGAGCTATTGTGTTACAGCGTCCTTCTTTACATAGGTCGAATTACTGTTACGGCTTATGTCTTACGTCTTATGTTTTATGCAAATTCATTGTGTACTATGTGTACAATTCACATTGGACGTAAGCGTAAGAAATACGTAAGGATAGTAGATACATAAATGCAAATTTACGGTATGTTTGTCAATCAATTTTGTATATGTACTTAAAAAAAGGATCGAGACTCATTATTAACTATTACAAGAGTACTGATTGACGTATGAACTGACAAACATACCAAAATTTAAGCTTATGTATCCACTATCCTTACGTATTTCTTACGCTTACGTCTATTGTGAATGCGCACTAAAACGTCGTATGTAATTCAAGAAAACGTCAACAGATGGCACGATTTTAAAAACGTGGATATTCTTTTAGATCATTGAAAAAACTTCCTTACCCAACAAATGCATACCTACATAAGTTACAGAGAAAAGATTGATTATTTTAAGTCATTTCTATTATAGAGTTGGTAACGCTGAATAAGTTGACAATGTCGTATATTTGAGGTTAGGTTTGTGACTCGGCTCAACATGTTCTTGTTCACACGTTCACAGTGAACACAGTAACTTTCAGTGAAAAATATTTTTTGTTCCAAATCGAGCTTTCTGAGATTATACAAATATGTAAAAGTTTGACAGTTATTTAAATTCGATATTAAACAGTGTTACAAAATTATAAATTCTAAAACCAACAAATAATTGGAAGTTTCAAACCCTCATCTCGATATCAGACATTGTTATCAGTAGGCATGTGTATATTCCGAGGCATTATGACTTCGAATGAAGGAAGGCAGCCAATATAACAATCCTTAACGAAGTTATCGACATCTAGCGGTGACTGAAGGTACTACTACCTGAAAAGAGAAAGGGCGTCCGATTTCACCCAATAGAACTTACAAACCAATACAATATTTTTTAATGTGTAAAAAATAAATCAGAAAACTGCTCTAGCTTATATAGAAGCAATTATTCAGAGTGATTAATAAAACTCTTTAAAAAAATTTTCCTGATTTGTGAAGTTTCAATAAATGACACATGTTCAATAACACCTTGTATAGACATCACCGATGAATTAAATTAATTTGGAACCTTGGTCGTGTACATAGCGACACGAAACACATATGCGGCAAAGTATTCATTAGGCTAATATATTAACAATACATTTAATTTTTTTACTGTACAAAAAACTGCGAAAATTGCTCTAGCTTGTATAGAGACAAATATGCATAGTGATTAATGAATAGATGATAAAAATTCTTTGGTTATTTAATTCTTTTTTTGAAGTTTCAATAAATGACTCGAGTTCAGTGACACCTTGTATCAACATCAGTCAAGTTTAATTTGAAAAGTCACTAAGGGCCGATATTTCAATCACAAGTTAACTTTAATCTTCAGATTATTGCCATAGGAATAATTGCGTTCATAATTGTTACTGTGGGAATAAACTGATAGTTAAAGTTAGCCTGTGATTGAAATGTCGGGCCTGAAAGATTAACGAGCAAAATTCATTTTTTACAGAATCGACTGTATCTCGGAAACGGTTGACTTTCAGACCTGCATTTATTAAGACTTTTGTGTTTGTATGAATGATATCTATAATTGGGTAAAATGTCTGAACATATTTTTTTAAACACACTGTATATATTTAGACAAAGCTGAAAATTGAAAGAATAGAAAATTACTTGGTTGCCCTAAAGTGTAAGTTAATTTCCACATTAATTCAAAACATAGAATATAATTATATATATAATTATATATATAATATAATATATTATAAGTTCAAATAATTGTTTATAAAGAAAGCGTCATTTTATTGTTTTTTTAGAATTGTAATTTAGTTTATATAGGCGAAAGAAGTCCAAATTAAAAACAGAAAACATCTAGACCAACATAAATATCATATTAATAAAAATAATAAAAACCATTCAATGTTAGTAGAAGAAATTTTAAAAATATTGAGAATCACAATTTTAAGACATGCCTGAAGTTTTAAGAGTGTAAGGCCAGTATTACACTATAAGAGATATTTGACAAAGATCTTTTATAAAAAATATGACAGTGTAATAGGCAAATAGGCAATCTTTTATAAAATATTTTATAAAAATAGAAATATTTTATAAAAGATTGCCTATTACACTGTCATATTCTTTTATAAAATGTCTTTTATAAAAGATCTTTGTCAAAGATCTTTTTAGTGTAATATTGGCCTAACTAGTGAGAGATATTAAGACCAAAATATTTTTTTTTATTTCTTATTTCCATTTGTTTTGTTTTCCAAATTGCAAATTGTTTGTTTTTGTTTTGTTTGCTAAATCGGACGTCTTTTAAATTAAAAGCTGAAATAACAGGTCTGTTTGTTATCTTGCACTGGTGTACACCAGTGCATACTTTTTCGCAAAATACGTTTTAGTGCAACCTGAAATGTTTGTGTGGTATTTATATCAGTATGATTCGTATTGACACATTATCAAATAATTCAGGCTTCCTTAAAGCATATTTCGTAAAAAGTGTACACCAGTGTACACCAGATCAGGATAATAAACAGACCTATTGTTTCGCTATTTTATGTTTATCATGCGGCGTTTATTGATATCTAACTTTAATATTTTTTGTCGTAGAAAAATGTGTGGCTGAAAGAATTATCGTCAGTGATTACTTATATCATATCAAACGGATTTAAAAATTTCATTCGCAATAATCTCATGCGATAAAGTGACAACGCGTAGATGTATTTTTCTATTGGATTAGGCGCGGTTTCTTACCAGATATATTATTTTTGGAATTTTTCATGGATTACGTACGCAGAACTCAAAGAGAGGAAAGGAAAAATATAGTTTCGTGAATTTTGATAAAACTAAGTAAATGAGTTAATCCCACCACTGCAAATATATTTACCCTTAATCATAAAATAGGAGATATACATGCAACAAATGTCTTCGTATTATGCGTTACGTCACTTAAATAATAATAATAATTCTTGCCTTATTTAGAAGTAGACTGTAACAAAGGTTTTTCCTCGAATGTTTTACTTCTGATCCTGACGGGATCTTCATCACTCTCCTCGGCCACTTGCGTTTCTATATTAATTAGCTTCTGTGTTTCACCCCCATCTTCTGCAAACTCTTTCGTTAGTTTTGTAATTTTTAAAGTTTCATCATTTCTGATGCTCTTCAAGTCATTTTCTTCCAGGAGCTGGTCGTAAGCTGCGATTATCGAATTTGTGACGTTCACACTATTATATAAACTTGGGTATTCTTCCTGATTTGAATGAAGAGGATCGAAAGACTCAATTCCGATCAGCTCTGGATTTCTCTGGTGCCTCCTCATCACGACCGTCTCCTTCTGAATATTTTTAATCACCACGTTTTCCTGGTTCAAACCGTTTTCATCGAGGAGTAAGTCGTATGACGCGATTATCGAGTCAGTTACTCCTTTTTTGGTTCTTGAAGGCCCACTAGATAGTTCAACATTTTCTTGGAGGTCTTCCGTTGAAGTTTCTTCTTGTTGCCTTTGCGGTAATTTCGTTTCGCCTTTTTCTGTTTCTTCTTCGACTGGTTCTTGAAACCGTTCTACCAAAATCTCCTCAGAATTTTCTTTTCTGTCGGTTGGTCTGCAAACCTCTTCTTCAATTTCGTTGCCCCCCTTTAATAAATCTGGTTCTTCAGATTTCAGATCTTCGTTTATTTCCTGGCCTTTCTCATTTGTTGTCAATTTTATGGTGTCTTGGTTACTACCGCTTTTTAAATTATTTTCTTCTAACAGTTGATCGTAAGCCGCTATTATCGAGTTGGTGACTTTCAGGTTATTGTATAAGCTCGGGTATTCATCCATTCCAGTAGCGTTATTTTGTTCTTCGGTTGGGCTCTTGACTGATTCCTGCTTTCTCAAAACAACCCTCTCAGTGACCACAGTCCTTACCACAGTTTCATTAACGTTCGAGTTTTCTAAGGGATTTAAACCGTTTTCTTCGAGTAACTGATCGTATGATTCGATTATTGAATCGGTAACTCCTTTTCTGGAAGGAACCACGGTAATAGTTGTGGTAATTGTCTGAGTTCTAGTTTTGATTTCATTATTGTTTTGGGGGTCACCTACTTCTACTTCTGAATTATGACGACCAGCAGGTTCTTGGACTTCATTTTTTGGAGTTGCCTCGGTCTCTTCTTCATTGCCCTTGTCTTTAATATCATTATCCAAGTTATTCTGGTCTATTTCAAGATTATTTTGCGCAATATTTCTACGCCATTGGTTTGCCACTCGCTCTTCTTCTTCTTCGTCGTCTTTCTTCTGCGTTTCGTTTCGGTTAGATTTATTTTCATTTGTGATGCCAATTAAATTATTTTCTTCCAGTAGATCATCGTGAGTCTCGATTCGTGAATTTGTGCTGTTTAAATCGTCTTCATCCAGGTTAAATTTGGCTTGTCGACTTTTACTTTCGGGTAGTTTATTGTTCACTGTAAATGGTTCTTCTTGACTCACGTTATTTTTTGGTTCACCTGCTGTCCATATAGAATCTTCGGGGATGTCTACCCTCGGTTCGTCAATAGCAACGAGCAGGTAACTTATGGGAACGTGCACTTCTAACTGATTGACTTCTACAAAGTCGGGTTTTTCAGTAGAATAGAAAGCTCTCTCCGCTTGTATGAATTCGTAAGACTCAATTTTTGCATCTCGTGGTCCGAATTCGTAAGACTCAATGTTTGCATCTCGTGGTTCAGCTGTGGCAATATCCGTTTGAACTGCATTATCATTTTGAGGATCTCTTATTTCTTCAGATTCTAAATAACTGTCAGTAGGTTTTTGGGTGTCATCTTTTGGAATTGTTTGAGTTTCAGTTTCATTTTTATCATCCCTGGTTTCTTCATCTATCTCAGTTGTCCCCTTGTTCGGAACATCTTCTTCATTCTTGATGATTTCATAGTTGTCTTCTTTTTCTAAGGTAGCCCCAAACGCTTTATGTCTGGGTCCTTCGTTTGATGTAATCAATTCTTCAATTTCTTTATCGTCTTTTTTCGGCGTTGTTTCGCTTTTGCCATAAATAAGCTCGTCTGATACAGTACCTTCGACTTCGTTCGGTTTTTCTTCATTGGTAGTACTAATTAAGCTATTCTCTGCCAGCAGTTGGTCGTGAGTCTCGATTCTTGAGTTTGTGTCTTTGAAGGGGTTGTATTCATCCAAATTCGAGTTGTTTTCAGTTTCTTGAATTTTGTTTTCGGGCAATTTGTTATATCCTATCGGTGATTCTTCTTCTTCCTCTAGCAAATTAATGAAAGGTTGGTTCGTCGCTTTTTGTTTTTCTGGTTCTTCTGCCGTCCAAATTGAATCTTCGGGAACATCTTCCTTTGGTTCGTCATTAGCAACGAGCAAGTAACTTATAGGGACGTGCACTTCTAATTGGCCCAGTTTTACGTCTTTATTGATAACTTCTACAGCAGAAGAATAGTAAGCCCTCTCTGCTTGAATTAACTCATAAGACTCGATTTTTACATCTCTTATTTTTGCGTCATTCCTTTCGATTTCGTTGCTGTCTTGAAGTTCATCTGTTTCTCCGTGTTCAACAGTTGCTTCCTTATGAGACTCTTCAATTTCAACTTTTGGTTCATTCTTAATACTCTTTGCATTAAGATCCAAGGAAGAAAGCTCTTCGTATTTAATTCTGTTTTCATTTGGAATCGGTTCAAGCTCATCTTTTGCTTGACCACTTTCAAAATTTGGAGTTTCGTCATCGGAAGTTGTTGAAATTAATTCGTTTTCTAATGCTTTCTGGTACGATAATATTAATTCGTTTGGAACGATTAAATTTTCTGATTCTTCTTCATCCGTCTCAGTGTCCTTGATCAAAACTTGTTCGTCCTGCTGTTCTTCGGGTGTGGTAATAATAATCGAAATAGTTTCTTCTTTCTTCTTCTCTTCATACTCTTCAATTTGAATTGGCGATGCACTTCTAGCTTTACTGGGCAGTTCTGCTTCGATGTCGTCTTGAATTTCTTGAATTTTAATCTGGAGACTTTCGTCAATTTTTGGATCACGTATTGCTTCCTCGTATGCAGGTGGTTTCTCGTCATTTTCAATCTTGGGGCTGAATGAATTTAATAGTCCAACATAACTACTTACTTGCAGAGCGGGTTGTGCTTTTAAGCTGTCTTCTTTCACTGATTCGTTTCGTCTCAACTCGGAATACGAAACGTATTTATAGGGCGACAACGGTGGTTGATCTTTAAGGTCTCGCGTAGGTGAGGGTGAAGATTCTTTCGATGACGAGCTTCTTTCTTCTGAATTAGATGACTGGAACACACTCATCAAGTCCTTGACTTTCGGTGCTTTGTAATTTAGGTCATCTTCTTTCGACTCGCTTTTGATTGGCTTAATTTCTGTCGCTGGACGGTTTACAATTGGCGGTGCGATTGAATGTTCTTCGTAATGAATGTCTGTAATAATATGTACGGGTTTTGGAGTGGTTGGTGGCGGAGGTGGTCTCTCTCTAGGCTGGTAAGTTTCCGAAGATCTCTTTTCGGTGACCTGTTCCCATTTCTTGATCAAGTCTTTAATTTGGAGCAACTCAACTTCTTCCAGTTCGTTCGAACCGTCGTCCAAAATTATTTGTATTTTATCTTTCAGCTGAAAGTAGCACTTCTGTAGAACTTGCAGGGTCGCCAGTTTCTCTTGTTGAACCGACGCGTTGCCAAAAGTATCGACCTCCCCGATTTGAATCAGAAGCTCGACGATTTCATGTAGGTAAGAGATGTAAACGCTCGAACCCACTTTTTGGGACTTTTTGATCTTGAAGACGATATCATCGGCCTTCTTGCTGATCTCGTTGATCTCTTGAAGCTTCAGGCATTCCAAATTTGTGCTGGTGGTTCTGCGCAGAGGAAATGTAGCACCCGGCCTTTCAAATAGCGACCGCCTTTCCTTGAAGGTGGTCGCCGTAGGAGAACCCGACCTGTCCCGAATAGTATTGTTTTCTGCGATTGGTATTTCATCCGTGAACGAAAGGAGAGGAGCTCTCGGCCTTGCTATGCTGGAGCTAGATTTGGATTTGAATTTGGCGAGGTTTGTTCGAGGAGGACCGTTCGGTTGGTTCTCGAATCTCCTCACCAAATTTCTCACGCTGGCCCTTCCGAAATTTTCAGAATTTTCCATCTTAATCTAAAAGTAACAAGGACGTTTTTCTTTAAGTTCAATACCATTGGGCTGGGTTTTAAAAATTATTTCTAAATTCTTAGTTTTATTAGGTAGGTAGGTATTTATTGTTGCAAGAGACTGCGATTATGGACCTTAGATATTAAAAAAATAATTGTGCTCACCTAGTGTTGATGTTTGTCACGTAAACATTTTTCGTTGAGTAATAACGTCGATGTACGCCGTAAATTGTATCAAAATATTACAGGTTTATTAATACCTAGAATTATTATATTTAGATAAGATTACATGAGCGATAGTAAAATTTTCAGGTGATGATTGTTACAGGACTGATAAACCGTATTTTTTATATGTACATTCTTACCAGAAACGTTGTTGGAAAAAATTTTCAAAAAATTATTGGTCCAAAAGTAAAAAAAAAACAAAATGATATTAACTAAACCGAAAACGATGACATGGTGAAATTTGTAGTTTAAACGTCAAATATAAATGTAAATAAGCATAACAAACAAACAAATACTTATATAATTATAAGAATCTGATTGAATCACGTGTTTTACCTAAAAATTAACAAATATTTGAATTTGCCGCCTAATTAACAAGTTTGGCATTCTGTCGATCCCTACATTATCGACTGATGAGCTGGTCGCCCGATGTCGATAATCGCCATGACAGTGCATCGTAAATGACAAATCTTTGTTCTATTGTGATACAAGTCGTCCAATAATCAATTATTTTCTAACAAACAGACCTATCTGTGATCTAATTAATATTTCGTATTAATAAAAATGGGGCGTAAAAAGAAGAAGATGTCGAAGCCGTGGTGCTGGTATCCTTATTATTAAGTAGCCACCATCTCCACCTCCGCCGTCCCAATAACTGCACCGTGTGCTATATTTAAACGGTTTATTTTTAGCCCTAGTTTTCCTTAACCAGATTTAGGTACTGTAACAGGGAATTTGAGGACGAGAAGATACTGATACAACATCAAAAGGCAAAACATTTCAAATGTCACATCTGTCATAAGAAGTTGTACACGGGGCCAGGCCTCTCCATACATTGCATGCAGGTACACAAAGAAGCAATCGACAAGGTTCCTAATTCATTACCAAACAGATCTAACATCGAAATCGAAATATACGGAATGGAAGGTCAGTATTTTTTTGTTTTGCATCACCTTGAACGCGAGGTATTTTTAATTCCCGAGTCTGTTTTACTTTAACTGGATTGTTTGTTTATGTTAGCGCTATTTAAAAGTTGTAAATAAGTTGGTTTTTAATTGTAGAGCTGCGTAATATTCTATAAAAATCCTTTAGGTATACCATCGGCAGATTTGAAGGAACACGAAAGGCAGAAAGTTGGTAATCGAGCTGGGTCAGATGATGACGATGATGATGAACCTTTGCCCAAAAGGGTGAAACCCGAAGGGCTTTTAGGAACAGCTCCTGGTGCTCCTGTTCCCGGTATGGTTCCAGGCATGTTGCCACCACATACTATTCCTGGAATGCCACCTGGAATACCAATGGGTCCGATGATGCAGATGGGGCCAATGGGACCTCCTTTTATGCATCCAGGGTAAGATATTTAATACATTTTTTTTCTCTTGATGTACTGGGTGTGTCAAGTTTTGACACTTTTAATAGGAAACTTCTGTTTTTCGATGAGTTAGATTTTGGAGCTCGATTTTTAACATAAAATTAATGGTGAAGGCCCCATTTAATATAATATAATTCTTTAATTGTGTTAGAAACAAGTACATTATGTTTACACCCGTCAAGTTGTTATTACAGAAAAAATTTAAAATCAATCTACAATTACACAAAATCAATTAGGGCCGATTTCATAATCTAGGTGTTAACGGCCCATTAACTAATGATGCATTTAAGTTAATGGTAGGTTTAATTGACCTTTTAACCAAATCAGTTTCATAATACTGTTGTGAAGCCTTTTTAACTAATGCCCCATTAAGAAAAATAATATTATGTTGGTATTGAATTTCTGCTGTTTTTTGACGTTTTGTTTAGTAATCAAAACGATTTCTAACCTATGATGAGACCAGACATATTTAAATTTCCTTTTTGGAGAAATGTTAGTCAAATTAAACATTGACTTGGTAGATCGCAACAAATGTCCTTTAAATAAAATGAAAGTGTTTTTTATGGATATAAGAAGATTGATCAGAAACTCTACACTCAGATATTGGAAAGAATATTGGGATGAATCCTGTAAAAATAAAGTAAAAAAAAAATGGTATCGTAACATAAGGCCAATGATTTCTATAACCACATGGCTTTCTCTTTTTCCTGGTAGGTCAAGATCTTTTTATTCAACTATTACAAGATTGAGATTGAGGCATTGTTCCTGCAAAAGTCACCTGTCCAGGATTGGGATGATTCCCAATCAATAATGCGCATGCGGAGAAATCGAAGACATAAATTACATTTTCTTTAACTGCAGATTTAACGACCACATTCCAAACCTGTATCGTTGGATTTTTAATACGGTCTTTGGCAATTTTGGCAAGAAAAACGCGAAAAGTATTTTTAGTTATACCAAACCTTTGAAAAAATTCTAGTTCGTCATATTTTTCTAAATAGTTTTGCCTAATACCGTACCATCTAGGTCTTCGCACAAACCTAATATTGTTCTCATCATCTGATGATGATGATGATGACGACGAACTACTTATATTCATTTTTTGTTCTTTTGCCACACTATCTTTTCTCTTGAAATTAAATAATTTAAATATATTCTTGTAATAATGGGAGAATTAAAATCTCTAATGGATCAAGATTGTCACATTAAAGTTAATTCTCCATTATGTGCTAATGCTACATTAATATATATTATGAAATTGATTTTTATTTTAATTCCTACATTAAATTTTAATGGAGCATTAAATTTGTTTATGAAATCGGCCCTTAGTACATATCGTCCCCTTAATGCTACAACTTAAATTTTGGGTGTTTTGATATATATACATACAGTGAGAATATTGTAACGCTGCACATAGACGAAAATTACGTGATCAGATAATACATTTGTAGTCATATAAAAATGCATATAGGGGTTTTAACATTAGGTTGCTATGGTTACTACTCAATTTTCAATGCTAAATCATTTTAAAACTGCACATAGAAGTATTAAGGAAGGTTTATTTCGTTGCATTCATTCATGCATTTCATTGATTCATTCTCTCAACGAAGCCCCAGTGGAAAATAATGTGTAAATTCCTAATTTTTCGGCGGTTGTATACCTTATTTTACAATAAATCAAAAGAACAATTTAATTCAATCTGACAATTCAAAATCAGTAGTGTCGTTATTAACAACGCACAGTAACCATGGCGAATGCAATAAATTTGGAAATAAAAATGTAATAAAGCTTCCATTGATATTTACTATGTGCAGTCTTATAAGGTTCTCAGTGTATACTTGCCTAGATTTTTAATCTTTTTACTGCTATAACAATATAAGCTTTTTGTATGTTTAATGCTCAAAAAAGACTATATAGAAACAAATAGATAGATTTCTCATATCAAATATTTTTTTAATGTGTTTGAAGATTTTGTAACTGACTTACTGAGAAAGCACTGATTTCAAGTTATCTAGTTGTAGTAAGTATTAAGGGTACGATATAGTTTGTCAGAATTCGATGTACAAAGCATTGAAAAATCAAAGCATTGAAAAATCATGATAGGTGACACCTGTTTGGCCCACTGTTTGCCTTCTATCGTTTATGAGAAGAAATCAGACAGTCTTGGTATCTTGTATTACGTGCATGTAACTAGCGATTCAAAAAAACTTTCATCAAAGTGTGCTATGAAAAAAATTACGTTTGTCTGAATATAAAGCTTGAATGTTGGAACTATACTAAACTTCAAATGCGTTACGTATTGAATAAATTCACAAATCATCAATTTTTTGACTGTTTCTGAAATATATTTCTAACAAACAGCTTTCTTGGTTATCAGTGAAAGCCATAACATTGAAATGTGTGAAAATAATCAAAACTTAAATCTGACAGAACTGACAGATGTAATTTTTAACATAGAAACAGATATTTGGTACCTCAGACATGTCCGTTTATCTATATTTATTTATCATAGCATACCTTGATGAAGCTTTTTTTGAATCACAAGTTACTTCATTGTGTTGCTTAAAAACTAATATTTTTTTAGGCCTGGTTTATCAATCATATAACTCTAACTTTTAGTTTGTTCCCACAGTAACAACTTGAAGACAAAATTAAAAATACACGTGGGTTTACCATGTTTTGTAACTTGAAGACAATTGTTGTTATGGCAATTAACTGAAGATTAAAGTTAACTTGTGATTGATAAACGGGGCCTTAGTGTACATTAAACAATGTACGGCAAAAAGGCAGGGTAATGTCAACAGTTTTAATTTGGCAAAAAATTCTCTAGAATCATCTCTATAGCCGATACACGCTATTAAGCGGATAGCGCGCCTTTGCATCGTAAAAATTTTATTCAATCCAAGAGGTGTGACTCCAAACCAGAACTGAGTAGGACATGTGAGAAGCAAAAAGCACATGATAAGCAGTATTTAAGATAGGTAAAGACAGTTGCTTTAAGGCATAAATAGCTTTAGTTAGTGTTCAAGTTAAATAATTCACAAGTTCTCCCCAAATCTGTCTAGGGTCAACACAAACTCTCAGAAATTTTACACATTTTAAATAGGTTCTTTTCATAACCATTGTGTGTTTAAAACTAGCCCATTTGTTGTCAACTAAGTCGTTGCTTGCATAACATTTATTTATTAATCTACAGGTAGATTTGAGTCATTTTTTTTATAAGTGTCGTGTCGTCTGCATGAAAAATTCTCTTCGTAATGTCTGAAAAGCTAGAGAAAGTGTATATGATGAACAACAAGGGTCCTGATACGGATCCTTTGGGACACCTGTTGTTATAGGCATCATGGTTGACATATTGTCATCCGTTTTTACAATTTCCATACGGTCTTTCAAATATGATGCAATGAGTCTAATGCTATTGTCGCTAAACCGCTAAAGCAATAATTTTTTTAGTTTCCTCAGTAATAGTATGTGATATAAGCAGTCAAAGGCTTTCAAATACATGTTCGAGTCCGTCAGGCCACCTTCTTAAGCGGCCCCTAGACTGTCAATATTATTGCGCAATAATATTCCGCAAAAAATTGCGACTTGCCCTAGACAGCAGAATTAAATTGTGCAATCTTTAGTTCTCTGTTTACTTCTGATCAGCGAACATGCTAAGTGATGTAGAAGCAAGTTGTGTTGCCATCGCACTGTCTTTATGCTTGCGGAAAAACAACAAGAAAAAGCGCAGATGGATGAAAGAGTGGTATAAAAAAAGAGATAGGTACACTCTTGAACATTTGTTAAGTGACCTGAAAATAAGCGAACCAAAAGATTTTAACAACTTTCTGCGAATGGACGTTCTGACATCCAAAATAAACTTCCTTTCCTCTTCCTTGGTAGCCATTTCACGAATTTCAAACACAATTACCACAGTTTACTCTACGACGATCGAGACAAAACTGATTAATTATTGTGCAATATTAAGCACAGACTGCAATTCTTTTTCAGATTGCACAATAAAAATCAAACTATTGTTGATATCCTCAATATATTGTACAATGTTTCAATATCATCCACAGACTATCAATAATATTGCACAATATAAAATATTGCGCAATAATATTGACAGTCTAGGGGCCGCTTTACATAAGCGTAGAATTGATTTGAAGCACCAATCTGGTCTCACTGGGCTGTGTATGTTTTTCAGCTCTGCGAGATAACAGAGATGCTGCTAGGCCAGAAAATATAAAAAATCGGCGAATCCACTTAGGACTCGCTTGGCACTTTACGTGTTAGGGCACTTTTTCATGCAGAATTCATTATTCAATATTTTTACGTTTTTGAAAAGAGCATAAAATTTTATTCAAAACGGCGAGGAGGTTTGGAAGTAACAAAGCCATGGAACAGTTTACACACACTCAAAATACACTCTCGCTCCTAAGGTCCTGACTAGTCTATGACTTAGGACCCCGTTGGGCAACCACCACAGATAAAAAAAGATAGGAGTATCATTTAAGAAATTATAATTTTAATCATAGTGGTCTAGTGCTCACAATACATAATTTTAATATTGATGATACATCTGTTGCATGATGAAAATAATAAATACAAAAGATTAATAATAGAAAATTTACACAAATCAATATTAACACACAAACTGATTTTCAAAATACAAAACAATACATAAAATTTCTAATCTAAATAAGTCAGACTTGTTAGTTTTGAAAGATTAAGATCTGATCTTTTCATCTCCAGTTAACTTTGTCTGACGGTTTATTCCCCATAGTAACAATTGTGATCACAATCGTTACTATGGGAATTAATTGCCTGATAAAGTTAATTGGAAATGAAAAAATCGGGCCTATACTTTATATAGATAACTTGTTTCTAGTTTTTTTTTACATAATATTAGGAAACAAAAAAATGTTTACTGTTTACTAAATTTTACTTGACACTTTAAATTTACAAATTGTTTCAATTTTATAAACTTATACGCTGAAGAAGCAACAAAACTGTTGTGAAACGTATGTACATCTATTATTATAACAAATAAAGACTGAACACTCAAAGAATTTATATAAAAAATATTTGAAATCAGTCAAGAAAATAATCGAAGAAAACAACATTAAAGATTAAAGATTTTGCTTATATCTCAAACATGTATGGAGAACTCTTCCAAAACAATTATTTAGAGCAGTGAATTCTGCTTGAAAAGGTGCATCAAATAAGTTTTTACGGAAATGAAAAATTTTCTAAAACCAAAAAGTTATAAAAGTTTTTAGAAATTGTAGAAATTTGAAAAACACCCTGTAGCTTCTAAGCGGTACTAGATATCAAAATGCGTTCTTCGCCATTAATTTTGTGTTAAAAAGAGTAGGTGTTTCCTATTAAGGCCTAGTTTCTCAATCGCAAGTTAACTTTAACTATAAGTTTATTCCCATAGTAGTAACAATTATGAAAACAATTATCCCTGTGGCAATATACCGACGGTTAAAATTAACTTGTGATTGAACTTGCCGCAAAAGTATCAAATTTGGCCTACCCTATACAGTAAAAAATTCTAAATTTTGTGGAAAAATTCCTAATAATTTCTTTTAGGGGTGCATTGAAATTTGATAGATTAAAAATGTATTTCTTTATTTTCGCGTTATTTTGAACCGATTAAAGAACTACATTTTTAATCGGATTATATTACTGAATGTAAATGTAGAATTATTGTTTTTAAATTTTATTTGTATATTGTACATTTTAACTACAGTAATAAATTATTATTGAAAACTAATTCTGAAAAAACATATCTGATATATCTTCAAAGCCAATAAATTGGTTGCCTTCATCTAAAGATTTTCATAGAGATGAACAAAGTCTGCATGCATAAATTTCTATTGGTAATTGTAAATTTGAAACTTTGAAGAAAAAGTTCAACACATTCAGCCTGTAATCTTCTTTCGTGCAAGAACACTTAAAAAATTGGGGAACCTCCTGACCTAGTATAGTACAAATTTTAATTTTGCAGTCTTATTAATCAAATGTAAACCTCAAAATTTCTAGAGTTTATAAATCATTTAATTTTACAAGAATGCACATGATGCCTCCACATATGGCGATGATGCAAGCTCAGGGTGGTCCAGCCAAACCATTATTCCCCAGTGCAGTTCCGACGTCATCTCCTGGAGCCACCGTTGTTGGAGCTGATTTTAAACCAATCTCATCAGGTGCTTTCCCTCTTTTGTCTTTTAATGTTAAAGTGTGCTATTTGTTTTCTTGTTTGGTATTACAGCAACGATTAGTGCCCCGCCTACGACGAATAATCCCAGTAGTAGTAGTGGTAGTGGCGGCGACGGTTCAAAAGTGCCGACGATTGCTACTACAGGCGCTGCTAGTAAAATAATTCACCCTTCGGAAGATATTTCTTTAGAAGAAATTAGAGTTCGACAATCAAAATATGCAAAATGTATACCTTCGAAAAGCTCTGAGGATACGAGTACACCTGTTAGTAATTCTGCCGAGGAGGTAAGGATTATCTTTGTGTCCAATAATTGTTGTGCTTGTATTAGCTCTGTTTGCCCTTACAAAATATCTAAATACATCTAAGTAAAAAAATGTTCTCAAATTTGGGACCAAACTACAAATATTTGTTAAATTTATTAGTCCTTCTACTCGTATTTTCTCAATACAGACGGATCTTAAATTATTATCAAAAATTTTAATTACGCAAGTTTTAAATTTTAATAATAAATAAACTTGAGAGGAATTTGCCAAAATTATTTAGGTCATAAAATACTGGAAATCTGGCCAAGTATCTAAAATAAAGATTTTTCAGCTAGGCTTTGTAATGTACAGGGTGATTTGGAATAAGTGGGTTGCCATTTTTTTTATACCATGGATATTATTTTTTTTTTTTTGAAATATCAAATAAATGAAATTTTGTTGTAACAAACAGAGATGAGAAGATTTTGACTTGCAATTTGATTTGAGAAAAAGCGATTATCGGTCTAATGATTCTTGGTACTGGATTTTCTGTTTCAGGCAGCTATTGCCGTTTCAGCTGCCCAGCAAGTGGCGGCTAGACAACAAGAAGTAATAAATCAGGCGGCCCTGATGCAAAGGTTTCCAGTAAGATCAGGTCCTCCGATTAGCATGGCGGGCATTTCCGGAGTACCTGTTTCATCCATGTCTCTTGTGACGCAGATGCGACCTGCAATGTTGCCCGGCCATCCTACACTCATCGGGGGCCACTTAATGAGGCCACCACCGTTAGGTATGCCTCCAGGTAGGTGAAGTGTGAATGTGAAAGCAGATACTTTTATTTGAACATACGACCATGAAACTCTGGGATGCCCCGGGATGGAGGCAGTGAAAATAGTAGCGCATCATTTCTTTGACAATTTTTGGATACACATTTTACCTGGTCTGTTCTTTCTTTTGTAGATTATGATTGTTATTAAGATAGTTTAAATCAAAATGGCTCGTTTCAAAATGTTGTTTAATTGTATGCAACATTTCGAAGCGAGAGTTTTTTTTGTACATTACACTCGAATTACATATTCATTTTCATAAAACAAATTGTATTCGAACTCGTCCTAATTTCGTTTCGTATCTGTCGATGCATTTGATTGTCATTGTTAGCCAATTCGAAATAGTAATTGAATTTTTGTCCAGCAGAGAGAGAAACAAGTCGTAAAAAAAATAGTGACTTTCCACTTCCGAGTAGGTACGGCGCGGCAAGTATGCTGTGACCAATTTTGTTTGTTTATTTATTTATTTTCAAGTAAAATGTGCTTGCGTTGTCAGTAGTAAAATATAGTGGACGACTTTGTTTGTCATTATTTTACCTGTGTACTGTGACTTGAAAGTAAAAATTTGCGACGAACTTAATAATTAGCTTTGAGAAAAGTGGATAGGCATCATTTACTGATTTATCTTGTGTTTGAAGATCGGACACTTTGCGGCGATGCGGCTTCGGCCCAGGTACTTTCGCACTATGTGTTGGCATGCCTGCATATTCTTTGTCACTTGCTTAGTTTGCCAGTGGTTTTACTGTCATTGGTTGATTGCATTATCCATCTTACTGCGTACATACATTACTCACTTAACTTTGTCCGAACGTTGCCGTTTTACCAGCGAAAGAACACGACTGCATATGCTCATAGCTCATCAAATTACTCTTGCACATTAATTTTCTGAGAAAATAAACTCACTTGTAAAAACAGGGTGAAAATGAAAATATTTAAAAGGAAATTGCCACTTCTTTTAAGAGACCACTTTCATTAAGGCTCTCACAAACCGCTGCCGCTGTGTCACATTCTAACTTAAGATTAACTCGCTTAAACCTTTTACGCAACGCAGCCTAAGTGATGAAACGTCAAGTTTAATTTTTTTTTTCACTCGTTTTATTCCTCATGTAACCGTTATTGAAAAACTGCGATGATTATCTAAAAGGCTATGTGTGTATGTACGCGTGTAATTTGTTAAGGAATTTCGTAACCTTAAAAGAAAATAACACGTTTTTAGTAGTAGCGATTTTGTACCAAGTATACGATGATATAGAGGACACTGTATAATGTGTGATTTTGAGTAGATTTTTCAGAATAGCTGTGTGTTTTCATGCTAGGCTTGAATTGTAATACTTGAATATTTGAAAATGTCCGTGCAGGTAAGTTTTTTTATGTTAGTACATTTATTATACGACCGTCTCCTTCTGACCTTCGTGTTTGTGAGTCGATTTAAAGAGAGAAGCAACAACGGCAACGTCCGGACGCTTAATTTTAAGTCGAGAATTTAATAAGACCGTTTAATTAAAAAAAAAATTAAACGGTCTTGTTCGATTTTGCTCAGGAGAACAAATGTCTGTTATATGCGCTGTTTTTTTCCTTTTGTCACAGGTATGATTGGAATGCCCCCTGGTGTCATATACGGAGCGCCAATGTTTCCCACGGGACCTGTCATCACGCCGATGATGCAACCCCGTTTTAGATGATTTCCGATGTATCTGGTTTACAATCCACAAGTCTAAAAGATAATTTATGAATTTTTTTTAATTATTCGTCACTTACCACCATGTCAAATTGCTTCTTGTTACCTTTCTAAGTGTTGTACAAAGTTAATACGTTTTTCCAATGTAAAATTCTGTGGCTTGTTATGTTTCTCCCTGTTTTTTTTTAAACAGATTTTTCATTGTAAACTCAATGAGACACACAGATGCATTTGTTTCACAATTTAAACCTAAAAATTGGTTGGTAATCAAAATTTTTCGTTGTCCATCACTGTATCTGTTTTGAATTCGATCAAGTCCATTTGTTGTAATATGCTTTGTTGTGATTCTGATGATTGTTTTGATATAGAAATTAGTTTAATGCATTGCATGTCATTATACCTTGCACTGCCACACAAATTAATTTCAGTTAAGAGCTACTAACTTCAGATAATTTGGGGAAAATTGTTTTGGATAAATTACATGCATGAGTGAAATTTACTTCAGATGGACTTGATTTTTATGTGGTGAATCTTTGGCAATTTGACTTTGCGAGGTTTTCCTTTTCATTGCGCGGAGAATGTCGAGCAAAGTTTCTACGAAATTTCGCTTTACATTCTCCGTAATGAAATTCAATACAATGAACTCGCATGATACACAAATACTGACATGTTTTATTTTTGACAGGTTAATACCTTTCCTATAAAATTCTACCGAGTGGTATGTAAATTCACGCTATTTTAATTTTGACATATTAACCTACGAAAGCCGAAGGTTAGTCTCCATTCATTTATTTCGAATTTCTATGTACTATGTTTTATTTTTGTTTGACCACGGACGAAGGTTTGTACATATTTTCATTGTTTTTATTTCATTTTACCGGCGAATATTCGAATTGTAGAAAGTAAATTTGTGTAGTAACTTTTTTTGGGGGGAATTCTACCCTATTTTATTTTAGTTTTATGTCTCAAGTTTGAAAATCGTACAATTTCTACAATTCTTTATATTTCGGGGAGCCTAAATTGGTTTCTAAAAATAATTGTAAAGGTAAGAAATCTTTATTTATTGTATTTTGATTGCCAATCAAAATTTGTACCGTTTAGTATACAACGGATTTTCCGATCCTAACTGTGCATTCTCGAAATTTGCACTTTTTGTTTGGTTTTGCTCTGCGATGATGACAGAACGTTTGCACACGTATCTTTCACTCTTTATCTGTTCTTCCTTCCTTGAAATTTTACTTTCTTTTTTTCTCATTCGTGATTACTCTGCTTCAACGAAAGGTAGGTCAGTAGGAGGAGAGCTCGTGCAATTCTGATTGCGGGGACTCACTCGCTACGTGCGGTAGAAAATATTACGCCTAACGAATGCTTTCTTACGCATCACTTTAAACCAGAACATTAACGACTCTAAATTAACTGAATTTTTATTTTGCCAATCTGATTGATTATAAGGTACGATTGTTAAAATATTCATTACTATGGTGTAAGGTATACGATAAGATTTCATACATTCGGTGTGATTTTTTTTTGAAAAAAGTTAAATTATTTTTTGAGAGGTCGTTGAGGAAAGTTTTTTTTGTTGGTTGTTTCGCGCATCTAATGTATGAAGTTTTATGGAAAAGAAAAAATCAATAAAAACTCTGGGAATATATTGTAGAGGCAGGCGACTAAGAGTCACAGCATACGCTGTTGGATTGGCTTGGCCCCCTGTTCTACACGCCACGATAATTGTAAATAGTCTCTGTGGTGCTGACCTAAACATGTGAGCATCAGTATTATGGTGGTGTTGTTTTGAACAGGTGATTGCAGTCACAGCGATTTAATACTTTAGGTTAGAGTGTCGCTGTTGGGTACCAATCCCTTGCCATCATCATGTGGCTTGACAGGCGATCGGCCCAGTTTTCACCAACTGGCCCATCACAGGGTTTGCCTGTTGGACTGCAATGGCGCGCTATTTAAATTTCAAGCTCCGTCGTTCTGTTGCTATATACGCTCGTTTAAATAGTACGCATTTGTTGGTCCCCTGTTATTAGCGCAATAAGTGTATTATATGTTTTAAGTAGTCACTAGTTACATTGTATTCTGTAATAAAGGTTTTTAAATAAAATAAATATTATATGGGAGATATTGAGTTTCGTTTTATTATTAGAGTTTGTTTTGTTTTCTACTCTACAATGAACGAAAAGGGTTAGAAGAAAAGTAATTTTACTTTTCCTTTGTTATTTCAACGTTTTTCCAATAAGGCTTCCAAAAAAAACCTAGCGATAAGTCGTCAAAAAACTTCCTCCACAACTCTTCGTCTGAAGAAAGATTCTGTTTGCGCAAGTGCTTTTTTGATTTAGGAAACTCGAAGTCCGGTCTGTATTCCAACTCTAAAGCCGTACTCATTGATTACTTCTCGAATTTAGCAAGCTTTGTTGACTGCAATTTTTATGAAGCAGCCTAATCTGTTGATAACAGTTCTGGGGTCTTTGCTGTGTGTTAGTTTTCAATTTTCTGATTGTGCCGTCCTTCTCATTTCTCCTGTGGTCAATAAGTATGATTACTTCCGTATCGCAAAACACCATCGCCGTCAGTTTTCCACTTGCGTTTTTGGTCGGAAGAGATCCCTTGTGAACACATTGTATGGATTGTTGTTTTGACGGTGGGTCCTAGTGTTATCATCTGTTATAATCATCGATAGAAGGTCTGTCGTCAGCCATAGCGCCCCAGGTTTTCCCTCATAAATTCTTTTGTCGACAATTCTTGCTCGGGAGTAAGCAATTTGGGATTCCATCGTGCCGACACTTGGACCATTCGTAAATCTCCATATAAAATCGGCAATCATTGAAATCCTTATCCTTCGATCTGCGAAGACCTTAGACTATAGACTACTAACCTAAGTATTTGCTTGGAGTTTGTTTACAGTCTACATAAAAGTTTGGAGTAAGGGGATTTTTTTTTTAATTTGACGACATGAGCGTTGAAATTGTAACTAGAGTCTATCTAATAATGTAGCTCTAATATCTAAACTTAACTGTATGGTAGATGGACATCCAGTGACGCGTTCCATATAACGTTAGTCACTTTGTTCATGTGATAGGTTTACGCTTAGAACTGTTTCTAAGCACCTCCTCTGTCACTACACTAATTCGAACTGTTTTAGTCTCTCTAGCCGTCGAACAAGACCGTTATTATCGAGTAGCGATATCACTTCAACTTTTTCGTGGTTTTCTAGCCTTTTCTGGTATTGATCTCTTATCTCACCTTCAACCATGGACACCTTCAAGTCACGGTGGATGTCATCATTACGAATGAAGCATGGAGCATTAATGAAACTGCATAATGCAAACCTGAAGCGACTGAATATTTGATTTCTTGGTTCATACCCGCAGCTGGATGCCGTAAGTCCACACAGGCTTCAGGTTTTGCTTGTAAAGAAGCAGTTTATTATGTATTGATAACTCAGAGCAGCGTCCGAGAAACCTTTACATTTGTCTGAATTGAGTTCCATCTGCTCGCGTTTCTTCACACAAGTTTTCCATCGTGGCTTGGCATCTAAAGTCGTTCCCAGGTTCTTGGCTTTCGGTAGTATGTGGAATTAGTTCCACTAATAGTCAGTGATGACTATTACTGGAATGTCATATTTCTTATTGGTGAAATTGACGTGGGACGACTTCGCTTCATGTAGCTTGATACGCCATTTCTTTGTCCAGTTGGTGACATTGTTGACGGCTGTTTGTAGTTTATTTGTGGCTGATTGAATGTCACGCGCAGTGACGAGAAGAGCAGTATCGTCGGTTTAATGTTGCCGTAACTACTCCATCCCTCTGTAGGATGTCGTTGGTAGAGAACAGGTTCAAGGACGCTATCCTGTGGAACATCAGGACAAATCTTTTAACATCGGAGTATTGTTCACCTTGCTTGACTCTAAAGCGATAGTCAGCGATGAATGAGTGGCTCATTTGCCAAATATGGTATGACAAATATGTTTCCAGTTTATAAGTATTCCAAGCCCTGGTGCCACACTCGGTCGAATGTTTGAACCACGTCGAGGAATATCGTTGCGCAGTAACGATGCCGACGTTTCGTTCAGGTTACAGTACTTCTTCACGGCTAGTGTTAATGCTGCTGCTTCCTCTTGTTGGTGTTTCCAGTTGTTCCGAGATAACAAGAGAAACAACAGCATCAACACCAGCCTTGAAGAAGTCCAGTGTAACGTGGACGAAACGGCCACAACCACACAAACCAAGTAAACGATAATTTGTCTATGGTATATACATGATATTTAAAGTTTTTGTTATTTAGCCCTTAGCCTTCTTCCTTTGATGTTGGCAGGATTTTGATCTCTAAATCTGTGTGACATACTTAATCTAGAAGTGTATGGTTTAATGCTAAGATCAATTACTCAACTTTCTTGATATTTTCGTTGATTCTTGTTTCAAAACCTCAAGCTGAAAAATGAAAGGAATACAAAGAATCATTTTATACGCAAAGTTATTTATTTATTTATATAATTTTATTGTATTCATATAGTATTTTGAAGGTACATCGGTACAACTTAGGTGCTAGGATTAACAAAATACTGTACAAGTAAACTTATTTTTAAATTAAAATTATCGCATAGAACGACTTGAATATTCCAGAACGCGCTTACTACCTTGGCAGTACACATGTATAATTGTAAATTGAGCCGGAATATTTTTAATTATTCAAATATTGCACGCGATTACAAAGACGACGACTTATTTGCAGCGAAATCTATAAATTAAAAAAAAAATTACAATAAATGCGCAGTGAATAGAAATAAAATGATTCCTAATGTTACTGTACACGTTAAGTTGAGCAATGACGTAAGTTTACATAATAATTTACATTGTCTTTAATGTACAACTCGTTTTTTAGAGTATAATTACTAAAAATACAAAATATTAGGAACTATATAATACAAGAAAATAAAAAACGGCAGTTAATAACTATAGTGTTAAGTAGACTGTGAAAATGGTGAGATTTGCACAACAGAAATGTTTAAATACAAGGCACTTAAGTAGTAGTTATTATCACATGTAGGTTATTGAAGTATTTGCTGTTTTGCGAAGTATATATTTTAGCAAAATATTAATTTTTATTTATGAAATACGTAGTAATGTTGAAATTCATCTAATTCTGTAAGTAAAAGTGCTAATAAATTCAGTAAACGTAATTGTTGAACGTTTGAGTTTGATTGTAAGTATTTCTATTACGTATCACAAATATTTTATTTACAAAACAAAAACTTCAAGAGCTTTAATTTGAAGCACAATGCATTTTGTTTCTCACTTAAACGCCAAATACAGATTATCTTTGAATGCGAAAAATACAACTACTCAAAAAATAAAAATAGTCATTCTTGTTTGCTGGTATATATGTACATGTTTAACACGGCCGAAAATCTTTAAATATTAATGATTATTAAATGCAAATTAATTTTTGTATAAGTAAAGTTTTTTAAGCATGACAAGTTTTACCTACTTAAAAATTTTAAGCCTTAATGAAAAAGGCCTGACTACTTTTATTTTTTGAACAATGTAAGTGTATTAATTAAAACGGGAAAAAGTGACGAGTATGTATTTAGAAATCAAAGTTTTGGTCATTTGGAAACTCACTTAAAAGTAGAACAAACTGACTCTCGGAAGAAAGCTTTTATCGTGAGACAATTTTCTGATTTGAATTTTATTTGAGAATAGCGACAGATAATTGAAACGCTATCAAATTAAAAATACAAAACAAGATCCCTCTAATTGATCTTTTCAGTACTTATCGATTTAGTTCTATTTGTACGTCAATTTGTCACCTTGCTTTTTAATTGCTGTCATACGCAGGATGCAACAAGTTTGTCAAACTTATTTAGAGTATTTCTTTTTTCTCCACTTTGCGATGCCCATTTATTATTTCTGATAACTCTAAAAGATAATACGTAAAAACCCCCACGACTTTTCTATTTAAAGTTTTTCCAAAGAGTAGATAAGTTATTCAAGAGGAGACACTTCGTGTCGGCTCGTTTGATCTTTGCCGAGTAGTTTCTATGACCTTGAAACAGTTGTCCCTTTAAATTGGCGTTGGTGAAATTCTGGGGAAATAAATAACACAATGGTGTTGGCATGACGCAAGGTGTGGCGTACAGTTTTCACCAATATAATTATCTGTCTTGTCGTAGACATAATTTTTGTCCGGAATCACTCGATAACATACGAAAGGACATTTAAATTGGCGTAAAACCTTTCTCTTTTCAAATTTGTACTTTCTTTTTCAAGTGGCTTCTCTTGTATAAGTTAACTACTCTTTGGTTTTTCCCTGACTCCTAAAATAAAGCCTCTAGATAGGGTACAAAATATAAAAACGAAAAACCTGTACAGCCGTGGATAGTTTAAATTCGACCTCATCTCTGTTATGCTAAGTAAATTTCCGAGCATTCTCTTTTACCTGTCCAAACTATACAAGAAACCACACAAGTTTATTAAAATCTTTCTTTCTTTGATAAAAAAGAATCTACTTAAAGAAAAATTCCACCAAAATTAATATTGTTACATTGCAGGACTCTATAATTGCCAGCTCTAGTAGCTTCGCGGGCATTCCTCGAAGATTCGTGGTTGGTTCATAAGAATTCCGGACGAGGAAATACAATAATTATAAAAGCAGACTTGAGCGCTACGTTTAAGTAGTTCTTATCCGACTGAGAGAACAGAGGATGGTGAAGTGTTGATGCGTCATAAATTAAAGTATTCTTCATTAGCGTTAAGTTATCGATCCGTCAGGGGCGTGCCCGTCCATTTCAGAGTGGCCTATCTATCACCATCGCTCCGCCCATATCAAAATAATTGGTTTGAAAAAGTTTAATCGGCATATATCTGTTTCCATTTGCTCCGCCCATACTTGTATTTGCATTTGGTTAGCTGCATTTCTTATGTTTCGTTTTGATTTAGATTGAGATGTCCGCCCATTTGTGTTTAATCCTCCAATTGCTCTGCGCAGCAAGTGTGCCGACTTAGGCGTGGCTTAGCGAGCAAGTGAACCTTTGGGTTTTATATCGTAACCATTTCTGACTTAACTGTACTCGCCTTTTTTCAAGTTTCAGTGAAACAATCGGTATACATATTTGTCAACGGATAGTATGGGGGCGTGCTTTAAATGTATCGCTCCGCCCAGCCCAGAATGATTGGTCCGAAAGATCTCATTCACGCCCTAAGAATTTATTAATTGTCATTTAACTATTTAAGGGCGTTGTTAGCTAGTTCCATTTAACATGACATTCTAGGCAATCGTTAAAAAAGTAGATTTGTGCTCTTTATTGTCCCTGCATCTATATATAATCACAGCAAATGATTGGCTTGTGGCTTCTAGCAAGCGTATGATTCATTGGAAAGTAGATTTTTTGATTTTTGTCAGGAAATACTGATAATATCCAACAGCTTAGATTAGCTTGATTGGCTTCCGTCGATGATCTCTTTCAGATTGTTCGTTCTAACACTATCGCCACGTCCAGCTTGGCATGATTGGCCCAAAAAATACGGATTGCTTGATTGTTAAGTCCGTCAAGAAATTTGAAGGCGGGTTACGATTCACTATAACACCATTATTTGTTCTTCGTTCGCCCACCATATAATTACATATTCGCGGTATACGATTGGCTGATTTTTTTTCAGAACTTCGACATGAAAAATTGATATATCCAAAAGCTTTTATTAACATGAGTCCGTCAAAGAATGCGAGGGTGTAGCGAATAACGCTGGTACTCCGCCCAGTCTGATGTGATTGGCTTGTTTTCTATCAAACGCCTAATTCGCTGGAAAGTTGCATGAAAGAGGGATGGCTTTCTTAAACTTGATGCACCTGTCAATGATTTCTATGATTGACATAAGACAAGAGAGTGCGATACATTTTTAACATCGTCAAGCGCAAGCTCGGCATGATTGGCCGAGAAAAATATGGATGGCTATTATTGCCCATTTCTAGCAGTCTGATTGGTTTATTAAACTGCTACTTTGTTGCTAAAGTTGACAAAGTTGTTTTGAGGACGTTCTTAAATTGCGATAAAAGTCTCGCTGGCATTAATGTTATTTCATAGCCCCGCCTAGCGTAAGCGTGATTGGTCCTTCGTTTTCATTGATCTGCATAGCCACGCCCTATACATTTAAGAAGACTGAAATCTAATAATTATTGATAAAGACATTCACATTTTACGTCACCCCAATAATATAATAAAGAAATAATGCATGTATTACTTTTTCCCTGTAAGCATGAAATTATTAAATTTGAATTTTTTTTAACTATGTACATATAGTATTTACGAAATTTGTTGCAAGTCGGTTTTGATTGCAATGGATTGCTCGGGCATCTTCTGGACAGGTGTTTCTGTCTTGTTTTAGGTCAAAAATCGGCCGCAAGATGTCGCGATCTAAACTGTTGTTTACAACGCGGTCACTAAATAATGGGTTCAACAAACTTATTGATCGAGTATGATCAGCTTAAATGAAAAGAAAAAAAATTAAAAGTATTAAAAATATGAAAATACGAAACGCAGTTTCTTTTTAAATAAAACAATAAATAAACAATATCTTCACGAAGAATATAAACGCTAGCCAAACTAGATGATTTCTTACATTTATAAGGAAGCACAATTTATTGCAGAAACACTGGGGGAATTTTCACGATGTTCCACCGGAGTCCGACGTGTTTCCGGTTGCGTTTCCGGGTTCCGGTGAGTTGGAGGGGTTGTGACAGTGCGTACAGTGCAGACAGACACTGCAGGAGCCCAATTTTTTAGCCAGGATTGACCGTAACTTGAGCGCTGGTCCCAGCTTCATGTTCATCGTCGTCGTCAGGTGTTCTTCGGTTAAAAGGGGAAGCCCCGCGCCGTCTATGCGCTGGTCTCGGAAATTCTGCAATTTTATGAAGACATAAAATTATAAAATTATTATTGCCATTACGTAAGTAAATTAATGGGTTGCATCGACTTTCCGTGATGGACGTCAAGCCAGTAAATTTGATTAGACCGCAGTTTTACGAGAGCGTAATAATTTATGGTTAATGCAAATCGCAAGTGGCCAAGATTATTAAACTATAAACTTCCACGGGATAAATGTTCTTGCGTCCGATTTAATTATGTTGTTACCGCGTTCTCCTATGGAACGTCGAACTTGATGGAATTCTCTGCGGAAAGCGAAACGAAATTTATAACATCGAGCTTTTTTAATTTGCGTAATTGATTGCCGGAGATGATTAACGGAATTTGCATGTATAATTTAAAAAAAAATCATCTTCGTTCAGGTCGTTCGAACGTTCACGTTTAATGATGTTTTCAATAATAGAGTGTATGAAATTTACGATCTGCTATGACGAGTATAATAATAATCTTTCACTGACTCGATCATCTGATTAATAATCTGAATTTGATGATGTATGCATGTATACTTGTATAAGCTTAAACAAAACAAAAATTTACATATAGATAGTCGTACTATTCAATTTAAAACAAAAAACACGTTTTACAAGAGTAGTCACATTTATTTTAAATGGAATAATTGCGAGACGCTGTTTTTACCTGTTATTTAAAAATTGCTACCTGTTATTCATAAACTGCTACCTATTTTACCTATTATTTATATACTACTATCGGTTATGTGCGTTTAGGAAACTTTAATTCTATAAATTTTAATGTCGACTGCAGACATATAGCACTGCCCAACGCCTAGCAAAAGTCACGGTAGGCAATCGTACATGCAGGTTTGATACATCAATGTAAATCCTTTATAAGAGAGTGAGGCAGAACGCCCATAGCAGAACAAAAAAAGTAGTGTAGTATTTTGTTCGAGATTAGTTACATTTCGCATCAGTTAACTTTACTTGAAACCTAAGCACCGACCGGTACTCTTAATTACGGTCATTATTAACCATTGAAGAAGTAATGACTGATTTATAATCTGAAATGACAGCTCCTAATCACGCGGGATACGCAGCGGTCGCTCGTAATAATCGGTTTTGTAAACTGCAACAACTTCTTCGCCGGGAGAATTTTATTGGCGCGATATTTCACCGCACGCCAATTTCCTGGATGTAAATTACAAGTTTATAGACGTCTTATCAATTTACGGCCGCGGTGAGTGCCCGTATTTCAGCGCTGAAAAAAGATATCAAATGAAAAGTTATTTTTTTCCTCTTGTTTATGCCCGCACTTAAAATCGATCGCGAGCTATATACATGGTAAGGAGCGATCTCTATACTCTCGGCAAACGTTTATTTATCAAATTTTTTTCTTTTAATAAATTTACATTCTGTTACGTTGAGTACAAAGTGGTTTTATGACTATCGCGTAATGTAATTGCTGATCTAATGTGAGATACCTATGTATTCAAGAAGTTGTCCGAGGACGTTCGTTTTTATTTATGAACTACATCTTTACATTTCCAGGTCTTTTTATACAGGGTGACACATTAATGTCGAAGTACATTGCGATTCAAATACACAAAAACGTTAAATAACTGTGGCTTTACGAAAACTAAATATTTCCATAGGTAATGCTACCGGAATATTAAATGCACACATAAAAGTGGTAGAGCACGTATATTATAAAAATATAATATGTAAATAACTGTGCTCCAAGGAAATTTTGTAATTTGGTAGACTTTTTGATATACTACATCTTCATACACAAGAATATTGTTACGTTTCAAATTTCCCGCCAAAGAAAGCGCGGAATCTAGACGATATCTGGCCCCCTTTCGATAGTTGTCCCTCTTCTTTGCTTCTTCGAAGTTTATTGGTGGATGACACACCACGTGACTGTCTTCGGTTTCACCTGCCACAATTTCGCCTCGTTGAGGTTCTTTTCTTGTTCGAAGTGTGTTACAAGTCAGACGTGTTTTACGTGCATAATATCGGAGTTCTTGCTCTTTGCGGCTGTGCCGGAAGAGTTCGTGCCACCATCGAACACATTTGGGGATAATTTTAACTCCAATTCCAAGCCTGGGAACTTATTAGCCCCCAGGTAACTGGGTGCTAACGAAACATTTTCCCTTTACATTCAGGCTGTTCTGTTTGGGCGCAGTTTTCTGACACAGGCTTTTAGTCCAGGCTTCTAGACCTAGTTCTTCGGTGGTGCTTCCGCCCTGTGAATGTACCGTGGCCCGATCGTGGAAACCTGATCAGTCATCTTGACGATCCCAGCGGATCCAGTTTGAACCAGATTGTCGACGCTACTCGCGAACGACAGAGGTCGTCGTAACTACCCACCGACCACCGCGCTTCAGTTGGTAACGTTGACCCTGGCGCATGACTGGACGCGCTGTCAAAAGGTTAGGTATTCCAACTTTAATTTAATCTGACGTTTTGCGGATCGATCGGTTTATATTTTATTCATTTCTCGTGAATAATTGAATCGCGAGGAAGAATTTCGAACTACGTGTCGCGCTGCGTTTACCGTAGTTAATTTTAGCATAAATTAAGCAGCCACTTGTAATAGTGTAAAGTGTTGTTTGTTTTGATTTGTGTAATAAAACCTCAGTTGTGTTAACTTTAACTTCGAGTTTAATTTCTGCGTTCACGCACACCAGTGAGTAAAGTCTCGCCTCTATTTATTGTTGATTTATTTCTGCCCGATTTGGTCGATTGGAGACGTCGACTGGTCTATTACGTTTTGGCTGGGAATACGCCCTTTAATAATTTTTACCAACTTATTTAACCCGCCCCATTCTTCACTGTTGCTAGTCTGGGGAACAGCTGATACGTTTAGTCAGGAGAAGCTTGTCATCTGTCAGTGGTAAGTAAGAGGCAAGTCAATTTAAATTTGGTGACAATATTTCTTTAGTCTTATAATTAAAACTCGCCAAATTTGGGGTGGTCATTACACCCTTTCAAAGTGAATTAAATATAGTACGAATTCGTAACACGAAAGTTTGACGTGTGCTTTCTTATGATACCATTAGTTACTTAAGGTCTAGAAAGTGCCAAGTTCTATCAAAATCGGGAAGGGACACTTGGGATACCTGCCTTGTTAGTTATGCTGCGTTTAGTCAATTTTTTTTGATTATGCACATACCTTAGGTTACGCAAAATTAGAAAATGTAAAATATAGGATAGAGCGTTCAAAGTAGATATAGTACGGAGGTTCTAGCTCACTTTCTTATGGAGAATTTACGTGGATGTGTCAATCTTGTGTATGTATGGTTGCCTATTGGCGGTGGCAGAGTCGTAGGAGGAGGGGGGCGCTGTAGAATGAAGAAGTTGCCTAAGTGTAAGGCGCAGGAATCAATTTTTACTGAGATTCGAACTCTTCAAGAACTCAACTGTGAAGCAAGTAGCAGTTTTCAAATAACAGATATCTGGTACCTGTCATAAGTGGTATCTGTTATTTGAAAACTGCTACCTGTTATTTACCTGTTATCTAGATACTGACAGACACCAGTTTACGGATAAAGTAAAAACAGGTTGTAGTTTTCAAATAACAGATCCCTGGTGTTATAGGAGAGGGTAAAATCTAAGATCCATATCGGCGCGCGCTGTAGGATGAAGAAGTTCCCTCAGTTCTATTGATTTGAATGTAAAATGAAAAAGTTCTAATTTGAATATTTGCCTTAAAAAATATCCCAAAACTCAATAACTAAAAAATACAGACATTAAGAATAGAATTTTTACATTTTTACATTCACCATCGCAAACTCTTAGCAAAGTGACGGTAGGCAACCATATTTGCAAATTGAACACATCCGTGTGAATTCTCCATAAGAAAGTGAGCCAGAACGCCCATATAGTGATTTTTTTATATTGCATATT
Source organism: Dorcus parallelipipedus (assembly GCA_958336345.1). Lineage (NCBI taxonomy): Eukaryota > Metazoa > Arthropoda > Insecta > Coleoptera > Lucanidae > Dorcus > Dorcus parallelipipedus. The sequence continues at coordinate 15,005,453 of OY284478.1, forward strand.
ACAAAGGAATTATTGAACTTTGCCATAATAATGTGCCACCTTGTATGTATATGCAAAAAATACAAATAAAAGATGTGATAAATTTCAGATGAAAAAAGAAAAACTGGAAAAATGAAAATTGGAAAAGCGGTTTTAGATGAATTTTGCAAAAAAATTATTACACAAATTGCATTGTGAAATGTAATTTATGGCCAACGAATATTGGTGAGATAAGCCGTCAGAGAATATTATTTATGACTTGTTCGTTGTAATACGATATAACCTTTGTTTTTTCCCAGAGCGTTTTTATGGCCATGAAAAAAATTGCATAAATTGTTTTTTAAAAAATAACTCTCTACCTAATTGTCAAAATAAAAAAAAAAACTTAAACTTAATAAATAAAGGATCAGAATTGTTTAAACAAAAATATCTTATCTAGGAATTAAGATGAGGGGGATGTGCACACAGTTTTCAAAATTTACATGGAACATTTGTTATTGTTTACTTTTAAAGTTAGGTACCTATTAATAGGCAAGACAAAAATATTAATAAGGTATACGGTATAGTAGTTAGTATAGTAATCGTCCATATCAATAAAGGAAAACAAATAAAGTAGAAAGTGATTAGGCTTCTTTTTAAATCCATTCATTAACTATTGGCAAATTGTACTCTTTATATGTGATCACATGACATGACGCAAGAGTAATGAGAACTTGCAGAAGGATGCAGAAGGATGTGAGAGGGACACAAATAATTTTTGTTTCGTTTTGTTGTGGTTTTGTATTTTTGTATATTTCTTAGGGATTGGGCAAAAATTGCGACTGCGATTAGCATCAACGATCACTTCCGGTAAAATGACGTCATTGTCAGCAGATGCAAGAACTAGCGCCAGAAAAAAATTCTTCAGCGACACCTCTGGTCATTATCGATACTTCTTCGGACGCAAGAACTAAGACCGTGGCAGACGTTTTTTCTTTCTGGTAAACTGAAGTCATTGCGCAGACACTTTTTCAGATACAAGAACTAAACGGTTTATTTCTTTAGCACAAGAACCACCTCTAGTCAATGTCGACATTTCTTCTTCAGATGAAAGAAAACGTTTTTTTTTCAATGACCACCTTTGGTAAAACGATATCGTCGATAGATGCAAGAACTAGTGCTAGAAAAAATTCTTCAGCGAACACCTCTGGTCATTGTCGACATTTCTTCGGATGCAAGAACTAAAGCCGTGGCAGATAATTTTTCTATCTGATAAACTGACGTCATTGTCGACACTTCTTTAGTTAATTCTTCAGCCCAAGAAACAATCCCTAAAGAAGGGCTGACCTAAGGTAATCCTATTCTATTATATTGCAGTCGGAGAAAGAAGCCTCTACTTGTCCTGTATTACGATTTTATTAAATTTTTGGCGTAGTTTTATTTTATGATTTTATTTGTTTTTTATATCTATGTATTTTGAAATACTTCCGGTTTGTCCGATGTAATTCATGTTACTTTGTATATTCCCCTCAATTTTACTATACAGCTTGCGAATCGCTGCTAAGGTCATACCTATACTTCGTTCTGTAGTGGGGAAGGGAAACGACTTAGACGACGTCTCTCGTATCATTACTTGCTCAGCTGCTCTGCTTTAGTTTGTATGAGGACTTGATCTATGTAGATGCAACTGGCGTGTGGCTCGCTCGTTGTTCTTTTTTGCAACTTTTCTTAATATTTATATGATTTTGTTTCCTTAAATAATTGCACGTTTGTTTCAAACGAAATTTACAAATGCTGCAGCAAAGGGAGCAGTGCGAATTTTTTTATTGCAACTAGAATAACAACACGGTTTTTTACTGAAGTATTTGTATTGCTCGCGTTTTCGCCTATAAGACTCTGACATGAGCATTGTTCGTGTGCGGTCGGATAATCGCTTATTGACATTAGGAGGCGTTCGCAATCTGTATACTTAATGTGTTTGTCTTGTAGTTGTTTGACGTTTAAGTTATGTATTTCAAATATACATATTAGTTATCCAATGTCTATTGATTGGGTATTTAGAATATCCGTAAATCTCTGCAATTTATTTTGAAGCTTCGCGATTTAGTCTATTTTTTTCGGTAGATATTTTTTCTACTCTCCAAATGTAGAGTGTTTATGTTGTATGGATGTTGGAAGTACCTAGTGTGTGTCGTATTCCTGTACATTTTAAATTGTCGTTCGTTTTGTTTTTTCATGATGGTTTGATCTAGATAGTCGAGTTCATTGTTCGTTTCTACTTCTGATGTGAATTTAATATTACCGTGTTTATTGTTGATGAATTCTAATACGCTTCTGAGTCGAGCGACGTACTTGTTTGTACCAAGCTTTAACTTTGAATAGTTGTTTCACTGACCGGAAGTCAAAGAACAAAGAAATTTACCAACAAATTATTATTAAAAAAAAGTCAACTGCGTCTTCTGCTAATAAATAAAAGACCTGAATTTCTCATGAACGTATCGCATCTACTGTTTCGTTTTTCTTTTCGTTCTTGCGTTATTAAATTCATTTTACCGCCTTCGGCGGTATTTAAATTATCCTCTTGATTAGCGGTAAAACAAAAACGAAGGCAAAACGAAAGCAAGAAGCCCGGCACTTAATAGCTTGGCATTCTATCGAATCAGGCATCCGTGTTCTAGGCCGGATTCATTTAGCAGCGGAAGCGCAAACACTCAGCGCGACCAACCGTAATTAATAGTTTATTAAAAATCCGATTAATAATCTAGACCGACGCGATCGTGTCCGGAGCTGGAAAGCTTACTTAGAGGCCGGAGAGATAGCGATCGAACGAGTCCCGGCAATATCGTAAAACTTAAATAACTTAACAACCTAATTACTGGTAGATGAATCTATAGACGGTTTGCACATAAACATGTGAGACATGTTCGTTGGTCTTTTAACAAAATAATAATACTATTCGCCAGCATTTTTTAACAGACCAATTTACAAGCTTTCCAAATATATACAGCCGCATTCAAGCTGTGTATATACAAGCAATTGGCAATCAAATAAAGCATAAATAACAATCTACGTGAGGTTTTCTTCATTTTTCAAGAAGACAATTATAACATAAATGGCACCCAACGTGGGGCTTCAGAAAACTATCAGTGGCGCCCAACGTGGGGCTATACTTCTTCAGTAAACAATCATAACAATATGCTGCTGTACAAAGCTTATGAGAATCATTTTTTCTTGTTCGTGACGATACACAGATGATATCTATTATAAAGAGAACCAAAAGCTTACGTGCTTTACTGCACACTCTACTTCAAACACGTTACAAACATCTCACCTGTTTCAGAGGTTTAAAAAAAAGTCAGCACATCTACAGATCGCCTTAAGGCAAAAAACTGGATGTAAAAAAATGAGGAAAAGAGCGGTCGCGGATCTACTTACGAGACGTGGTGATTGCTTGTGCCCGCAAAAGCTCGGAGAGAGCGGGCGCACGGAGGCAGTTACCGAGCACGGGTCTGTTATTTTGCTCGCGTGCCGTCGTTTCACGCTTCGAATGTGCACACATTCACCGGCTATCCATCTCTAAACAGCGATTCGTTATCTGGAGAAATTTTAACATAATGAAGTGTAATGCTGAAGAAAGTTCGTGCTTCTTTCACTTAGCTGAGGTATAATTAATTCAGGAGAACGGCTGCTGATTCTTCAGCAATTATCACTGGTCAACAAAGACTTTTTTTTATATTCTATTACGTGCTTTGAGCAAAATGTGACTTGTAAATATGATGGTTAAACTGCTAAACACATACTTTTAGGAGTATTCCCTTCTTTGGCCAAAATGATTTCCAAAACTTTCTTGATTTGAAAATGATACCATAATAAATATCAACTTTAATAATTTTCAGCTTCTGTTACTACACTTCAAGGTACAGAAACCTTTTCCAGCGATTGTAAACTCCTTTATGAGTCTAAAATTAAAATTCCCCGTTCTGCTCGAGCAAGGAACGCTCTGCTATTAGAAATAATTAACAAACTGAAGCCGTGGCGATTATTAAATAATAAATAATAAGTTCCAGGCGTACCATATGGCATTGGAACGGGCATTTACGTGCGCCGGCCGATTAGCGCTGCCCTAATTTACTGGCAAGGTCGGAGTGTCTTGTGCAACCGTGCTTCGGTCCGAGCAATTAATCTGTTGCCTGTTTCGCACCTGCACTTGTGCTCATGACCACCAACTCATTAAGTGGCTAACGGAAAATTTTAATCAGTTCATTTTTATGCGTTCTGCTTCGCGACTTTCAGAATCGAAGGAATTCAAGTTGCTCGCAGATTCCCTGTTAAGAGCATCAAATGAAAACCTTAAGTATCCATCCTCCTCTCAAATGTAATGCCAGTAAACTGAAATCAGTGATCAAATAACGACATTAAGTAATGTACATATCTCTTTTGTCTTCATTCATTTCTGAAATATCTTAAAAAAAAATGAAAATTTTCAATTTCGAAAATCTTGAATATTTTATTTATGTATTAGGACAGGGTCACAAAATTCGGTAATTTTATATAAATTCGATGGACAATCTAAAACAGTCAGAAGAAATAGGTTAGGATTGACAGTTTCGTAGATTCGACTGTCAACTGTTTTTTTCCTTATGATCGCTAAGAAATATTTTCAGGAAATTTTCAATCTAGTAGGCAGATGTTTAGAAATATAAAAAACCACTACCTACTAAGATTTCACGAGACAGTGTGCCTTTATCCGGCCTGTGCGATTTGTTAGTTCAAATGTTTCTCTGCTGGCGCCACTTACCGAAAAAATCGGAAGCGGATTATATCTGGAGCGTCATTTTCAATTAAAGTCAAGTTTGCGCGATTTCTAGCGAGCATGTGATTTTTTCCTTCGTTATTTATGGTGTTTCTTATTTGGGTAACTAGGATCAAAACGATGAAAATTTGCTTTAAATAAAATATTGCCCAGGCCGGATAAGAACTCCGTCTTGTGAAATCTAGTAAGTCGTGTAAAGAACTAAAATTGTCACATTCCGTAGTATAGACGAATAACTAAAATTCTATTTTCTGAAATGAGGTTTTCGATCATTAGAATTACCAAGGAAAACGAAAAGATACCTAATAAAGAAGAATAATAGATGATGAATTTGACTTGCGTTCATCGTTCATTGAAAACAGGGGAGGGGTCGGACGGCAAGACTGTGAAAATTATTCGTAGGGTACAAATAAACCGTACGAGTAAATTTTTATTTTAGCCACGATTACGAATACTAAGTAAAACTGTGAAAAAGTAATCGTAAGTATTTTAAAACGAGTACTTTTTTTTACTCGAGTAAAAAATACGAGTAAAGTATTCGTTACTCGTCACAGCTCTGGGTAGCGCCCATAAGAACAAAACCAGTTGACAATCGTAGCTGCGAAACTGACAGCTTAGTTCAACAGAATTTTTTTTTCCGAGTATGCTGATATCAAATACTTCATACTTTCTTCGAAAGTAATTTAAAGCAGAGCGGGTCTAAAACCTCAACAAATCATGCTCTGTTTTATATGACTTTCAAAGAAAGTATGAAGTATTTGGTATCAGCTCACTCAGAAAAAAAATCTTTTGAACCAGGCTAAGAAGCACATGAGTTTCCATTAAAAAAATGGGTTAAATTAATGAAAATTTGAAATCAAGTTAAGAAAAGTAAAACACTTTTCTAACGAGTTGCGTATACTATTTTTTCGCATTTCATACAGTGTTTTCATAACGTGTTTTATTAATGTTTAATAGAAGTGACATTAAATGACGAAAAATCATAGTAGTTAGTACGTTGTTATACAGTAATATATAGTTGCTATGTTGTAAAGTAACCCATTACTGTACGATTTTGAGGATATTAATGTGATACGTTACTGTATGAAATGCGAAAATAGTATATTACATATCGAGTTGTAAATAGCAAATTACGCACGGTGGAAAAGTTGCGCATAAGCCGCGCAGCGGCGAATGCAAGTAATTTTCGTTTTCATAGTTATGTATCTGTGGTATTTCAAATATGTAATGACAATTTTATGCGTAATGCTTATGGAAATTATCCACAATGTGCTCTAATGTAGTACTCAAGACCAACAAAAAAGGTCTAAGTACTTGCGACATCGCATATGTCTATCCGACAAAAAAAACTGTTTTCGAAGCTTTTATAAAAAAATAATCATGTTTGTTCTATGGCTTAGTGATATACTTGAAATACCATCAATTTCTGAAAAACAATTAATATACATTTTGAAAAAAATTAATATTACTTCTTTACTTATCTTTTTATCAGGAAACAAATGTATTCACAAGAAACAATTATTTCTAAATGCTGTCCGCAATGGATTAATAAATAAATAAAATACATATTCAAGATTTTCGAAATTGAGAATTTTCAAATGACTTCTGCAACTCGTAATTTTAATAATTGTTAAGACCAGTAAAAATTGATAGGAGTATATCATTTTTAAAATACAATGTCTATGTGATAATTATGTAATTAAGTGATATCAGACATAATTATTGCAATAAACATTACTATTTATACAAAATAAATATATCTGTTCTTGTACTTATTTTGTTGAACAAATATTTTCATATAAAGAGCTTCATATACCTCGAAGTAGCATTTGATAGGATTAGAAGAAAGGATGTTTGGAAGGGTCTGGATAGGAAAGGAAATGACAAGAGTACAACAGATGTATTTAAAATAATGTACGAAAAGGCACTAAATATTGTAAGAACCCTAATGAATTTGAAACACTAGAAGAAAACAGGGTTGTGTGCTCAGACCATTACTGTTTTCAAGTGTGATAGATGAGGCCAAAAAGAAACAAAAAATTAAATGAAACAATGTACAATTATTGTCCAAGTAGGTCATTAAAATATGAGTACCGCTAAGTAACTGAAATTCCACAGGTTTAACGTCGCTTAACATACAAGTTTGACGGTTACTTGTATAGTGACAATTTATCAGACACCCTGTATCGTAACCAAGAATTAGACAAAACAAAACAAATTGTGGTACGGTTCGTTTACTAGTGTGAACCAAAGCAGAGAATAAGGAGACAAGTTAGTGACATAAAATTTGCCGAGTAAAACAAAATCGGCAGCGACCAGTGAGCAGTGTCAGTTCGCTCAAACGGAAAATATTCCAAAATTTACAATACACGAAATCAAACGCGCGAGTACCGTCTAGGATATCTTGTTTGTTTCACATAAATTCGCATTTAAATTTGACTCTACCACAAAATTGATACCCTGATCCGGAGAGGACCAGAAGTTTTTGTCAAGAAGTTACGTATTTAGGGGTTCAGAAAGGTACCCAAACTAAAGAAAGCGAAAATAAATAAAGTTAAACGATATCGTTCGTCCTCCACCAATCTACCAGGGGATATGGCTCTCGGAGCGTGCCCTAAGATGTGCGGAGCTACAAGGAGAAATCCTCCTCGGCGAACACGGTATCAACGGTAGACAGGACTTTCCCATTAGTATTGGAACAATTCTTGAAGAGTATAACAGGTCTTATCTTGTAAAAAGAGTGAGATTCTTTGCCAAAAATGTTAACGTTGCAACAATGTTATGATGCGGGAGATAAAAGTTACCGCTACATAATAGAAGAAGTTATTGCATCTTTAACAATTCAAGAAATCCCTAAAGGTGTGTTTACATGAAGCTAGTAGAGAGACAAGTCAAGTCGGCAAGTTACTTGCCAATAAATAGTACAAGGGGAAAGCAAGTTGGCCAGAAAATAGAACCGCATTCTATTCACTTGACTTTCTTACCAGCTTGCCTGGCAACTTGCACCGCACTTGACTTTCCTATATTATGCAGCAGCAAGTAAACGTTTACACAAAGCAAGTAACTTGTAGTAAGTAACTTGCCGACTTGACTTGCCTCTCTACTAGCTTCGTGTAAACGCTCCTTTACAGTTGTAAGGAGCTACGAAGTAGACTTGAATTACGTATTGGGGGTTGTGGGGTAATCGATTTTGTTGATTTTGTTTTATTTTTTTAAGCATACACTTTATTAATGTTGAAGTTTCAATTACAGATATGTTCGTTATAAATCAAGCAAATTTTTTTTCCTTTGGCATTTTTTTTTTGTAAAATTGAAAATTTTCCCTCTTGTAAACTCAATCCGGGGACATACTGTATATGAATTTGTGCGTAATTAATTGACACAAAAAGTAATGTAATGTTTTTTTACAAAATATAAAAACATATAATATTTTTGTACTTTATAAAGTGCTCTAATATGGTGAAAGTCAAACACCGTCGATGCCACTTTCTGCCGGAATCCAAGACTGCAATAACAATGATTTCAATTTACCGTATTTAAAAATCGGTAACAATGCCAGGTCAACAATTTGATAAGATATTTCTTCTAAAATAAAAATTTATTAAAAATATTATGTACTGTAGTTAAACAGTAAACAATAATCCATAAAATTTTTCAAAAATATATTTTTCAATAGAAGAAAATTAGTTGTTGGAGATGACAAAAGAAAAGAAATAGACTACAAAAACGAATATACAGAGTGTTCTTCAAGTTCGTACTAAAAAATAATGGCGTATTTGGTAACAGATATTCTCACGAATGCACCAAAATTAAAATGAAAAAAGATCAAAAAATTCATACCGACATCCGGCAATTCCTTGTGAAATGTTTAGAACCGCTAGACGCAACGGACGGTGACCTTCACTCACAATAAGTGTTCGAAGCCCCCCCCCCCCTGTGCGAGATGTAAACATACCGATTAAAGCGCCGTTTAACATACCTGCCCACAGATTGATCGAAAAGCGTTGTTGAAAACTACGGCGCCGCATTGCATGAGGATTTTCTTCTGCCCGTACATGCATGTTGTGAAAATTAAACATACCATCCCTTGTAAACATTGATTCGTTGGTGAAGAGAATGTTATTAACAAAGTTCGGAATTGTCCGTCTGATTCCGGAGTAACCACCGACAAAATCGCATGCGTTGGAGGTAATCTGCGGGCATCAGAGCTTGCACTCTTTGAAAATGGAACGGGTATAATCGTTCCTCTCGAATAATTTGCCAAACAACAAATTTCCCGTATCCCTTGCTCGCTCACTACAAAGGATCTACTAGTTGGCAAAGGGCGATCTGGGTAACGCTGTCCATACAAACGTCTTGCAGCCAACGCATTTTTACCACATTCGCCTTAAATTAAAATCATGTCCACAGTAACACTATTGGAAAAATCGGCCATGTTTTCAACACTGTTATCTGCGACGAAGAGAACTGGCCCACTTAAACAGCCGATGCTGACACCAGCATACTTCTTCGATTACGTAATTACATAATAAAAATAAGCCAGGGATTATCAAACTATTTCATTGTTCGCCGAAAACATTTATCATCTCTAATATTTATTAATCAATTGTTATATAAAAACTGCTTCATTCTATCACTTTTAATGTCAACTTTCACTGGTTTCATTTTTTGAAAAAACAGCCTATAGACACGTATAAAAGACAAAAATGTAAATAAAAACAACGTTAATGAGATGTATGCATGTTACTGAAGATACGAGTATATTAAACATAAACTTCCAATGATTTATTTAAATAAATACTTGATAAAGTCTTTTACAAGAGTTGCAAAGCAATATTAAAAAAAGTTAGAATAAATAAACACGGAAATTCCAAGTTATAAGTTATTTTCAATATATGTATGTACAATTAAAGATTCGGTAATTAATTGTTTCAGATATGCAAAACATGCTTTATTATTATTCAAGAGATAGTGTTATAAAAAAAATCTTGATATGGTAAATGACGGAATTTCGTCGTTGTTGCATAGTAAGTAGCAAATTAATTTGATCCAAAGATTTTTTATAATTTCATTTTTATTTAGTTTGACAAATACTGCAAGTATACTTCTACCACTATATAATTATTTTCTTAATACAGTGAAGCTTCGGTAATCCGGCGAAAAATCCGGATTAGTGGAACCAATTTATAGCACCACCAGAAACATAGCCGTCCTTCAAAGTATTGGAAATGTCTCTATCTTCCAGAGACAAGGCATGGATCAAACGGCTCTTCGGATGATAAAGTTTCTTCGGCGCCACGTTACTTTTTAACAGTCAGGATTATTGGGAGTTCGGTTTATCGGAACGTTGAAAGTCTTCATTACCGAAAGAACAAAACAAGGAAGATTTTTTTACAAACTGAATTACCTAGTAATTAAAAAAAAATCTGAATTTAATTATTTTTGAATTAATTTTACAATACTGCAAAAATTATTTATGAAGTAAATTGAAACGAAGAGAAAAAGCGACAGGTGAAGGGCACGAAATGAGAATTCTTCTTTCAATTATAGAAGAGGACATAAAACCAAAACGAAGCTCTCATAAAAATCCATTAATAATCTTGATTAAAACAATTAGGAAATGACAAATGCGTGTTAGAACCGGACACCTTCGCTATCGGATATTTTTTAGTGTAATTCTAATAAATTACGATCCGCATAATATATTATCAATTTAGACTTGTTAAGTAAGGCATTAAAATTAATGCCGTTATAATAAAAACGGCCGTAACGCCTCGGCCGAATGGAAATGAAATATACTCGCCGAATAGAAATTTGTCAGGTAAAAGTCAAAGTTTAATGCCGGGATTTTTATGGGAATAAATTACACGGCGAACGCAAAAATCAATTTCGATTCCGATTGCGCTAATGACAGGTTTAAATCGAAATTAATCGGCGTCTCGTTTTGCAGTTTCGCGTGACTAATGCGACACACGATTTTGAAACGAGCGCCTCGATTATTGTTGAGTGACAGAGCTAATAACATTTGTTTGCTTTACCTTTGTTGAGAATCGCCTTTAATTGTTCGATGTTAATCGTCAAATAACGTGTCTCGACGGATTTATAGGCGCAATAAATTATTCTCCTTGAACGATTTTAGCCAGCAGGTCTTTCTCGTTTTGGTTCAGAAAAAGAACTCATTTAGAATGCATCCTTGTAGAAAGTAAACTAGTAACAGTAAAATTATATATTTATTAAATTAACCGGCATAAAGAATGCCTTTCTTCCTGTTACGCATGAATTGCGGGCATCTCATTAATGGCGTAAGGTAAATTCGACCGCACCTAATCGAGGATTCGATTCCTGGAAAGTAGAGCTATCCGTGTCACAGGTCACAGGCCCGGAGTTATCAATCACGCGTGGTGAGAGAAGGCGAACCGGGGGAAAAATACCGGACCGGACTGCGGTTTGCGGTCGAATAAATCGTTCCTCTTATGTAGGATTCTCGAGCTGTTGTTGTGACCTGCGATGTCGGATAACTAGACTTTGGCCGGCTTTCTAATTGAATTGATCTTCGAAAGGAAATTAAAAATTGCGCTAACGGAAGCCTTAATTAAAAAAAAAGAAAATAAGTCAAACATAACTTTATTTATCACTATTAGCTAGGACACGCTTTTAGTTAGATAAACATGCAAGTAACTTATAATTAGAAGCTGAGTAGAGCTCAATTAATATCCTTTATTTCTTTTTTAGGTAACTCCCTTCAAAACCTATACACTTATTCCATCTTTTTCCCAATTGTCTCATACCCTCAGAAAAATATTCCTTCGGCAACTATTGGCAAATATTGTCCAACAACTTCTTTAAGAGCTTCATCAGATGCAAAACGCTTTCACCTGAGATACTTTTTTTTAGTTTTTCAATAAAAATTAGAAAAAGAATATAAAATTGATATCAAAATGAAATCACTTGAATACTGTCACACGTAAAACCAAATTTTATGTAGAAAACACGGTTCAATAAAATCCAAATCCAGAAGTAGTATACACAAGATAGAAACTAATGGATATTTGGACGAGGCCATTTCGAAATATTGCCAGTAAGGGCTCGGCCCATGCAAAAGATGAGATGGAAAAGACTCTAGAGGAAGTCAAGAAGAACATAGAAAAAACTTTAAACGAGCGACGTAGCCGCCACTATTAACATGAATATTAATAAGTAGAGTAAAGGATTTAAAATAACAGCTCGGTTGATAAAAAGAACAATAAACAATAAATTCTTTGTATAACAAATTCTTTTTAATCTTTAAACGGACACTTTAAAAATCGCACAATTGCTTGACGTTTCGATAGCTTCGTCTGGAGTGAAAAATCAAGCTCTCAATGAAATTCAATTTCAATATCAATTAAGCTAGCAACTGATAGTGAAGCATTAAATGAATACATCTAATTTTGTCGGAAAGTCTTTACCTAAGTGCTTTAGGCCCATGCTTTTTATGAACTTTTTTGTTTATTTTAATGAGAGCAACATGGCTGTGTATAGCCAGCCCAAACTTTTCAAGACACCCTGTATAATAATGTAAACTTTCGTTGCGTTATGGCATATTGAAATAAATTGTATTGTACTGTTTGGTCAAGGTACATTGTTGAAATGAGTATTATTAGCCATATCGAGGAATGATATAATAAACACTGCGGAACAATGCGGAACGAAAGTAAGAAAATTACACGTGGAATCCAGGAAAATGCAAACAATAGAACTGTTGCAATGTGCAGTTGCCGATGACACGGTCGTGTTTACTGAAATGAAGCAACGCTGTAATTTCACTGAGACGTACGGAAGTTTGAAAAAAGTATAGCAAGGAAATAAAGGGAGCAAGAAATACAAGGCTTTGGGAATAGCGAGAGGAGAACCGATAGAAAATAAAAATTTCAGAAATATTACTACCACTCTACTCCAATTTTTATAAAGGCATGGTAGTTTCAATTATAATTCATGATGAAAAGAAAGAAAAATATATTTTAAAAATTCCTTTAAAGCAATTTGGTCAAGCTTAAGGCAAATGAAGGTATGTACGTTTTATGTTCCGCTTGATTTATTTTAATTATCATGCTGTGTTAATCAATTTAATTCAATTGATTTAACTATTGTTATACTTGTACCTACAAATATTATAACAATTCCAATATGTCATATATGGAGTGTTACTTTGGAAAATCGAAAGTGCAAAATGTAGGAAAAATTCTAACATAATAAAAATAGAAGACTCAAGATGATAACATTAATAGTATTTTGTTGTGTTTACAAACAAGTTACTATGTACTGTTGACCTGTTGTGTACAGAATTCACAAAATGTTGCATCTTATTTACACGTAGACGTGTAAATCGAAATTGACGAATGAATGCGCGTTGCCTACGTAAGTACATACAATGGCCGGCCGTTATTGAATTAGTAACGGTGAATACCTTAAACACGTATGACAAATGTCTGTTGTCAGAGACTTAAACGCTCCCTAAAATTCTTTCTCTGTGGTCGTCCGGGCCTTGTCATCAGCTCACTTACGCCACGTAAATAAACGATCGAAGGCACAGAGGTCACGCTGTGCCTAACGAACGAATTATTATTTTAAATCGCGGCACATGCACCTTCGAACTGGTTTCACTTTGATAAATGAACAATTAACAGGCACTCGGAATTAAAACGTTACGAAACTGATACATTTGGTATATTAGATAACACGTTTGAAAGATTTTGAAATGTATTTAATAGACCTGCCGAAGTAAAATTAATTAATCAATGTATTTGTCTTCTACGTCTCAAGTTCATAAGTATTCATTTAAGTAGCAGCCTTCAATGTAAAGTCTTGAACATTTCAAATACACAGCACCAACATTTTTTTTTAGCCCCGAAGAGTCGTCTTAGATCCGAGAATCATCGGCTTTAAGAACCCCGATTAAGCATCATAATCCGGGCTAAGACGACTTCGTAATATTTTTTTTTTAATTCTAAAGAAATATAGACACGAAGAATGATTTAAGAAATTAAATCCTGTATGGTTTGGAGCACCAGACGATACATTGAGTTTTACATTAGGAATATGGAAATAATTATCTCTACTTCCGGTATTGACTTCGTGAACATCTCTATTTAATATAAATTTTAATTTACTTTTGAAGATGTAGGTACATGTTTCGAAAGTATAGTACCCGTAAAGTGTTGAAACTGTAAACTGTTTTCTGGTGACCGCGGCCATTATTCGTATTATCTTCTTTTAAGATAGAAATATGTACCTTCTATGTTCAATAAACTAAACGTATAGATCTTGTAGTAGTAAATTGTATTGTTTCTTGGGATATACCTGCCACAGCAATGATCAGTACATACTGTGAAGTTAATCCCTTCGGACACCAATGATGTGATGTTATTTACGTATATCAGAAAAAGTATAGGACCCAGCGTCGACCCTTGAGGGCACCTTCATCAATAGTCTTTACTTCAGAACAAGCAGTAAAAATTTCAGTATCATTAGAATCTCTAACCTCAATGAGTTGCTCTGGATTCATTATGATTCTCAAAGCACATCTATTTAGTTATTCAATTAAAACTGAGTGATTGGACGCAGTTAAATGCCTTGTTGGGATCACAAAAAATTCCAATCATTTTCATATCAATCATGTACTGCAGTATTGGTAGATTTATTAAGCACAAACCCATTTGACAATCATTAATTATTCGATTTTTTAATAAGAACTTTAAGCGTCCACTTAGGAAGACGTAATCAATGATTTTTGAAAAAACAATGGACGTAATTGAAATTGGCCTATAATTAGCCATAATCAGTGGATTGCCTTTTTTTGTAAATAGGAAAAATTTTACTGATCTCTAAAACGTCTGGAAAAGAGGTTGTTTTGAAACGAAGGGTTAATTAAGTACGTAAGACGCAGCTGAATACAGTAATTTTTCTTATTTTTGGCTTTTTCTCTCAAATTTTTCAGAACGGCCTCTTTTTATTGTTTCCTTGGCATTCTCTTTTTTCCTTGTACGGTTTTCTCCAGAGCGTCCCATTTTCTGCTCACTTTAAGCTCTTGGCAACTCTCCGTCTCCCAGTTTCGTTTCTTCACAAATTCTTCGAAACTTTTCTTTTTTAATTTGCTTGCACATTGTCCCTTTTTCATTGAAGTCATTTAGAACAGCCTCGCTCCATAGTTTCTTTAGTCTTCTTCTCTTTCTGTAATCCAGTTTTCTTCGAATTGTCCCATTCTCTGTCCTTCTCCGTCTCCAGGCTCTGCTCACTCTAATCTCATTCATTTTAAGCTCTTGGCAACTTTCAGTTACCTTTTCATTAGTCTTTCTCATACATTCATCTCCCTGTTTCGTTCCTCGCCAAATTCTTCTGTTTTTAATTTGCTTTTAGCTTCAAATTCATCTTTTTTTCATTGAAATCATTCAGAACAACCTTTCTCCAACATTTATTTGGTTTTCCTATTTTTTTTTAGTCAAGTTTCCCCCAGAGGGTATTCTTTACTGTCAAAAGTAAAACTTTGGCCGGTCACCATAAAAAGCTTCACCACCAACGAGAGAAAGACAGAAATAATGTGTGTTTATTGGGTTTACGTGTGTGGACGCAGAAAACGATTACCACAGTGTGCATCTTGAATGAATTTATTCATTGAGGCTATGAAATCGTCTAAAGGAGTAAGAGCTTCGCAAATACAAGAATGTGGTAACAAGGACTGTAACTAACTGTAGCGAAAACTAGGAAATCGCACAGAATAGCTGAAGGCCTCATCATTACCGGCTGCAAAATATAGTTGCTCTATTGGTCAGTGAAAAAAATTATCTTTGATGCATTTAGGGTTTTAAATGTCAGGTCCAGGGGGTCTTGTATTATAAGATACTATAAGTAGTATGAACTTGCCATTGTTCTTTTATTTATTTTATTTTTTTGTTATTACTTCACTTTCCACAGCTTTAGAGTCCGGAAGAAGAACCTGAGCCCTTCGAAAATTCGAATACATACATAAGTAAGGACTGTTCATTTTACTAAACGGACACTAAATTAGTGTTATAAGCTTTAATTTTTTTCCTGAATTTCACTTTATTTCATTTCTAAATTATAAAACAACTTATATCAGTTCATAGTAATTATATAAAAATCAAATATAATCAAGAACGATAGAAATTTCGAACTTTTACTGGAATACCAGCCATAAGCCTTTGCACAGTCTCCGCTGAAATTTTTCGGTTAGCTGCACCCCACATTTGTTTAAATTCTTCAATTGTTTTAGCTTCTCGGCCGTCTTTTCTCAAGTATCTTTTTATAATAGCCCAGTGGCGCTCAATGGGGCGAAGCTCAGGACAGTTTGGTGGATTATCCAGTTTTTTTACAAAATCAACATTGTTAGAGTTCAACAGTTCCAACGTCGTACCAGAGAAGTGGGCAGATGCCAAATCGGGCCAAAATAATGGTGGAATGTTGTGCCTACGGTAAAGGGGTAGCAAACGTTTTTGTATGCATTCTTTCTTATAGACGTCGCTTCCAATTGTACCGGTCGTAAAAAATGACTCTTAAGCCCACGAGAACATATGGCTTGCCATACAAGAATTTTCTTCCCAAATTTTTCTGTTTTAATTGTTCTCAAATTATCAGGTACATCTTCTCCCACAACTGTATTATAAAATTGAGACCCTGGTAACGTACTGCTGTCCAATTTGACGTATACGTTTCGTCATCCATAAGGACGCAACGAGTTTTGCTTTGAATCAAAATCCTGTACAACCTTCCGCAGCGTTTCTTCGATCGAACTCTTTGTTCTTCGCTTCTCTTCGGCATTTTTTGTTTTTTGTAAGTTCGTATGTTATTTCCTTTTTTGATATTTTGTACAGTACCTACGCTAACACCTTGATCGCGTAATGGTCCATAGGCTTCCGTGTTTGCCTTCGGACTCGAAGGACTCATTTGCGGATGGAAAGCCTTCTTCTCGGATATATGACCATAGTAGTTGGAGCCTAATAGGTACATACGAGGAGTATTCTGTAACCCCATGCCTTCCCCATTAATACAAAAAATGAGAGTGCTCCCTCTCAGTAAATGAGCGTGGGTTTCGGAATCCTATATTATTTCGATGGTGGGTCTTCCTAAACAGTTACAAAGCTCTGTGTACTGTCTGGGTTTTTTGACATAAATGCCGATCTATGGCCCCTATTTAAAGCCTGTTTTTACAATTTATTCCTTACAGCGAATTATGTGCTTTCCTTGTATAAGCCCAGAAGAATCTCTGATTTCTTATTAAATGACCAAGTAGCTAAAATAAGCATTAATGTTTTTTTTTTATTATAAAACGACGGAAAAGGAGAAATTATGAAACGCCTAATTTTTTTTAGGCAACCTAAAAGTGTGCCTATTTCTTAGACATTAACTGCCTAATTTAGTCTTTTTAAGTGCCTAAAAATCCGGGCTTTAATCATTTACCTTTTTTTAGATAGAAACCATTTTTGTGGAATAGGAATATTATGTAATGTAATAAGTAATTATCATAAAATTTGGGAAAGTTCGAGCAGATGTGTGGAGATTTTAGTCGTTTCGTGTAAATCGAAAAGCGACTGAAGGCGATAAATTCGGAGCCATTAAAAGAAGCAAGAGGACGTATGAACGAACATAAGGAAGTGCGCCGTAATTGATTGCCACAGTAAAATAAAAAGCAACGAATAAATAAGATTAGTATGAATAAATAATGAGCGTAAGAAAAACAAATTCCTTAATAAATAACAGCCACCTACGTGCGAGCATGTAACGTATAGATACGCGCGAACTGGATTGACTTCTAATTTTTTACGACCGAGACATTTGAAACGCCCTTCCGCCTGGGTCACACAATTAACATATGACCGGAGATGACGGATCTGGAGCCGGAGGGTTCAAGAGCGAGCGCACGCATAGGGAGCGGCCAACGGGGGCTGAGTTTGATCGGTCGAGGGGGGCACAGGGCGCGGCTGTGACCCGCAGCTTGGCGGCCGCGCCCCGCGCACTCGCGAGGTCAGTCGCCGGCTGAACCAGATCAGATCGGCTAAATAACCTGTCCCGCTCTTGTATTGACCACCGGTGAACGGGCTCATGTTCGAAGGCGTCGCATTCCACTTGGCTACTGGTCACGCAGCACCGCAACACGATTGCCTTACACCGGTGTACAAGACACAAACTACCAGAAACGTGCACTTGACATACATTAAATTTGTCTTTTTATCCGGTTAATCTGATTTTTATTGGGCCAAAGATACAAATTCAATTCCAACCTCGCGTCACGACACTCGCCTTCACTGAGAAACAATTCTTCCACTATTAACATACTCGTAACCAGAAACACATTTCTTGCTTCTTAAAACTACTTTCAAATTCTGACCAAAATATTAACAATTCCTCTATATGCTATAAAAGAATTTGTTCAAATTATATGTTTGGATTATCGTCATTTGTCGGTGAGATAGATTCACATGCTGATGAAGCCTCAACTAGGACCGAAATAGCTATCCAGAAGATGCTCGAGGATTGCATCGATTGTAATCAAAGCCGACTTAGAATTATTTTCTAACTGTATCCTTGTGACCACGTGGTAGAGCTGATGACATCGTGTCTACGAGATTTCCCCGGTCAAGAGGGAAATACATATTACTCTTTACGTCTACTACATGTGATGTATCATAAGTGTTATGATTTGTAAATAATTTAAATAAATCAGTTTACCACTGGACATATCAAATTAATATATGACATAGCGCTGCGAACAGGATTAATTAAAAAAAAATAAGGAAATACGAGCATTTTTAGAAGAAAAACTGTATTAGAAATGGAAAAAGGTATTTCGCCGATGAATTTAAATGGAAATCTATCAGAAAATTGGAAAATTTGGAAGCTAAGGGCCAGTTTACAGAAAATTTAATTGCAATCAAATTTTAATGACGTTGTTAATTTGACAGTTCACAATGTAATTCTTATGGCAACTTAATCGTGATTATGTAATTGATGAAGTTATTCCTGCTGTTTGTAGCCATAATTTAATATTGGTAAATGAAATGCTATGTCTTGTGGCACAATGTTTTTTATTATTATAACGACCGGTTTCGCCTTTTAAAACAACCCCTCATATACATCAAAAATTTTACAAAAAAATTTACGTCAAATTCTTTAAAATATTTTTACATTACATATATAATCTAATATTATAAATTATTATATAGTTTTTAAGTGTAATTTTATATATAACTTGACTTTTTAAAAGTCGAAACCGGTCGTTATAATAATAAAAAACATTGTGCCACAAGACATAGCATTTCATTTACCAATATTAATCGTGATTAGTTTAATTCGAAATTAAATATTTGATTTGCTTTCTGTAAACCCACTCTAAGATTTAAAAATTATTTGATTGCGTCAGAAGTAAATAAGAAAACAGAAGAAATTCAGTGTGCGCAGTTATTGTATTTTATTGGAGAAGAAGCCCTTGAAATTTATAATTCATTCACCTTCACCACTCAAGAAGTTAACAGAATTGCACCACTGATGAAAAAAATTGAAGATTATTTCGTTCCCAAGAAAAATGTTACGTATGAAAGGTACAAGTTCTTCAAGATGAGACAACAATCAGATGATAAGATTGAGAAATTCATAACAGAATTGAAAAATCAAGCAAAGCAATGTAAATTTGAAACTTTAAATGATGAACTAATTAAAACAATGTTAATTACTGAGATGGCAGATGAATCACTAAGAGAAAAGTTGCTGCAAAATCAAGATAAGGACTTAGGAAACGTAATAACCTGTGAGCAAATAAAAATCAGATTAGGGTAGGCGTTGCAAAGAAAATGTATGTCTGTGCTTAAATAAAACCCATGAAGTACTACATTACTTAATTCACAGACATACATTTTCTTTGCACCGCTTACCCTAATCTGATTCTTATTTGCTCACTTTTTAGAAGCATGCATGATTTGGGAAAATACGAAGATTCAACACGGTGAGATGAAGAATCCGAAAGAAATTTGCGCCCTCAAGTCGAAGTTCAAACAGAAACCAGTAAAAACATCAACATATGGAAATGACTCGAATACAGCTACAAGAAAATTCAACACGAGG
The DNA here is from genome assembly GCA_958336345.1 of Dorcus parallelipipedus. Lineage (NCBI taxonomy): Eukaryota > Metazoa > Arthropoda > Insecta > Coleoptera > Lucanidae > Dorcus > Dorcus parallelipipedus. The sequence continues at coordinate 15,025,335 of OY284478.1, forward strand.
TCAGATGTTAAATATTTAATAAATAATTGCACTAATTGTGGTAAATCACATAATATAAGCAAGTGTCCTGCGTTTGGCAAAATTTGTAAATTATGCAAAAAACAAAATCATTTTGCAAATGTATGTAAAAGTAGAAATGTACATGAAATTAATTCACAACCTGTGACACTGACAGTTGATACATTACAATCGAATATAAAAAATTCTTGGCAGGTAGATTTCATAATTAATGGCCAAAAAAATTATTTTAAGGTAGATACAGGTGCTGATTGTAATGTAATCCCTATTTCATTATTTAATAAATTAAAATTAAATAAATCTGTTATAAGAAATACCTCAGACAAATTTAATGATTACGATAATAAAGAAATTCGAATAATAGGTATATGTACTTTAGTTTCAACATTAAAAAATTGTAATTATGAATTAGATTATATAATTGCTGATGGTACTTCTTATAAACCAGTAATAGGATTAGATACTGCTGACATGTTAGGTTTGATTAATAAAGTTAATGTTGTGCAGTATGAAAGCGAAGTAGATGTGACTTAGTTATCAATCATATTTTTTATTTTACAATAGGTACAGCCTGTTCTATCTCTGACGATTTTCAAGTTTCAGTGAAACAATCGGCATGTGTAGTTTTTGAAGTACAGTGGAGTTCGCTTAGTATTATTTCTCATATAGTGGCAAATCGTTTGTTAGGGTAGGATGGGGTAGAGAGCCTGTGGGCAATAAGAGCCAGCCTGGTTTAGGTATGACTTACAAATGAAAAAAAAAAAAAATTGGTGAAGTGGTACCCCTTCCCGCCCAGGACGCATGGAATATCCATTTAGAGCAAAAGAAATGCGTAATAATAATAGCGTGCACTTGTTTCAAATTAAGACTTGTGTTGTTATTTTTCGTAATTGTTAATCGAGAAAGTAAGTAGTCAGACACTATATTGGACAATGTTTTGATTTTATATTACTAGGTTGCTAATACATATATTTTATGTTTCTAATATTTGGTTTCTCGTTTATCATGTTTTTTTTTTCTACTTTTCATACCTAAAATATTAATGCTATCTAGGGTAATGAGAGCCAAGTTATTATTACCCACAGGTGACTTTTATTATCTCTGACATTATATTAAAAGTAGGTATGTTTTGTTGTTGAAGATACCAGGACTCGTAAAAGAGCAACACTGTAAACTACTTGAATATGTGATTTTTGCACCTAATACTTCAACAAGTTTGTTAAAGTACTTTTATTATTGTTTTCGTATTTTTCTCAGTTTTACGTTGCAATATGAAAGAAAAATGTATTATTTATTTTATTAACTAGCAGTTATTTGTTAAAACAAGTTTATTTAGGCAGCAGTCGGTTTGCCTTGTTTCATGGTTCTCATTACACTTCAACATGTGGGCAATAAGAGCCAATTCCATTTTTATTTTAAATGGATAAACTATAATTTCTGTTAATGATATGAATGATGTACCTAATTACGTCATTTTAATGATTTTTCTTATATGAAACTGCATAAAATTGTTGAGGGAATAACTTTATATATTTCAAAATATGTTCACATATTGATTTTTCCTTATTAAATAATGAGCAGACAACGGACGGAACTATGGAATTCAATGTCATTCGCATGAGCGGCACGCGCTGGGCGGCGCGCCGTTAAAATTGTAACTGGTCGTCTTAATATCCCGAGCGTAATGTTTTGCAGCATTGCCATTTCTTTGTTCTTATTCTTACAATAACGTTTTTGTTAAGTGGGGGGGCTTATTCGTTTAACGCGATTCTGGTAAATTTAGTATTTCAGTTGAACGTTGCGTTTCTGAGTATTATTCACATTTGGCTTTTGAGTATATCGCATAAACTTTTCCGTTTGTATTTTCATTTCTTTAACAAAATTAGAATAATCGTTTCATTTATTTGATTCATTTTTAACCAGCATTTGTGGTTAATAATTTGATAAAATTAGTATCTTATTGTTATTTAATAGAAAAAAAAAAAATTAGTATTTTATTTTCATTTTTTTCCCTATTTTGTAAATATGGAAAAACTTTTGGCAGAATTTGATTGTTAATTATTTAATCAGTTTATTTAAAAATTTTTTATTAAAGTCACCGTCCCGCATATCTTTATACAAAGAAATATGTCAAAATCTTCCTTTACCTCCACAACCCATTGTTACTTGCTGGGGTACTTGGTTGGAAGCTGTTTTCTTTTTTTCGCAGCATTTTAATACACTCAAATTCTTTATTTCGAAATTACCAGAAACTGCCCAAAGCATTAGGGGAGACTGGGGTAACTGTACGCACTTTTGCTTCAGACCCCCAGAATATAAAAAATAATAAAGATAATGCCACCATTTTTATTTACACAATGCTCCAGATATTTGCGTAACAAGCGTAGACATCTTAAAGGGAAAAAATACAGACAATAAAAAATAAAATTCATGAGAGTGCTCCTGCGCACAGATACCCCATACACACGGGGTAATTGTACGCGGGTATGGGGTAACTTAGCGCAGTAGAATATTTCTCTTTTTAAGTATTAATATTGAAAATATGTTGAAATAAAATATTTCTCAAGCATACTATATGCATATTTTGTTATAAAAAAGCATGGGTGATGCAACAAAAATAAGATTCTTTGAAAATACGATATTTCCATTTCGAATATCGATATTAACGATAGAGAGATAATAAAGGTGTATCAATAAATATCGATATTTTTAAGTTACCGATAACCGATATTGAAAATATGATATCGCGCACATCTAGTTCCAACCGTTGCATGTATGCAATCATCTAGAGCAGAGAATACACCTAAACCATTGTTCAGTTTTAAGTAGCAACTTCTCACATCTGTGGAGGTATGTGTCTTCTTCTGGAGTTCAGTTACTTTTGCATAAATATAAAATTTTCGCGCGCACACTTACCCCTTCACAATGCGCACAGTTTCCCCGTACCTACATTATTTTATTGTTGTTATCACAAAATTGTAAAAAAGAATTTTTCAATAAATACCAAATGCGCAATGCATTCTTTAAATGTTGCTGAATATCGTAACACAAAACTGAAATTAAAATATTTATAATTTATTGATTTACGGCTTAAGTTTTCGGAATCCAAACATACATTGAAATCTCATTGCTGCTATGACGACATACCGAACTTGATTGGTAAAGCAGATACTATTAGGGGTTTCAAAAATTAGAGTTGTGGGTGGATAACATAGATTTCATGAGCAGTAATTTCTTGTAAGTCTATTACTTTTTGAGATGAATGGGTGCGTACAGTTACCCCGTGCGCACACTTACCCCATTTTCCCCTAAGGATTGTAAAGCGTTAATATCTAAACAATCTTTACAGCCACAGTTAGAATTTATTGCAAACAATTTCACACACATACCTACCGTCATAAAATTTTTGGAAACAAAAAATTTAAAATTAGAAGTCGCTTTCCAAAAATTTGAATCTTTGTTGACAGATTTGAAAAATATTACTTGGCCTGAACAAAATACTTTTAAACAAAAAATTGATTCAGTTATTGCAAGAAATCCGGATTTCTTAATTGTAAAGCAAATATCTGCAAGTTCTGTTAAATGTTGATGGTACACACCATTTAAATATTCCCTTCTCGCTCCGTATTTTGTATTTGCACCCGTTACAAGTTGCGACGTGGAAAGATCGTTTTCAAGATTTAAAGATATTCTTAGTGCTAAAAGAGCACACTTTACTACAGTAAATTTAGAAAAATATGCAGTTATACAATCGTATTATTCCAGTTTTGATTTGTAAAATTTGGTGTTGGCATTACTATAGTTTAAATTCTAAATAAATATTCTTTTCAAAATAAGAAATTATAATATAATATACATACAAATGTCCGTCCTTTGATAATGAGCACCTTTTTTCTTGATGCAAGACTTTTAGAGACAAGTTCTTTACGAAACATTGCCTTTTAAGTTTTTAAATTTTTCATTTTTCATTTCTTATCAGTTGAAGATTTATGTAAAATCTATTACGGAGAGCGCTGACAGACGTTCACCGGACGCAAAATGTGATGCGTTGGGCTGAAGTCGTGGGCAGAATTTAATCAGACCCGCACTAAGCGCATGAGAAATAATAAAATTTTGTCGCGAGGTTATACGAACGCATGACATCTTGCGTTTGAAGACGATGAATGCTGTCCATAATCTTAAGCACATTAACAACGTGATATAAAAAAATCTTTTATTATTAAGCAAATGGATTGACAAAGTTGTGAGGTTTATATCGTGACCTATCATTTAAGTCTCCGAAATTTCGCTGCGTCGAGTTACCACCAATCAGCAAGATAGTAACATTTGTAGCATGCAAGCATTATTAAGATGGATATTGAGATAATGATGAACGATCCGCGTGTTTTTCCATGTTTGCAACTCGTGAAAGCTCGCGTGCATCATAAATTTCCGCAGCATATACTGCGAACGTACGGCCGGAGAAAAAATCCAGAACGGGTGCAGTAAGTAAATCAATCATACATGCGCGTTCTCGTTCGCTCGCGGAAAAATCTCAAACTACTATTAACTACTGAATACGTTGAACGTGTAATAATCTACGTGCCGTTGTTGTAAAAAGAAACTCCGGCTGGACGTATTATTCATGTGTACAATTTCCGGCAGTTTTCTATTCAGCCGCAGGCTCCGAGGTAATTACTGGAACCCGACGGCCTCTCTCGAAATCACACATATTTCTCTACAGCTATGACAAGTCTATCGAACTGGATTAGAAAAAGCCAACCGGAGCAAAGGTTGTTCGGGCAACCGGACGCAATTTATTTTATGTACACGTTCACGTACGGCTGCTGCCGATAGCTACGCGGCTTTTTATCATTTCGGACGGTGTTAAGCTGCTAAGAATTATGAATTTATTGCGCCGTTTACGTTATTGATAATATAAATAAAGCAAGCTGGATTTGCATGCGGCGTTTTACGCGTATTTTACTGCCACGGGAAGCCGGCTTATTAAAAATGAGTACAGGAAATTCTACTTTACAACTTAATGTCGCTGTCACGTGTAGGCGTGCGTATCTAGTTAAATATGGCTATAAATAAGTGTCTAAATTGTAAAACGGCGATTGCATTTAGAATTATCACCGTATTACCGCTTTTGGATTGAATATTAAATTGCAGTTCTCGTTTTGTCTATGCGCATCGTCTCGGATTTCATAGACTTTCGACTACTTGCAACCTGTAAAGGCTATATCGATTTAAAATGGTTTAAGATGTATACAAAATCACTAATTTTAACTTCTGTTGTTTATTGTACATGCATTTCAAGACCAAACCAGACAAGAAAGTAACGCTAACTTAATTAAAAAAAAAAAAATAGAATGTCAATACAATATGTAAATATCAAACCTAATCTTCAATGTTTGTACAAAAAGCAAAATTTGGAACTTCTATTAGAATTAGAAAGAAATTATATATATATAGTGTGTTTCAGGATTAACCGCGAAATTTAAAATTCATTTTAAAAATATTTTCTCAATCAACTTTCCTCATTCTGAAAGAGTGAGTTCACCAATCTTGACTTTATTTTTAATGAAACGTTTTTGTTTCACTAAAAATAAAATGATGGGTTGATGATATATGCACGTGATTCTTTCAGCATAAGAAAAGTTTCAAAAAATGAGGGTTGGTTGAAAATGAGAAAAGTTTACTGAAAAAGTACTTTCACTGTTTTCAAATTGGAGGAAAAAATTATAAACCGTAAAAGCTCGGTAAAAAATAGATCTAAATTTAGAATTTCTTTTGCCCCTTATGTTTTTTTATTAAACAGTTTCTGAAAAAAAGTTAAAAATGTTTCGTAATGGGTTGTGTAAATTTAATTTATATTTAATAGCAAACAAACTTTGATTTTTCACGAAAAACAAACTGGACGGGAGCAAACGCGCAGAGTCAAGTTTAAAAAAGCCATTTACCGAAACGGATCTGCCGTTTTTCTCCCCCGCGGCGGCTTTTAAAGCCTTGCGCATCAATTTTGGGAGTGATGGCTAGCGTCACGTAGCGTTGAATTAATTTTGTGTATAATTCTTGCGTAAATTGTTTTATTTTGATTTTGATTACTCAGCGCGATATGTTCTTTTACCCAGAACGCTCTCTATCTCCCTCTTTCTTTTATTTTTTTCCTTTAAAATGAGTCTTTTCTCGTGTGCGTGTGTGTACTTTTCAAATAGTTCGTAATCTTGTCAATGCCTATTCTGACGAATCCTACAGAAACTCAGTTTTGGCTTTGATAAGAATATTCTGTGTATTTGTTGTGTTAACTCGTATCAATAATTGTGACGCCGTTAATGCCGATTCTCGCGAATCCTACAGAAACTCACTCTTGTCATTAATAAGAATGTTCCGTGTATTTGTTGTGTTTTGCAAATAACTCGTGACTTCGTTAATGCCGTGTTACGGTCGATTTCACCCCTTTCTGTGCTGGTTTTGAATTTCGCGCGGAGTCGTTGGTTTGTACTAATAGTGTTTTCGATTGACCGCACTAGTGCGCACCCAGAGTACCTTCATCCCGTGTTATTACATGAGGTTAAAAGAAGATGCAAATACACTCAGTGCAACCAGTGCATGTGAATCGAAAACACTGTTAGTTTAAGGCTGGAAGTGCGAGGAATTCTGGGAGCAGACCGGCGCAATAAGATTTTTGCACTTGCATTAGCAGGGTGTGACCTGAACGACATTTTTGGTTCGCATGTGTGTGATCCTTGATCCCTTGAGTATTTCCGCGGTCTTTGGTTTTGAAAATCTCGGTTATACCGCGCCCAGTTGGGATTTTGTAGGATTTACTCAAGAAGCTGCGATTCTGGAAAGTTTTTCGACTTTGTTCTCCGACGTCTGTTTTTGATGGACCTGGTTGGATTAACGCGTGCTCCACGCTTCTACCACCGTAAAACGCTCGGCGTGTTTAGGCCGAGATAAGCCATTTATTTAATTTTCTTTCATCTCGGTTGTTTTTAATTAGTTTGTTTCTGTTTTGTCAACGTAGCGGGTAGTTACCCCCCGTATTTGAGCGTTCATGCTTTCGTGAAGAAGTTTCTGGAATTCCGGAAGCGATCTCTTTTTTTTTGGGCCTTTGCTGTTTGATTTCGGACGCGTTTTGTCGTTTCCCGATGGAGAGAAACCTGTTGCGGCGTCACGAGGACGCAGGGACTTACGATCTTCCTTCCAAGACGTTGAAGGTCGGAGGACAGCTGAAGGGCTTGAACAGTTCACGGTATCGTACACGCTTGAATTTTTTCTTTTGAGCGCTATTCACTACGCTCGTGGTCACGTTATTGCGTTGCCACTCGCCCCCTTCGGTGTGGTGTTCTACGTATTTTTCATATTCGTTTTATTTGTGCGGTCGCACTATGTACAGTTGCGAGCGATTTTGTTGAATTAATGCCGGTTTGTTCCGGGGTCTTTAAATAAGTTGTTTATTTGTTTATTAGTTGTTTATTATGTAAAAGACTGCTTCTCAGTCTTGTCTGTAAACGAACGTGTGGGATCCCTAGCGTACGGTACTTTTTTATTTGCGCGGTTCGCGCGTATGTTTGGGTGTTGTTACGTAAATTTAATTTTTTTTTGTTACATAAAAATATTATATCAACGCGGATCGGTGTCTTTTGTGACACTGCACCGTCGTGCTTGGGCTATTTCTTCCTTTGAAGGCTCGACGGGACGAGTCACACGATCTTTGATGACGTTTTTCATTAAAGTTTATTTAATGTTGCGGATGTTTTTTTTATATATATATCGTTCGGAATCTCACCTCTTTACAATCCGTAATTAGCCTGGGATCAACTCCCTTTGTTTTTTTTTTCCCTGTCGGGTCGGATCCTTTCGGCACTGAACCAACTGGTAAGCAGGATTTTCTCTCCTGTTGGGGGAAATCCTAGATTGCAAGTTGTTGCGTTCTTCAACAGGTGGCGCCCCTTTTCGAACTACAGTTACCTATTCGAAACTGTTTGCCCACTGACTCGGGTTTTTGGTCGCAGCAACAGCCCAACCATCGGGCGATCCAGGTATGTTCGTTTGTATCCGTTTCGGGTTCTGTTTTTTTCTTATTTCGCCATCAGGTAACCTGCCGTACACACTCGACTGCGGGGCCTGTTGCGAATTTCCCGTTTGTGTCTCGTGGTTTGTTTTGGTTTCGGTTTAATTTAGGGTTTTGTTATATTTGGTGAAAGACAGCCGATTCTTGCGAATCCTACAGAAACTCAGTATTCAGCACTCCAGCTTTTGGTCGTTTTATTGGTGGTATTGTTGTTTTTAGTTCCGGGTGATCTTGAATGTGTGGTGAAGCTTTTCTAAAAGGTTGTGTTTTTGTGTGGAGTAACGGTGCATGTTGTCGAAGATACTCTGAACGTCGTACATCATCGATGTGGAACATAATTATATTTTTTGCTGCTGCATGTTTGCTTATTGTGATTTTTGGAAATTGTACCTTTTTACCCTCAGCTTCTTTTTTGAGTTTCATGCATTTGATAAACATTAAGCTTCTTCTTTCAAGAAGGAAATATCTGTCGGTCGTATACAGAAACTGTTGCTATGCGAAACCGATACAAGTGCCGTTGTTAATCGGCTTATTATTAAATAATGCCCGATATTACCGGCCTCATCCGTGAAAAAGGAGATCGTCACGTAATGTCTGTACGTGATTATTTATGCATCGAATGCGGAGGAATTTTAAATGCAACAGCATTCTCGAAGATAAACGCAAATCATCCAAACAATTTCTTTTGCATATTATTTGTTTACATTTATCCAAAATATGAACTTATAAAATCCTAATAACATTAACAATAAATCAAACGGTCCATTTAAAATGTGCCTTGCCTCTTCGTCTCTCCGCGCGCGATCATTCCGATGATAAACGTGGAATTACTTAAAAGATAGAAGTTGTTATGTAAATGTCCGCTTTTACATTTTATTTTATGGTTATGATAACAATTTGGACGTCGTTGTGTAACCTCACCTGCAGCCGTGTGTTTTACAACTTAATAATGTCTTTGTGAGAGACGTTTTACACGCGATGTACATACGTGCCGGACGTTGTTTTACGCGCGCTAATATCTACTTTGATTGCCGAAGTAATTTGCGTGTATGCACAGGTGTACTTTTTAATTAAAAGTGAGCAGGAATCGAGTTCGACAGAATACGCAAGAAGTTGCGGTGCGCCGTCGAAGAGAAATTTTAATTTGCGCTCCACGCTCTGATAAAAACTGACGGGGAAGTGATGGCTATCTGATTTTATTATAATAGAAAATATTCGTTATTTTGTAAGCTCTAATCCGATTTATCTCGAACATAATCTACACTAAAATGGCTGAAGATAGATTGTAAAGAATTTTTTTTATCTTAAGTTTTGTAAGCGTACCTACATGTTAAATGTACTGTGGTGCTCACCCAAAACGATACGACTCGGTAATTTCGTAGTACTTGTTGCAATTCAAAGAGGGGATTTTTTTTGCTACAGTTCCAATTTTTTCTTACTTAATCGCACGGTTGTGGATGTTAAAATATCTAAATTTATTCTGCGAAAAATATATTTATGATAAAAATATGAAATGTTGAAGAAGTTGCTTTTGTTCATGCTCGTCATTAGTTGTCACGATCGCAATCACAATCGTGTGTGTTCTTTTCTTTTCCCCCTTCACTACGTAAACGATTTTGGATAACCGCAAATTGTTATGATCACATTAATTTGATTAACAAAAATGTAACCTATTTTTCATGCCTCCTTTCATTTGCGCGATCTCTTGCTGTGTATCCATTTTTTTACCATTCTTTTCCCTCATTCCTCTTAACTATCATTTATCCAACGTCTTTCTATTAGGTTGTCTTTGTTCTGCCTCGAACGCTGTTTCCAACGAAATGTGGTTCGGTTTAATTTTATAATGTATTCATACCATTCTACAAATTCTTAGTTATTTCTCTTTCCTTTTATTCTTTCTATTGCATTTATGTTTTTTACGCTATCCTGCTTTATCTTATCTGATATTTTTCTTCAAATATTCGGATTCGGTTGATCACTATTATTTTTATACTCTATAATTTCTCCTCTACTTTTGTTAAGTCGTCGTTGGTAACTTTTTATAACAGTAGGGAACACTGTTTTCTCTGTGGTTTTTCGCGCCCGAATTTCCGTACGTTAGGGGAGGAGGCTAGCCATTTCTCGAGCTTTGTGGTTTTTGGCATCCATGTTTAGCACATCACGAGTACGACTCGTAAACGACGGTCGAATATTTTGAGCTTCTTGTGCTGCTGCTTTGTAGTTAAGACTTCCCTGAGTTAAAAGGTTTTGTTGTCGTTTGTGAGAGATCTCTGGAAGTTTTAGTTTCCAACGCCTTGTTGTGCCTCTCGAGGATCGAAACGCCACGTTTCTTTTGTCGGCTCGCTGACGTAAGTTTTATCGAATCTCGTTGTTGGTTTCTCTTATATTTGTGTTTCTTCCATTAGCAAATTTTGTGGGTTAGGATCACCTCTCAGCCCGAGTTTCTGGGGCCAGAATAGACCAACCCTTGCCTTCGTATCTTGAGATCCTGTCTACTTTGACATTGTATTCGCAGAGGAGGACCCCTATTTGAAGCTGCCGAACCTCATAGGACACGCTCCGAGGGCTGCGCCCCTTCCGTGGCCCAGCACACTTGTAGATTGGTGGAGATCGTGTTGGTATCATTAAAATTTTATCATGTTTTGCGCTGTTTTCGTACACGTTAAGTTTAGATACTTATCTGTGACTCCCAATACATAATTGCCCGACGAAGACTCCTGGTTCCTTCTGAACCCGAATTTGAACTCAATATTAGTATTCATCTTAGGATAAAGTTGTTTGCGAATTAACGTTGCTGCCTGTGTCTGAAGGACTTTATTTATAGACTTTACTTTTTCAGTAATCCCACGAGAAAAAGTCGAGTGATGTCCAATCTGGACTCCCAGGGGGCTAATTAATATCGCCCCTCTGCAGAAAACATTGTCCAGTGAAGTTCACTATGATAACTAAATTTCTAAGGCCCTGTGCACCATATTCGCATAGTTTAGATATGGCGCGAAATTCAAATCTAAACGGAATTATGATACATCTTGTACCTATTTCCATCCCTTGCGTTTTATTTATATCAATTGTCATTTCCAGACTCTTTATCTCTTCTACCCATACACCCAATAGCGTTTATGAATATCTGATCATAATTGTGGATTGACAATTAACTGAACGGATGAAAATCCGTCAGTTCTTCAGTTTAGAGATATGTCAATCCGAATTCAGTTAATCGACAGTTTCGAGCTGATCAAAAAATTGTAGTGAGTATGCAATCTAAAAAAAGAAGACATAGTAGCAATTTGTTTCACTTTTTTATTTAATTTTCAGTCAAATACCTTTGGCAACGCTTTAACGCTCTTTACCCGGAAAATCGTTTTGTAAATCCCACAGAAATTCGTTGCAAAATCGTTTCTCATTCAAATTTATCTACGTATTTTTTTTTAACGAAACCCGCTCTGAGAATTTACCAAGCAATCTTCGACAAACGCCACTTCTTCACGCCACAAAGGAAGTAAGATCTGCGTACAGCACGCTTTCTGACCGCGTTAAGAAATAACAATTCACGTTCGATATCACAAGCACAAAAAGCGCCGGGCGAGAAAGACCAGGACGAAGTAGAGTAGAAGAAGAAGAGGGACGGAGGAGGTAATTTTGTGTTACGAAACGCGCGTCGTACGCAGAGTTATTTATATTAGTGTATAATAACCGAGGCAAACGGGCAAAAATTATAAAGAAGTGGACGTGATGTGATTTCACGGATGCTGGCACGTATCGGCGAGAGTCCTGCCGGTAATTACCGCTCCGCCGATACGCACGGGTTCTGCATTACCTACTCTACGTGATTCAGAACAATCAAGTTCGGCTTCGTGCGCGAAACGAGTACGAGCTTTATTATTATAACAGTCTTAATGGTGTTTCCGAGTAAATATACGGAAAAATTATGCCATTGCAGACTATCATGCGAAGAAAATAACCTTATAAATTTAACTGTATCTACTTTCTAATGAAATTGAGGAAACCGTACGGTTTTATCTTCTTTTAAAAATTCTAACTTCCATAAAATTTAGAATTTACACAAAATTAATTCTGTGGTATGGAAAGGGTTGATATCGTAGATATCAGGATAATGGATGGATAACCGAATCTGAAAACATTTCATCTCACAATTCCCAATATACACCAAATGAAAAAGGATTTAGAGTTGGATTAAATCAGTCAAAATTGCTGTTTAATACTAGTGCTGTTTCCAAAGGTTCCTTTTGGTTTTCCTTCGATTTCACATCTTGGGGTGTTGTGTCTCCTCAACAAACTGTGCTCTTGTTTGCCAAGCCGTCTTCCATTTCGTCCATCAAACTGAGAAATGTCTGCATTTTTTATCCTTCGCATAATAAAACCTATGGGATAAATGGGGAAACTGATGCAGATCAGGAAACTTACCAGTTCTCGATTGACTAAGGATTCAGGAAATCACCAGTGAAATTTATTGTTTATCCCTTTTTTGTCTACACTTTTTAACGAAGTTGTCTTTTTCATAGATTTCCCTTCAAGCTTCTTACTCGTGGATTGTGCCGAGTCTCACTTTCCTTTTACTTTCAACGAACATTCCAAACACTCAGCTGAAGGTGGATTTCTGAATTAATGACTCCATATCTCGGCGGGTTTACCCGTTGAAATTCAAATCAGTTCTAACGAAAGGTTAAGTCTAAGATTAGCGGCTCGTTAGTTCGACACAATCGGCGCTGTTTGCTTTCATAATTAATCCCAAGACAATAATTAATTCGCTCGCTCCCGACAAGAGCGCGGGGCACGTGTGCGAGTACTTAAGTACGTTCGCGCACACAAGACTTTCTATTGCGCAAAAGTCGTTGGTTGTGAAATGGACCGACCTAATCGACGGCCAACCTAAATGATGGTATATGTCACGACCAAATACAGGCTGGCACAATTAACGACAAGTTTTTTTTTTTTGACTGACTGACTGAACCAGGCCGCGGTGAATGTAGTATGAACGTGTAGGAAACGCCGATTGATGGATTCTGCGTGTAATTAAGTACTTCGGCGATGAGACGGGCGATTATAAATTATGGTAATCGATGCTGATATAGCACGTGCTGTAATGCAATCGCTTACCACGAATTCGAAAGGAAATCATTGAGTAGCACCGCTTTCAGAACCTTAACTAAAATGATTCTTAATATTTCAGTCAATTTAGAAAAGTGCGGGTGATTGCCTTGGCTCACATCACTGATGATATTTTACGCGGTGTAGACGAAGGAAAAGTTACCATCTTGATTCTCTTAGATTATTCAAAAGCTTTCGACACCATTAACCATACGATGCTATTAGCCATTTTACACTACATTTACTTATATTCATTTACTTACATTCTTTTCTAATTATTTGACTCATAGGTCTCAATTTATTCGACTTGATACATCTGTTTCTAGGTCTTTAGCGCTTACTTGTGGGGTACCACAGGGTTCTATTTTGGGACCATTGTTGTATTCAATTTACACCTGTCATTTAGTGGAAGTTTTGAAGGTATGTAACTTCCACATGTACGCTGATGACACACAACTTTATCATTCTTTTAATGCTAAAAATGCAGCTGCAAATTTTGATTTAATCAATAATGATCTAAATGCTTTGATTAGTATCTCTGAGAAACACTGTTTAATGGTCAATCATGAAAAATGCAAGGTCTTGGTCTTTGGGCCTCGAAAACAGCGTGATTTTATTCTAAGTATTCTAAACATACATACAAACCAATTTATTTTACCTGTAGTTTCATCGGTTAGAAATCTTGGCTTAACTTTAGATTGTAACTTGAGATTTACTGCCACATATTTCGTCATTGATTAACAAGTCGTATGGCATCTTGAAAGTCTTATATTGTAGTAGAAATTTTATTCCTCATAAAACTCGTAAAACACTATGCGATACGCTTATACTTTCATTATTCAATTTTTGTGATAACGTCTACGGTCCTTGCCTAGACGCTAGGGATAGAAAAAGAATTCAAAACGTTCAGAATGCCTGTCTTAGATTTATCTTTGGAATCCGGAAGGGTCAACACATCTCACACACCTTAAAGTGGGTTGATTGGCTCAATATGCACAATCGCAGAAAGCTCCATTCAATATGTTTGTATTTCAATATCTTACGGAAACAAACTCCCCCTTACCTCTATAATAAAATCTCGTTTCGAACCGATGTTCACAACGTTAACGTTCGTAGCAGAGGCCTGCTCACACCTCCATCTCATAGAACTACATTTTTTGAGCGTTCTTTCACATTTACTATAGCAAAATCTCTTAATTCGCTTCCTTTCGGTTTTGCCTCTGTCTCTTATACCAAATTTAAAATTTTAGTTCAGTAACTGTTAAAGTCACAGCAACAGCAACAAGAGCTCGAGACGTGACTGGCATCATATTAACCTATCATCTTATTTCTTATCTTTCTTTCTTTCTTTTCTTTGTAGTACTAAATAATTGTCTCCTATTGTCCTTAATCTATCATACTTTGTCTGCTTACCGCCATGCTTAATGATTATTGTATTATCTTGCTATCATGTACATTATATTTTGTATCATGTACATTAGTTTAGTCTAGGTTAGTTACTTAGTTTAGGCACTCCAGGATAAGTGGTAGAACAGTTAATACTCTCGAGTATTGATTGAACTTATTCTCATTGATCCGCCTACGGTTATTATTCTTTTACCTGGTATCTCTTGTATTATTTCTTTACATTATGTTTGTTTTGTTTTATTTTATGGATCAATAAACGTCGTTATTATTATTATTGTATAGAGATTTATTTATCATTTATTTAGAGTTGTTTTGTAACAACTCCAATACGAGGCAGGCAACTTGCAAATACCGACAGAGAAAAATTCTTTTGGTTGTCTGCAAAGCCAATTTTGCACCGTTTCTATTACCTACTCTTATTTCGACATATATTTCTTGCATCCTAAATACCCACTAGAAGGCCTAAGGTCTGAATTTATAGTCTTTCGGTCAATTAAGAAATCTGTTAAAATTGAACCGTGAATATCCGAAATACCGTAACCATCACGTTGCTTGCTGACGGTACAGCTTTGATTTTTTTGTGACGATGAATTCTAGGATTTAATTGTGCACCCAATGGTACCAACGATAATAATTCGTTCCAGGTTTCTCAACCTCAGGACATTAAATACATAAATGACATAAATTACTAACGCGCATAAATTACGGTGACAACTTGAAGTGCCAACCAAAATATATCTGGAAATTTTGCTTTTTGGCAACATAATTCAACAGGTGGTGGTTTTTTAATTTTGAAATAGACAATATGTTACATTTGACAAAGTTGCTTTGCATTATTAAAAAAAATGTTCAAGGACAAGGCCTAACTTATTAGGGTACCTTATATAAAGAGGGTAAAGACATAAGTGCCATTAACAGGCCAAATTCAAATAAAAAAGTGTTAAAATAATGGGCTTTTTCCATCCTCCATTTTTTTTTCGTTACTTAGAAATTAGGATACCTATATTAAGACGAAAGAAAATAAGAAAGGACGGAAAAAGACCCTTTTTTATTTGAATTTGGCCTGTTAATAGCGATTGATCCGCATATGTCTTTACTAACTTTTAGGATAGTAGCGACATCTATTGCTTTTTCGAGTGACCATTCGATTTGTACTCTTAAATTAACAAAGTATAATTCTGTCATTTTTCCTCTAAACAAATTTGACAGACTCGTTACCATGACAACGGAAAGTAGAACGCTATTGCACTTGCTTAAGTTATCTCGCTCGATGAAGAATTACAGAATTATTCTTTTGCGCTTGATTCGTTGCTATGGCCACGTGAACTTCATATTTGACGTGACATTAACCTGCCATTATTAAAAATGGTTCAAGGACAATCATAACATCCATGATACCAGCGACATCTTTTACTTTTTCAAATGTCTACTAAATTCGTGAATTAGCAAAAATACGGTTCTGTTATTTTTTCTATAATAAACAAATTTGACAGACGCGTTGCCATAGCAACGGAAATTAGACTGCTAGAAGATTTTCGACAGCATTTTTGAAGAAATTTTGAAATTAAAAAAAAAAACAGAAGTAGAGGATCAAGACTTTAGCGACATGACTTTATTTTTGAACTTATAAAAGTGAGACAGTAATTAGCGTGTCTCTTAATTCTTCTATCTCACTTGATACTCTCAATTCATTTCATCTCTTTCTTGTGTACTCTTGCTCATCTAAGATATCCAATTATTTCAAGAAAAGACGCTAATTAACGTGACTCTTAATTCTTCTGCCTCACTTTTTAAGGTATCCAGCTCTCTGCTATTAAGCAAGTTGATACTCTCAATTTATTTAATCTTTTTCTTGTCTCTCTTATTCGTTTAAGATATCCGAGTATTTCCCGAAATGTTTGGAAAAACAGTAACTGGCGTGACTCTTGATTCTTCTGTCTCGTTTTCTAACGTATCCAGCTGTCTTGCATTAAGCAAAAATTGATACTCTCGATTTATTTAATCTCTCTCTTGTCTCTCTTATTCGTCTAAGATATCCGAGTATTTTCAAAAAAAGTTGGGAAAGACATTAATCAGCATGACTCTATCTCACTTGACACTCTCAATTCACTGCAAGTATTTCCAGAAAAAGATTGGAAAGACAGTAATTAGCGTGACTCTTAATTCTTCTGTCTCATTTTTAAGGTATTCAGCTCTTTTGCATTAAGCAAAAGTTGATACATTCAATTTATTTATTCTCTCTCTTGTCTCTCTTATTCGTTTAAGATATCCGAGTATTTCCCGAAATGTTTGAAAAAACAGTAACTGGCGTGACTTTTGATTCTTCTGTCTCGTTTTCTAACGTATCCAGCTGTCTTGCATTAAGCAAAAATTGATACTCTCGATTTATTTAATCTTTCTCTTGTCTCTCTTATTCGTCTAAGATATCCGAGTATTTTAAAAAAAAGTTGAGAAAGACATTAATCAGCATGACTCTATCTCACTTGACACTCTCAATTCACTGCAAGTATTTCCAGAAAAAGATTGGAAAGACAGTAATTAGCGTGACTCTTAATTCTTCTGTCTCATTTTTAAGGTATTCAGCTCTTTTGCATTAAGCAAAAGTTGATACATTCAATTTATTTATTCTCTCTCTTGTCTCTCTTATTCGTCAGATATCCAAGTATGTATATCCAGAAAAAGTTGGGAAAGACAGTAATTGGCATGACTCTTAATTCTTCTACCTCACTTGATACTCTCAATTCATTTCATCTTTTTCTTGTGCACAACTTGTTTGTCTAGGATATCCAAGTATTTCCAAAAAAAGATTGGAAAAACAGTAATTAGCGTGACTGTTAATTCTTCTGTTTCCCTTCTAAGGTATCCAGCTTTCTGGCATTAAGCAAGTTGAAACTCTCAACTGATTTCATCTCTTTCTTGTCTACTCTTACTCGTCTAGGAGAAGATGTCCGAGTATTTGCAGAAAAAGTTTGGAAAGACATTAGTTAGCGTGACTTTTAATGCTTCTATCTCACGTGATACTCTCAATTGATTTCATCTCATTCTTGTGAACTCTTACTCGTCTAAGATATCCAAGTATTTCCAGAAAATGTTTGAAAAAACAGTAGTTAGCGTGACTCTTAATTTCATCTGTCTCAGAACGAAGTCTTTGTATTTATCAACTATATAAGTGTCTTGATTTTATTATGAAGTAAATTTAAAAAGTCCAGGTCAAATCTACACTCCCCTCGTATTAAATTAATGAGGTATAAAGTACGTAAGCAAAAACTGAACGTTAGTAATTGTTCTTTTCCTGCTTCGGCTTTAGAGAACTTTCAGCAAAAGAAAAATTAATAAAATTCTAATTGATAATAATTAAATTCTATGCTTTGATCCACGGCAGCGTAAACTTCGTTTTTGTTACATAAACATCATGAAAAATAAATTCGTGACGCTTGATTTCTTCTTGGCGCTGGTATTTTTCAGCCCAACGTTCGAGATTAATATGTCACGGTCAGGAATGAAATCCCGATTCGTCACGCGCGCTGAAAAAAATAATTACGCCCGCTTCCAAAGAAATCCAACAAAGCGCGACGACCATCTTGAAAGCGCTCCGCGCGGCAAACGTACATTAGCCAGTTGGATGTTGCGACACAGATACAACCAAGACGTAAAGCACACGTAAAAATCCCCCGCAATAACGTGACCAATGAGGAGGCAATTACGTGTTAAGCAAATTCATCTTCTAAGTTAACCTTGCATGCGACGAGAATCGCAATCCCGACGATTCCCTTTCTTATGATGTGCAAATAATGACTTTGCCAAGGACTGGCCGATGTCGCCTGCGACCTCTTCTTTTTGGCCTTTCTAAAACGATTACTGGGTTTGTTGAGAGACCAGGATTAGGTAAATGCCTAGAGAATGTCAATTTAACAAAATCGTGTCTGCCTATTATGAAAAGTAACAAAAATTGTAACCCAAGAATAAGAAAACGATTTAATCCTAAATGCTAACTCAGAGTATGAAGAATATTTAATGCAAAATTGGATAAAGTTGAAACCAAATCAAGAAGAATTATAAATACAGATTTGGGGAGATTCAAACCTCATTTAAAAATTGATAAAAAAATCAAAACCTTCCAAATTAAAAAGTAACGACCCTCATCATAATTTTATAGAGGTTTATTGGTATAAACATGTCTAGACCAACGATTTGATCATCATTACCATTATGTTAGTCCTGGTTTATTATACGTATTTTAGTGCTGGTCCTGATGATGAATATAATTGAGGATCGTGTAACGAAAATGGTCAAGCAAAGAAGAAACGTTCGCATGGTTCGTTTCTTGGTGTCAAAGGTCGATGAAAAGTGCGGCAGGTAAGAAGGCCGAGCGTAATACACGAAGGCTGGGATGCGGTGAGGGAGAGGAGGCCGGTAGCCGGCACGTGCCCGCAGGCCCTCGTAATAACACGGTGCGGGCCCCCTTGGGCACCCGGGCTGCCGCTAATGGTAGGGTCGACTCGCTCGCGTGCACCTTTATTTCTTCCTACGTCTGCTCCTTCGCCATTGTGCTCGCATACTTTCGTAATTAGTATGCTAAGATATTGGATTGCTACGTCCGACTCTAACATTACCTACGTGTGTGTCTGATGTCTTCGGAAGAATGGCTGAAGTGCGGCCCTGAAATGCAGGGTCTCGATTGAGAATGGGCCGTAATTGTAAGCACACGTCGTTTCTACCAAATCTTTTATTTGCTTCTGGTTTACAGGATGTGAGAAGTATATATTTGCGCGATTACATCGGCTATGCGTTGTTAATTTAGGAAAATTCATGTACAGGATGTTTTAGGATTAATCAACAAAACTTGAAATCCGAAATTATGATTATTATCATTTCGTTAACATTTCGTTTTCAGTAACGAAAACGGGCTACGACTAATAGCATACGCGATTGAAAGCGATATGCGGATAATGAGCACTCATTTCAAGAGGAAGGAAGTGCACAAAGGTACGTGGACCATACCAGGTAGAAATGAAACAAACCAAATAGATCATATATTAATAAAAAACAATCAAGCTCATCTAATAACTAACGTGAGAACTTTCACAGGAGCGGACGTGAACTCGGATCATTTTTGGTGGGCGCGAAGCTCAGATTTGCAGTAAAGAAGAGGAGGGGACAAAAAACCAGTAAGAGTAAAAAATATAATACATAATATAAATAGCTAAGGAATATAGGGAAAACATTTATGAAACTTTCAAGCGTGGGGAAACAGAAATGCAGGACGACATTTCTGGAAGGTGGGAGCAAATAGAAAAAACTATAAAAGAAGCAACAATCAATGATTTAGATAGAGTGGGTATAAGGAAGAAAAACAAATGGGTGAGTGTGGTGTGCAAAATAGAAATGGAGAAAAAGTCACAACTGAGGCAAAAAAATGTTACATACAAGCAACGAAAAAGACAGAATTGCCTTTACGGAACAAAGACGGAAAGTAAAGCGGCTGTTGCGTACATGCAAAAGGGAATATATGGAGGAAGAGATAAAAGGTGCGGAAGCTAAATACAAAAAAAAAAGAAATGAGAAATTTTTATAAGGATGTGAAGCATATAAGAAGCGATCATATAAAGAAAACAAGCTATATCAAGGATCAAGAAGGAAACCTACTGGGGAAAGAAGAGGAGGTGCTGGAAAGATGGAAGACGTACTTCGAGGACTTATTAAATGAAGGTTATGTAGAAGAAGGAGTAGGTGACAGGAGAAGAAGAAGAGATCGCAAGTCCAACCATGCAGGAAGTGCAAGAAATCTTACACGCCATGAAAAACAATAAAAGCCCGGGTTACAATGGGATTACTGCGGAAAACCTAAAATACGGCGGAAACCTTTTAAAAACCAAATTATTTAACTTAATAAGCGATATCTGGAGAACAGAATCAATGCCGAGTAGCTGGGGAAGGCATAAACCTACTTCCTTTACATAAAAAAGGGGATCCAGCTAACTGTCGTAATTTGTAAAATGCCTCTTAGGAGCTATTTTAGCCTCCAAAGCAAATTTTTGGATTACTTAGTTGTTTCTCTATTTTTTCATCTTTTCTAAAGCATACACATTAAACATTCCACAGAGTGACGACTTAAGAATATTTTAATTTTTGAAGAAGTTATTTTTTTAATAAACTTACTTATGTATTTTATTCGTAAACAATTAGTTTTTTTATTTTAATGAAGAATGGACAAAATGTTACCTATTTAGCCCTACACCATACAAATCTAGCTCTATCTTGGTTAGTGTTTAGGCCTCAATGAAATGTAGAGTTGGCAACAGTGGTTATTTAGCGTTGCTGCGTCAGTGCTGCCAACTGTACCGATTTTTCGGTGGATCTATATTCCGTTTTCTTTTTCTGTCATTCCTGTCAAATGTTTCTGATGTTGGTACTTGTTATCTGAATATTAAGAAATTTCAAAAATTTCAGTTCTATATTTAGTGATAAACGCAAACCCTAGAATTTTGACACTGACAGGTGTCTATACCAATTTTGAAATCAACTTACATACCGACCTACCGAATTCAAATCAATTCTATCCAAATCCATTCAAAATTACAGTTTGAACATGGGTTCTTAATTAAATTATTTTTTAGTAAATTTCGTTAATTTCAAATTATTGAAAAGAGATAAAAATCCTATTTAATAATAGCTCACACAAGATAACAACTGTCTAAATAAAAACCTTTTTATTTAGACGCTCGTTATATTGCTATTTGTTTTACTAATTAGTTAGTAGTTTAACTATTTTATATGAACCATTAACGATCTACCGAAATTCAGAGACATCTACCAAAATTTCTCACAACGATCTTCTGAAATGTACGCTTGGCAGCAATGCTTCGCGCTTCCTCCTAAGGAGAGGCCGGATTTTAGCTGAAATGCCTTTGTTCAGTTCTTAAGGTTTTAAAGAATTTTTAAAGATACATATATCTCTACGTTTCGACTCTTTCGAGTAGTTTTTGACTCTATTTCTAATGAAACTAAGAGATGTCTTTAAAATTTTTTTAAAACCTTAAGAACTGAACAAAGGCGCTTTACCTAAAATTCGGCCTCTAGTCATGTTAGCTGTCAGTTGGTGTGTTTGAAAACAAACGTGGTGTGTTTAAATTGTTTGACTGCTTTCGAATAAAAACAATTCTTTTCAGGACTTAGTTACGTGTTGTATCAATAAAATTGATTAAATTTAATAAAGTATCTTGGACCATTAAATGCAAACAAAATGCCTGTCAGCAGAGAGTGATCAACATAACCTTACTTTCAAACGTCAAGCATAACTCGTGGTAAATTAGAAATTTTAAATTTGCCTCCAACTTCACGTATGTTTGTAATTACTAATTTGACAATGACTAGTAGGTATTTTTAATCTTAAAGCATAATATGCGTGCGATTTATGACGAGCCTTCATCTTTCCTGGTTACGAGTTGTAACACGTTTATCGACGCTGCCAAATGTACGGAACTTTCTCTCAAATTAGTGAAACGTTAAAAAATGCTTCTGCACAATCAGCTTTTCCCAATCAATAGTGTAGTCGTAGTAGTTTAATATAGATCTTCATTTGTTTTAAATCGTTTAACGTCAGTGGTTCCCATATTTAATAGAATCTATATTTAATACGTTTCAAAAGCAAGAGGTCCAATTTTTCTTTAAACGAAGTAACTTATGAACCTACACTGTTATCAAATGTAGGTATTAAAAATTCTTTAATGTCAAAAAAATATAACGTTATGAAACGAACAAAAATTTCAGCTTCAGTGTTGGTATTAATATAGTATAATATACTATTTTTTCTACTTTGCGTCACTTATTCAACAAAAATATGAAAAATATTGGATCTTCTTAGTATATGGGGAATTTTAGTTGTAATGCGTGGCAACACTGAAAACCTTTCGTTTTAATCAAAAGTCACATTAACAAGTTATTAATTTTTCGTATCCAGCTTCATTGTGAGTATTCTGTTAAGTAACAAATAAATACTGAGCTATTTTGTAAAATCTATTAAATATTTTCAATTAAAAATGACTAAAATTTCCCCAAAAACAGTGTCACAATGAGCTTCATTGTGAAACTGTTTTTGGTGTCACAATGAATCCATTGAGAACGCAAAGTAGAAAAAATTAATTAATGTAAAGAGTAACACAAGGCAATTATTGTTTAATTTGCATTCATTTGTCCTGTTCGGGGGGGAGGGGGGAAATTTAGATACAAAATGCGTCTGAAAAATAAAAGGCATGACTTATAAACACAGTAAGTAAAAAAAAAATTATAATTTACAGAAGACAATTATTGTTTCATCTGCATTCATTTGCCATATCCGACGAAACGAAGTTTACTGGCGCCATCTATACGTTAACGATAACCGCCAAAGGCGCCAAATTTAAAATGCTACACAAATGTCTTCTGAAAAACAAAAGATCCGATTTTTATAAACGCAGTATCTTGAAAAGAAAAATTTACAGAACCACCTTCAAAGTTAAAAACTGTCTCAAACTGCAAATAGAAAAAGAACCAACAGGAGTATGTATGTACATACTTACATATTCTTTCTAGTACTTTTTCTACTTGCAGGTCGAGGTAGTTTTTTGCTTTAAAGATAGTTTTGTGAAACCGAAATCGGTCACCAAAGTCAGTTAAGGAATACGTGGGAATCAAAGACTTTAAAATTTCTTAACCCCACGTGAACATCGGGGCCCACCAAATTAATTTACAATACAGTCACTAAATAAATAGAGTACCGCAATCCATATGCTTAATGCGTAAGACAAAGAAACCATGTTTTTCCACTAAAATGGCCGACTTTTCTAGTGATTTTCTTTCCGGCAAGTTTAATCAAACTTGGACAGTTGTCAAATAAAACGTTAAAATACCCAAGTTGTTAACGTTAGACATTTCAATTTCCCGCCAATAATTTGCACTAAAATGGCGGCTGATTGCGATACTGTAATTATTTAGTAATTTACAATAAGAGAAAGTAACGCCAACTTTCTATCTCTTTTAATTTGGGGTTAACCAAGTTCATTCATAAACTCCTTAGCAACAGTAACTTGTTATGTATCTATGCTTTTTCTTCTTTAGCGTTTCATCGCGTCCTTTTTAATTTGGGGGACGAAGCCGCGGAAATGAATGGCGGTACCTTCTAAATACAGTAACCTTAATTTACAATGTTTACTGGCGCCATCTATAATTGCATACGTTAATCATAATTTCAAAGGCGCCAAATTTAAAATGGAAAACAAGAGGCCCGATAGTTTAAAACGCAGTTACTCGAAACAAAAATAATGTTCTCAAATGTATAAAATGTTCTATTTTGGAGATACTTCTGTCTGACTTTGACATAAGAATTTAACATATCAGTGACTAATTAAAGTCTTAAATAATAGCGGCTTTCTTTCGCTGAAAAGTTTGAATCGTGATGCGAATAATTTTTCGTTACCCGCTCTGGATCTGAATTCATTCAAATCCAAACGGGTCGTAAAATTGGAACATTGAAAGGGGAAATGGGATTACCGATCGGGATTGAAATTTCACACGAAGATCCATTTGCAAGAGAGCATCCATCTTTTAATCTAAACGCGTTATGTTGCGTTTGGATCAAACGAAAGAAAGCACTTTTTCCTTTTTTTGTACCTTTGCCCTGTACTTTTTTCATTTAGCTTCAGAAGTAAAAGTCAAGCGTTTCCATTGTTCTATGCAACTATCTATATTTCCGTTACCTGTTAACATTTTAAAACGAATTAACTCATGAACCTACACTGTTGCCAAATGAATTGTCGTTGTCAAATGAACGAAAATTTCTTCTCAATTGTTAGTATTAATAACGACCTTACTAGATTTCACGAGACAGTGTGTCTTTATTTGACCTGCGTAACTTAATTCAAGTGTTTTTCCGCTGGCGCCACTTATCCCAAAAAATCGGAAGCAGATTACATCCGGATCGCCATTTTCAATTAATGTCAAGTTCGCGTGGTTTATAGCAAATACCATTGTAATATCTTGATTCAGTGATATTTTCCTTGTGATATATTTTTTTCCGTTATTTACGGCGCTTCTTATTTGGGTAACTAGCGCCAAACGGGGAAAATCTGCCTTAAATAAAAAAATATTGCCCGGGCTGGATAAGAGCTTTGTCTCGTGAAATTTTGTAGGTCGCGGTGTTAACAAATTTTATATAAACAGTAATAGAATTTTATTTGGATTCATGTCCGGAGAAATGAAGTTTACTGGCGCCATCTATGATTGCAGACGTTTACTATAATTTCAAAGGCGCCAAATTTAAAATGCATTCCACAATAAGAAAACGCCACTGCTCTATTACTTAAAATGATATTTGCAAAAGTAACAAGAAAGTTTCTCGTTTCGTTGATTAATCTTTCTCGGTTGAATAAGACAACCTGTAAATGTGTTACCACTTAACGCAAATATTTGCGGTTTTGAAGCACTCTGTCAAAACAGCTAATTTATATGTACAGCCAGGCCGCACCGCATAGAACAAAAAACCATTGTCCATTAGTATACTGTCTACTTATGAGAAAAATATTTGGCTTTGGCGTTGCATAACACACAATGGCGAACGCCAGAAAGGTCAGCCGACGCATATTTAAACAACGAAACACAATATCAGTTGACTTTTCGTGGGCCCAATTAGAGGCCCACGAACAATATGCTAATCAGGCCGAATCGGAGAAAGAGAACCCGAACAAAGGACCTAATTTATCGGCGTACGAAGTTACAACATGTTTAATTACAACGTATGAGCTTCGTAAGTACGGATTTATTGTGGCTGTATCTTGATCGTAGTGTCGGTTGGGCATCTAATTGGAGATATATCTGTTAATTATTGAAGCCAATGCGTAGATTAATTGGGCAGTTCGTTGAAGAAAAAAAAATTAATCGAGTCATGTTGTAATCCAAGTTTATCATCCAGGAGAAGAAAAGAAATCTGATTTACAAATGTAAACTTGTGCGAGCAGAATTTTTTTATTAAATAATTATAAGCAATGGAACGCGAGCGAGGCAATCAATAATGGCTTGTAATTAAAAATAGCCGAGGAAGAATTACAACGCTTGTTAAATGTTAATTACTGCTGGTATGCATTTGCTGCACTACATCCTGTGTTCGGCAATAAAATTTAAACCCATTTGGTTAAAAGCGAAATGAAATGAAAACAATCAACTGTCATATCGACACCTCACAGGTACTCCCAATTCGGAATTAATTTTTTTTTCCAGTTTCATATAACAATGTGTCATGGTATGTACCGTTAGATTCGTGATGAAAGAGGAGTCCCCCGTGCATTCGTTTCGGTCTAAACCAGGAGTCATTTGCATCGTGTGAGCGACGCCTTAGAAATCCGTGACAAAAACAGCCGAACTTCTCTTTTTGGCGTGGCTGCTTGCGGGGCGTCCAAGCCAGAAGATTCACACGGTCCCGGCCATGGCGTTTTCTCACATCTTACAAAAACCAGAAGAGATCTGCGGTTCCATTACTTCGGCGCGGACGTAAAAAAACCCAATCATCGCAGAGGGCTGCGGACACGGCCTACTGGACCGGCACTGGACGGTCAACAATTGAATTTCAACCGCAGCGTTCCGGTCACGAGCTTCGTTCTCGGTCAAGTCATTGTGGACTTCTCACCTGTTAAGCTCGCTCTCGCATGCCTGCTTAGAAAATCACATGCATTAGCTGGCTTTCTTCTGATTCTAAGTTTTATTTTTCCTCATTGAAAATCGAGCAATGCGGAAAAGATTGGCTTCAGTGCAAATCAGTGACCACATAGCATAAATTCTTTTGTTTGGAATTAATAGTATAATTAATGTAAGAATGAACGGAGTATGTTGAGAGGTTTCACTATATGTTGTAAGTATAAGAGATTTCTCAGAACTGTTATATTTATTTATTTATTTATTTACATCGGGTCTTCATTTAATCTTGTATCCCACGTGATCTATGACGTGCTGATTTGTCACGACTCATGAGAGACTCCTGTTACTGCAAACACATTTACTAGCTGGCTTTCTTCTTCTAAGTTTTTTCTTCATTGAAAATCGAGCAATGTGAAACAGATTGCAGTTGTTTCCGTGCTGAGTTTCATACCGGAAGCGTGTGAACTCGATCGTGGGTCGGCGCATTAAGATTTTTGCACGATTCGTAGCATGGCAGTGAGCTAAGCGACATTTTTGTTTCACGTGTGTTGATCCCTTGAGTACTTCTGCGGTCTTTGGTTTGGAAATGTTGGTGGTACCGCGCTCAGTTGGGATTTTGTTGGATTTACTCAAGACGCCGCGGAATTTGGAAGGTTCTACGACTTTATTTTCCGACGCCTTTTTTTGGTGGATCTGTTTGGCTCAACGGTCGCTCCACGTTTCATTACCACCCCGAGACGCTCGACGTGTTTATGCCGAGGTAAGGTAATTATTTTATCCACTGTCACATTATAATTGGACTTTTATCCACTAGTGGATAATAATAATCAACGTACCATAGCAACCAGTAGGTACGACAAAGCCTGTCACGTTTCATTTTACGAATATGAACATTCTGATTCTATAAATGTGGTGATTGTGGATAAAATGTTGTATTGCGTGTTTTAGATGCACTTTATCCATTTAAGAAAATGCTATCTAAAACACTTATACAATAAATAACTATAATTTTCGTTCATCTCGATTGATTTTAATTAGGGTGTTTCTGTTTTTGTTAATGTAGTGGGTATTTACCCCCCCCCCCCCGTTTTGAGCGATTACGGTATCGTGAGGGAATCGTTTGGAATTCCGAACGCGATTTCTTATGACCTTCATCGCCTTACTTCGGACGCACCTTGCCGTTTCACCGGCGGAAAGAAGTAACCCCTGCAGAGTCACGAGAGTGCTGGGCGACCCTGTCTTCCCCAGGACGCTGAGGTCGGAGTGGAGCCGACGTGCTCAAATGGTTCACGGTATTGTACTTCTTTGAAATTTTTCATCATCTTCGGGGTGTTAATCTTTACGCTCTTGGTCAAATGTTTAGCGGTGCTACTCCGCTTTTCGTCGGAGTGTTTCTGTTTGGTTTCGCACCTATTGTGGGTTAATTTACGCGTTTGCGATAACTGTTTTACTTGTGCGGTCGCCGCACTTACGTTGGCGATCGGTTTTGTTACAATAATTCCGGGTTGTCCTGGCGTTTATATTTTTTTTTACATTTACATTTTAATTGTATGAGACTGCTTTTCAGTCCTGTTTGTAAACGAACGTGTGGGATCCCTAGCGGACGAAATTTTTCTATTTGCGCGTGTTGCGCGGATGTTAATGTTTTGTTCTATATAATTTTTTTTAAAGGAAAGAAAATTGTGTCGCGCCCTTTCGCCTTTTTGTGATATTTCACCGCCGTGTTCGGGCTACTATTCACTTTTGCGGCTTGGCGGGACGTTTTTAATATCCACTGGTTTTTCTTTATTACCACTAAAGTTTATTTAAAGTGGCGGTTGTATTTGTATTATTTATTCTTGGATTTCACTTTTTGCGTTCCGTATTTAATTGGGGATTACCCCCTTCTCCTTTGGGAAAGGATTACTTCGGCACCGAACCGACTGGTAAGTGACAATTTCTCTCCTGTTGGGGGAATTCCTTTGGTTGCAAGTTATTGCGATCACCAACAGGTGGCACCCCTTCAGATCTACAGTTACCTGTGCGAAACTGTTTGCCCACGGCCTTCTCCACTGACTCGGGATTTTGGTCGCAGCATCAGCCCCAGACATCGGGCGATCCAGGTAGGTTCGTTTTGTATCCGTTTCGACATTTTTTTTATTCGCTATCGGGTAACCTGACGTAACTTTTGGTAAAGAGTGGGCGCAACACCGCCGACATTCGCGCCTGCGCATTGTTCGCAAACGTTAACGGATGTTTTAGTCGCTAATTACAGGTTAGTCAAATGTCATTCGTATATTAAGCGAAATATTTATACATAATGAGTTTTGTTTTAAAAATTAACGAATATGAACTCACATGAACTCGTTAAGTTATTATACTAATTTAATCTTTTTTTTAATAATAGTTCTTGTTAAAATCAATACCGGCGCCAGTCAAAAGAGACGATTTAATTCGGACCCGAAAAGCTTCAACTAATCTGCTTCCTGCATCACGTTGTCTAACCATTCCATTTCTGCGTCATTTATATGGACTTCTATGGCTACTCTCTCCCTTGACATAAATAAACATAGGTAAGTTTTTTTGTTACGTTTCGTTTTTGCGTTACCAATTTCCTAATCTTTTGTTTCTATTTTGGCTCCAGGGATCGCTCTATCTGCTTACAAACTCTAAGGTTTTAGTCTTATTTCGTTTGTAAGTTGTTTCTAGTCGCTTTCCATGACAGTTGGGGACACTAAAGATTTTTCTAGAATTCGTAGAGGAAGAAGGCGTGTCTTCAATTTACGACCTTGGCCGAGTTCAGCATGGAACGAGAAAGCCATTTTTGATTCAAGGCACTTCATGGCCGCTATTTCGGTAGAATTAATTTTATGTTTTGTGGTTGGGATTGGTTACCCAGGAGCTTTTGGGGATCCTATCGTTCGTGAACGAGTTCTGGAAATTTAATCCAGTGCTTTTATAGCAGATCGAGTCTGTGTCGTGAATTTAGTTTGAAGAGCCACGTGTCACCGCACGTCGGAATTTCTTAGGGGTAAGTCCTTTTGGTTCTGTTTCATTGTCGTTGTTCTCTTTTACTAACTTTCGTGTTTCCCTCGTTAGCAACTGCGGGAGGGTCGAAGACTTTAGAAAATCTACGTGATTTCTTCGTGACCTTGTCGTAACCGTTTGGATTTTCCCCGAACGAGATTAGGCGAGAGCTGATTCCGAGAGCCTCTTCTACTGTAACACCGTTGTTCATTGCTCCGGAACCTTTGAAGGAGCTGCCGAGCCAGTGTCGTGTGCTGCAGAACGAACGTAACGTAGAATTGGTGGGATTCGAGTGTGTTTTTCTTCTATTTATACGCGTCTTTAAATTGATTATTGCGTACCTTCTGTACCTCATGATATGATCTTTGCCTGCCGAAGGCCTTGGTTCCTTCAAAATCTGCATTTATTTGCATGTTTTCATAAAGTATTGTTCTTGCAATTGCGTTTACTGTCCCTCTTACAGAATTTATTGTACGTTAATTTGTGAGCCGTACAGGATATCCTCGCCAGTGATTTCGCATTAATTGACTATGTGTGCAGTCCTAGCGGTGGCATATTACTTGGAACTTATATTCACTAGGTGGCGCCCTTTTTTATTTTACATTCAGGTATCGAGCTATCGACAATCCAATTGTAGTCCACCTCGTCTCTGTTGAGCTAGGCATAATCCCAGGTAGGTTTTCTTCAACACCGACGAGTTTCCTTCAGCGATCGCAACTTATACAGGGTCAATTAGATAGATACTAAAAGGTAGGTAGAATTTTTTATTATTTTTTCTTAGGTGCTCCTCTTTTAATCCCTTTTTCTTTTTAGGTGAACAACACACCAGTAGATATGTAACCAACTAATCTAATATAAAACCCTCGACAGACGCTAAAATTAGTAACTAATTTAGTACTGGCGCAGTTGTACCAACCGTCTGTATTGCTACCGTTTAACTATCAGGCACAACTTAATCACGCAGGATATATTCAATTATGAAGACCCTGTATATTTAACTCGTGAGTAAACAACGCGAATAACTGGAAGAAAACATTGAGATTGATCACTTAATGAAAGGCTTTTATTATCGTAGTTAAAACATCCTGATGAAACAATAAAAGTTTCAATTAAAACAAAACTGAGAACTCATTATACAGGGTGCAACATTGGGATGGATTTCTTCAATAGGTCCTTAACGATTAAGGAAAATATCTTGTCTAAAAGTTATCGGTTATAATGAGTTCTCTATTAGTAAATTATTTTCGCATATACAGCCTATTCCATAAGTGTGCTATCCACCAAACTAATACTTTTTTTTTAATGTACAAACTGTTATTTCACATTTCGATAGTTCTCTTAAAAAGTTTACAAGGAAACTGTGTACGATAATTCAAAACAGTATACAACCGCTCATATGCAACTAACACAGAAGATAATGTAAGTGAATGTGAACCAGAACAAATTATTACCAGAATGGAAACGCTCGGCATGATGGTAACACAGCAAACATCGGATGTGCAGGTTGTAATTTTATCTAAATCGATACAATGGTATCACGAACGGTCTTAACATAGTAACTCAGAGGTCTCCGCTGAAATAAAAGTAACTTACAGATGCTTCACGCTGCTTCGATAATACAGATGTGTTCGCGCGTAAACTTCACTACGTGATGCAAAAGGAGCCTCGAACGTGACGGCCTTTGCTTTTCAAGTTACGAAGAATTAACTACAAGGAAATAAGCTTTTTTGACTTATCTTTCCACGAAACCGATAATAGTCACTTAATTATCTTATGTATTTATTATTATACAGGGTGTTTGTAGAAGGAAGAAACGCACGTGTATTTATTACATTAATGAATTAATTCTGATTTTCGTTCATTAAGAGATTTTTTTGTTAATAAAATGCGGTTGAGATTATCGACCTGTACACTGCGATGAGAAAAGTACAAATCGCAGCAAAATTACGTTTAGCATCAAAATAATTAAGACGCAGAGGACTTAAATAAATAAAATCCAAATTAGTAGCTGCGTCAGTTGGTAATACAAGAAATGAAACGAATTAATTAAAACGGAAGGAATGGTGTAATTACAATGCACGTGCACGAATCGTTTTACGCTATCGTATCATTTCAGTGGATTCAGGCAAATTGCAATCGCACTCACACATTGAGTAATACGTCTTTGTTAAACAATTACGGTATGTAATTTATTCGGAGGCACTTATTCAAAACTTACTTGTTCCAAGAAACATTTATTTGTTTCTTATTTCATTTTATATTTTGTAATTGAATGTATAGAAAAGTAGATGATTGTAAATAGCTGGCTTTGGCTTTTTGGCATCAAATATTTGCCAAAAAATATTGCTGCCTCTAACTGTTGTATACCACACAGATTGTTACAAAGTTAGAAAACACTTATTCAATTTGTGTTACAGTGAAATTACCTTCTATTGTAACAAGGAAATTATAACTTAAACAAATTCATGGCAGAACTTCGTCAGCAAACGACCTCGGATATCTCACCTGTTTAAAGTTAATATAAGCAAATGCATCTACATAGGCGGCATCATCATCATGGTGCTGAGATTAACTTTGCATCAAAGAATGCCGAAAGGAACATCTGCACATTGCATCATCTGGAAATACTTGCCAATTTAATTTGTAATTCATTTAAGTGTTCTTTTTGCCAGAGGGAAGTTTCCTTCTTTAGTGACCTAGTGTAATGTGAACCATGTAAGTCTTTTACTTTTATTTTAATAAATGTATTATTTAATCTGGCTACGTCCCTTTTTTCAAAAAATACCGTCACACTATCAATAATGGTTTATATTAATGTGAAAGCCGGTTTTACAAAACCCGATGGTACATTACCAACAAAAAAAGGAGAATTAGCAAGTGATAGTTTACGCGAGAAAGATTGATGGCTCATCAAATAACTGAAGACTACAGGTTCAAGCCATTTGAGCTACGACGGGAGATTTTTCCAAAAAAGGGCAATGTTGCATAAGAAAGATCTTACGAATAGGGCTGTGTTTATGGTGTGGCAAGTGTTTCTGATGTTACTATAAAGATGTGGTGAAGTGTGTGGTGGCGAATCATTATGTTTAGCCATCTGGTTAGGTAGGTAGGTATAGATTGTGAGAGATTCGATCATATTGGTGGATACCAAATACGAAACGTAGACAAGAAGCAGATTCTACCTATATCTTGGGATAATCATCACGTATCACAGACAGAGTCGTAGTAATTAAAGCGTGACAGTAGAAGTGCTTCACATAAAACGATTTTTAACTTTTGACTGAGTGTATGTCTTTTGGAATTAGGGATTACAATCCCGAGATATGGTATCCCAACTGCTTCTTTAATCTCGAAAATCCCGATATTTGAATGGTTTTCCTTGATAGTCCAGAAGTGTATCAAAATCCAAATGATAAACATGAGCAGTTCTTCTTGTTCATCACTGTCAAATATTACAAAAATACACACGATTTACTTGGATTCATCAATAGGTCGTGATCTCTTGCTATATCAGCAAGTGCTTCTAGATCTTTGTTAATGGTTGATTAGCATTAGGTTCGTCAAGAGCATGAAATGAGATATATACATTGATAAAAGCGTGATTCAATGACATCTAAAATAATCTTTTCCCAATTGGTGCAAATGTACACAGGTCACAAGTCAGTATGCCATCACTTTGCATGGAAATAATATTTTATAAGGTAGATGGCACCCATCTCCCTTAAAAAAACCTTTCATTCCATTTTATTTTTGTAAATCGGTTGTATTTTTCCTTCTCTATGTAAATCCACACACTGTTTCTCCAGTTGTTCTCTCTTGTAAAAAGTTATTCTTTTCGAAGTTCCGCAAAAAAATTGTCTACAGCATCTTTTAGATTCTGACCTGAAGAAAATCGGAGGGTGCAAGATCTCGACTACATGGAGGATGGTCCAGTTCGATGGCAGGCGAGTGAGTTATGATTAGAGAAGCTAGACTTTATGCACTTAATTTTTTTAATTTTTATTATTCTTCGAACAGATTTTATTGGTCCTTGTCTCCTTTAAAGTCCTGTGACTAATTTGTTTTAATGTCAACAATGGAATAAGAAAATATCGCAGGGAACCAGGTCTGGAGAGTAGAGAGGCTAGGGGAGAATAGTTATTCGATTTTTGGGCACAAAATTGCCGAATTAAAAACGCTGATTGAGCAGGCCATTGTTATGATGAAGAAGCTACAACTTTGCGAATTTTTTCGCGTAACCGTTGCAAAACGCCTTTGTGGTACTCACGGTTGGCTGTTTGTCTTTGAGGCAAAAATTCAAAGTGTACAATTCGAAAAAAGAAAACAGTGAGTATCACCTTGATATTAGATCGAGACTGTTGTGCTTTTTTTGGGCGTGGAGATCTTTTGCCAATCCACCCAGCACTCGTCTCCCGTCATGATCCTTTTCGTGAATGTTTCGTCATTGTTGGCTTGTTCAAGGAGTTGCAGGCAAACACCACTAGATCTTCCTTCTGCTGTTCGGTTATCAAATGAGGAACGAACTTTGTTGCAACTCGATACATCTTCAATTTTTTAGTCAAAATGTTATGGCACGACCCTATTGAGAACCGAACCTCTTCTGCAAGTTCTCTGACAGTCAAACTACGGTTTGCACGCACCAGAGCTTTGATTTTCTGAACGTGAATGTCATCAGTTGAGGTCAAGGGTAATCTTCAATTGATTGACGACCACTTTTGAATCGGGTAAACCATTGCTGACTACTTAAAGCATCACCTCCGTAAACTTGGTTCAAAAGTTTCTGTGAAAGTGTTCCCCAATTTCACGTTGCATCGTTGCTTGCGTAAATCGCCACGAACACAGGAACACCTTACAATCAAATAACAACAACACGAGTTAATGACAAACGTCAATATATTCGGTTATTTTCTGACCAGACTTTGTATACAGCCGAATACTGCGTTACTGATTCTATGATCGCACTCTCCACTAGGACGCGTTAGTAAACTGCATAAAACATAAACTCTCTGGTTATGGTATGCCAAGTAGTTCTACAATTTCGCATTTCTTAATATACCACAAGGGTGCCATTGGGTTTTCTTTAAAAATGTTAATAGCACGATTGAGTAAGTTGCCTGAAAATCGTCTTCGAAATAAGATCACACCGCTCACTCACGTCTTTGGAGAGGAAAAAAAAAACCGAGAGCACATACGTATTACTTTCATGGCGATTGAGGTTTGGCTAAAGGTTAATTTTTTTGACGTCGCTCTAACTCTGCACGTGGCAAAACTATTAACGCTGCGTAATTAGCGTGCAGGTAAAAGTTAGTTACTGCCGTCTTTAATTAGAAAAAAAAAAAAAAAAACGAGATGAACCGTTCGATGAACCGCCGGTGTTTGTCTTATGTATTCGATCGTTATGTAAGGTTTTTAGTTGGCGTTTCACGGTATTTTAATCGCAAATAAATAAATTAAGAAATTTTTGGTTTTAATTAAGTTTTATAGTTGGAAACTAATTACGGATTAATTCGTGCTGCGGTGTTGTAATAGCAACTTTTTCTGCACAGTGGCGTATCTACGGTTCATGGGACACACAAGTGCTGACGTATCCATCACATCCCCAAAACACAAAGCACTTCTCTGACCGATACGCTCAGTTCCTATTTTATAATGAGTGGTGTAGTTCCAAAGACCTTGGGGCTCTACGAACTACCCTATGATAATCAATCTACGCCTCTGTTCTGCAGTTTTAGACAACTTATAGCTCTAAATCAACGACAAAAGACAAAACATATTTTATTAATCCAAAACTAGGAAAAAGAATGAACCTGTAAATCTGATATAAAGTCAACGTCCTAAAAGATTAAGGTATTTCTTAGTATGTAATAAGTTTGAATAGAAAATAAACCAACGACCAGTCCGCATTTGTTTTACTTCTTCATTGAAGGCATTGAAAACCTAAACATAAAATCCACACTTTGCATCTCGTTAACGGAGTAAAATTTTCATCGAGCTCGGTCGACTTCAAAAGCGTTCAAATCGTAAAACTAGCGCCCTAATGATGCAACATTACGCGCGTAATAATCCAGCACACGTCTTTATTGTGCGCCATAATTCAGCCATTTTAATGAGCCATTCACCGAAGAAGAAGAAGAAAAGGAGATACCACTTTACGTCCGAATAAATTTACATACGCTTATTGATATGCGTCGTTTTTATCTCGATACTTACGAGTTCATTCAATTGTCAGCGGATTAACGACGTACGTCCGTGATCATTTTGCGGGTTCTTTGGGAGGACTTACCTGGACGTATTCGGCGCAGATGTCGATTCCTGCTACGAAGTTACACACGTCATCCACCGTCCAGTTGGATACGTCTTCCTGCAGTCTTGGGCTTTCAGATTGGTCCCGCTTGAGCAGTCCAAGGTTACCGATCCCGCTGGTGCCCGAGGATGGCGTCTTCGTCCTCGATCGTTTTGCAGGTGGTGGAGCTGCCGCTGATAAATCCAGAGGGGACGAAGTGTCTTGTCGCTTGGTGTTTTTCAGCAGACCTTGCAGCTCTGCTTCTTTGGCCGTCCTCACCATCGCGATGAGCGTTTGCGTCGTCGACATGTCTATGAGCGGAGGAAACATTGGATTCGAAGCAAAAGGGCTGAGGATGGATGAGAAATCGGGTCTCTTGTTGAGCTCATCTTTAGTAGGTGTCTGTAGGTTTGGAATGATGTTTGGAAATCCGCCTGGTTTGAAGCGTGGATCAAGAGGTGGGGGAAAACCGTTTCTTGCTGCACTGAAGTAACTGGAAAAATGCATAGACTGTACCTATTTATTTCAGTGTATTTTTACAAAAAAAAAGAGTGCAGAATGAAAACGTCAAAAGCGATTTCTAGGAACAAAACCTTATAGGATTTAAAGTGTTTCGTCTTAAATGTGTAAAGGAAAAAGGAACCCCAACATTAAGGCAATCAAAGGAAAGGGTTAATTTTGACTTAAGAAATCTACTTAATTTTTGTGTTCTTTATAATTATTATTAGAAAAAGAAAACCAAGGTCTTTTACCATGACATTTTATGTTGTAGCTCTTTCTTTACGTAAGATAATAAAGTGAATAGAATTTTTTTTTTTAATTAAAAATGAAACTTCTCAAACCCTGCGATTTGGACATTGGTCCTTTTTCTGCTATAAAGGTAGAGGTTTAATGCTTAGAAATAAGTGAGATTTAAATAAAATACTAATTCTTACTCATTTGTATTCGTGTTGTTATACTTGGCAGCCAAACTTCTCATGAAATCACTATAGTTCCTCGTCAAGGGTAACATGGGATTTTCCGGGGCCGGCGGAGTATCCGGGTGCGACGCCGAAGACGGCGTCACCGATCGTGACCGAGAAGACGTGTCGGGTGTCCCAGGACTGAGTCTCTCATTTTTTACGTGGTTGTTATTGTTGTTGTTCAAGGCGAACTCCGAGATGCCGCTGGGCGTCGAAATTGGTCCGTTGTTGTTATTGTTATTTGCGGTGTTTGTTCGGTCCAGCCGTCTTCGTCTGGGCGGTTTTGAATTTGGAGTTTGTGGACTGCTGTCTATAGCGTTTTCAGTTGTGGATGTTTCACCTGCAAGAAAAAAAACAACTTTCTTGAAACGTCTGTTGCTTAGATCATTCATCATGTCGATGCTTTTTGTTTACTGGAGTGTGTTATAGATTATAAACAACACCTACTAAAGCAGAAGCTAACGCTTAATGATTTCTAAGAGAAGTTGCTTAATGCGTACGCAAACATCCTTGCTAGGTGATTAATTAACGGCGAAAGGAACCCAAAAAAAAAATTAATTAATTTTCAGCCGAATAAATAAACACTGTTTCTGTATATTCTCATGTCAATCCCAAACAAAAAAGTTGCAACATTCTCATGAGATCTAATCTTATCAAAATAAAAACAATAATAATAATTGAATGTTGGATATAGGCCAAGAACTGAAAGCTCAATGATTTAACTCAGCGGTTCTCAACCAGTTTCAGGCATTGACCCCTTGCAAGAAAATAAAAGTTACAATCGACCCCTCACCTTTCAATCTTAATTATTATTGTAATTCTAAAATAATAGATGTACATTAATAAAGAGTATTATGTCTGTTCAGATGAAAAGTCAATCTATTAAAAAAAAATATGTACTATGTATGTTTTTCTTGTCTTTAACAGAAAATCATTTTTAATGCATACGATAAAAAAGAGAGGGCACTTAACATATATTTTTAAAAATTTCATGATAATTATGACAAAAGTTTAGATTTTTTTAACCAATGGCGTATAGGTATATTAAAGCTAATAACAGTAAGGGCCTGTCTTTCCATCTTTTCGTTAAAGTTATCCGGCGAATAACTTGATTTATATGAATGTGATTGATTTTTATGAATCGTTTCCATGGTAGTTATCCGTCAGTTATTTTATCAACAGATGGAAAGACCAGCCTTAAATATAAAAGTTTTCCACGGCCCCCTTAGACAATAACTCGTTTTAAAAGAAATAATACAAATAAATCTAAAAATCTCAGAAAATATCTCAGATAGGTATAAGACATACTTAACAAAAATGAAAGTACTTTATTAAACGAAGAATTTAGGATAGAAAAATATAGGGCATGCTATTTAAGAAAATTGAGTTTTGTCATTTTGAAATTTCTGAGATTTTGTCTATTACCATGACCAGCCTGTAGCGATAAAAGTACATTTAATAATGGCTTATGATAAGCTTACGTACCAACTACATGTGTACCAAAAATCTTTTTCTTAGAGTTAAAAATAAATAAAATATGAATAAATAAAATAGTGGCTGCAAATGGCAGTTTGTAGACAAAATGTTAAATATCTCAAGAACGGTTAGGTTTAGGTATAGGCAATGGTATACAGAAAATGTGTAGAATTTTATGGGCAATCCAAATTTGGTTTCATATATAGGGCATGCCATTTGAAATAAAAAAGTTGTGTCCGGCACCACTGCTTTGATTCACTCTGTATAGATGAAAATAATTTTGTGTAGTAGATCTCTTAAATTAAAAAAGAAATTGTGTTGAAAATTTTTTTGTATCTTCAGTAGTTATGGAGATATGGCCCGAGAACACACTGTTGGGACAACCTGTACACTTATCATTTCTATGAGGATTAGGATTAATGTTTAGGTATTATGTTTTAAATATTTAATATTATCTGTAAATATACGCATTCTGACAAGTTTAAATTCTAATTCAAATTCTTCTAATAAATTATTCAAATGGTTGAACGGTTCTTCATTAAAAAAGAATTCATAACTCGGACTACAAATAGTCTGTCGACCACCTAAAGGATCCCTAAGGTTCATCAATCCCAGCCAATTCTAGTATGTCACAAAGTTCAAACACTTCTACTGCATAAGATCTCACACTGAAGTCGTAGAAAGTGTTTAAAAGGGATTTAACATTTCGTATGGTTTTTGATTACAGTTAAGAAACAGTTAAAAATATATTTGCAATAATTATTAAGAAGTATGAATCACTGTTAATGTGTCCAGAACTGGCCGTAAAAGGAAGACAACTGTTAGAATGTATCCATCAGTTCTGAGAAAGGTAGAACAAAATAGAGGCCTTTCAGTAAGGCTGGTGGTGTTGCTGCTACTTCTCGTAGCAGTACCAACAGCAGCAGCCCTGAGGAAGTTCTTCTGCAATGGAAAACGAAACGTGGACAGTAGAAGAAGTCAACGTGACGCGGCTCCAACTAGAAGCAAATTCAAATAAGGACGACGGCCGCGGAATCCTTCAAGTTAAATTAGGAAGATAGCTGTTAAAATGGATAGATTAGTTCTGAGGAAGGTACTGTGAGATACAAAATTATTTAAATAAGGAGAAGCTATGAAAGATAAAATTAGAGTCTTAGCTTGATTCAAGACTTTTACTCTGACATTTGCCTTCTGACTCCTGGCCGTAAAAGAAAGACAACTGTTAGAATGGATCGATTAATTCTGAAAAAGATAGAACAAGATAGAGGTCAGTCCTTTAACTCGTTTTAGAGCTGTACAATGAATTGGGTATTAATGTCCGCCATTCTGATGGTTATATTGGTAGAATGGTAATGAGAAATTATTAAGAAGTATAAAAACGGGAATCATTGTTAATATACCACCCAGA
The DNA here is from genome assembly GCA_958336345.1 of Dorcus parallelipipedus. Lineage (NCBI taxonomy): Eukaryota > Metazoa > Arthropoda > Insecta > Coleoptera > Lucanidae > Dorcus > Dorcus parallelipipedus. The sequence goes on from OY284478.1 coordinate 15,064,730, forward strand.
ACTGGCTCTAAAAGGAAGACAACTATTAGAATTGACCAATCAGTTTTGAGAAAGGTAAAAAAAGATAAAACATGCTTTGAGCTGTACAATGAATTTGGTTTTAATGTTCATCAGGAATAGGTTAAATTCTGTGAGGGTTGTGTTGATAGAATGGCTATTAAAAAGTCTTGGTTAAGTGAACTAAATAGGAAGCGAAGATTACACTGGGCAAAAAGTCATACTTCATGGACGGTGAATGAGTGGAAAAGGATTTTATGGTCAAAGAAAAAATCATATTATTTAGATCAAATGGAATTAACAGAAAGCGTAGGAAACGCAGTGAACGGTTAAAGGGAAAAGTTTTAGACCAATAGTTAAATACTACTGATCAATTTTCTTTCTATAATTTTTACGTAGACTCATGATATGGTGCTTATTGACTAGACAGGTGTTGGTGAAATTGAATAATTACAGAAGAACAAATATCATATAAAGGGTTGTCGATTGGATTCAAGTTTGGTGACAGAAATCGACAACTTTTCGTGTTTGCTGCTAGCCGCAGGCCAAGGAATATGACAGAACCAGATGAGCGGAAAAAAGTAAAGGGGAGAGACCATGGATTTTTAGATATTAGTTGTTCTGAGGAGTTACAAATTCCTTTGATATGAATTCTTATTAGTTGATATTATCTGTACCTCATATCGTGTCTCACATTCTAACTTAGGCTTAAATTTAATCCTGGCATAAATCTTTTATGCAACATAGCCTTATGATGGAGGGGTTAATATCGATTCCGTTGGGAACTTAGGGATGTTCGATCAGAATCAATCTTTTTCTTATAAAAATCGATTTTTTAAATCGATTCAGATTGTAACAGATTTAAAAAATGTTAAATCACTTGACAGATTTGACACTAGACCAGATAGATCGATTCCTTTAACACAGAAACATCCTTATTGGGAATGTCTTGTTTAACTTTTATGTACAGACACAGACATTTAATAAAACAATATCAGAGAAACACGTCAGTTCGTTTTCTTCGTGTACATTTGTATTAATTAAAATAAAATAAATCGCAAATAAGGCCGAAAAACAGTTTTTATTTACAAATGCTGTTTCAAGGCTCAATTAAAATTAAATACGAAACAATTAAACAATTCTTAACTGTTTCTTTTATTACTGTTTTTGTTTTAATTAAACATTAATTAAAATGGTATTAAAAAATGATAACGGAAATAATAAAGCGAATTTGTGACTCACGAAAGCTGTTACGTAAAAGTATGAATGGCTTTAACAAATTTTTCCCTTTCTTCTTTTTCGTATATTTCTGTAACTTTTTTTCAAAGCGTGTATGTACTTACGTTCAAGTACTTACGTAAACTTCAATTAAAATAGAATCATATCTATTTTTTTTTCTAAAAAGTATGAGATATAGAGCCGATCCATGCAACGACCAATATTCCGTAGACGTTCGTCTTTTAATTTTCTTGTTGTTAACAATTACTTACTTTAGGCTCTTATTTTAGTGGAATATAGGAGATTTTGTTTAGTTGACTTGTGAAATACAGACCGCCAGCACCAGCAACAGCTCTGAATACATCCCGAGCAATTGAGGACGAAACATCGGCAGAGGAAAAGTCAAGGCAGTTCCAAGACGAAAGCCGAGAAGTAACTTTATTTGTGATGAAAATGTAACGACATAACGTTTGGTAAATAGTGATATAATTATAAAATTTACAGGTTGTCTCTAAAGTAACGCCCGTGCTTTAGGGATTCGATTCAGGAAGCAGAAGCGAATCGAAATGAAAGAATGATGAAAGTCCCGATTCATTTTATTAAACTTTGGGGTTCGCAGAAAAATTGTCGGTTAATTTAAAAACACTTGTACAATAAAAACAAAAGAATAACGAGCTGCAATACTTGTCTGCGTTCTAGCATTTGCTTATACACACTTATTACCTTCGGAATCACAACTGACTCAAATTGCGCGCCAGGGGCCCAATTCTTGAAATCATTCGAGAAATGTCGTATGCGACATGACGTCAAATTGACGTAGACTCTCATACAAAAGTATACAAATCGTTCGAGAATTGCGTCATTTTGACGTCATGTCGCATACGACATGATGTCGAATGATTTTAAATATTGGGCCCCAGGTTCGGCCTTTGTAGTAAAGAGATCCTTTCCGTCTCAAATTTTCCAACAAACGTCTGGAACCATCTAGCGTTTGAGTTGAAACTCACCGGAATAATCGAGAAGGTAGATGGCGTGACCAGGCTAAAATTGGTCGGCTCGGACGTAACAATATAGAGTGGTTCAAAATGAATCTTTTTGTGCCGCTTTATTCTCAATTCTCTTAAACTAGTGTCAATAGTGTCATTCGAACGTCAATTTCTGACATCAAGTAGATTGTTCAAGATACTGATTTGCAACATCACGTTCGTCGAGTTACCTTTTTTTCTTGACTAATTTATTTAATACTTAATTAATTAACTTTTTTAATACTTAAAATTCTCTGAAATAAATAACTGTATGTCTACTTCATTGAAAAATGAAAGAGTGCCATAAATGACAAGTTGTATGGTTCGTAATCACCCACGTTGTCTCTTTTAACGACTGTACGTGATTTTCATTATACAGATTGGAAACTACTTGTGTGACATAGGAGGAAATTTAATGTATCAAACATGTTAAAGTCACGACGCCTCTTTGCCTTGCAAGCAAATGTGTAACGAGTGTCCAGTTGAAAAGTTCATCAAGTTGGTTTTGGTACCCCATCCCCTTCGCTGTTTAATTTTCTAAAATTTGATTTTTTCTCGAAAGAAGGCAGAGCGAAAAAGGGATGACAGGCTAAAATTGGTCGGCTCGGACGTAACAATATAGAGTGGTTCAAAATGAATCTTTTTGTGCCGCTTTATTCTCAATTCTCTTAAACTAGTGTCAATAGTGTCATTCGAACGTCAATTTCTGACATCAAGTAGATTGTTCAAGATACTGATTTGCAACATCACGTTCGTCGAGTTACCTTTTTTTCTTGACTAATTTATTGACGAAGTCAAATCGGAATTCAAAAGCATGGGCGTTACTTTCGAGACACCCGGTATTAGACGAAAGCCCCGTTAAATAAAAAAATGAAGAGTTTTGCTTCTATGTATAAGTAAATCTTTACTTTATTTGTAAAAACGAGATGGTTAGAGGAAAAGACAACGTGAACAGAAGTGCCTCCAAATTAAACAAAATGAGTCATTAACGTAAACCCAATCGAGCGCGTTTTCTAGTCGCAATATATCAAAATAATCTGCGATAAGAGATAAGATTCCACGCCTTCATAAAAAACACTCATTAATTTCTAAAAAAAAAAACGCGTCGAGATAAACTGACTAAACAACACAGAACGCTCACACGCCTCATATCACGTTTCAAAGTGAAAGTGCATAAGAGCTAACGAAGAAAAATGCAAAACCAAGAATCCAAAGAGAAAATGTCAAATCTCCTTGCAGAATTCAAGAGCCTGGTTAATGCAGGGAAAACCCAAGCGCAAGGAAGCACCGCGGTGCAAGAAAACACCCCCACCAAGAGTGTAACCATCGTCGGGGAGAATATTTGGACGGAAATTGAGGAATCTGAAGCAAACGCAGGTGAAAAAAACCAACAGATTGAAGCGCTACTAAAGGAGCGCAAGAGACTTCAAAACATGCTGGACAAAAAGAGCAAAGAATACGACGAACAAGTGACCTTCTGGAAGAACAAATACCAAAACATCATGACGCAGACGCTGGAACTAGAAACAGAAAACAGCGAACTGCAAGAGGAGATAATCGGGTTTACAAACACCATCGAGGATTTAGAGTTCACAATCGCGCAAAAGGAGCATGAGATTTTCGGTTTGAAAAAGGAACTGGAACGTCTCCGGAATGTTGTGTTGCACGCGGCTGATCATCAGAAGAAAATTACCCAGTTGGAAGAACACACGATGAAAATTCAGAACGAAAATGCCAACGGAGGTTTCAAGGAACAAGTCGGTATGATCGGGAAGAAAGTCGTGGAGCTTGAGGCGTCCAATCTAAATCTTTATGGCCACGTCAGCAACGAAGAAATCAGAGGAAAGCACGAGAATGTTATGGCACAGATGCACGCGTTGAAATCCGAAATCAATCAAATCTCAGGGGGGTCATCTGATTCTTCGCAGGTAACACGAACAAAAGACAGATGGGCGAGTGTTAATGTCATACGGAATTCTACTCCTAAACCCTTCAATAAATATTACGAAACTAATATATAAGTGACGTCATATTTGTTCATCTAATTACTGTGTATATTTTATTTAATTAAACGCTAATTCACTTTTTAAAATAAATTTTCTGCGTTTTCTTTGGTGGAAAGAACTATTCCACTAAGTATGTTAAAAGCACATCGATTTGATTGGCCTTTAGATTAGTTTATAACGGTATGAGGTGAAAGGAGATTGTTCAAGTGTCCATTTGGTTAGAGCAGAAGTCCTGATTTTCAGAAGAATTAAAAACAAAAGAATGGTCGACAGAACAGAAGCACAGGGATATCAACCAATCAGTGAAGAAGGGAAAACCTTTAGGAATTGAATGAGCAGTATGTCTTTTTATATAATGTTTAAATTTTACGCCCGGTTCTGCTTTTATAGACGGACCTCTCTGTCAGGAAAGGTTCCCATCTTCGAGAAGCGAAGCTCTTAGATGACTTGACAATTATACACAAGTTATTCTGTTGGTGGCCTATTCATCATGATGTAACAATATTAAAATTCACCTTTGATATAATCCAACGATTAGTAAAAATATTCAGAATAGCTTTTTCACGGTGTTGAATTATCCAACTTTGAGTTCGTTTCGTTATGGTTTAGAAAATGAAACAGAACATTTCTTTTTACTATACAAATGTGAATGCAATATGTGATCCATTGAAAAACATAAGATAGATGTGTACTTTAATAAAAGAACTCCCTGTATAGTTGAAAATAATTTTAAACAGTGCGTAATTTGAATCTGCACAAATTTTGTTAATAAAGTACATATTATTTGATAAATTATACATAAGTCATTTTCGCACTTCCTCAAAAGCCTGGGGCACCCTGGACGTAGAAACTAACATACATGTATTTTATGATAAATTCGATAAAGATAACGAAGTGATAAAAATGAAGATAATCGGTTTTATATCGATATTAAATTTATTGTGAAACATATTTGACGTTGATATAGAGGGTGTTTCAGGATGAATATTTAATATTTCGGGGGGTGGTAGTATGGACCATTTTGAGTAGTAAAGTACATATAAATATGTGAGCAATTCTCAATGTTTACGGAGATACAGCTGTTCGCAGCGCGCACACGTCTAAAACACAGACAAGCACTGAACCCTCTGAACGTCTGCATGTGAGAGGTGACAGTTGAAACTTGACACCGTTTGGTGACCACTCCGTTACTAAAATTACTTTTGATTTTGCCGTTTTTGTACATATTTAGTTAGGTGTTGTATATATTAATTAGCCTGTATATTCAGGATGTGTTTCCGCAGAGTTATAAAGCATAATTTAGGAAGGAGTTCCAAAACAGTAGGGCTCTCGACCACGCGCATTAAGCGCGCTGCGAGCACGCTTTAGTCAGTCATCCGCCGGGTCATTGAGCCGCCGCGCCGGTCGTTGTTTCAGGGGAGTCATCCGCCGCGCTGTCAAGCCACCGGACGTGGCTTGATGACAGTGACTCGCTGGGCATTCCGAGCCGCCGGTCGTGGCTCAAATGCAGTTTTCCGACTCATTCGCGTTTAACAACCTGTGCTACGTTCACGTTACCTACAACCGCTTCTTCTGTTCTTATCTCGATCCTGAGTGGGCGTCTCACTCTTTCTTACCTGGTGCGGGCGTTTCGCACATTCTGATCCTAGAGTGAGAGTTTCACTCTTTCTTACCTGGTGCGAGCGGTTCGCACATCCTGATCCTAGAGTGGGAGTTTCACACTTTCTTACCTGGTGCGGGCGTTTCGCACATCCTGATCCTAGAGTGGGAGTTTCACTCTTTCTTACCTGGTACGGGCGTTTCGTACATCCTGATACTAGAGTGGGTGTTTCACTCATTACCTGGTGCGGGCATTTCGCACATCCTGATCCTGAGTGGGAGTTTCACTCACAACCATATCACCGATCCGATCCCCGGAGCCTGTACCGGAACGCATGCACAGTGCATTGTCATTTGTTTGACGTTAGTGTCCGTGCGACACCGTATATCACCGTTTCCGAAACTACCGTCCTGTGATTAGTGTCCGTGAGACATACCGTATATTACCGTTTCAGAAACTACCGTCCTGCGATTAGTGTCCGTAAGACACACCGTATATTACCGTTTCCGAAACTACCGTCCTGTGATTAGTGTCCGTAAGACACAATTTGTAAACACCTGTAAATATAAACTAAGTTTGTAAATAAAGTTGTTGCTAAGTGATCGACGCTTTTATTTCCGCTGAACCCGGACACCGACGAGCAAACCCGAACCGCCGAACCGACGTCAAGCAGAGCAACGATTAGCAACACCAAACCACCCCGAAAAATAACGAACCGTTACATGTTTACAAGCGTTTCTAGTAAAGTTTCAAAAGTATTTTAATAATGCCAGACGGGTTTTTAAATAAAAAAAAAAAAAACTTCTCCAGCATGCCATGAACAAATTTGAGGCGGAAAACGTATGTTCGTTCTTGTAACGTGTAAGGCGCGATAAATGATATCGTAACCGTAAATGATATCTGCTCTAATATGAAAAGCATTTAGCAGTTTGTAAATTATTTTGTTAAATTCGTAAACCACAACAAAGATGAAATGACAACCAACAACATGAATGCATACGTATTACTGTGTTAGCAAAGACGATTACGTAATGTCATAGAACGAAATTTTTTGGAATTGTTTACGGGTTTGTAATGGAAATGATGCTTGTGAAGAATACCATGGTTTTGTAACCGCAGAAGAGCAGCTACGGGAGTGTTTACTAGCAGTGGTATTCGCAGAAAAAAATCTCCGGGGCTAGCGGGGCAAAAGTTATTATATTTAAAATTTTATTTATATGCGTTTCCTGTCATAACAACTACAAACATAACCTTCTTACCACCTAACCTTTTTATTTTTATGTGGCGTTTGATTATATACAGGATGTATTTAACGTAAAATCTTGTGGTGTGAATGTTTTGCAGAGATTGTAATACACCTTGTATATGAAAATGAAAATAAAAGTCCAAAAACGTAACGCAACTGGTACAGTACAGTTTCGATTCATTCTCTTGTACCTATATTTTTTACTTGTGCTAAATAGAGGTTTATTATTACGAGTATTATTCATCTGAGTGTGCACATGCAAGTTCAATCTGTTACGATCCCAGAAATTAGCGTATTTCGTATTAGCGTATCGTATTGAGACACGATTCGCTATCAGCACGATTTTTCAACAGTTTACATGATGTATTCAGGATCACTTAAAATTTTTTTAATTCCGTCGTATTTTGTTGAACTCTAGTATCGCCATCTAACCATTCTTGGAGTGATAATTTGTACCATTCCGGATGGAACGCTCAGTTATAATTTGTGGAATTATGTGGGCAAGTGCTCTCATCCTTAACACCTTTTGTGAGATTGATGCAACTGTATCTCCTGTTGCCATTGAGAATTGGACAAATTCTATAGGAACTTTTTCACTGTATTACCACTTCCTAAAATATTAAAACTTCTTCCTGAAACACCCTGTACATACTAATCTTAAATTATTTAAATGTTATGCAGTGGTGTAACTAAAAGTCAAGCCGACGAGTTGCAAAGTTTTTATTAACTTTTCTTGCACTAACTCACTTTCAATTCGATACGTAACAGAAGTGACAAGAGCTGTCAAAATTTTTGGTTAAGAAAGCGCGACGATAACTAGCATTAAGCGGAGTACGCTTGAACCACCCTTTACCAAGGGTAGTCAGAAGTCGTTATTCATTTAACAGGCCATAATCCTGATCAACAATGATTTAATGTGCCGCTCTATAATATTGTTACACAGCGTTGTGTAGAAATTATTATTGATACAATCAATAGTTTAGGTCGCGACATCCTAAGACTGATTTTTGACTTAACACATTCAAATCCAATAGGCTAATCAGAGACAGAAAGAAATTTAGAAACCTACCGTTCCTTGAATACTCGTACTTGAGTATGTCTGCCAGCCAGATAAAGTCAAAATTATTAATTTCTTGTCACCCTTCCTGACAGATGAATTATCTGCACGCAACTATTAATAGCATGTGATGATAAGAACCGATAAAAAATTAAATTAGCATTCCATTATAGTACGCAATATAAAAAAAGTAATTTACTTCACTAGCAAATACAGTTTTAATTATTTATGTTTGACGAAACTAAGACATCGGTTTTAGATTTTATGCGCAATTAAATAATCTGGATTTATTCATTGGGTCATTCAGAAGTGACGTTGAGATGACTATCTAAGATTTCTTTGATGCTATTCGATCGTTCCACGACCTCCCTCCTCTTTTGGCGAATTACTTCATTTCCATGTGCTTGAACCACGTCGATTTTCATAATACATTCTAGAAGTCGATGTTCCACGTCCAAATAAACCAAGTCGTCCTTAGTTCCCGAAAATGACCGTGCCCTGCTCTCCTGCTTATCCAGATCTGCGTTGACTTCTTCGATTTCCTTCAAAACTTCCTGCACGTAATTCTCGTCTGCCACAGGTCTTTCACCGTCATCTTCGGATTCTTCTTCGCCGAAATCTTTTTGTACACTTCTGGCGTTCACGTTCCTGTCGAGATCGAAAAGTACCTGAATGATGATCTTGTTGTCCAGGCGTAACTCGTTTAACTTGTCGATGAGTTCCGAGAAATTTGACTCGAACGAGGTCTTGAGTTCGTTCATTTTGTTCGCCGTCTCTTTGCTATTCAGAACGAGCGCCTTTTCTATATCCGTAAGCTTCGTGCAGATTTTATTTATTTGACTCTGCATTTCAGTTCTGTTTCTCAAGTTAACGCTGAACAGTTCTTCGAAATCCCCTTGCTTATTCTGTTGCCCAAAATCAATTTTTGAAATGTTATCTGCAAATAACAACAGTGTAGCGCTTTCATGAGCTTGGACTTGAATTTTCTAACAATTACCTTGAGAATTTAAAACGAATTTACTGTTGATTTTGGCTGTGATGTAACTCGGGCTTTCGAATTTGGATTTCATTTTGCGCACGAGCTCCATGTTTTTGACTTCCTTTGGGGACGGATCCATTAGGCCGTTCATTGTGTGTGAGTGAGTTTCAGAAACGTTAGTAGTGGACTGACTTAGCCTAGGTATTAGTCAGTACGCTCGTTATCTGTAATTTTTGCTGATAAGATAAGTTGAAAATTCATAGTATCATAACGAGACGAGAATAAACGAAATTAATGCGGTTCGAGTACGCACTCAATACAAATTAAGATGCAATATCGCACATAGAGATTGGAAACCGATTTGTATCTCATAATAGAAAAGACGACGGAGAAAATACAGGGTGAGATTTGAATTGGTCCACAAAGAAAAAATGGTGAAAGAATAGATATCACAGAACATGTACATTATGTATTTTAGTTTTCCAGAAATAATTTTAAAAAAATTATCGCCAAAATGATGACACAGTTACCACCATTAATAATCGAAAGTAGACACTGACGCATAAGAGTTACGTGAGGAAAACAACGTTGATAAAAATAAATACAACTTTGTTTTTAATAATTTTTTTAATACTTAAAATTCTCTGAAATAAATAACTGTATGTCTACTTCATTGAAAAATGAAAGAGTGCCATAAATGACAAGTTGTATGGTTCGTAATCACCCACGTTGTCTCTTTTAACGACTGTACGTGATTTTCATTATACAGATTGGAAACTACTTGTGTGACATAGGAGGAAATTTAATGTATCAAACATGTTAAAGTCACGACGCCTCTTTGCCTTGCAAGCAAATGTGTAACGAGTGTCCAGTTGAAAAGTTCATCAAGTTGGTTTTGGTACCCCATCCCCTTCGCTGTTTAATTTTCTAAAATTTGATTTTTTCTCGAAAGAAGGCAGAGCGAAAAAGGGATGACTTCCTAAACTGATTGACGTTTAACGCATGACAGTTGCTTACAACCTAACGTGACTTATTAGCGTTTTCGTTTGCTGCATTAGTGCGCTATCAAAATATCTTCATCTCGATTAATGTATGAGGTAAAAACAAGATGCGAATACTCTAAACATTGCGCTTTGATCTAATTCAAGACCTGCTTCACAATGTTATGAAAAATTCAAAGGCTACTTGGTACATCACACAACATGGTTTCTGATCTGTATGTATGCCCAGGCATTAAGAATGATCTAAATACGTGTACACTATTTTTTTTTAATTATTCAGTAGATATGAGGTTACTATCTAAAATGTTTTTGCTTGTATCAGCGAGTTCAATCACCTCTTTCTTCTTCAGACCAATTTCTTGGATTCTGTGCGTTTGAATCACGTCCGCTTTCATAATATTCTCCAGGAGTTTGAAACTGATATCCAAATAATTGACATCGTCTTTAGTTCCGGAAAATGATTTGGCCCTCTCTTGCAGCGTCTGCAAGTCCGCATTAATTTCCCGGATTTTCTTCAAAGCATCCTTCACGTAATTATCGTCCACTTCTTCATCATTATCATTTTCTACATCTTCTGAAGCTTCTTCGCTTTGTGTATTCTGCAAGCTCCTGAGGCTTTCCTTTTTGGACTCATCTAATGCTTGCTTGATCATTTTCTTATCCAGATATAGTTCGCTTAATTTCTTGAGACTTTGCGATAAAACCTCGTCAACTGAAGTCATAAACTGATGTGTTTCGTCATTGCTCCTCGTGATTTCTTTGTTTTTCTGCACGAACTCGTCTTCTATTTTCGAAACTCTCTCGTGCATGTTGATTATTTGATTCCGCATGTCAGTGCTATTTTTCTCGTTAACATGAATCACTTCACTTGACCTCCCAACATCATTGGCATTGTTTTCCTTGTTAATACCAGACGTTTGTTCCTTCTCGTTTGATTTCTTTTCTGAAAAAAATGTACAAGTAGTTCAATCAGGTGACATTTTCTCCACCATGTTCTTGATTACCTTGGGAATTGAAAAGGGGTTTGGGGTTCTTTACTTCCACATGGTCTATTTTTTCAAATAAGGACCTCATTGAACCCACGAGTTTCCGGCTCTTAACTTCATCCACTGAGAGTTCTTCGTTCATTGTGTTACACACGGCGCTCGCACGATATCAACTGATTATTTGTTGATGTAAGTAATTGTGTCTCTTATCTATAGTTGATAAGATTAAGAAATCGAAAATTCCTATCATAATAATAAAGGCATATTTAAATTGGAGTAATTGTGATCTAATTATTTATTGCTTTTTACCATTTTGCCCAATTTCTCCCAGCAAGGGAAAATTTCACAGCAAAGGATTAGAGTGTTTTAGTAAAACTGTTAGCTCTTGTTAAGGATGCAAGAGATAATTATGTAAGTTTTCTGAATATATTTTTATACAGGGCATAACTGAAATTAAGTCATTTACTGAAATGGAAATACACTACTTAAGATAATAAACATTACTTGTTAGGCAGAACTTCCATTTCTTTAATCTTTACAAACAGATTTTGCCTTAGATCATAACTCGAATCACTCTTTGCATATTTTAAATTGACCAAATTAACTTTTTGACATCTTTTTTTTTACAATATCGATCTAAAGTGTTTCGTTTACACTTTTGATAACATTATCTAATCATAGTGCATTTGTGAGTAGTTTCCTTGGAAAATATTCCACTTATAAAATCGGAGATTTAAAGGCTTTAGATCAAGTCGCAAGATAAGTTGTTTCGTTATTAAATTTTGAAAATGTTGCTGAACTGAATTAATTGTGTGAAACGAATTTGATCAGGAACTAAAAAAAATATCATCACTTCATCTGGCTATACATACTACGTGACTTTAAAAAATAACTGTTCATAAATACAAAAAAAGGTTTCACTATTAGTACATAGATGTCACTGCGTGTCTTTCACTATTATTCAATTGAAGCACTTTCCTCCCCGTTGAAAATTATTACAAAATATATAATCAGATATAAATGTCAGATATAAACAGATATAAATGTCACAGATAATAGATCTTTCCAGATTGCCATTGAGATAGGAACGAACGCACAAAAAATAGTTTGTTCAAACATTTGCTATTTCCGAAGCTTAATTGGCATATTTACCGCTAGATGTCTCTTTTATGTAACAGAGAGATAGGGGCTAGGATGTGATAATGTGACGTACGATGCTATTAATTCTCCTTTTATACTTTGCATCACACCAGAATTTGTCTACATGTTACTCCTATTTACGGGTTCCGATTTCCCACTGTGTTATTACAAAAGTAGCGCCACCATGCATTTGGTGAGCTAGCTCCAAACTAACACCGAGTTTAACTCCAAATTGGGGCGTCAAGTTTAAAACGTTTGATGAGCCATCTGTTACGCTGTATTATCTGTGCAAATGTTGACGTCTCACTGCAGTAACACTAAATAACAATTATTTACTATTTATCCTGAAGAAACTATCAAACGTATAGCGAAATGTCGATATTATCCATAATTAAAGTAATAAAAATGTTATCAATGCCAATGTTGACAAGGAGTTTATGTAACATCTTAATAATGTGGTACGCAAAGTAATTGCATTTCACTAGTAAACAATATGTGTAAGTTTAATGTCGAAAAGTCATATTACTTTGGTATAAGTGTGTATAGCTCCTTTTACCAATCAAGGAAGTTACGTCATCGATGACGAATATAGCTTACCACGCCAAGCTCCTAAACTGAAATATGAAATGTATGTATTATTACAATAAAAAATAAATATTTGGGAAAAAATAGTGTCGTCGGCAGTATTTTGTAATCCTACTAAATCTTTTTTTAATTTAATTGCCAGCAGTTGTCGCCACTTTGATATAAACAAATCAATCATAATAATTTGTGGGCACCCTCCAAACCAAACCAAATAAACGAAGTAAAAAATTAACAGCAGTCCTAATTAACTATTTTGAAAAAGAACGGAATTAGAAAGTGTTCCTTTTAAAGTGACTTAACTTTTTGATTGGCTAAAGACCTATACATACAGATGCAAAAGATTCCGATGCAAAACTAAGATGTTTAATGTCTGTATATTTATGGTGACTGTGATCATAAGTAAAATGGACAAACTGATTTTGATTCCAACGAATGTTTTACGCGCACCATCAAACACTTTGCTGCATTTTCTCAGCGAGGGCCCTTTTAACTTCTCTATTCTCTTGAGTCAGATCCTCGACGACATTGCCAAATTCCGCCAGGGTCTTCATTATTTTAGTTTTGTACATGGCGAATTCCTCCAGCGTTACATTAGTCTCCCGATTTTTTTCAGCTAAAAGAGCTTCCAGTTTTTCAATTTTTAAATTCAACTGAGAAATCTCGTCCAATAAGCTTTTGTCATATGCTTGAAGTTGATCCGCTAATAATTTTTCATCCTGCCCCTTTTCCGAAACGTATCCGTTGCTTACGACGTCCACAGTTTTCTGTGTTGTAATTTCTGCAACATCTACGAACGTAATCAGCAACTGATAATATTTAAACGGAGTAGATTACCTGTGTTTTGTGTGGCAATGGGAGTCTGTGTATTATCGACGTTTTCAGTCTTGGTGCTGGTATTTCGAGTTTCGAAAAGCGTTTTCCATTTCCTTACAACACCCATTTGATCGATTTCGTCTTTACTTGGATCGGATGAATCCATTTTTAACCGAATTTATCGAATTCGGACTGGCTACGTGCTGAATGATATTTTATCAATATAAAGATAGTGTCAATTCTCCGATAAGATTACGATAAAAAAATCGCTTATTACTTTATTACTAGAATATTAGGCTTATCAAATTTGATTAAAAGAAATTCTTTGCCTGAAGGTGTTAAAAAGTGACTGTATTCTCATTTCAACAATTGGCTCTTATTTAACTAACTCCTCTTTTAAGATCAAATAAGTTGGAGTTGTAAAACTAATTATTACGAAAGTGTAAATGCATTCATGTTATTATCTGTCCTTGTAAAGAACGTTTCATCCATAAATTTCTCTTTCTTTTGCGTTCTGCGCTAATCCGACCAGCTTTGAGTCGGACAAGAAAACAAGCTTTTATTAATACTTCTTCGTTTCCTTCCTTTTTATTGGCCGCAGTTTTTTTTTGTAATTTAAACTATCATTAAATTAACGTCCAAACGCCGGAGGATATTTTTTGATAAATTACCTACCCATCTAACGAGTGCGCATTTTTCCGTCCGGCAAAGTTTCAATTTCAGTTAACAACAAAATCCGACTGCCGTGAATTAATTAAGGCACACTCGTTAAAATAATTAATCAAAATAAAACGCCCGGAGACGACTGAGATCGCCCGAAGGCTGGGAAAATGTCGGAGATTGCGTTCGGATTAGCATGTTAAGGCTCGCAATTATTTTAATTGATTCGCACGTCGCTCCTGCAGAAGTGGTCGAGATGGAGTTATCGATTAATTATTATTTATTAATCGGTAATGATACTGAGGATGTTGATTCTTTTTGTTGCACCGTTTTCCATCTGATAAGGCAAGAGTAATTGCAGTAAACATGAAACTGGTGCGCTGGAGATTATGAGAGAGGCTATCGTCAAGGAAATCTTCAAATAAGAATAGTAAAGACAGGAATTTTGCAATAATTATACAGGGTGTTTCACTTATTAATAATGTAAGTTCATTATCACGTAAGAAAACTAATTCTGCGCATCATCTTTTGTTTTGAAACTTCTGGGCGTTCGTGAGATATACGTGCGTCAGCGGGTTTTATAAATACGTCATAAAACAATAAAGCTCACTTACTGGATATCTTGGATATTACTGTAACACAATTTTGTATGTAAGATAAACGCACGCTGACTTTTATAAAAATTGAAAGAATAAAAAGCTGTCAGCGTACATATTACAAGTTTTAACGAATCTATAAAAGTTTAAACACAGCAGGGTTCCGCAGGGTTCAGTTTTAGGAACAATTTTATTTCTGCTTTTTATTAATGACATTGTCTTGTTTATCATTCATGTCTTGATCATGTATGCTGCCTTGCTGACGATGATACATCAGGAATTTTCTCAGGAAAGAATTTGGAAGATTTAACGACGAAAGGTGAACTAAATCAGTGGTTCAATGTGAACAAACTTTTCTTGAATCACACAAAAACGTCTTTCATCATTCTTCGTTCTTCATATAACCAGAACTTAGAAATTAATTTACATTTGGACGGGACAAATATAAAACAGGAATCGCATGTACATTTTTTGGGAGTTACTGTAGAAGATAATTGAAGTTGAAAACCACACTGTATAAAACTTATAAAAAAAATTAAACACTGTATGTTTTCAGATTCGAAACCTTAAATTCATTTTGGGACATCATCGTGTTTTGTCATTTTATTTTGCCCAAGTTCACTCAAGACTCCTATACGGGATCTGCTCCTGGGGTAACTCAGTGTTATCTGCGGATGTCTTCTTGGGTCAAAAGCGTATTATACGTTGCATAGCTAACATCCGATCAACAGAGTTCTACAGACCATATTTTATTTCTTATAATATACTACCATTAGCTTCTATATACATTCTTGAGTTACTGATGTATGTATACACTAATCGGAATACTTTCTAGAAAAACCTACATTTCCACAATAATTATACGTGATATCGAAATCATTACAGAATTCCTCTACAGCACACAAACACAACTGTTAATAGCCGTTCAGTTGTTGGTCCGAAATTGTTTAACTTACTCCCTCTACATCTAAAACAAATGACTAATGTCAATTCATTCAAATCTAAAATAAAAAATGTAATGGATAACTGTGTCTATTCTATAAATGAATTTCAAGGATTAATGGCATCTCTGTAATATGTACTTTATGTATTTCTCTGTTATTGCTTTGTTTCATTTATAACTTTGTATATTATCATCTTACATCTTAATTGCAATGATTTATACACTGTGGAACAAAAGTATGGAAACTTCTAAAAAATCGTTATAAGTCAGAACTTTCACACTAACTTAAAATTGACGTGTACTTAACTCTTAGCAAACGCCAACTTTGCTTTTTTAAATGTTAGGATGTTACAAATGTTGAAATATTTCGAAAACAGTGAACATTAGGTACAGGACATGTTACACATGTTACATGTTATTATGTTAATAATTATTTAAGCAACTTAAACAAATAAGAAAATGCTAGCTGTCTCATTTACAATTACAAAGTTGGCAGCACTGGCGAAATATCTGAAATATTGACAACACCATCTTGACATCCGTGCTATCATCTAAATTAACTGTTCCAAATTTCGTTTCGATAGCCCTAACCGTTGCTGAGATATTTAGAGGTTTCCATACATTTGTTCCACAGTGTATACTATTTGTTGTAACTTGTACTTAAAATTTTGGGACCAATAAAAATTATTATTGTTATTAAGTGGTAAGATTGTTGTTACCAAATATATAAATGAATGCAATTATCATTTTCATCAGTTTGAATGAGGAAGAGTGCATAAATAAATTAGTTCACATACTTCTCTAAAGTGTTTATTAATAAAATGCCTTGTTATTTACATGTCAGGAGATTATTCTGACACGGAAAAATGTATGATAATCCACCTACTTAATAACTGAAAAAGAAAAGAAATATGATTCTTTTATTGTTATAAAAGAAAATGCATTTGCACAAAATTTTAATTACCATCAAAGGGAAGAGTTTTCCTGTTTATAAATAGATGTGCAGAAACGAAGGGC
This sequence comes from Dorcus parallelipipedus, assembly GCA_958336345.1. Classification (NCBI taxonomy): domain Eukaryota; kingdom Metazoa; phylum Arthropoda; class Insecta; order Coleoptera; family Lucanidae; genus Dorcus; species Dorcus parallelipipedus. The sequence continues at coordinate 15,081,599 of OY284478.1, forward strand.
AGAAATGTTGTCGTGTAATTTTATTATCTTATTCGGGTACATGGATCCGGAAATGTGCAGGTCGGCAACTGTTCGGAATTGAATTGTTTCTAGTATTTTGACAATACCAGAGGTACTGATTTTTAGTGAAGGAATGACTATAGTAACTTTCCGAGAGACGGGAATGTTCAGAAGACAATGTGTGACAAAAATAGAATTATATTTATGCTGCTTTCAATACAGGATCATGGTTAAACTAATTCCGTTTAATTTGCTTTTAAGACAGTTCATATGTTTTAAGGATTAAAGCGAATTACGAATTAGACAGTCTGTTGTTAGAAAAAACAGTTAAACTGTGTCTATCTATGAAACTACTTGTGGTGCTCACTTAAAACGATATTCCTGCATGCAAACCTGGCCCGATTTACAATCGTCGTATACAATGAGTATAATGCTATTCGTGGAATAACGTGACGTAAATATGGAAAAATGTTAAAGGATATTTCGCGAATAGTTATTATTCTACGAATAGAATTTATTCCACGATTGTAAAACGGCCTGTCAATGAACTTGTACGTTTATTACATTTTTAATTTAAGAAATAGGCACGTGATTTATTCTTGAATGTTTACTTTCATTTGCATAGAAATCGTTTACTTTTCATCGCTTTTAAAAATATAACTTCATTATGAGTCAATCTGACTCTAGCTCTTAATGGAATAAGAACTATACATAATATAACCTTAAAAATTACATAATATGTAATAACAATCCAGAAACTTACTAAATAAATATTTATATAAATATATAATATATATTTAAATATTTTTGAATATGCTGTGCACTTTTAGCATATAATTTCTTAATAGAAACAGCGATAAACGTCCCAAATGCGGGATTATTGTCGGCCGCAGGTATAGGTGATAGGTCCAAGTCGCCCAATTGCATATTTGATATGAAATTTTGAAGCCATCCCTCTTTAAATCGCCACAAGGACCACGAAATTGAAATAGTTTTGGCTGAGCACCATAGTACATTCTGCATAGGTATATACAGGGTATTATTAAACATACGTCATTAATTAAAGCTGGAAGTTCATCATCTTATAAGGGATTGATTCTCCAAATTTCAATGGTCTAGATCAAAAGTAAAAAATTGATCTATCACAAGACGGCGAAGTCATTTTGTTTTGAAACCTCTGCTTCGTTATGAGTTGTTTGGGAAATTCCCGTCCAATAAAATGTCATAAACCGCACGCGTGGAAATTTTATTTACGTTCAGAAGAACTCGGAGTCAAGGTCTCATTGTACATGGGAAGTTGTCGAATATGAATCCGATCTGTCAATCGGCGTGTAATTACTTATTTATGTACCGTTTTTGTCAACACGGGAGGTAAGAACATTGCTTACACGTCTCTTCAACAGGTGCTCATTACATTGTTCAACTTATTTCAATAAGTAATTGTGTTTTAATTACTGTACTTTGGTGAACCAATAACATTGATGTATATAGATGAGGCAGCGAGTATATCAAACAACAACAATTCGATCTTACTTGATGATAATTTAATTACGTTTCAGTACCTAACTATGAGTAACCTTCGTTTGATATTTTTTTTACGTAGTATTATGAAATGTAAAAAGTTACGGCGACATTAAAACACAATTATTTCAAAAAACGTAGAACAACTAAACAAATTAAATTGCCTGTACACAAAACAATAAACAAGTTCTTATGATTAATACTTGTGGTTTTAATTAATGTTATAAGTTCAGTAATACCCTGTATATACTATGGTGAAAGAAATTATTCATACCATTTGAGTTTTGTACCTAATCGAGTACAGAGAAGTAAGGTTTCGTCGATTACTTCATAGATGTTATAGAAAAGTAAATGTCTCAAGTTAAAATAAATCATTCAATTAAATATAACTTTCAAATAATAAATTATTAACTACTAATCGTAAGATATAATTGGACAAATTCAAAATATGTGCAGGAGTCGAGGAATAACAATCAAATTACATTGAAAAATAAAACTGTTTTGTGCGAGATTATTATCACATAAGTGGTTTAGCTGGAAATTTGATAAAATTGATAAGGGTTCGTTTTATCTCCATACTTGAACTATGTACGGAAAAAGGCTTTTCTTAAACCTTTCTCATATGATTGCTATTCATTTTTTGAGGCGACCAAATTGCCTGGACGTATTTTTTCCATAAAAGTTGAAAAATCTGTTACTTCGCTCATTGAAATATTTCAAAAAACTACTGAATTGATGGGTTTGATTTTTTCCAGGTTGTCATGTGATTTTTTAATCGTGAATTTCTTGCCCATTAATGATTCCCGCCAACACACATACCAACACAGGTTGTTTTTATTTCTGGGAAGCAGACAATTAACAGTGATCTCAGGTCGACCTAACTAGACCTGGCCTTGCCTTGTTTACTTTGCACTAAGGTCACATTGCTCGAGCACGACTTGTCTGATGTACTCTCGTAATGTCCATTACATGTAATAACGTGGCATAATGAATACTTTCTATTTCGCTCGCTCGCTCACCGTCACAGCGCGAATAAAGCAGCGCCGGTTTAATATTTTTTTGGTATTAATTTCTTCGGCGAAGCGAGCAGTCATCCGAATGAATCAATAATTTTCTCGAATATCAAAGTCACTCGGTACCTTCATTAAAGCAATTTACTTATACGTGGAGTGCCGTAGGACTTCATGTTCTCGAGATCTCTTCGAGATAGTAAAAAACTAATTAACTGAGTCGTTAAGCCACTCCGCCAGCAATAATTTTCCAATAACCGAAGGCCATGTCGTCAATGCAAAGGTCATCTTTACAACCTGGTCATACCTCGAGAGAATCACCATCTCATCACAGTAATCAAATGCGTTTTGTTATTAGAATATTGCTCGGCGATGATGAGGCACATCCTTTATTTTATAAACAAGTGGAAGCAATCCGGTACGGCTGCTGCCGAAGAGTTTCATAATGGCGCGCGTTGTTCCTCTAAGGTCAAAGAAACGACCACGACTGCGGACCAAAAAATATTCATGTTGAAAGGAGGAAATATCGAGATGAAATTAACGACGCAGGAGCTGGTATATCACAACGCTAGATCCTCATCAAGTGATGTCGATAGGAATCTTTACGACATGATTATACAAATATTTGTGTAGACACGGGCAGTTAGTCGGAGAGGAATAATCGTTCATCATCACCACACTTAAATCTCGTTATACGCGCATATTTAACTAATTGTTTACATCTACTCTAAAGTTTCGAAATTACGAAGACTATTTCATTTCATTAACAAACTGTCATAAATGAAATATTTGATGCTTAATAATACAACAATTTGAAATAAAAAATATTAAATATTAAATAAAAATAAAATTAGTATCTTTGGATAGATGATAAGCGAAAGCTGTATTGAGCCCGTGGTCATGCTTTAAAATATAAATGTATCCCCGTTCACTTTCAAATAGCGCGTGTCATTTAGTCCCTGTTTATCTCGATGCAGTCGATGTAAATATCTCGCAAAGGAAATATACGAGACAAGAGTAAATGCACTCTAAAAGTAAATAAATAAGTAAACATAACTACATTATTTCGTAAGTAATGTGAGCGTTCGCTTTCGTATTTTCCAATAAATGACGTCGTTTTACAGTCCATTTAGAAATATTCGATCGAAATGATAAGTTACGCGCACATATATTACGCTCCGCTTTGTACCACACCACGTCCAGATTGTGTCTTACTCCGGCATTGAAATCTCCGAAGTCGTATTGCCTTTTCCGTGCCCGGCTTATCCTTAAAAGGTTTTAGAGGCAGTCGTAAATTCGAAATTATTGTTGTGCCCTTCCTGGGCCGAAGGTTATCTACCTGCAGGATTAACTGACCTGACACTTGGCTCGGCATTTCTGTTATTGTTGTAGATTCCTACTTAGGTCAACAATTTACCGACGGCTCTTACATGTTTACGATCCATTCTTGCCGCGTTTTACTATCGGTTGGTTAATTTTAAAAGGCGAACGCAGTTTCGAAAACTTCCAGGTAACGCTTTTGCGATGCCTCTTCTAAGTTTACAATGTTGGAAATGTTTCCGACTGTCAAAGCAAACTTTTAAAAATTATTCTCAATGCTCAAGACCTCAAGAGTAAACAAATAGGCAAATACAGTACCTGGATGTTCCAAATGAAATAATCTGGAAAATTGTCCCCTTGTCATTCGGTTGATAAGTAAATTAAAAAAAAAAACAAATCATTGGCTTCAATATTCAACAAAAATACATCAAATACAAGGCGATTTTTGAACAGACCGACATGAAATACTGGCGAAAAAAGAAACTTTAAGCAGGCCACTCACTAGGGAACATATTGGGGAACAACTTGGCTCGTGGCAACAAGTTTGCCAGTGTGTTGGTAGGTTCGTCAACATGTTCGCAAGTTGCTGTCTCATGCAGAAACAACCAAAACCCAACACGCGAGCCTGAGCATGTTGCTCTGTGTGTGGTGCCGTGGTAACATGTTGAATCATGTTGTTTAATTTAACCTAAATTTTATATCGTACGCAACGTTCGCAAAGTCGTTCAGCGATAAGAAAGAATTTTGGAAAGAATTTATCGAATTGTATGAATCTTTCCCATGCTTGTGGGACATTAAAAAAAGAACATTTAAATAAACATTTAAAAAATCTACTAAATTTAAGAGGATGGAAAATGCAGTATCATCCATCAGTAAATAGTTTTGGAAGTCTCTTGGTTCTGTTGATCTCAATTCTCGCAATAAATTCATGTGGGAGTATTTTCTGCGATTTAAAAGCCATTGCTTTGTCCATATTTTTAGTTTTATTCTTACTCTTTTCTGTCGCTATTGTTAAACCTACTGCAATTGCCACTTTTTGTTGCTTTGACAAAACTCCCGACATGTTTAAAAACTATTCACTTCACACCTCGCGAGTTATGAAACCAACTGAAGTTGCAAATGCAATTTGCATAGTGTGTGGTCAATAGGAGATATGTTGACGAACATGTTGCCGAGCAAATTGCCCAACATGTTCCATAGTGAGTGGCCTGCTTTAAGAACGTGGGAAAAATGTTAAAAAAATTTCATACAACAATTTATAATTAATTAAAAATTTACCCGAAATGCACGTTACGCCAATGCATAAGACGACAACCAAAAGTTAACAGCTTTAAAAGCGTGCAAGTTATCTTGAAAGTGTCCTGGGCATTTACAGAAATTCCAGGTAAATTTTGTGTCGACACAAAATTTTCTTTGAAATTTCCTTTATTTATGGTAAATGTTGATACAGTGCACTCGCGCTAACGTGAACTAACTAAAACCGACTGTGTTCATGTTTGCGCGATTGTTCATGTTTCCGAGATTTAGGGGCAAATTCAGAAACACCACTCACACTCAATCTTGACCTTCGTCGTTATTTGAAATTGAAATTTGCTTTTATATTTACTTGTTTAATCAAGTTGATGGTCAATATAGGTACTTTGATCATCAGTAATTTACGATAGAAAGTTAAAAAATCATTAAAAGAAAAATTAAAGCTTCTCTGAATTTCAAAAAGTCTAAGTGGAGTACTCTCTCAACTCAAGGGAGGTTTCTGAATATGGGCTTCATCTCTTAAAAACAATTAAAAACATGATACATCACTTTCAATCTTTATTTATGTACTACATATTATGTGTCTTAGCACAGTTTCACTGTTTCACAGTTTCACTGTGCTAAGAGTCATGATTAATTTAGAGTAAGATGGATCTTATAACATGACAGCATTACACTTTTACATTATACTTTTATTTTATCGATGTGGAGTGATGTTTTATCAAAATCGCAAAATTCCATTTTTCTCAATGTAAGAAAATAAAAACAAAAATCGCCGTGTTTACTATTTATTGTCATTAAAACTTTGATTTTTTGCAGATACTTGTTGAATATATTAAATGCCATAAGTCATTGTCCACTACCATGTGCATTTTTTATAGCAATATGTGCACCAGGGAATGTGCACCTTGTTGCTGTTCATTGGCCATATTTCATCACTGATAAAATGTAAACACATATTCAATTATTATTATTATTATTATTATTATTATTATTATTAAACTTACCACACTCTTTAAGGTATTAGCAGCGTCAAAAATTTAAAATAAATTTGAAATACGATAGTACTTTTATAAACTAAAAAGGCTAGGACATATTAATTTGTGATGTAATTTTAGTTGCTCCGTTATTCCAGTGTGAACTTGGTCGCCATTTTGACCAATCATGAGCAAGGACAAATGCTCCCTATCTACACCACACTGAATTCTTAAGAAAAACAGACTATAGTATCATTCGTCCTGTCAACTATCGACTAAGTATTTTCGTATTTGTTTGCGTTATTTGTTGATTTTATAATAAGTTATTTTTAGGAATCATTTATTTTATATTTATTGAATTTAAAGAAGGTATTTCAACTAGTGATGCTTCTGCGGATCTGGTAGCAGAAATTTTCAGATCTATGGACGAAGTTACTAAATCACTCTGCATTGACCTTGCAAAAGCATTCGATACGGTTAGCCATCCAAAACTAACTGAATCACTCAAAACATTGGATTTCGCGGAACTTCATTAAAACTATTATAAAGTTTCTTAAGTTATAGGTTTCTAATCATATTGGTATCGAAAAACTCGTCTGTTTTGGGGTACCGCAAGGCACAATACTAGGTCCCATTCTATTTAATATTTACATTAATGATTTCAGCTGACACATCAACAGTTTACAAAAGTAGCAGCTGGGCAGAGATAAAATTAAAAACTGAACTAGACTTTATTAATATAATCAACTTTTTCAATAGCAAATTACATACGATAAATTACAAGAGAACCTTTACCTTTCTGCTGCTATAGTGATACTTTACCAGTTTTTAATTCTTTGGATATCAGATTAGTTAACAATACAGATAACGTCGTCAGATAAAATAAAATATTTAGGTATCTTTATTGACAGACATTTAAGGTGGGACTTGCACATTGATTATGTAGTTAAAAAATTAAAAAGTTTCCTGCCCCGTTTTAAATTGTAGATGCAGCAGAATTTTCGATCTAAAACAAATGAGAATACTCTATTTTTCCCTGATTCAATAACATCTAATTATAAGTTACAGTATACTAGGCTGGGGAGCGGTTGTAAAAACTTATTCAAAAAGACTTGAATTTATGCAAAAATGGTTGCTAAAAATTATTTACAAGAAAGAATATGTCTACTCTTCAGAATTATTTTTTCATGAATCCTGCTATTTTGGATATCAGGCAATTATTTTTTCTAGAACTAGCGCAGTACAATTTTAGACATAAAAACAAAATAATAAAATTTGCTCATGCTCACTCTTATAATACACGGCAAGAAACAAGAATCGCTCAGATCCCTAAAAGCCTTAAAACCATCTGGGAACAATGTTTCACATATCTGTCCTCCATAATCTACAATGAAATTCCCGATGGCATGAAAAAAATTAATTCGATTGGATTACTAAAAAACAGCTGAAAAAATAGTTATTAGGTAGTCTCACCCAGATTAAAAGTACACAAGTTTTTTTTACTACCCAATTTTATTGTGCTCTTGACTGTGCTCTCTGTAATTAAACTTAGTTACGAAGAGACTCTTTTAAACTTGTGTACTTGTATTTTGGGGAAATACTATTTGAATATAATAATTACAAAATGGTGTTTACAATTGTGCAGAAAACATTTATGGTAGAAAGTCATTTTCCTAATATTAATTGAAAAATCAATGGGGCATGGATATACTGGGTACGAAACTGCTTGGAAGAGTTTAGAGTTGAATTTCCCGATGTCGTTATTGACCACAAAACACTCGAAGATAACCTGCATTGGTATGTACAGTTGTTTCGTGAAACTGGAGGCCCGAAGAAAAACAACAAGACCTCGAAAATGTACTGCCGAGTTTTCGAAACTGTAAAGCTGGCTTTACACCGGAGGTAACATTGTTAATAATAGTTTTACTAGCAATGCTGTTATTAAATCTTAAAAACTGGGCCAAAAAATGTTAGTGCCAATCAAATTAATGTCATTCACATATTTGTTACTAGCATTTTTACTATTAACATGTTTTTGTTATTGTTTCGGTGTATAGGTACCTTAAGACATAATGTAAAATTCGTCTCACACCTCTATCTGCCAGAATCACAACCGATTCAGCTTTCTGTGGGAACGTGCTATATATTGCAACCTAAAGATGTTTAGCTCTGTCCTTACCGCATGATATTGGTGCAAGAATTGTTGCCCGGTGATCCATACGGTGAATCTTATACAATAAATTTCTTAATTTGTGAGTGAGGAGTAATTGTTATTTTATTATTTGTGTCATACTGACATTTAAAAGTCAGATTATGTTCAAACTTAACACTGCGACATACGTTTTCTAAAACAAAATATTTCCACAGGTAATGCTACCGACTTATTAAATGAACACTTGTTATAACAAGAAGTGTACAATCCTCTCCACGCGCAGAATAAAACGCCTCTGCATTTGGGCCTAAAGTCTCGAGTCTTTAGTAATAACACAGAACTTTGACTGTAATAACTAGTAACTTTAAAGACATTTAGAATCTTCTCTGTAAGCTCTAATAACATAATTTATTTTTACTTTCACATCTAGAGTACTTCTTATATAGTTTTCTTTTGTTTTCTTTACGTATTTTGTTATTTGAAAATGTCCACCTTTTGTTACTTATTGATCTACAATGTTTATAGAACTCCTGTGCTCTTCCTTCTGCAAAGTTCATCTAGTAGATGCTGTCAGTTAAAAAAAAAAGCAAAACAGAACAGGCAAATCTTGTTAATAAACATTTACGACTGGCTACCGTTCCCAGCTACTTACATAATTGCCGTCTCGTATTTTTATTTTTCACGCAATTGCAAAAAAAAAACGCATTGGAATTCTTTTTACGTTCGTTAACCTAGGAGGTGAAAATCATTTTATTGCTTCTCGTTTTTGTATTTTGCTCAAGGATTTACTTGAATCCAGCGCTGTCCACCTGTCGCAGGAATGCAAATTTGCCGTGTTTATTTAACTGTAACTCTTTTACTGGCCGTTTAGATACTTTCAGTTATGTGTATGTTTGTTTTTGCTAATTCAAACACTTTTCTCGAAAACTCTTGCTTCTCGAGATTTTTAAATTGCACAAGCTCAAATACTTTAGTGTTAATTAATTTCTTTATATTGTTTTATGAACACCACTGATGAGAGAAAAGAATGAACACAGAAAAATGATTATTATGCATTCCGTACTATAAAATTCAGCCTTTTGTGTTCAAGCACAAGCGCTATTTATTCATTGTTTCAATAAAATATTAGAGCTTCGCGGCTACTGCCTGCGCTTTCCCTATCATTGTTTTCAATATTTATAGTCGACTTCGTCCGCTGCATAACAATAAAAGTTGTGCCCACAAGTTTCAAAGAACAAGATAGCAGTCACCGCACATACATTTAGTTACAAAATACGTATCGGGTTACGGCCTCGCGCGTTCGTTTATGATTTACCGAAACGAAAAAGAACGCCAAGGTATTTATTACTTATATGTATATTTATGTAAATGTGTTGCAGGTAGATTTTAGTAATAATGTCGCTGTCCCGTTTGACGAATTAGTTTCGGGATCAATTACTGCGGGGAAAAAATACGCTCTTTCGTGTTATGTAAAAGTAAAGTTGTGTAATAGCGGTTGTGTACTACATAAATATTTCTCAACAAGTCGTTCGTGGAGAAACAAAAAAGAACAACGAGACAAAATCATTTTTAATGCGTACAAAACGGCTGGCAACAAATTCTTACAGGTAGCGATAACGACTTCGGAATACTTATTAGCGTTATCAACGAACCCGCTAATCTTTGTCGTACATCTGTCTTGTTCGCCTCTGCGGTGATTACGTAAAGCTCTGCGTGTAGACAAGGATGCCGGGAGTTAACGTGCACGAGAATCGTCCACCTGAAGGAAGTGGTAGATCTGAAACTACCGTCTGACATGTACAATAAGTTGGCGTAGTCTTTCAATGTCCGTTCCGTCTATCGAGTGGTTGCACGTACTGAATTTTAATTAATATTAATGACGACTTCGCCGAGATTTATTTATTAATAAAATTTTATAACTTCGGCTCGGAATTGTACTTTCGGTTTCAAATATGGAGCGAATGTTAAATTTTATTTTTAATGAGTTGAAATTCTTACATGTTGTTCGGAACGAATGATTGAATCATTTTTCCTCATTAAAAAAAAAAAAACAATTTGTTGTTCGAAGCTACCAACGATTTGTAGTAGGACTGATTTACGAGCGAATAAAATTACTTTTCAAATATTTGCCTGCAAAAATTTGACGCAGATTCAAACTTATAAGACATAAAAAATAGTGATAGAACAAAAAAATAATTGTAGAAATTTGTTGCGCAAATCGGGCGCGAGATGTCGCTACCTAAATTGTTGTTAAAAAAAGAACATTACTAACAATAACATGGAAAACATGGAGACTTTCTTCGAGATTGCAGCAGACAAACATACTCCGTAATATAAATAGCAAGATCAATAACAATAATTATTATCAAAATTTCTTTATTTAGTTCATTTATTTAAAGCAGCCTGGGGTTGATTGTTACAAGGATAGATAATTACAGGCTATAAAAACAATTGAAGGAAACGTAAAAAAAACTCGTTAATCACAGATAACATTCACGGCAAAGGATTATATCGTATTATGTATGTATAGAACATTTCACAATATTTGAAACTCATAAAATACTTAATATGGTCAACGTTTTTTGAGAACACGTTTAATTTTTTTATTATGACGCCTCTCATATTAATTTTTGCTACGAATTCATCGACTCTACGAACTTAATCAACAAGATGTAAATGTTTTACCTCTAACTGTTTTTTTCTGAATCGTTCGTTTACAACAATTGTCATTCAAAAAATTTATAAAATATTTTGTTGTCTAACTTTCTTAAAGGTTGGCGGAAATTATAGTACAAAGATCGTAGAAAATCAATCAACACAGAATTTGAAAATCTTTTCTTGTATTTACTCCTTGTTTGAATTTATTTTTATTTTGTTTATACAGGGTGTTTACGGTCTTCTCTGTATCCTTTTAGGGGGTGATAGTACACCTCAAGAGAAGTCGATATACCTTAAAATGTCTTAGTAAAAGTCGTGTCATAAGCGAGATAATAAATCTTTTATTTATTACATTAAACAGTTAATTTGTTTTAAATTGTAGTAATCTACTACTTAATCAGCATTGTCCATTACAAAAGATCTTCGAAGTTATCACCATGTTGTATAGAATATCGATGGGCCATCCCGATTTTTAAAGAACAAGGTAAAAAATAAAAATAATAAAATTTTTAGTCAAACAAAGGTGATAGTAAAACCGAATTACTGATAATAACTTGTCAACGTGTCAAATAAATAAATACCATCTTTGTTTGACTAAAAATTTTATTATTTTTATTTTTTACCTTGTTCTTTAAAAATCGGGATGGCCCATCGATATTCTATACAACAAGGTGATAACTTCGAGCATCTTTTGTAGTAGACAACGCTGATTAAGCAGTAGATTACTAGAGTTTAAAACAAATTAACTGTTTAATGTAAAAAAATTAAAGAATATCTCGCTTAGGAGACGACTTTTACTAAAAGGCGTTTTAAGGTTTATCGACTCCTTCTGAGGTGTACTATCGCCCCCTAAAAAGTTACAGAGAAGACCGGTAACACCCTGTTTATGTTCGTGTAACGTAATATTTTTTTATCAATTGCTATTTGTAATATCACAAAAAACGAATATTAGTTTTCATTCTATTTCTTTAAATAAACAAATTCGGCGTTTTCATGCAACATCTGCAAACAAAAATTACATATTATTTTCTGCTATTTTCTGCTAGCCAGAATTATGGTAATCCGTTCAATTTTAATTATAATTTTTTATTAATTAATCAAATCAATTTTAAACAGGAGTAACAGATGTTTTAAGGAGAAAGATTTTAAAAAAGGTAAAATAGGCAGCAACGAGTTAGTATCAAATGGTTTCATTTGATACAAATCATTGACATACGGAAGTACATATTTGCTTTTGCTTACGACATTAACAAATAAGCAAAATGCCAGATATCCTAGTCATAAGTCATAACCAAATGGCGATTCGTAACGAACAATAATAATATTAATAACTGCACAATCAGTTTTATGAGTTTCAAATATTCTGAAACACACTTTACAATAGTCGCTAATACACTTTTGTCTAGAATTTTAGAAATTTGTTGCAAAAATCTGTCGAAAGGTGTCGCGTCCTGAATTGTTGTAAAAAATAGAACAATACACAGCTACAAAAATAATTGCAGTAAACGTAATAAAGACACGTTAAACATAGACAACATTTACGGCAAAGGCATTAGGTATGTCGCTTCCTATACGTTACAACAGTTGCTAATGCACTGTTGATTGAAGTATTTGTGCGTGTGGCAATTAAAATCAATTCTTAATTTTTATACTTTCTTTCGTAATTTTAAATTTGTCTAATACTTGTACACAAAGTTTCACATTTTTGCACTTGCCTACCTTGTTCAGGTATGGGCGTGTCTTTTTATTCAGCAGTTTGTTGTGATGGATGTAGACAGCGATTTAAAAGATTGGAATAGATAGTAATTTAGTGACAACTTATCGCTACAATGCGTTAATATATTTTTTAGATTAGAGGAGTCTATGAAAAGTAAAACCTAAGTCGTAGCTTAAATGAAATTAACGTACGTCAAAACTGAAATGTCAAGATACATTTAACGATAGTAGAAAAAAACTTCCAGTTGAATACATAAGACTTTGTTAAAACTCTTTAATATGATAACGACTAATTTCAAATGCCGTTGGATTGCTTGCTGACCCATGACTATAGTGTTCAAGAGCGTTTAGACAACTAACAGATTTGACAAGGGTCAGGAAGCAAATGTCAGAATAAAAGTTTCGAATCAAGCTAAGACTCTGATTTTGTTTTTCATAGCCTCCCCTGATCTAAAAAATGTATTAACGCATAGTACATTCTTACATCGCCTAAATCGATTATAACAACAGAGATAGATTTCTGTTCAATCTTTTAAATCACTGTGTACATTCATCACAGCAATACCACTATCTGTTGCATTATGTTGGTATAAAACGTAAGTCCCTTATCTAACATTATCAAAATACTATTCGGCAAGATATTTGAAGTTTCATGTCAATGCATTTGTCAAATCAAAATCAATATAATTAACTAACTGCATGGGTATTTCTACGAAAAATTCGTATATTATTTATTGACATAATGGATAATGATAATTGCAATTTGTTATTTGAAATTGTTCTTGAACGACACGAAGTTAAAAAAAAACAAATCTATCATAATTGAATCGATCAATGCTGTAAGGCTATATGGTATATGTCCATGGGATTCACCAACATATACCCTTTCCGCATTGACTGATTCAATTGTTGAAAACTCAGAACTCATAACCTTGTTGTTTATTTCACATATGTGTCATTTTTATTACCAAATTTCTTACTAGAACACTGCTGCCAGTTTTATTTTTCATAGGGCAACACTGGCTGTGGACAGGTAATATTAGATTTTCTTTTTGTATTTCGAATGTTCGATTTGGATGTTGAGGTTAAAAGTTACAAATACTAGAGGTAAGTTGTGATATAAGTATTATAATCACAGAGTATACATTTTATGCATTTTACCGTAGCGTAGAGGGTATGCAGCTGAACAGTGCGTTACCGATCCCGCGATCACGTAAGACCAGCACGCGCTAGTAAAGTACATAAGATGTAGACTCTCTAGTTATAACTTATTCTAGACTCATTAAATATTGTTATGGATACTAGGCTACGCCAAAATTACTAAGCATGTAGCATTTATAACAATTTTTTTTGTAATTAGATGAATTTGCTTTTTGTTCAAAAGAGAAGAATTAATTTTTTTCTAATATTTCTATTCCAAATTCACTAAATCGAACCAGTGTTACATTTAACCCTGTACATTGTAACAACCAACGGATCAAATTTTAAAAATTAAAAATTCACACGGTTACAATTACATTTTCCCCAAATGTTGCACGGTAAGTCACAAAATCACTTTACCTACACTTACAATTTTAAACTGTCATTTTTTTAATACAGGGTGGTCCCGAAAGAAGGTGCCAAAAAAAAATCAGTTATGGGAGATGATGAGTAAAACTCATATACAAAAAATTTTGCTAATAAAAGTCTTTCCGTTTTTGAGATAAAAATAATTGAAAATTTGTTTCAATCCCGAACGACGGCGAAACGTTAAGTGTTAGTGCGCATATTTAGTGTCCGTTTAAAAGATTTTGTGATATGATTTAATAACATTTTCCGTTTTGTTTTCAGCAGTTTACTTCGCAGTTTTCTGGTTTTTTGCGGTTTTACAATGAGGAAATATGGACGAATACGTTTACCTGAAACTTTATATGCATTTCTGCGACACGCGGTATAAGTATATTTCATGAAATAGCTTTGCCTCTCGCAGTCGAACGTCACGTTTTATTCTTAACTCAGATTAATCAGTTCTAGCATATAATAAAAAAATATCGTTTACTCGAACTGACAGAAAACAACATTTTACTGAGTGATTTTTAAATTCTTTATCAACTCTTGCCATGGAATTTGGACGGAATGTCTTAGCTTTACTGTAAAACAGCATCAAGGCAGGGAGCAATTACTAATACAAGAGCGGACACTTGGAAGTGCAAATTAGAAAAGAGATTTACGCCAATTTAAATGTCCTTTCAGGACAAAAGTTGTGTCTGCGATGATCTGATTGGTGAAAACTGTATAGCACACCTCGTGTCATGCCAACTCCATTTGTTGTTCGTTTCCCCCGTATTTCGTCTACGCCAATTTAAAGGGACAACTGGTTCGAGGTCATTGGAACTACTCGGCAAAGATCAAACGTGTCGACACGAAGTGTCTTCTCTTGAATAACTTACCTACTCTTTTCATTTAAGCTACTACTTTTCATTTAAGCCGTCCAGATTTGCTCGGTATTTTATCAATACTGTTACCAAGCCTCCTTCGCCATAAAAGTTCTTCTTCGGTAAATGATACTAACAAGGTAAATGTCCACATTTTAAATACGTATGCATATATCTTTTAATGCAGGTTGATTCCAAAAAATCGTTGCTAACTAAAGTCACCTTTTTGATACATATTTTTAAATCATTCGTGTCCACTTACAAAATGTAGAGGTTTAATTTTTTATATCGACCGGTAAATAAATAATGACTAGAGAGCGGTCAGTTTCAGGTTCTTGATGTCAGAAGTAGGCAGCTTGCTTTGAGTAAGTCATTTACAAGATGATGAGTCAGTGTGGATAAGTAAATAAATATAAAATAAGTGCCCAAGATTCCGCAAAAATAAATTTGTTTCAATGGTTATGGTTTGTACGACCTTAGGATTTACCGTTCTCTAGTTTGACCACTTAGTACAGTGGTTCCCAACCGGTGGTTCGCCATCGGTTTTAAAAGCAAAAATTTTATGGTCGTATGATCGTATGATAGGATGCATACTATCAAATATCGCAAATGCCGAAAGCCGGACCGCGAACATTTTAAAAAAATCTAAAAGGGTCGTGATTAAAAAAAGGTTGGGAATCACTGACTTAGTAAATAGCACAGCTTTAACATGGTTGGTTTCTGACCATTATATTTAACTTTGTGCTAACTAAAGTTAATTTTTCATTTATATGCCTATCGTATAGATCTGAGTTAAGGGGATTCTTTCAAGCAGAAATCAATGCAATGTTATTTCTTTATTATGGCTTTCGTTATGAATAAAACTTTCTGAAAAAAATATATGTGATTTAAGTAGTGATTGCCCGCCGCCCGTTGCAGGTGCAGAGACCGACAGAGACCGCATGCAAGGGATAGCGTTATGCCGACTCCGTTTTGCAGCACAATTTTGTCAACGAATTACGGAAGTTGTAATTAATCAATACAATTTAAATTTAACCAACATATCAAGGACATGTAAAACAAAGGCCGTGGACCACTATTTTCTTAAAACGTGCATAGTTCACTTCACTACAGCGTTGTACAGTAGAGCCAATTTATTGAAGGTTTGGATTTTTTTTTGGAAAACCCTACTTGCATTTAATACTCCTATGCGTCAAGGTACCTCGATCATCACTACTTAAATCACATATATTTTTTTCAGAAAGTTTTATTCATAACGAAAGCCATAATTCGCCGACAAAAAATGCATTACATTGCTGCTTGAAAGAATCCCCTTAAGAAATGAATTATCAATCGAACGCAAGTATTAAAAAAATGAACTGTAATTCTTATTTTACACATGAATTTTTACAATAGAAAACGGAAATTGTTCATATGAACTTTATAATGGTGAATGTACTCGTATTTCAAATAGGTTAAGTTTATTCTTCAGTGGACTAAATTTATTCATTTACTACTGTCTGTATAGGTCGAGTCAGAACTCGAATGACTCAAAGACTCAATTTTTTTAAGCGACCATTTCCACGTTATTATCCGATTCTATCATAATTTTTCTTAAAATTTGTAAAAAGAGCACACTTATATTTCCTTATTTTTACTAATGTCGTGTCATATTCATACGCTTCGCAATTTGCTAAAATAAAATCTTTTAAAGAAGATTTTAAAAAGTGAGTTTGTAGTATCTCAAAGGTTTACGTACTTTGGCATATCCCGTTGCGTAAATGTTAAATAGCTCGTAACATAGATGATTATCTACTCTTTCTGGAAATATCTGTAAGTTGTTTAATAGTCAACATTTTGTCGATGCCAATTGATGCATGCAACTGTATAGCAGTATTAAGCATTTATAACAATGACATCGCTGTCTGATTTATTGTATCATCTCATCATATTACATTTGGGCAATCCAGGTTAAGAGTCCATACTGAATCTACATGAAATCAAGATCAACGTATTTTATATTAACAAAATTATTATTTTCTTCACAGTTATCGAAGGTGGGATGATTCAGTTGTAAAATGGTTACCCGGAAAATTTTCATCGACAGATTATATCAATGCCATGAAAAAGCACAATATCTTATTGACGTCCATCCAGAACGGACAGTCCTTACACGTTTTCTTTTCACGTAAGCGAATAAATAAGACGCAACGTGCCGTAACCGCGGCATATGCGCGATATTCAAAGGGATTCCTGAACGGTTCGCATAAAAATGTGACTATTGTATTTCCAACAATATCCACGCCACGGACGGAATCGGTCCTGACGCAACAGCGACGTCTTTCATGTTCCCTTGAACCTGTAATATAGCCGAGGAATGCAAATTTAATTATTATTTGTACCGGATGACACGATGTTCTTAAAAGCAACTGAAAAATATAACTATACTTCAACCCTGCATCAATAAACAAACATATATAAAACGGTCATGTAAACCGTAGACAAAAAGAAAAGCCTCTCGTGCGTTCGCTCCTCAAGCTTTTCAAAGGCAAATTAATTCCTTGGAAGCTTTCAAGGTTTACCTGCGGCCGGATAATGGACTACAATTATTTATAGAGTATTACAACGGCTCGCAGCATTAACACTTGCTGTTAAAAGATGTAGAATTCACGGAGAAGGTGTTATTGAAAAGGTGTAAACACAATAGATAGTTACGGTTGCATTACAACGACTCGTAGACACTTCGGCCATAATTTAAACTCTTCTGCATTACGAATGTACGTACGGACGTGTGTGAGTGCGCAAACTATTGTAGGTATTAATAAACGATTTATCGATGTTATGTATTCTTTGCTTTCAAGGCTTAACTAAACATTAAAATTATTAACGATCGAATTTACTGTTAGTTTCTGAATTAATTAAAGAAGAAAAATTGATTCACTTCTAAATCTTAATGTTTTACTCCTACTTGAGTTTCTTGGTTCAAAATCATTTATTTTTTAAGTAGCTACAAGGGCAGGCAAAATCTTTGAATCTTTTTTGACCTTTGGTTTTTTTTGCAACCTCCATTGTTTCAACTGGACCGAACCGAGCAAAAAAAGTTGCAGTCAAAACTTGCTCTCGAATTCAAAAGACAAACAAGAATGACTCTTGACATTCATATTAAAGTAAAGCCGGAACTGTCTGAATTTCAAAGCGACTAATGGATCAAGAACAACAACAGAATTTTCCGCGCACTTAACGACGTGTAAAATTGCCCATTTTTTCCGGCCACGTACGCGATAATCTAATTATACATATAAAAGCCGGTTGACATTTATTCAACTTGAGGGCTTGTCTCACATTCCTGATTTATATCTATAATTAGTATTTGTGCGAGTGTTTCATTAAAAAAAAAAAGGCAGCCGAATCCTGATTGTGATCGTAATTTATTCGGCCGTTTGGTTGCTAATAAATCACGCGCAGTTGAACAAATGTGACTCCTTCTTATCTTTTTTGAAACTCCTCGTCCTTTTCACTTATTGATGAGGTAACATTTGATAAGGTTACAGAATTTCCTGTGTGTGACTCACTCATTACAGGTCGTTAATGTCCGAAACGCTTGTTTTTAACCAGCGTGCTAATCATAATAATCAATTAAGCACACAGATAAAAGTTCAACTATGTACCGTGTACTTGAGCGTTGTTCGCAGGTAGTTATTTCTAAAAAAAAGGCACCTTGTTGTAACGAGCATTGAAATCACTCAGAATCTCGTAAACATTAACTTGACGTTTACATCGAACTGTGACGGTTTGAATGAAACGGGGATTACCGGCAAACAAGTCTAGAAAGAGCCAATTTTTAGGACGTCACTTGATTTTAAATTTAAGTATATTTTTCTTTCTTAAAAAAGTAAAAGTAACGAGTTGTAAATGCACAATAACTACAAGAAAATCTACTTTTAAATATAAATATCCTTTTTTTACGCAGCGATTTCTCGTCAAATTATTATTGATATACGGCGACAAAAGTTTTTTAAACAACTTACCTAAATGTTATATTTTGGATAAAATAAATCTGAACATTAGCACTTAGCAATTTTATAATGTGTTTGTTTTGAACTACAAACATTTTTTATTTTTGTGTGTAGGAGTATAATGGTGTTAATTTCCATGGAAATCTCGTTAAAATGAGATTCAAAACATTAAGATTTAGGTCAAGGTTTAGACTATTTGAAAATGAACGCTGTCGAAAGTCGCAACAATTTCGGACTTGTTTTCTTTACAAAATTTATATCTGTTTTAAATGGCAAAATAAGCAGGTTTTAACAAACATATTTACGCCTAATTTTTGATTTATTAACGATTAATATGTTTATACCATTATATTAAAAATGCTCCTCTCATAACAACACTTCCTGCTATTGAACTCCTATTTGATAGGCAGGCACTTCTTCGTCAAACAAGGCAGCGAACATATTGAACTAAAACCTATAAAATCAGGGGTGTTACAGGGAAGTGTCCTGGTACCTTGCTACCTAGCTGTCAGCAGCAGCAACACTGTGGGAGGAGAAATTAACATACGTCCCACCGCCGGCTAGATCAATGGGACGGGCACGTTCAAGCAAGAGAAAACAAAAGGGCCGAATTTAAAAGGAAAACATAACTAACTAAAATCATCAATTTTCACACACTTCTTGTCTTTATTTTAACCAACAAGTTATTCATATACTCAGTTAACAAATAAATAAAGTAAACAAAGTCCTAAACAGAAAACGCTCAGTTTCCGGCAATTCAAACACGAAATTCACTTACAAATGTTAGACAGTCTACTCTCTAGAGTTCACCGCGATAACGCCTCACCAGGTAATAAGAAAAATCATAAGCAAACGTCCAACCTTATGTTGTCCAATCGTACGTCAAACTTTACTTCGGTTCCGAAATGGATGTCCGGGAGTAACGGCCAATGGGACGGGCATCAGTGCGTCGTCTAACGTCCAACGTCCCTCGTGTACGTTGTCATAGAATTCGGTGGTGGAATCGAGTCCGACCAGCCGATAAAAAACTTTGCCCCAAATAAAAACCTAATTAATAAAGAAAGAAACAACGTTACAATCTAATTCGAGCACAAAATTCACTCGCAGTAAATACCGGACCTATTTGAAGAAGTCAGGCTTCGAAAAGCAATTAAAAGACGCTTTCGTTACACGTAGAGTGCCTAGTTCCAGATCACGGATTAAAATTCCGTTCGGTTTTCCACACAAACTGGAGGGAACAACAAAATGGCATCCAGCTAATAACAAGTCAAATGCAATTTCACGCGTGTAGTAAGGAACTGAAAGGATTCTGCGCGTAACCAGATTATCAGACACGAAGGGAAGACAGATGACTACGCACAGAAATCCTTTCAAAAATCAATACATTTGATCGGGAGGGCCATCGGCGCCACGAAGACGGTACGCCGAAACAGCGGCCATATTGGGGACATAATGCGTCTAACGGAGTGATTATACCGCAGGTCAACCGATGATCAGATTTACTAGCATCACATGTTGACCCTATGCAGGTCTTGATAGACTTATAACTAAACCTTGACAGATTCTAGACCTGGTTGAAAAAATGGCGCATGAGAGTCAATGAATGAATTAAAGTCATACTTCAGAGATTCCAAAATAAGACGCGCCATTGTTGATGTTTCCTATAGGCGTTTGATTTTAAGATTGCAGCGCTACCGTGAATAAATCTGAACCTCTGTAAGCTACACGGAATTTTTGTAATGCACGTGTTTAAGTGCGTACTAATACAAATACACATGTTGATTTAATGTGAATGTCACATATAACACAATCCTGATCCATCATACACTCAGGATCGACGCCAAAACACGATTTGTTGTGTAGCATACAAGGGTTTGTTTAGTTGCGAACGCTTAGCTGCAAACTCCAATTTACGTCTTCAACGAAGTCATCCAGTGTGACCTCCCACTGCTCTCCATTAAAGAAGTCATACATCAATTTAGTGTGAAGCATAGTGAACGAGTGTCAGTACATCCCAATGTCTTGGCCAACGTGTTAAATGCGCGTGTGGTTTATACTAGTTTATTCAATTTAGTTCACATTGTCAACTTTTATTAAGTTTAACTCTAAAGGAGTTCGCTCATTGGAGTGATTCTCCACTTGTCAATTATCATTATCATACCAAATACCTACTTATTGTTCGACCAGATTGCTGTACTCACTGGAGTTAAAATTTAAAAAAATATATTTGAAAAAATAATTTAAAAAAATTGTATTTGAATGTTAAACCTAAATGTTCAACACTTTCAATATTAAATAAATTAATTAAAATGCCCTTGAACTAATATATACAGCTAATATATCGCTTAATTTTAAAACCAAAATGCTTTAAAAATCAAAATTTTTCCAATTACGATCTACAAATTCATATGAATTTCTGTTTTCCCATGTTAAAAAATTCCTATGCCTCATTGTCAAATGGACAACCGGTATAAGTTAGATAAGAGTTAGGCCATGTATGATGCACGTTTTAATTGGTTGGAACCAGTTTCAAGGAGTATACGATTTTAGATTTTATATAATTTGATAATTTAGTTTTGTCATTATGCTTAAGTATTTCAGCATTTAATTGTAAGAAAAGAACAAGTCGAGGCTTTTCGTTTCTTATATTTTCAAAAACATTCAAAATTAAATAAAAGGTATTTGGATAAGAAACGGTAAGATTTTGTAAGCATAATGGAGGATGTCAATTGTGTATGTGACATTTTTATGATGTAACGGTTGTCCCATGGTTGTCCAATTAAAAATGGAGCGATTCTGCTCATATCTGTAAGATCTGTAAACCTGTAAGTCAATTATTAGAAGGTGGAATTTTAAAGTTCTCAGTATGACACGATTTCTTGTACGTCTATAAGATAGTCAATTATTAGAATTATCAGAATTATTATTATTATTATTATTATTATTATTATTAGAATTATTAGAAGGTGGAATTTTAAAGTTCTCAGTATGATACGATTTCTTGTACGTCTATAAGATAGTACCACAGAGACTTACAAGTAATCCTAGGGACCTAGGAGAAGTCGTACCTTCTACAGAACTTCAAAATTCCATATTTTAATAAATGAGTTACAGGTTTACAGATCTTGCGGTTGCTACAGATACGAGCAGAATCGACACATAAAAACGAAGAATTCTTAAACAGGACGTAATTCCAACACTTGTTGCAGTGACACTGAAAATAATCTCCTTAAAGACTAAATTTCTGAAAATGTTAATAATTGTTCATTTCAACCTGTCAAATTTCATCAATTCCAAATTATCACAAGATTAAGGAAACGATAATAAACAACTGCGTATTTTACATGCAATTTTCAAAATAAGATTTTACCGTATAAATGTTACACGTAAGTAAAACGGTGCATTAATAAATAAAGAATGACAGGAAAAAATAATTTAAAAAAACCAATGGTTTTTGATATTGGATCCACATGGCTCAATTCTTATCTAAACTTGGAACTCTATTTGGTACAAACATGTGATGACACCAACTTACAGAATTTTGTACTAGTGATAAGCACTTGTTTATATCCTAATGTATGGGCGATGGCAAGAATCCCTTAATTTTTTAAAACTGGCACAGACCCTTTGGTACATCACCCCTTCATTGTGAATTGCGTACGCAAAGTTCGAGAAATATATACAGTGTCTTTCAAAAAGTGTGCTACAAGAAAGCACAAAGTTTCGGAACGCACTGAAATAATTACTCAGAACCAAATGAAATAATTGAAAAATAAGAACAAATTTCGTGTTATCCTATTCATATTACTTTGGTGGACACTTTAATCCAACCAGTATTTCCTAATGTAGTGTGTATAAAGAGTGGTTCACAATAAATTGTGATTTTTTTATTTTTGAAATAGAAGGCTGTAATTTCATATTTAGCTATAGCTTTTAATTCTGAACAACTTATTCTTATGACATTTTGCTGCATCTTGTAAAATAAGGGTACTTTACTCTTAAGCCGTCTTCATTTCTCGGTGTCCAGGCTGTATACCGTTCAAGATAAATTTCATCTGACATTTTTCAATTTGACTTTAAGGGATGCAGAAGCGTCAATAAATTTTTATAAAAACCGATAATAAAAAAAATTCCCATTTGTAGCACACTTTTTGAAAGTCACTATATAACACAAAATGCACTACAGGGCTCTTTACCTTCATTCTTTTTACCGAGAAGTTTTAGGACATCTTTTGGTATTTTGATTGTCAATTAAGCATTTTTATTTTTAATTTCATTTTCGAGTTCTGTTTTGTAAGTAGCAGCTCTGCCTGCTTTGTTTAATCTACACTATTTTGATCTGTTATTATGAGGCATTTTTATAAGATCTTTAGGAATAGTAAGAAGCTTGCAGATATTGATGTGGTGTCCTTTTTTGGTGTGAAAATTGCTTGGTGAGAAGTTGGTGTAGATATACTTTGTCTATGGATAAAATATTGGCATTTGAAATATCGCTTGAGGAGTGGAGCTTCATTTCTCATCACTGCTGCAGTAATTAACGACCTTTACTAGAGCAGTTCTCCTTATTATTGGTCTGTAGGTACTTTTTACATCCAATCTTCAAAGATAATCTGATTTAAAACCATTAACAACCGCGGGCAAAACAGCACCTTTCACAAAGGCAGTCCCAAATAATTGATATTCCGTAACCATTCGTAAATAATTCTTTCTCATCCAATTTCTGGCATCTGGTAAATTATACTGGCCATGAAGAGTTGAGTCCAAGACCATCCAACAACAACAACACTTTCCGTAGTTGGTTTCACGTAGAAGATAAAATTAAAGCTCGTCAGAAAAACTCTATTTTTACCAAACCATTAAAGTGATAAATTGCGATTGAGCTGGATGGAGCTTCTTCCAAGAGATTAATGTTATTTTGGGGCCCTGACTTGTGGGAAAATAATTGTAGGCGGAACAAACTGACTACTTGCACCCATGCAAGAATTTCTACTGTGAGATGTTAGGTATTACAATTCTTGTTACTCAAGCAAAAAAATTGTAAGCCGTTCATACCCTTTATATGTTGCTATACGATTCGATGATTTATTTGCTGATCGGTCGATAAGTCAAAGAACTTTTATATAGCTACCTCCTTTTAGCTTACGTGAAACAGCTTTGCCTTTCGCAGTCGGAGGTCACGTTGTATTCTTAACTCAGATTGATCAGGTCGGCATATAATAAAAAAAACGAAGTTTATATACATTTGTTTAATCTAAAAGATATTTTATTTTATAACATTCGATAATAAAAAGTCCTGAACAGAACAAAATCTTCAAACAGAAAAGGTGTGGTAAGTGAATTTGAATGTAAAAAGTTGTTTACTTATATTATAAATTTGGAAAACGACGTGCCAAGGTCACAAAAAACTTAGCACGTCGTTTTTCAAATTTATTTTAAATCAGTCACATACATCATGGACAATCCATTATTATTTTTTTAAACATTATTAAATGAAGTGTTTCAAAGAAAATGACTCAATATGCATTGCTCAAAATATACATATATCCTGTACCATCTACAAGTATTTTCTTTAGGCTTTACTATCTAATTGAAAATAATGTATGTAAGTTAATTAATCGATATTAAAATTTAAAAAAGAGTCTAACACATTTTGTACAATCTTTACGTGTATTATCCGAAGTAAACTGTCATTGTAGTCATTTATTTAAGGACCCTATTTTTCATTGTACAAGATTTGATTCAAATTCTTGAACAGTTTAAAGTGTGCGGTATCACACAGTAAATTGTCTGAAAAAATAGAACGTGTTCTATTTCCAAAACAAAAAATTGTCAATTTAAATCAACATAATCTCAATTTTGTAATTATTTTGTCCAGTAGGTTTTTATCAAGTACCTTTAAAGCATTCCGACTTTTTGATAGTGCATTTTCTATATGAGGATCACAATTGGTAAGTATTAACTTTAGGTATGTTGATATAAGTTTCTCTATTGTAATAAAAATATCCTAATCAAATGAACATATATCTCGTTGTTAATCGAACAGTTTGAACAATATTCTCGTTTATGTGTAACCAAACATAAGGATTACCACATTAAGCGCAAAAGAAATTTCGCACTGATGAAAGTGTGACCTACAGCAATAAAATAAGAAGTATTTAAAAAAATAAAAAATATTTTTGTCTGAGGACCACCTATGTCTTACATTCTATAATAGAAAAGGACAAAATAATTGCTGATAGTTTAGTTGCTCATTTTTTTCTAATTTACAGGTGTCTTCTACTTTAACTTTTAGAGAAATCAGAAGTAATTGCATTTTTATTTTATTCAGATTTCCTTTGTTCTTTTTTGTTCATTTTTATATTTACATTTTTTTGAACGTTGCTTTTTTGTATATAATTATTTTTCTTCTCCTGCTATTTCTTATCGAAGAGTAAAACTTTGAAAGCATTTATTTAAAAAAATATGATAAATTGTATTAAAGCTTCCTCAGTTTCTTCGTTTACTTTAAAGTAAGTTTTAAGCTTAGGTGAGGTAAAATAGAAATCGCACAATAAATGAAGTGCCTACCTTCCAAACAAAAGAAAAAAAACCTAAAATATGGTGAAGAGAGCAAAAATATTTATTTACCCATTCTATTTACGATTCACGGGTCTATTAATATGTATATACAAACCTATTTTTTTCGAGTTACCTTTTCATCTAAACTAAAGTATGGGGCACATAAAACACATTTATATCTAACCTGTATAGCACCATGCTGGCCAAACCACGGGACTCTCGGTGTCCATTCTCCAGGCAAATAAATCCTCAGAGCACAATAAAATCCTCGACTCACCACATTAATTAAGTTTAGCACTTCGCAGCTCACCACAAGGTACCGTTCGAGGGGGCGAAATTTCATCAACTGAAACGGAATTCCACGTTTTTTTTTTTTTTTCTTAAATGTACGTAGCCGCGCGTGTCGGAGACGTGATTTTTTTTTAAGTTCGTCCCTAATTGATTGTTTATGCCTGAATTGAAGAGCCGCTTTAAATCGCCGATTACGGGCTGCTTAACGATGGCGTGATGAATGGTAATACGGTGCCTTTTTGTTGCCGGTGCGCTATCTCGTGAGCTTTATTGCGTTTTTATGCGCTCTTTAGTGATATTATGACGTGCAGTTTAGTTCTTGTTGTGTTTGGTATAACCGATGTATGTTGTACATGCATAATTTTTTTTAGTAATACTTTTCATATGACGAAATGACCGAACTTTTTGATCTTAACAAAAATATTCATTAGGTATTGGAATTGAGCTTTATTTCAACTTCTTTCAAGGAAAAGGTCTCTCTCATTTTACACAGTGTTAAGTACGGAAAGTTATTATTATATAATGAAACCATAAATTACGTCTGAGATAAGCGAAATTTATTTTATTGACTCAGCGTTCGCGTATCAGTAATTGACTCCTAATTAACTAACCCCCCATAAGTTCGAAGCAGTCGAGGTGCAAAGTAACTGTTGCCGCAGTTTTCTCGCAGGTATACAAATAAAACGTAACTCGGAACGAGTGAGAAGATAAAATCGCAATTTGCAGTAAATTAACGGCGAACACTGACCAACGAAATAACAAGGTTTGTCCAGCAATGTATTCCCAGAGCCACGGCCTCGGTGAAAAATACAGAGGTGCTTGTTGAAGGTGCTAATCATTTATTACATCGAAGATATGAGCGACAACAAAAAAACCATTCAAAAGAGGTTAAGAGAAGCCAGGATCAAAAGGGAGCTTTGAGTTGGATTTTGTATTTCTATTTGCACATATTTTATCATTTATACCTCTATTTGACAGTTAAATATGTTAAGTAAATTACTATTGCTTAAATTAAGTCTTTGTTAAATTAAGGAAACAAGTAATGCCTATTGGTCTAAAACTCCCTTAAATGGAGAGGTAACTAAAAGAAAACTTGAACAACATTAAGCTACAAAAGACTATTTTTTAACGTAATCTCTTTCACTTTCTAAACGTTTGTGCTATCTGTGAAACCATCCCCCAAATCCAGTTTGAAGAAAAGATGTATCCGTATTTTTCACCCACTGTTTTAGAACCACTTTCATGTCCTCAAATGAGTGAAATCTGATCCCTGTGATAATATTTTGTCTTCGGGCCAAACAAATGGAAATCAGATGGGGCCAAATAGGGACTAAAAGCTGGATGGGGCACAACTGACCATCTGAGTTTCTGGATTAAATCAACTGTGGCAAACGTAGTGTTAACTTAAACTTATGCAAATTTTTATTTGGTCTTTTCTTTCTGATTGTCATTACTTATATTAAAGGGCTAGTTCAAAAACTCACTTAAGCCAAATTTCTTGCGATAAGTGGACAAATAAGCATTCTACGTTTGCTACAGAAAATTTTCTTTCGAAGAAAACAACAGTCAATGTGTGAAAGGAAAATCTTGGTTTCAAACATGTGTACAGATTTAATCTACCCGTAGGGAAAAAATATACACGAGAAAGTAGAGGAGATGAAGAAAATACTATCTGGGCGAAAAAATAAATAATGGAGGAAATACAAAACAGCTTTTGAAACAATGAAGAAAATGTGACGAAAGTAAAAAGTAACTAACTCCATCTACAAACATATTGCCAAGGAGCGTAGTCGGCATCTTCTTCGACCTATCCCGTATTTTTGACAACAGCTTTGATATTTAGTTTGTCGGTGATAAGTTAAATGCACCAGGTATAAGAGGAACAATCTTGGACTGGATAGGATGGAGTCTTATTTATCTGCTCGCAAATTATCTCTTCTGAATACGACATAAACTGTGAGTTCCCCAGGGGTCTGTGCTGAGGCCATTAATCTTTTTACTTTTTGTTAATGACTTAACGAAGCATGTAAGAGCTGAAAAAATCACCATGTTTGCGAATGATATTTCTGTGGTGGTACCAGCTGAGACCCATGAGGAACTTTAGACGGTTCAGAGATTAACACATAGTGTGGTATAGAGTGCTTGAAAAATAAATTAGTTCTCAATACCGACAAAACCATAATTATAAATTTTTAACAGAAAAAACACTGGTCAAGAAACTTATAAAATTAATGAAACTGGGTTGCAGGCTGTAAAGGCGACAAAATTTTTGGGAATATGTACACTTCTGTGCAATAAAATTTAGCACAATTACAGTTTAAAGGATAACATCAAAGTTATTTCCTTCTGGCCTTTGCTTTTAGAATTAAGATAGTTTAGTTAGACGACACAGAGATCCATGTAAATGGCGTTGTATAAATAAAGATGACTGACTGAAATTAAATGGAACAAAAATTTATATGTATAGATGAAGGTACAACGGAGAAGTGAAAAATTCATAGAATCATCAGAGGTAGAACGCTAAAAGAGAAAAGGAACAAGAATGACATAAAAGTTGGCTATAAGAAACGTACGTACTGGAATAGAATGACAGGTTCAATAGAAAAAAAAACATCGTCAAAGAAACTAGTTGGTTAGGACAAAAGATGATAAAATTAGGACAAGGGATAGGTTTGGGAATGGAAGCGAACATAATGAAAAAGAGAAATGTAAAAAAAACAGCAAAGAATAAAAAACCAAATCCTCTGCAGGAAGCAGCTGACAAGTTAAAAAGTTGTAACATAAAAGTAGTAAGATTATAGGAAGTACGATAGAATGGGGAAGGAAAAGAAGACAAAGGAGGGTAAGTCATTTGATTTGCAGAGGAAGAAAAAGACAGGAACTTGGGGGTACAGCATTTATAATACAGAACAAGCTGAACGAAAGAGTAGTCCGTTTTTAAAGCAATTGAAGGAGAATTTTTTATCCAAGGATCAAAAGTGCTAAAACTTGGAAGTTAATTTGCAACATAAAGGATTGGAGAAAAAATAATGAATAAGACAAAGATGGAACCGGATCTCTAAGCCTAAGCGAAGATGAAAATGTAAAGCTTACATAAAGAAAATATGTTTGACTGATTTCTTTTTCAGAAAATATTTTATCTATCTGGAAGTCGGTAATAAATACAGTTCTAATTTTACACGACTATTCAATATTTCAGTTTGCTTTATTACTGAGCGAGTGTGCCGATTTTTTTTTGGGCAATTTTGAAACATTCTAATTTTTCTAAACCCCAACGCATTTTCGAGTTTATATAGCTATTATGTTGTCCTTGTTGCTTCCTCAAAATCAGTAACTCATATAAAAGATGGTTGATTGAACTCACTTATTCGACGATAGGGAAACAAAAACAATTCTAATCCATCTGCTCCAAAGAGGCACTACAGCGAAACTGCATTTCGTATAAAATTGTAGGGGATCAAGATTTTAATGAGTGCCTTGGAGGCGAAATCAAAATTTTAATTTTTAGTCGTTTTCGATAATAAATATATACCTACATCCGTATTTCCTGAAAAGACATACTCCTTAGGCAACATTTTGTGATAATTATTGCAGGAATGTTGTTCATACTATAAAGAACAAAAAACTAAAACATGTACGTTAAATCTATTAACAATATTATATTGAAGAGAAATAATTTTCTTAAAGGACGTTTTACACTACCCTATTTCTTGTATAGGGTTTGGTTCAATTTCTACAATTAATATTTAGTACAGAATTTTTTTGGGCTGAAGATACTGCTTGGAGATAGAACACCTTCAATTTTTCCGCATAGTTTTTGATTCAATTTAAATTTTGATACAATTTACCGTAAAAATTAAATTGTTTGAGAAATTGAACCAAATCTTGTATGCGTTGTAACACGGTCTTTAGGGTTTGCAACAAATAATCAGAAACGATTACTATAAGAAGACTCTGACAATTGGTGAAAAATAAAATAAAATAAAAGGAAACCAACTCATCATCGATTCATCTTTTAAGTGTATTTGTAATTTGCTTTGAATTAAGAATACTAAAGTTCATTTCTTTTTTCTTCATTATATTTATTGTTTTATTATTACTATTGTAAAATAATTTTATGGAAGAAATATCGAGGAGCAAACAATGAAAGATGGGTAATACTAGTCATAGAAAAATAAAAAAGGTTAATTAAAAATGAATTATTAAAAATGTAATTTTTGTTTACTTATATTAATAAAATAAACTTAATTTATTTACACAAATTTCATTTGAGTTTCTTTTCTTGTTTTTATCTTTTATTGTTGTTACAATCATCAGAGACTGGTTTTCGACATCAATTATCGAACTGCTTTGATAGTTTGTGAAAGTGGTTGATTGAAATAATTTTATTGTCCTTTTTCTATCGGTACACACTTTGCAAATGTAGACCAAGTGAAAAAATAAAGTCTCCTAAATTTAATTGTATTACTTTCCTTGGGTGTCATCGGAAGCTAAATGCATTGTTAAATTTCAACATGTAATTTAATTTAAAAATTAACTTTTACGTCGCATACTGAATGTCGTAGTTCAACATTTCATTTAAATTAAAGATTAATTTTACGTCGTATATTGAATGTCCTCGTTTATTTAACATTTATTATCACTTCTTTTTTATTGCTAAGCATTTAGCATTTGTTCTTTAATTCAATAAGTTCACGAGTTATTTTCAAAAGGTAAGTCAATTAAAAAAATTGTAAGTTAGCAAAAAAAAACTAAAACAAGACCAGAAACTCTTGCAATGTACATACATACCGTGTCTTTCAAAAAGTGTGCTACAAGAAAGTACAAAGTTTCGGACCGCATTGAAATAATCTCTCAGAATCAAATAAAATAATTGAGAAATAAGAACGAATTTTGTGTTTTCCTGTTCATATTATTTTGGCGGATACTTTAATCCAACCGGTATTTCCTAATGTAGTGTGTATGGGTGTAAGAGTGGTTCACAATAAATTGTGATTTTTTCATTTTTGAGATAGGAGGCTGTAATTTCATATTTAGCTATAACTTTTAAATTCCGAACAACTTATTCTTATGACATTTTGCTGTATCTTGTAAAATAAGGGTACTTTACTCTTAAGCCGTCTTCATTTCTCGGTGTCCACGCTGTATACCGTTCAAGATAAATTTCATCTGACATTTTCCAATTTGAGTTTAAGGGATGCAGAAGCGTTCTGTGTGAATAAATTTTTATAAAAATCGATAATAAAAAAAAATCCCATTTGTAGCACACTTTTTGAAAGTCACTGTATATATCAGAGTTACTTCAAAAAGGTAAGTTAATTGAAAGATTTGTAAATAAAAAAAAACTAAAACAAGAACAGAAACTCTTGCAATATACATACATACATAGAGCATTCATAAATGATTGAAAGGCGCTTCCCGCTTATTTTTAACAGTTGGTATCAAATACTGAATTCTTTTTTCATGGGCCGCATACGTGAAAATTTGGAAAAGACAATTTAATGAACCATTATAATGATATTTGCAGTAAATTTTTAAAGTTACATCCCATGGAGAATACTTTGTGAATAAATTTTGCAATTTTTATCGAAACATTTTTAGTCAATACAATTAATATTGAAAGTATGTACAGGCACGAGCATAAAAAAAGGGCCATGTCTTGAACCTAAAATGTCGAGAATCTAGCTATGAGGTCGCATTTTTAGATTTCAGAAAAATGTTGTTCTGTTGTTATGATATTATAGCTTAAGCTGTAAGATGTACTTAGAGCTTAGATGTAATTACATTAAAATTTATTATATTACAATTTGAAACGGTCATAAAAAAACAAATATAAATTTGTCAGAATAAAATAAGAGGCAGAGTCAAAAGAAAACCTTAAAAGTGTTCTAAAAACTGTACCTATCGGAATCTACGAGTTAACAGAAATATTATTTCAAGATGTATACAATATAAAATAATTACTATTATATATATATTATATATATTATATATATTATAATTACAATTTCATTGCATAGAAATGTACAGCGTTTAAACCTATCCTTTAAAGCTGGATGCTATAAAATAGTGTTCCGTTTTCTGTGCTCGCGACTGTACATTGAAGCACAAATTTGTTTTCCTTTTCATATTGCTGAAAACATTTTCCAGTTTTTCTGAAGTGTTTCTTTTGTAATTTCGTTATGTATACACACTTTCTGAGGCCCGATTTTACAATCGGTCGATTTGTATTTATAAATGTCTTATATATGTAAGGCGCAACATAGCAGAATACGAGCGGAATTCCAACTTTCATGCTTATAATACGAGACATGGTGATTCTTTGGTAGTTGCACAGCATCGGACTGCAAAATTTGAAAAGACGCCATCATACATAGGCATGAAACTGTTTAATAAACTGCCGAAAATACTAAAAGAGAAAAGCTTCAATGCTTTTAAGCGGTCACTGAAAGCTTTACTCTTAAAAAAAGCGTTCTACTCTGTTACAGAGTTTCTTGATGATTCGGATTTAGAAATATACTTAGGAAGTTAAGTTTAATTTTGTTATTCACCAATTGACATGTACATCCTATGTAAGGGCTAAGTATGAATAAACTATGACTATGACTATGACTAAGTATGGTAATGAAAGTGTATGAATTAATACTAGACGAAAAATTAAGAGCTCTGACAGAACCTGCACTGTCCGAATCACAAAGCGGTTTCAGAAAAGGAAGAAGTGTACAGGACCATATTTTTACACTTAAGCAAATAATTGATAAAACCATACTAAAGCAAGAGGAAGCCTACTTCGCTTTTATCGATCTAGAGAAGGCTTTCGACAAAGTACCTCGAGAGACCGTTTGGGAAATACTAAAAAACGGGGAGTAAACAGTAAACTTATTAAAGTAATTCAAAGCTTATACAGAAGTACCTTGAATTGCATTATTTCCAAAAACAGGGTATCAGAAATATTTGAAACGACGGACGGACTAAGACAGGGTGGAGGAATGAGTCCCGCTCTGTTCACAATCTTCATGGACGACATAATTAAGAACTGCAATGGAAAAGTAAAGCATCTACAATGCTTTACTTTTCCATAGAAAATTACAAAGAATAGACATAACAGAATGCGCCTTTGCTGACGATGTAGTAATAATGGCTAGAAGTGGGAATGATCTACAAACTAACTTAAATGTGTGGAGAGATGTACTGTAAGATGTAAAAATACTGTATGAAGATAAATGTTCGAAAAACTAAAATAATGGCAGTGACCCAGGGAAATCGGAAACTGGATATAAGACTAACGGCGAACAATTGGAGCAAGTACAACACTTTGAATACCTAGGTGTAATAATAGAGAAGTCAGGAAAACAAGATATGGAAATTAATAAGAGAATAGAAAAAGCAATTAAAAGTTTTTATGCAATAAACAAGAGTTTCATTAACAAAAAAGAAATATCGAGAAAAACAAAACTACAGGTGTACAGCACAATCTATAAACCAATCCTTACATTTGGATGTGAATCGTGGACAGTAACAAGACAACAGCGGCAGCGTAGTAAAATACAAGCAGCAGAAATGAAATATCTCAGGCGAGTACTGGGTGTATCAAAGCAGGAGAGACTGAGAAACGAACAAATAAGGAACCAGCTAGGAGTTAAATCTATGGAAGAATTTATCCAACAAAGGCAATTGGGTTGGTGGGGACATCTGGTAAGAATGAGTGATACGCGGACAGTGAAGAGAGTATGGGAGGCTAAGATACAAATGAGAAGAGGAAGAGGAAGACCGAAGGAAATGTGGGAAGAAGCTGTAAAGAAAATTTTGGAAGGAAAAGGAACAACTTGGAAGGACGCAACAAAGATGGCAAGGAACAAGAAAGAATGGCGCAATTTTGTATACGAAATGTAAATGTCGATATATTCCCCACACCGCAATGTTCGGTTAAAGGGAGCATGATTATATATGTATATGTAAAATTCAATATGGCGTCCATTTAAAATAAGAAAGTTGCTATCAATATCTTGACAGCCGCCATCTTGAATTTTATTTTGACTGTATTTTCAGCTGTATTTTATCAAACATAGTAACTTTTATATGAAACATTTTTTCATATTTTTTATAATTACGAAGTTATTGGACATTAAAGAAAATAGCGATTTTCAGTTTTTCTGCAATAATATCTGAACTATTCGGAATTTTCAAATTTTCTCAACGGAATCTGAATCAGTACATAAAACTGCAAAATATTGCCCATTTAACCAAATCTCTATCTTCACTAATAAGAAAGTTACCCATGGTAGCCTACTCAATCTGGGACACACTGTATATATTAAACTCGCATGTATGGTTGCCTACCTTCACTTTTGCTAGGCGTTGATGATAAATAATAGTTTATTCACTACATCTTATTGAAAGCGCCCCAAGCCATAATTCTGTTATTTATGGATAAGCGTTCTTCTTAGAATAACATGACGTAGGTGTGACGTAGATATGGAGTGACATATCGGCGAACAGTTATTCCGTCCTTATTCCACGATTGTAAAAGTGGGCCTATATCCACAAAGAACTGCACCAGACAATTAGTACTTTAAGGAAAGTTTTATTTAATAGCATTAATAAACTTAAACAAAAATATGGAAATCACAAAGTAAACAACAATACCGCATTGTGCGAAACTTTGGCCGAAGATAAAAATTACTAACACGATTGTGCCCTAAATTCAAACGCCGTTCAACCATTTATGAACGTTCTGTATATTCGTACAAATTTCAATTTTCTTATTATTATGTGCTTCTATGTAGGCAGTTTCGAATTAAAAATCAATTTCGTCGTTCACTTTTAATAATTATGATAGGTATCCTTTCAGTCCAATGTTGACGTTTACTTTTTCAGATAATTTTAAATTATTCTTTTTTTCAATGTTTTTTCGCAATTAGAAAAATATTATTTGATTTTCTCGTTTGTAACTCAAAATTGCAATGAATAATAAACATTAGAATCGGCAGCCTTTTATTTTCAATACTTCAAAATTTAGTTTCCTTTTAAAAATATTTTCCTTGCATGAAATATCCTAATATACTGAAGTTATTTTTATTTTTCTAAATAAGGGTAGAATAACGAACGTACGTTTACGTTACATTTGCAAATCTTTGTACTTTTATTTAATCTTTTCGCAGCTTTAAATTATTTCGAATTATTTTAATTTTAATTAAATTAAGATGGTTGCACAGTTACAATAATTAGTCATGACATAAACTTGGACATTTTATTCTTGGTTTCTAAGCAAAAATTATTTTACGGAATCCCAGATTTATATTTAAGTAGTGAGGTTTGGATGCATTCGACGTTCATAGTTTTTAAGGAGACGGATACGATGTCCTGTAAGCATCATGATTAATTATTTCGATCGCACATAAATATTCATTTAAGTAATATAGATTTTTTAAAATTACCATTTATGTTGAAATGTAATATTTTATTTTTTAGATTTAAAAAAGAAAGGTGCTTCTATTCGAATTCAAATCTATTTATTATTATTATTATCATTGGATTGGTGAAGCTCATTTTCGCAAAATTTCTTATTACATTCAGGATCTACTTTGTTATATCGAGTGTAATTATCAACTTCTACAAATAACACTGGAAGGTTTCAATTTTCATTTTCGTGTTGAGTTTCACGACGTGTCACTGAACCTCCATATCATATTTTTAAAGTCGAACCGTTGTTTAACACTTCAACAGCGAAATTAGTATCCTAGAACTGTCGACCAGATGTCGAATAAACACTACATGGTACCGTATTTATTAAACGAAGTTACGTGAACAGTTTGGCTCTGGAAAGAATTTTTAAAGTAAATTTTTCTTGGCGATTATTATCATGGGCGAGGTTCGAATGATTTTCAAAGGAGAAAACCGCGTACGTTATCCGTCGGAAAAAAAATGTTGATATGGAAACTGGTTGACGTTAACGATAATATTAATTACGGTCAATGAAGTTAACGCGTAAAAAAAAATGTAAAGGTCGGTGCAAGTTATAAATTGAATAAAAAGTACACACAGGTGTGACGCATTCTAAGAAAGATTAAATTACAATAATAGGACTGAGCAATACAAAAGCTTTGTCTGCGGCTATGGTAAATAAACAAGGCTTAAGTAAATATTTTCGTCTCATTAGCCCCAATAAAATTATTTATTATTCTGGCATTTAGCGGATTATAGAGACGAACTTAAAAAGATAGTTTAAACCACGTGTCCTCATTAATCAAAAGAAAATCTCTTCTTACTTTTTAATTAGGGTATCAATTTCTCGTCTTGGTCACTTAAGAGGTGGTTTACAACACGTGTCCTGATAGATCAATTCACTAGTTTACTACCAAATATTTTGCACATTTCAAAAGGTGTTAAGCAAAAAAATTCTTATTATTTTCTCATTCTCATCAATTTTTCTCTATCTCATAATCAATTTTCCATTTTGCGCTCTTATTTTTTCCAAAAGAGCAACAAGTGGTCTTACTCTCACGTCCAGTTAATTATTTTGTAGATCACTTTGAATATCGATCATTATCCAACAGCACTTACGTCACTCATTAATTCGTAAAACAGTAACAAACACAGGGTGCTATTAATCGCGTCGATTAACGAAGGCCGCAATTGAATCTGATTGATCGATCTCGGAAGCGCCGGATGAAACCGAAGAAAAAGAAGGAAGGATCAAGGATAAAACACAGTCCTTATCGTAGGTCCGTCCGCACGGAGAGAGCACTTATAGTGGGCCGGTTGGGTAGAGTAACTACTGCAATAAACTAGTAGGCTGGGTGAACCCGTGACTGCGGCAGGTGTAAGTGAAATAGTTGGCCATGGACGACCTCGGCACGGCGCGCACTGATCAAGAGTGCTCTGCTTTGGAATCAGTTGCCACCACTCACCGCACTGTCATTTCGCATAGAGACCAGCACTACTCTTTGGATCGGGCTGCTCTTACTACGGTGGGTATTATGGGCAGGCCCGCGGTTACCATTATCGCCGTAAACCGCAGATAATCTCGAACCGAGGACGGAAGTTGTACTAATTTCTTGTGCAAACACGCAGAGGTTTAATGTACCGCTTCAGGTTTGATTAAGTCTTCTTCCAGAAAATTAAAATTGATTTGCTTTTCATTACTTACCCGTTTCTTTATTAACTTATCGTATAATTTTTAAATTCAATTTAATTTCAGTTGTGGATACAACACCTGTTACGTAATGTTTGTATTTGTCAGTAAGAACGGCATCCATCTTCAGATACAGCTTGGCCTTCATACCTGTCCATTTTCCCAACTCATCTCCGAACAGATTTTGATGTTGAATACAAATTTCCTCCACTTTGGTTTGATATTCTGTCAACTCGGCGTTCGGTAGTTCCACTGGACAACTATTGATTCGCTGTGAATCTTCATTCCAAATACTCTGAACCATGATGTGCCAAAAATATTGTTTGCATCTCTAGATGCGACCATCAGACGTAATAATTGGCAGACGCGTGTACCAATTCTAGCTTCACATGATAGGAGTAGTGCCTTTACAGTAAGCTTTCACTTGGGTGCTGGTAGGCTTTAATTTCGGTGATCCAATTGCCTCTAACCTTGAATTCCAAAATAATTGATGCAATCGCACCAGGGGAATTTTGTGCTTATAATCTGTGCCCATGCGATTGACTTCATCTTGGGTCACAGATGTTATTCACATATCGAATCATACTACTCCCTGCAATGGATAAATTTATAGCTGAATTGCTACTTGGTCGTCAATCAAAAACCCCTCTTCCGTTATTGACACTACTTAAAAGTAAGCCAAATTCAAAATCAATGATCAAGTTCTGGTTTGATTCACCCCAAAGAGCTGGACCAAGATCATAAAACCGATAGTACATCATTCAAATTGAAAAGGGAATACACAGGCGACATGTGTACCAAATTCGACAGTATTGAAGACGATGGTTATGAATCAGGCTGATTCACCTCCGCTAAATACAGAAAATTAACATCCACAGAAGCAAGACGATCGATCCGATTAGATTCTGCCTGTAGGTGGATTCTTGAGAGGGAGGAATTGTAATGCTTGTATTTGCACCCTGTCAAAAATAATTTCATAACAAGTAGGCGAAAAAAAAGTTTTCAATACGCTTCACAATAATAGAAGATTGAAAATGATTTAAATTGGATAACCAAAAAGACTTGGCAGAGAATGGACGTGGAAAATGTATAACATTAGAGTACGCAACCAATAGAGGACATAAAAAAATAAAGCATAAAACAGAAGAAGCCTCTGTACTCGACGAAATTGCATCTATTTCTCAGATAAATGAAAAACAAAGTGTTTAATAACGACCATATAAGATGTGGTTCAATTTCTACAATAATATTAATCGGAAAAAGGCCGTTCTATTTCTTCAGACAATTTTTGATTCGATCTAATTTTTGATAGATGTTCCAGTATGTTCAAGAAATGGAACCAAATCTTATGCAAAAAATGAGATAGTCTTTAAATTTTGCGTCATCGAAAGGATACACATTTCAGTGAGAAATAAATTAGAAAGGTTGTAGGAATATAGACCTACCATCGCATCGGGTGCACAGAAAAGTAAACGATTCTATAAGAGTATTTTTTACATTATTTAATACTGTTTTCTAGAGCACTCTCAAAGTATTCTCATCGTATTTTAATTCCATGTAATAATAAGGGATGTAAGTCAATCGAAAACGCTATAAGAAGTCAAAGTTGCACACTGAACACATATAAAGCTTTAAGTAGGTATCTAAACATCTTAATACTCGTGTGACATGTCCTAATACGGACATATCGAACAATAATGATTTATAATTGGTTAAGGCTGACGGCATCTGCGATAATCTCGCGTCATCCACTTCGGATTATAATTAACGTTTCGTTACTGGTTTAATATTGGTGATGCTAAATCGTTGTGATTTACAATTACAGGAGTTTTTGCTAAAGAAAAGTTTAGAAGATCTCGTATTCGACTTGGTCGAGGGACGAGGGACCATCTATGAGCTTTTCAACTTCTACCCTTTCACGTTGCATAAGAGAAAGAGCTCGAATAGTTTTATCTTCTCCACTTCCTTTTCGAGGACATTGGGAAATAAATTCCGATTAAATAATCGACATCTAAGATTATTACACTTACAACTATGTGTTCGGACAACGATTGATGTGGAACAAAGAGTTGCGTAACGTGACATGTAATTTAGTTTGGTGAATTTTGATAATAATTTATTAATGTCATAAGGTATGACTGAAGCTCGGATTTAGTTGCATTTTCAGTCGGGCGTGCGCGTTGAGAAGTGATGACTCAACCTAAAAATGCACCTAAATCGGTGCTTCAGTCATAACCATATATCGGAAATCTGTATTTTGGGCGATTCAAATTCCCATAAAGTGGACAATATGTTGTATGTATAAGGGCGCAATTAATACAAAGATTCCCACTAACGTCGCTCAAAAAGTGGTGTGCTCAGTGGAACGCCAAAAAGTGCAATAAAGAATTGCAGTGCACTGTTTTTCTCTTTTCAGTAAGTAGAAGTAAAGATTTTCACACTAATTTAATTGATCAGTTGTACTGCGGATCATCAGATTTGCTTAAATACTGCGCGCGTCAATATAACATGGGAAGGAGAAAATATGGTGAATAACACCAATACACGATATGCTCGTTCAGAGATATTTACTTGATGATACTTAATGACGTCGAAATAATAATAATAAATAATAAAGAATTTAGGGCAATTTGATTAAAATTTAATTTAAAAAAATAATACTTCGTGACATGGTTTCATGCGTTGCTTTTTTTTTCGTGTTAATCTTCTTCGGTCTTTTCTTTTTTTTTATTTCTTGTACCTCGTTCTATCGTTTGAACCTAACTAGTTCGTGGTCAACTCCCTCTTTTCCTTCCTATTATATCTCCCGCACTTGCTTTGTTCAATTTTACTACTTTTGCACTCTTGCACAATTTTGCGCTTGTTAGGCAGGGTTCCACATAGAGCTGGTGCAATTCCTCTTCCCTATTGATCATCTGTTTGTTTTCCTCGATATATCTTTTTCAATATTTTTCTTTCTAGTTCTAATTTTAGTTATTTCTTTTTTATAAAGGTTCATAGTTTGCTACTAAAAGTGACTCATGGTCTGAGAAAATAAAAATAAAAATAATAATCAATATACCTACCTATAAATTGTTTTATATATTAATTTTTTATTTATAATCCTCTCATACACTTCATAACATTTCTCATTCTTTCTTGCTTTTAGTTCTTCCCTTTACCCTTGGTTATTGTTACTGCCAATAGTTGAACTTGATTAGTCGAAATAATATCGTGATTCTTCTGAAAATAATGTTATTTTATTGATACCCTAATGAAAAGTCCGGACAAGTGTTAATAAATTCATAAAAGAAGTCACCTTAGTGAAAAAAGAAAAAGATTTGGTATTGGCATTTTCTTGAAAACGGAAATTTCGTAACAACTCAGGGAAAAACAATGCGGAAAATTGCTACGGATTTCAATATTTCCAAGGCTGTTATCCCCGTTTGCTACATGAAAAAGATCGACGAAATGGATCCTTAAGCATTTGAAGAATGCAAAAATAAGTTTAATTTAGGTCAAGAAGAAACCGCAAAACAAAAGGAAAACATTTTTTTTTTAAGTTCAAATTTGATGTTGTATGTCTTGACAACTTTAGGAAGCGAGTCATAAAATCTAGAAGTGAGAGAATTCACAAAGACTGTCTTAAAAGAACAGTTAGTTTCCGAGAGGGTTGATGCGTTGAGGCTGAAGGTCAGTTTAGGAAACTTTGAGTTTATTAAAGGAACTATTAAACGCCGCATACTATCAATGAATTTTGAATAGTAGTCTCTTGCCTAGTGTTGGAATTTCTTTCTTTCAAAAAGATGGGGCTGCATCCTACACAACAAAAATCACCAAAAAATGGTGGATTGATCATGTTATATGAATTTTATAGTCCTCTAATAATCTGGATCTCAATGTCATGGCATCAAATAAATACTTCTTAAAAAACCATTCACAAAGAAGTCTTCTGGCATTGCGCTACAATTTGAAATTAATTTCCGCCAGGGTATTATATGTAAATATCTTATAACAACCAAGCCTGGACGGATACTCCGTAATTAAAGCACCAAAAGGAGTTGACACTCCATTTTAAAACGATGCTTGTACAAATACTTAATTGCAACTTATTTTTTGTAGTTTGTTCATGAACTAGTTGATAGTATGACTTTGCAAGATTGTAGTTATACAGAATAATGAAATAAATTATATTTGTTCCAAGTTATTTGCTTTCAGATACGACTTTTCTCAGAATTATTTTATCATCTCTCGTAAGAGAACTGAATTAGAATGGTTAAAAACATGACAAGAAAATTTTTTCCTTGGACTTCTTATGCAATTCAGAGCATAATAAACTGCAAAATTGAACACTTGAACCTAAAACTAGGATTAAAAGTCAAAATTCATTACAACTCAAATCATCTAATCATATTCGTAAGCCGTTTTCTAGTTTCTCATTTTTTTATAAATGTTACGCTTGTTGGAAACTGATCATGAAATAAAAGACACCTATATGCATACAATTATTGCATTCTAAACAGTTTCAATACTGTCTTACATTTGCTTTTAAACAAGTGTCCTAATTAAGGATTTTGTTTAGTGTTACAATATTTAATTTTTTTCTGTTTTGTGTTTCGTAAAAGATAAAATGACAATAAAGCAAATAATAAGTAAATATTGAGCTTATAACTCTAAAGACTTTGCTTTGCATAGACCACACTTGGTTGACATTAAACAGGTAGTCGGATTAGGACTGCCAAAACTTCAACAAAAAAAAATAAAGAAATAAAGACATATTCCAGGTACAGACTCACACAAATTTAAAACCTACTTGACAAGATTGTAAGTCTTAAATGCACCCAATGAATCTCTTGAGTATTCTTTATTCCTGTCGACTTGCCCCATACCTTTAATAACAAGGACTTTTTTTACCTTAACCTTTATTTTTTAATATCTAAATTTCTTGTCGAAAAATACATTGAGTACTGGAAAATAATCGAAAATATTGTTTGCGTTTCTGTTCGAATGAAGTAGGATCAATATTACTGCAACTGAAACGATAAATTCATAAGTAATTCCAGCATTTCTTTGATAACGAAATGTTCGGACGATTTAATAGATTTGAATCACTTTCAGCGAATAATAACCAGCACAATTGAAAATTATAAGGCGAGGTCACAAAACTTCGCGTTAATCATATCCGAGGAATGCGCGCAGCGCACGTAACCGCAGAATGCGATAAAATTTTTCATGGCATATCGGTTACGTTTTGTATTTGGTCAAAGGTCGTAATAACATAACAGTAAGTAAATTTGTCATAAATATTTTTCTCAAACACCAAGTTTACTCGGGACAAAACGAAAACTAGCCGTGAAAAATCAATATTGATTGTTGGAGGTTCCGAGAAATTCTGTATTCAAGTTTTTGCACACCTCAAACACATCTGTTTTAACAGCATAGTTTTAAAATTGTGTAAAATTTTCTTGATTTCTTGGTAACGTTGAAGAAAGTTCCCCGCCTCATGCAGCATTGAAATTTCTCGATTTTTGTATCCTTTCATGGGGGATAATGGGGACAATAAACTCTTTTGATACGAAAGAGCGCCATGATATAAAAGCTTCTAAACTTTTAAAAATAAATAATACAGGAGAAGTTTGATCACATAAATTTTAAAAAAATGTTATAAGCTTCATTTTTTCATGTGCAAACTTCGAAAGGAATTAAGTTTGTTTTTCTAAGTACAACAAAATTTCAGTATAGAATTTTATTTATTTATTTAGTACAAAAATTTTAACTATAATTTACATAATATGCAATGTCTTTCAAAAAGTGTGCAACAAATGGTATTTTTTTATCATCGATTTTTATAAAATTTTATTGATGCAGAACGTTTCAGCAGTCCTTCAAATCAAATTGGGAAATGTCAGGTGAAATTTATCTTTTACGGTATACAGCGTGAACACCGAAAAATGAAGACGACTTAAAAGTAAAGTGCCCTTACTTTAAAAGATACAGAAAAATGTTATAAAAAAATATTGTTTATAACTAAAATTTACAGTCTCCTTTCTCAAAAATAAAAAAATCACCATTTATTACGACTCACTCTCTATGCAAACTGCATTAGCAAATACCTGTGAGATTAAAGTATTTGCCAAGATAATATGAATGGAAAAATACTAAACTTATTGTTGTACTTTTTGCACGAGCCCTATATAATGAGCAATTTTACTCCCTAATTTGAGGGAGTAAAGTGGTTGTTTCAGACTGGGTTTCTCAGAACTAGTTTAACTTTAAACTCCTGTTTATTTCCATAGGAACAATTGTTTTTATAATTGCTACCATGGGAATAAACAGGAGTTTAAATTAACTTTAATCAATTGTTTTTATGATTGCTACCATGGGAATAACAGGAGTTTAAATTAACTTTAAACTCCTGTTTATTCCCATGGTAGCAATTATAAAAACAATTGATCCTATGGAAATCTCAGTCCTAGTGTTAAACTAGGACTGAGAAATCCAGCCTTACTCCCTTGGGCAAAAAAACTTGGCCAATTTAATATTCCGTTTGCCATCCATCAGGAACCGATATGATTTTTGTGTTCGTAAAATAAGAATGCCATGTTGACAGTTAAAATGATTTAAAAACTTTAAACTTTTTTCAATTAAAATCGTTGGTCGCTTGCAATATAATTTTTTTCTCAGATAAACGTATAAATGCTTTCTGTTTTCGTTTGGCTTTTTGTTTTACTCTTTCGCTCATGCTTGGGTTCTCTTTTTGTTTTACGTTAATTTTTTTTCTTTTGCGGGTTTTGCGTTGTTTTCTCGTTTGCTTAAGCTTTTGAAGTTTATTGATTCGTGCCGAAAACGTCGAAGTAATTCCCCGCGTTCGCACAACTTGAAAATTACTCCCTCCGTTGTCTTCGTACAAACCAATATTCTCGTTTAATCGAAAGTCGAGCTTGTTTGCATGTTGGCTTTCATTTTATTTAAATAATTGTTTAACCCGAGTGCATTTTATTTGCTTAAATATAATCCTCATAAGCCTCATAAGCTCGCGCTCAAGACAAAATTTCATTAATAAATTATCCTTTCTCCTCTTGCCGCACTTGTCACTTTCACTGGCACTCACTTACGTTCCACGTGCTGCTCCAGAAGCTCGTTGTAGTCTACCTGGACATCTGCTATCTTGGACGCATTCAGGCGAACTATCTTCCCGTTGTTTGAATAAACTAGACGCCTTCCTCCTGCCAGATTTCTGCTTTTGGTTGGGCCGGTGTCTTGCAGTTAATGGTGCTACTGGCCTCTTGTGATACCTCTGTATGGCTTCGCAGAACTCAAACGAAGTCTCCTGCTTCAGGGTTTCATCTGCCCAACGCAAATCCTCCTCCGCCACACTTATCATCACTTCGACAATTTGGGTAGAACTATCTTTCCGTTGTTTGAATAAACTAGACGCCTTCCTCCTGCTAGATTTCTGCTTTTGGTTGGGCCGGTGTCTTGCAGTCAATGGTGCTACTGGCCTCTTGTGATACCTCTGTATGGCTTCGCAGAACTCAAACGAAGTCTCCTGCTTCAGGGTTTCATCTGCCCAACGCAAATCCTCCTCCGCCACACTTATCATCACTTCGACAATTTGGATATCGTTCATTTTGATATTTTTGATACTTTTCACTAACTAAAGTGTATTTCTTACTGACTAAAA
The DNA here is from genome assembly GCA_958336345.1 of Dorcus parallelipipedus. NCBI lineage: Eukaryota > Metazoa > Arthropoda > Insecta > Coleoptera > Lucanidae > Dorcus > Dorcus parallelipipedus. The sequence goes on from OY284478.1 coordinate 15,126,262, forward strand.
TAAAACTTGTTTTGTTTATCTATAATGTAAAAACTCGGCTACTTATTTTTTAAACATTTTCAAATACATTTTTACTTGAAAGCAAATATCACAGCAATATGGTGCGAATTCTTTTTCCCAAATAACAAAATGGGTATGTAAGTAAGATGTCCAGAACGTGATACCGCCCCCAAGAAGCCGCAATGCCCGAGATATTCAAGAAACTGATATGGCGAATTTTTTCCTCAAGACCTATAGTCGGACAAAAGAAAATGCTCAAAATAAAGAAAAAATAGTTTCTGGTGAAAATGGAAAAAAAACAGAAAAAACAGGACACAAGAAAAAACTAATTCAACTTACAATAAAAAATAACAAAATCTATGTTCTTTAGATATTATGGACCGTAACAATAAATTGAAGCGGTTAAAACCATAAAGATACCAGTGACATAATAACTCAACTAACACTTTTATATCGTCCGTTTTTATTTTCTATAATACCTGTATCAAATGTTTGTACTTGTTACCTGAATGTTAGGAAAATTCAAGTATTCTGGTCTACATTTGGTCATAAAAGCAGGCTTCTAACAGAAACTCTAGAATTATGACATTGACAGATATTATAGAAAAAAAAAAAGAAAACAAACAAACTACATCCTTTTTGGGGCTAAAACTTTTATGCAAATTGTTGATCAAGTGTTTGACAGTTTATAAATGGTACTAACGTGCGTTCAATAAAAAAAAACGGTCAAGTAGGCTGTAATTTTTGTAAAAAGTTTAATAAATTCTAATAAACATTTATTTTTGCAATGTCTCTTTTGAGTTGGAGTGATGTTAGAAGAAGACATTCAAAAATTATTATTATTAATTTACAAAATATTTTACACAAGTTGAAGCGTGTTATAGCCTACTTGATCGTTTTTTTTTATTGAACGCACGATACATGTTGTAAAAGCAGGTGTTTTGTAATGTCATAAAATTATTAGTATTTCATCTCACCTTTTGACACTTATGTCAATTAAAGTGTAGAAAAAGCTGCGTCAGACTTCAAATGTTGTTTTATTTTGTGCGACCGGTTTCGTCAGTAGTATGACATTTTCAAGCATACAACAAGTTTTCTTTACTAATTGGATCACGTTCGCCTGGGCGCCATTATGTGGAACATTTGACGCAGCTTTATCCACACTTTAAAAACGACTACAAAACAGCAATGGAGCGAGCCCCTTTACAAACTTATGTTAATTCATTAAAAAAAACTGCACTTAGATCCTTTTGGTTCTAATCCATTTAACTGTGCTTTGAAAATGTTTGGAATTGTGCCAAAAGGCATTCAAACTTATTTTAGCTGAGGTATTACTTTTTCTACTTAGAGGGAAATGTATTCACAACAGGACTAATTCAAAGCAATTTTTCCTCAAGAATCTTCAGATTCCAAAAATCCTATTTGTTTCATCTGAAAAAAAGGGAATCGGACATGGACTATTTTAAAAATTACAAAATACTTACCGCATTGTAAGTATTTATATTGTTCAATGTGCTTGTTTCGTAAAGAGTAACTGAAACGAACTTTTTGCTATTTGTATGTATTTGTTGACAACTCTTCGTGATAGTATTCGTGCTAAGGCGAACACAAAAGGCGCTTCTTAGCCGTGCTCGCCCTTGTCTCGTTAATGATGGACAGCATTTCGAACTAACTAAAGTTAGTCGGAAGCCTCTGGAAAAGTCTGGCCTCAGTATAATGTCACGTCTACCATATTCAATTGACTAATTGACTAGCTGCACATGTGTTTGTTGTTGTCAATCTGTTTGCGCATGTTTTATTCTTGCAAGGCAGTGTTGGAAAGGCGGCGAGTATTGTGCTTATGAATTTTTCTTCACAGTATTGGTCTTAAGTTCCTGTTTAACAGCGATTAATTGAATTTACTTTTATCTCGGGGTAATGTGCTTAAAATTTCTGCACTTATTTAAAAAAACACCCTATACGTAGGTTTGTACGGATTGTTAATTCCGTCATAAACAAGAAGTTTTTTCAAAATAAAGAGGAATTTTTGGGATTTTATGTATAACGAAAGAAGTTCAATAGGTCTAATAATCAGACTTCGGACAGTTCGGTGCGTTGCCATGGTTACACAATACGAGGACCATTTGAAAAGTGCCCATTCATTGCGTAGCTATGGCAAGAAAAATTTGTTAAAAGTTACAATTTTGATCCCTTGAAATAATAATACTCTAAGCTGCAAGCTTTCAAAGCTTGTTGGTAAGATGCGTTTGGCTGATTATTGAATACCACATAAAACTGCCGTTTGTAAGCAGAAAGTAATTCAAAAACTGTTTATACTTAAGAGAAAATGAAAATAAAAACGAAGTCTCTAAATAAATTACAAAACGAAAAGATTAAACGATAATGAATTCATCCAAGACTAAAAGACAAATTTGAAACAATTATAAAATTAATTTATGATTAAAGGCGTTATTAAAATATATCTCAACACCGTCGCTAATTGCTGCGAGTGTTTGTGCATTCCGATTCGAATTCCCGTTCCTCGTCCGAACCATTACGAATCTATGAATGAATAGAGCGCGTTGTGTCCAAGCGCTGGCCTCTATGAGTTACCTGTGCTGTTCATCATAAGGAAGCCAAAAATAAATCACGAATATGTCGTCCGTCTTTGTCTGGCGCACGCAAAATCGAAGTCCCCGCGACCCGACTCGAATTAAGTCAGGTAGGCACGGAGTTATTGGTTAAACTACCAATAAAAAGACGGAAAATCCGACCTTTGTACGCAAAGAAGGAGGAAAGATCGACACTCTGCGTGGCGCAGAGAGAAAACCAGCGAGTGACCTCTCCACGCCGAAGTAAGATGCAGCAAGTCAAGTTTATATTAACAGGTAGAAAGAGAGAGGCGTGCGTAATTAAAGTCGGTGGGAGAAGGAAGACGGACGGTAGCTTATTGGTCAACAAAGCCAGGTATAAGGTATTAAAAAGAGAAAAACTATGGCAGCGTTCCGGTTAAAAAGAGACGTAAAAAGTGTGAGGTAGGAAAGGTGACGATAGGAGTCCACGGGGGTCTGACGGGTCGGCTTAATTTACGACGTACGCCACTGCACGTCAACAGGTGCTTAAACAGAGACGAAATCATTCGGGTACGTTCTCGGCCAATCATAAAATATGTAACAGGTATATTTCAGTTTATGTGTATTTGTATACGATTATAAACAGATTTTTCCAAACAACTCGCAGAGAGAGGATCATATTTCATCGATTTCCTCTGCACATCAGCAGTGGTGGCACGTAGGCAGGAAATCGTAGAAAAAAATTTTAATTGATGTATTACGTATTTTATTAAGACGAGAGCTATTTATGCACTCGTTAAACATTAACTGGTTATTAACTTCAAGGTATTACGTATATTGACTCCAGTTTAGTTGGAAGAAAAAGGAATGGATTCAACTTTCACTCGCTTGCCAATGATGACATTCACCTTTTGGAATTTGATATCTTGCATTTTGAAAAAAGACACGCAGACAAGCAACCTAATCAATCTTAAGCAACTTAATAGTGATTCATATGATTCAGTTTTAAATAGATCCTGTTATTTCATACCTTCTAGTTATATCTTGTCAAATTTTTCTAAAAGAAAAAAAAAAGTAACTCACACCTGTAGATGTACTGAAATTTTTCTCTATATAAAAAGGCATCTTGAATTACTTAAATGTTCCTGAATCTTGAATAATTGAATTGATTTGAATTTATTGCAAGATAAGTGAATTCAATTTTTTACTAAAGGTGCATTTAAAAAATTAATTAATTAAAACTGTATGTAATTTATAAAATCAACATAAAAGTGGCACTTTTCCTAAAAATATTTAGCCTTGAAAGATTTTAATCGAGTGTATACATAAAGTGAAACGCGAAAGGTCACGTCAACTCGGTCATGAAAGAAAAAAGAGAATTGTTGATTTAATAGATTTTGTAATCTTACAAGAACCTCAAATAGTCATCAATTGGCCCCACGATGGGCGCCAATTGATCTGTTAGTTCTGAGATATCTAAAAATTATCAACGATAGACCTGTATGGTTAATAATTTTTAGATATCTCACGAGTCTCACGACTAACAGATCTTATTTTGTAAGTTATTAAAAGAGAACAGAACAATGAAAGGATTAAACAAAAATACACAATAAATTCGATTGATTGATGACTATATTAATTTATGGCCAAACTCATTAGATATTGTAGTCTCAGGATTTGTTTGACCTTTATTACAGCAAGAATTTAAAAAAATCCTTTTAAATGGACAATGGCCGTAGAAAAATTAAATATGCAAAAGACGAGAATTCCCAATCAGAAAAAATTAAGGCCAATCCTTCCCGCTCGAAAATATAAATCAAACGCACTGCTCTCTCAAACCGTAAATCTTCCCCGACATGCTTAATACCTATCGGCAGGTTCTTAAACGGAGTGTGCAGCATGAAGCTACAGTAAAAAAAATTGTTTACACAATATAAACAGCGGTATGCGCGAGGCATTTTTGCAGGATTTACCTTGCAGGGAGTTACGTAGACGTGTAATTAATAGTTCTGTAGCAAGTTTGAAAATGCAAAATTACTTGTTTTAAAAAAATGAAGGTCAATAATTTTGAAATCATTAGAACACAAATTAAAAACATTACCGTGGTGGTGGTAGCACAGAAATTAAAAGACGAAAACAAAATTGGAAACAATTTTATACAACACGAAGTATTTTTACACCAACAAAATGTACACAATTTTTTCAAACACGTTGTTCACATTTTGGAAAATTTATTCATTGAAGTGACCATGACGATTATTTTTTTTTTCAATTTCGGCAATGTTGATACTACTTGGATCATTTCCACTATTAATTTAACACCATTGGTACAGAAAAATATATGTATATGCTAGGAGGATTTCTGAATAGATCGACGAAAAAAAAATTTGAAAGAACAGACATCACACAACATGGGAAAAAATTTTTGTATTTTAGTTTTCCGAAAGTAATTATTGAAATATTGTACCCCAAGCTTGATGGGGTCGCTGGAGGTAAATTGGAAGGATCAGTGTTTGAAAAAGATGTGTCTTGACCTTACTTGTCTTCTTCCAAAGGAACCTGAGTTCAAGTTCGTGATGAAGTGCTTCCTATACTTTACCTTTGAATGCCTTCCCCATAACCACATTTGGACTCCTCTTAAGTCATTATATTTCCTCAAGTTCTTGAGCCATATGGTCGAGTATTTCTTTCCGTAGAAGACTGCGGTAGTTAGGTGTCACCTATTTTGCAAACCAAGCCGAATTATCATAACCTTTGCGATTGGAGATATGTTTCGACCATCTTGGTTAGTCATCATAGCTATTCCTGAATGCTTTCACTGAAAATACTGGTTTGTCTTTGGAGTCTTCTTCGTGAAGAACTTACCAACGTCCTAACTGTTGCAGTGTGTCGAAATCGAACTGAGCCTTGCAACTGGTTTGCTCACTGGAGTCTTCTTCTTCTTCCACTTTGATTTTAAGTGAAACCTTTTAGAAGGAGTTCGGTAGGCTATGAGCGAAGTCACTACTTCACCTTGTTCTAAACCTCCTCATGTTTTAAAATGTTCTTTTCAAGTCAACGAAAACTTGGAAGTCACCAGAGTTGCCTATATCCTAACTGTTGCAATGTGTCGAAATTGATCTGTTCCTAGCAACTGGTCTGTTCACTGGAGTCTTCTTCACGAGAACCTTCCTGTACCTTGCACTTTGGTTTTAAATGAAGTTGTTTAGAAAGAGTTTGGTAGGCTGTGGGCGAAACCACTACTTCATCTTGCTCTAAACCTCCTCATTTATTTCAAAATGTTCTTTTCACGTTAATGAAAGCTTGGATGTAACCAGAGATGCCTACATCCTAACTGTTGCAATATGTCGAAATCGACCTGTTCCTTGCAAATGGTCTGCTCACTGAAGTCTTCTTCACGAGGACGTTCCTGTACCTTCCACTTTGATTTTAAATGAAGTTGTTTAGAAAGAGTTTGGTAGGCTGTGAGCGAAACCAATACTTCACCTTGCTCCTTGCTCTAAACCTCCTCATCTAGCTTAAAATGCTCTTTTCAAGTTAACGAAAGCTTGGAAGCCACCAGAGGGTAGACCTGAGTAAAATCCTGGAACGTTATCGACAAATTATTGAGGGTCTGTCATCAAATGGTATCATTACCCCATCCCGGGCTGCAAATAAACATAATTCGGAGATCAGCGGACTCCTTTTCTCCGTTCACATTTTCGAGGAATTAAAAAGGCCCCTTTTTAGGACAAAGACGAAAAGCGCTTCAGAATAACAAATGTATGTTGTCAAAGGAAGAAAAGGCAGGAGCATGTTACATTACAACCTTTCGGTAAGTTTCATTTAAGCATCCCAATTGCTACCTACCTGTAGGTCTGCAAATTAGTGCGAGTGACTAATGTTTCTTCGCACCGGCTCGGCATAGCTCGTGGAGAAGGGAGGTTCGACGTAACTCCAATCAAAAGGTGGGCAAAGTGATTAAAATAAAAAGCACCAGCTTTGTTTATATTTAACTTGCTCAAAAATTAAATAACGACAACGCAAAAACGGAACGTAAATAAATAAATAACACGTTAAATTTAACCTGTACCACAGATCTGTGCTTCGGTCACACATATAGCTTCAAACGGGCACAAAATTTATCGATATCAACAGTGACGGGTAAATGTGAACAAACCCCGCGATAATATAAATTGTGTGTAAACAACACCGCGAATACAAAAAAAAAAATAGGATTAGTCCGACCTTGGTAAACTCCAAAGATCCAGCGTCAATGTCAATCAGCTGTCCACAGTCAACAAATTGGAGCGTCCTCCTGCGGTGGTTAGCGGAGTGAGTCAATGGTGCGGCAAAGCCGTAGGCTGGTTTGCGAAACTTTGTTCGATACAAAAGCCTGGAATTCAAGCTAGAAGTCTGGAACTCGAGCTACCACGGGAACTAGAAGCCTAGTAGTTACCACGAGAACTAGAAGCCTAGTAGAAGAGAGAGACGCGTTGCTTGCAGGGGTCAATTGCAAAACATGGCCAACCAAACATACCTGTCACTCGGCGTGCTTTCTCAAATCTCGGAAAACAATCCGTTTCAGGTTTCAACCACAAAATCCGTGGAGAAGCACCAAGCTTGAAACAACACGAAAATAAGCGGACCGCACGCGTCAAGTACTATTAAAAGAATGACCGACAGGCGAACGCGCCGTGCCCTTCCACATGCGCTGAAGACGGAAGTCGTTACTGATGAAATGAATTTTAACCGGGCGAACAAGTGAAATGGAGCTATGCAGTAGGTTTAAATAACAGTGTACCTCCTAACTGTCGAAAGATTGCACCATACTGTGAAACTTGAAAACGGCACGTACGGCGTGTGAACGTTAAATTTACTACGCTGATACAGGGTGTTCGGAAAACTATCATGAATAACGTGAATGGATTTTTCAACCGTAACACAATATCATGAACAGGCAATACTTTCATTGCGAGCAAGTAGTAGGTGATGAACAAAATAAATACAGTTATTAAAATGTACTACCGACTGATTTTTTAATTTTTTTATTAACTCTTGTCATGAGATCTGGGTGACATGTCTTAAGTGAAAAGTACGTCATTGCACTCCTTTATTCACAAATATCCTTGACGATGTTTACATGACGTAAGGGGTTTATAAATTTTTTGATATACCGGACAAAATCTCCACCATTCAGATCACATAGTTAAATTAGTTAAAAATTTACGTAGCGAATCTCGTCACTGATGAGAACAACAGTTCTTACGCAGATTCGTACAGGTTCTAAGGATTCAATTTAAACTGAAGCTTATGTTAGGATATTTATTTATGCCCGTATGCATAGTCAGAGCTTAAGCATAAGCACGAACTTACGATGCGTCGAGTAGCAGTTGGCCTAGGCAAATTGCTACCCAGCGCTTGCTTAAGCTCGTACTTATGCTTGAGCTCTGACTATGAATACGGGCATTAGTTAATTTGTTTAGTTTAAGATCCAGACAATCTTACAGTTGTTCGGTTTCGCGATCGCCAGATTTAAAACGTTGTGACTTTTTTTGGTTGTTGATAAGGTAGCTTGTTTATTTCACTCCAGTTACATGGCCGAGTTATATGGCCGAATTGAAAACATCACTGTAGTGATTCGTGACAACCCTCATAGTTACATGGGCTACAGCTTGCATTGATAATAACGGCCTTCACTTTGAATATATGCTTTAAGAGGTAAAACAAATAAAGAATTTTCATTTTATTATCTTACTGTGGCCATAACAGTAATATAAAATCTTAAGGCACATCTTATTAATTATTAATCTGCAAGTCATTTTGCAAGATGAATGGAGGATTGAAGAAGGTGCGAAAGAAAACGAAACTCTTTAAACAAATAGCTCTAAAAAGAAGACTTATTTGTCTTCTTCTTGGCTTCCAGCTTTTTGTGTCAGCAAAAACAATAAGTGCAATAGCAACAGCGCTGTCATTTGAGAAGGAAACCAACGGAAAAAGGCAGTTCTCCACGGGGCAGGAAATTAAAAATTAGAAAGGCTTTGAAAGGGATCGACATCTTACTGTTTTAAATAAGAAAATATTTAGCAATTTTATTTAATTTAATATTACATGTTTATTTATCCTTGAACATTGATCTTATAAACATAAGTATAAGTCGGTAAGAAACCGGAAAATTAATTATATGAAATTTGAAAAGAAATTAAATTCCTGACACAAGGAATTAAAACGTACCTAGTTTTAAACAAACAATATAAACCTTGTTTTCTAGCATGGGCGTTGCGTGGAAAGTTTTAATCCTTATCGCGGCAGGCACCATTCTGAATAGCCTTAAATCGGCAAGTTAAGAAAATTCTGCTTTTTCGGCAAGTGGAGGCAAGTTATGTGAGCGAACGCTGTTTCTTAGAGGTTTCGCAAGGGACAGAAACATTGATAAATCGGCCACTCACTTACAAGACTCGATAATAATGTTTTAAATACTGCAGTTCGAGTCGAACTGTTACATTTTTTTGAAAATACATATTATACTATCATATACTTTTAAATTGTGTCATAATTTCTTTTTTTAACTTAGTTTTTCCAAAATTCTCTAAGAAATTTGAATAACATTCATCATATTTCTTTCACCCCCAACCGTCATTCTGATTTTTGTTCTCTTCCTTTCCATCCGATAGTTTTATTCCTTCCTTGTCTTTCCATTGTTTGCTAAAAAGAAGTACTGTTGGATGATAACACATTCCTCATTTTTATCTATCTGATCTCCTTTTGAAATGTACTGTTGCCCTTGACAAATCACAATTAAATAAATATAATCAGAGAATTAATTGCTTAATTAAATCCTCCGATTAGAATACCTTCAACATTAAGAGGCTAGTAAACGTTAACAGTTAATAGTAAATCACAAAATTATTTTAGTTCGAATTCGAATTAATTCATTAACCAGTAGCGTAGCGAACGAGGTAAATGAATGGCGAATCATTTAATTAAATACGGGATGCTTTCCTACGGAATGAATAAACAAAGAGGATAATAAATTCCTTAAATTAAAATATGATAGATTCACGAAAAATAAAATAAATGAAAAGAAATTGTAGTAAATTTAAGACGTGTCCGTATCAATTGGCGCCCAACGTGGAGCCAATTCAATAGAACTATTAATTGCACATCTACGTAATAAGTGATTTTTTGCACATTTAATTTTTCAACGTGCATTGTCCTTTGTTCTTGCTGTAATGAAAAGTCTAACAAATCATGTATCTAATGAGTTTGGCGATAAATTAATATCGTCATCAATCAATCAATCAACTAAATTTAACGCCTGTTTTTTGTTTAATCCCGTATTGTCTTTTAATATTTGAAATTTCCTACAAAGTAGGATAGTCTATTAGACCTAAGACGCCTAAAAATTGTTAACCATGTTGATTATTTTTAAATATCTCACGACTAATAGACGGAACCTTATCAATTGGCGCCCAATTAACTATTTAAGTTTTTTTTTTAATTATTTGAAGGAATACAAATTGACTTGTATTTGAAAAATATATTAAACCAACAACTCTCTTTTTTCTCATGGCCTAGTTTATGTGACCGTTTGACTGTATCACCTCGCGTCAAATTTTTTAAGGAAGGGTATTCTTAGAAAAACTATCCTACAATTGCCACTTCTTTTATGTTGATTTACAAAAAATTGTGGGATCTTGACCGTTAGGAAGAGTGAATGCAGCAGAAGGAGAATGGTTTGAACATGTGGAAATGCAATAAAATTTAACGTCGTCGGAAACTGCTTCGTACCATGACGCGATTAACAAAACCATATGAGCAGTTCTTCATGCTCAATTTTGATGAATTTTTGTATATTTCGTCTTGCCATATAGGCGATTAACAATCACAGTTATAGGTAGTGTAAACTGCCTTGTACTTACCACTGTGTCAAAATTATAAAAGAGCTACTGTAGACGATGTAATAAATTGAATAAAAAGTGAATTTTAAAATATGTAAACAAAAGAGGAAAGTCTTCGTGGACGGACAGAACGAACGGTGGCTTCTGCTAATGGCATCGTGACACGGAGTTTGGTTTATGAAGTCAGAGAGGTTATTTAAGAGGCCATCGCGCCTGATCGAACTCGGTCCAGATTCCAGATAATATAACAGGTTGGGCCGCCAATTAGGAGATGTCCCCGGGTCACAGACTGACCCCCCTTTACGTCCTTCTCGTGACCACCCTACGCTCCAAGACCAAGAGAACCACCAGAAATGCCGGCCGCTTTCACAATGCGCTGGCTGCTCTCGACCCGACCGATATCGGAACGTCAGCCTTTTAATTAAACGAATAAATTATACGCGCTCTGGTACCGTCTTGGTAGCCTCGGTAATTAACAGTCGGAGTAATTAATACTAATGCGAGGTGTTTTAAAATTCCTCGAAGTACTACGCATCGTCGAACATTAAACGATTCACGTTAACGAAACGTCGACGTTTCGTAAGTATGTGTGACTGAGCTTTTTGGCAGCGAGCGATTTAAACGAAAGACTCTTTGGGGTTAGTCAATAGTTTGGCAAAAAAATTCTTCCAACAGGAAGAGATTTCAGTTAGTCTTCCAGTTATACCAGCCAAAGATTCCATGAAGTGCTTTTTCGTACATTGAGGATGACTGCTTAGCTGTTGAAATATGTACCCGAGTTAAAAATAATATTTCAATTGAATGAAACACTGTTTCCTGTGGTACATCATTGTATATGAATGTTATTACAGATGGTATATTTCGTATATTTAGTAGAGTCTTTAAAATAATTAAAACCAAAATATATGAGGGGAGTATAGCTTTGACCTGAACTTTTTAAATTTCTGATTGATAACAATGAACAATTTGGAATGAAATTGGCTTTGCAGACAACCAAAAGAATTTTTCTCTGTCGGTATCTGATCATTGGGATAAGTTTATACTCAAGAAAGGATAATATTTTGAAAAATAAAATTTGTTTCATTAACTTTGTGTTATTATTGTTATCGCTGTGTAAGAAAGTCCAGATAGAAATATATTTTTATTATTAATAAAGTTGTTAGCTAACAAACGTCCTTGCATCGTTCATACTCGTATAAACAAAATGATCGTGTTGGGTTCATTTCATTCGATCAGCCTTATTATAAATTAATCGTTTCACACTAAATATACACTCGTAAAAAGTGCATTTGAGCGTTTACCTTGTTCACCGTGACTAGGCTCGACTGAAAATAAAGCGAATGCCATTCCCATATAAAAGCGAAAAAAATCTAAGTGACCGCGGCCATCAAATAAAACGCTCATCCGTATAAGTACGGTCGTCATAAATTAAGATATCTCCGTGGATATCTCGAAGATTTTATTGCTGAAATTGGCAGGAAATACTCTGTTGCACAGTTCGAGAAATGCTGTAGAATGCGCGTGTACTTCTTGCACAATAGAAAAGTAAATACTCCAGTAATTAGATCTCCTTGTTACGGACGCGTCCAGTGAAATTTGATGCTGAAGATGTTGACGGCGATACCGATCTCCGTTTTAAGAGAGTCATAGCCAGGTGTAATAAAAGAACGGGGCGAATCAATGTCGTCGAATGCTATTCGTTTTACAGGCAGTTTGGTGGAAAATTATTTCTTGTTTATCACCACACTTCTAATCACTAGTCTTCTGTGAACGACGTAATTTGTTTTATCCTAAACATTACTAAGATCCTGTACAGCTGATGTCAATCAGTGGCCATAAAAAATTCCGGCTATTAAAAACATTTGCATTTGAATCACTGAAAATGTTATAGAGAAACAAATACCAAGCTAGGCTATGTGCAATTCTATGAAAATGAAATTTGTGGAGATTAATTAAATAATTTGATATCCTTTGTTGCAGGACCTCAGTCATTGCTGAAGAGTTCTGTCACTTTATTCAGGTTTGAGAATTGAGATCGTCATCACTTTCTTCATTTCTTCAACTTTTGTCTCTTTGGTATTACCTCTTTTTAAAAACCTTAAAAATTTCGACTTCTTTTTCCATCAATCATTTCGTTTTTCGTTTTTCACTTTTATCCTTCTAATGCAATATCACGTTTTGTATTTTTCTTACATTTATTTCTTATCAGCTTTTCTCAATCTTCTTCAATTCTTCTTTCTGCCTTTTTATGTTTTGGTCTCGGCATGGGGGACTTTGCTAATTGAAGCAGTGATGCCAATTGTTGGGGAATTCCTCAAAATGTGGGGAATTTTGCTACTTCTGGGGATTGAATTGTGGAATGAAAAATTTTGGGGTTTCTTGGGTATTTTCGTACACTCCTACAGCGTTTTCGATTCACCTGCATCGGTTGCACTCAGTGTATTTGCATCTTTCTTGACCTAATGCAATAATACGAGATGAAGATATTCTGAATGCGCACTAGTGCGGTCAATAGAAAACGCCATTAAATTTAAAATATTTTTTTTAATAATACAGAAATAGATATGGTTTTGGAATTCAAAGAGAAGAGTAAAATCAATATGTTGGTATGCAACATTGTTGAAGCGATGCAAATCATATACATTCAGGGGGGTACCAACATTATATTTTACTCTGTGTGTTGGCCGTATTGTGTGAACACTTCATCTGTGTTTCCGTGATTTACCTGTTCGAACTTACATGCTATCAAAAATGGGTAAGTGGCTTCTTAAAACAAGTGAGGTGAGTGGGTTGCTTAGGTTATATCTATTTTCTCTAAATTAAAATCTTCAGGTTAGCAGAGAAGAAATCGCGGACGTAAATTATGAAAATGAACAATCGAGCAACTCCAATTCTTCTCTAAGTAAACAAGTATTTCAAACTTCTTTTTTATTACAACATTGAGTTATTACTTATTACAGTTGTTTTTAGGTTAACGATTGAGAACTTCAAATGTCTAATCCCATGAAATAAAGAAAAATTGAAAGAGCAAAAAGTATAAACTATTCATTTCGTACGAATGGTTGGATATACCTGAATTAAAGCCTTGGTTGGCAGAACCCAAAAATAAAAATAAAAGTTTAGCATACTGTAAAATATGTGATACAAACCTTATAGCTCACAAAAATGATCTTATACGGCATGCAAAATCTGAAAAGCATAATTTTAACTGCACACAAATTAAATCTAATCAAAAGCTTACAGGTTTTGTAAATGAGCCCTTTAGTAATTCAGTTAATATTGCTGCTTTAAAATTAAGTGGATTATTAGCAACCAACAATTTACCTTTTTCCTTAATGGATACGTTACCAGAATTATGTAGCAATATATTTCATGACTCTGCAATTGCTAAATTATTGCAAGTTCATAGAACCAAAGCAACTATGCTCATGAAAGAAGCTTTAGGCAAAAGCTTTAAAAAGCAGTTATATGATAAGCTAAGATCTCCATGGTGTTTTTTCTCATTACTAATGGATGAGACTACAGACACCAGTATTGTTAAGCAATGTGCATGAAAAACATGGCTTAACTCTCAACTTATCCGTAGAAAAATACTGGAAAATGGTTTTTGAATTAAAAAATGGAGCAGAACTTCCTCTTTTTAAAAATTTACAAGTTGTAATATCTTTATTATTAATCCTACCATTTTCCAATGTGTCTGTGGAGAGAGTATTTAGTAGTTTAAAAAACATCAAAACTGAACATAGAAATAAATTGAAAACTGATACTGTAGGAGCAATATTAGTCACTAAAGAAGGGATTATGGCAAAAAGGGGTTGTACAGCTTTTAGTCCCACACAGAATATGATTCAATCGGTTAGCTATATTTGGAATTGGAATAATGCTAATCTTTTATGTTAATAACTTTTTGTTATGTTTAAATTTAGATCACAAACTCTTTTAAACGGCCACTAAATGGCGCATAAACACTTAACGTTTCGCAGTCGTTCGACAGCTTCGTCAGAAGTGAAAAATATAAACATGTTGTCAAAATAAAATAGGTTTATTTTGACAAGATATTGTCATTTAGTGTGCCGTTTAAAAGAGTTTAAAAGAGTTTGTGATATAATTTTCATCGGACAAGAACCTGCTTGAACTTATTTTTTTTTGTACGACAGTTTTTAAAAGTTTATTGGAATACTTGGGGAGAAGTTTGACGATTTTAAAAATTTTGTGGTGATTTCTAGTCAAATAACTGGGTAAAAAGCTTGTTTCGCATTGGCAGGGAGGTTCCTTTGAGATTGCGTTTCAGGTAACCTCTACGAACATTTGCTAGTGGCCCTTGGGGTGTAATGAGACCTGAATTGGCCGATCAGTGCCCTGGCTTGCACGGCGCCTTCTCTGGAGGGTGAAAGTCCGACCCACAAGTGTTGCAAACTGGAACCATGGGGAACGGTTGCCCGGGGGTCACCCTACGTACCCTACGTACCCTGTTGGAGTTAAAGCTAGGGAGAAGTTCTTTTCGATCAATAGGCTTGGATTCACGGGGTAATGGTCCATAGTCCTCGTGCCGGGGTAGGGATGATGTCCATCCATCCCGATGTTTGAACTTGCGGGTCTCAATTTCGGTACTAGCGTGGATAGCTAGTAAAGATTAGATAGGTCTTACTTAACCAGAAAGGGCAAGGAGCGTGCACCCGATGTGGTAGCTTGCTACTGCAAGGCTGCTGCATCCGTCCATGTGCGCTGATTGGTCTTTCTCAGGGCTGCTGTTGTTACTCATTGGAAACTCGTAGAAAGTACCAGCGAAAGCAGAAGTCCCTTTACAAGAATGAACGAAACGCGGTAGAAAGGAGGAGAATTAGTGACGTGGTACAACCACAAACCAGAAGATGAACAATGGCTGCGAGAGCCTTTAACTTTCTCTAAATCCCTCATTTAAGATATTCGATTGTAACATCTATTTTATAGAGCACAGACAATCTCAAGATTTTTTGATGCACTAAATGGATCCAACTCTGATGTTATGCTGCTTTTTGAAGTCCCTCATAGGTAATTTGTAAGCAAAGTGAAGATACGTCAGAGCTGATCGAATGAACTCGGAAAATGTTTAAATCTGATATATTTATACGTCATCGTCATCGAGGCTTAACTTCTTGAGTTTCTTCTGGTTCCTCTATTGCGGTGTATAAATCCGCATTTCATGTTGATTCTTTTTTTGATATCTCTTCTTGCTTGTTCCTTCCATCTTCGACTTGGTCTACCTGCCATCTAGTGACTCTCTTAACTAGTGATTTGCCTTCTCTTCGTTATATATGGCTTTGACGATGTTAAGTATATTTTTCCCCTCCCATAGCTGCCGTGATTTCCATTGTCCATCTTTCTTCTAAATTCTCCGTCCGTCACCTTTATCCGCACTATCGCATTTTATCTCCTTCCATGTGCTTTTGGTACCAAGAATATATAAACACGAGAAGGACACATTTAATAGAATTTAGAATTGCTGGAGAGATGTTATCCTAAGAAGAAGAAACAAAGAGGAAAGAAAAGATTAATGGGAACGGAGGACAGTTTCAGGAAAATGATAATTTTATGATGGAGAAACAAGGCAAGGAAAAAACAAAGAGGGAAGGAAACCAAGAACCCAAGGATCAGGGTCGAAAAATTAAGGCCAGGGCTTGAAGAACAAGAACAAGAGGAGCCTTTACATTTACATACAACGAATAAGAAGATACCAAAGAGAAATACTGCTCTAAGAGAAAGAAACAAAAGAGGAAAGGAGGTGATGAAAGATAATCTGAGGAGAATCAGAGCTTCCGAATTGAGAGAAAAATGAAGAAGGGAGGGAAACAAAGAACCTAAAGAACAGTGTCGAAGATTCAATTCCTGGAGAGATTGAAGAACAAGAACGAGAGAAAAAGACGAGAATAAGGAATAAGGAATTTCAAAATAATTTTGAGGATCCTTTATATTTACGTATAACAAATAAGACTATAAAGGCATGCGCTTAGAAGGATGAGGTACATAAAAAGAGGTAGTAAGAAAAAATACTGTTCTAAGAGGAAAGAAGATAGTCAGATGATGAGGGTTGTTATTATTATTATTATTACTTAAGTAAATTTTCGCTTTAGCATTTGAACCCTTGCACGTAGAACGAATTTCAGGTACCGTAGCGCCGCCTATACGCCAAAACACTTACTCACGTCGTTATTTTGCCCCTGCTAAGAGAATCGGTTTTAAAGAAGTTTGAACGATAGGAATTTTGCAAATTTTGCGGTGCTGTGTTAGTAAATTTCTCCGGAGAAGTTTGAAAAACCATATTGTCAAAACGATGCTTTTATTTATATTATTTTTTACATAACGTTACTTTTTTTATTCACAACCTACTACCTATGTAAAATTATACAGTAAAACTCTCTACCGCAACAAGGAAACATTATTATTATTATTATTAAAGAACAATGTCGAGAAATTAAGTCCAGCAGAGATTGGAAACATAAGAGCAAGAAATAAGGAAATGCAAAGTTTTTGAGGATTCTTGATATTTATAATAAATAACGTTGAAGCATGGCATTTAGAATGAATGAGGCATCTAGAGAATATATCAGAGAGAAATACTATTTCAAGAGGAAGGAAAGAGGATTGACTACGTGAAAGATAATCTGAAGATTAGATGGAAAGAAAGCCAAGGATTTGGATTATCCAGTTCTCTGTCTCTGTCCTTCTCTCATTCCTGCTGGTTACAATTGTGGCCTATTTTGAAATTTTTAACTCTCAATTTTCCAACGTCGATTTTGGTCGTATTCTACGGTGTATTTTTTTAAAAATGCCATAAAGATTGGCCATGAAAATTAAAACTCATGTCGTAGCTTGACATGTAACACATGCCAAAACTGAGAATTTAAAGTAAATGAATGGAGCTAAGACATGAATTTTCTTTCCCACAGCCACCCCTTATGGCATTTAAAAAAAAAACACATAGTAGAACATATTAAGGGTTTAGTTTTGTTTTCTCTTTTGATTCTCTGGCAAGTAATAGCAATGTTTTATTTAATCTCTTCGAATTAGTACCACATCGTCAGCATAACAACCAGTTGCTCCGGGGATTAGGCTATAGCTTTTGTAAAATACCATTTGTTTTGATCGCACCTTCTACAGCAATATTAATGAGAACATTTTACAGGGAATCTTCCTGTCTTGTAACTCTTTCGCCTGTTGTTACTTCCGCTCTTCAGTTAACCTAATTGGTTTTGCTGGTGCATCTAAGTTTTCCATGTCTTTCTTCAGTTCGTCTCTCTCTGTGTTAACAAATGCCTGTTACATGTATGTTGTCTTTCATTTAGGATTTCGAGATGGTAAGCCCTTTTGGAAAACTCCAAGAAGATTCAAATTCGAAGAACTTGAACTAAATATTAATAACAAAGGTAAGAATTATTGATAATGAGTTGATGGTGTGAGCCGGTGCGAGTGTATTGGTATCCCTTGATGCAAATGCATATGGGGTCACCGGAGGATGCATCCAAGGTCACATTTGATCCTTTGTTTTTCATTTTCAATTTCCATTTATACTTCAGAATTTGAGGCAGAGCAACCAATGCGAAATTGACATTACAGAGATACACACAACTGCCGTTTTAAACATCCAACTAGAAATTTTCATGTCCGTTTGGGCACATTTGAATTTCTCAGATTGTAGTTATAGGTATACACAAAAAAAATCATAAACCTGATGAAGGTAGAAAATTCCTGAGGATGTGTAACATCTTGGTGGATTGAAAAAAGTAACAAATAGCAAAAGAAGGCAAATTTGGCACATTTCGGGGAAAACATTTACAATCTAATCTGTCAATATTTATTTAAGCTATGAGCAAACCGTAGCCATCGTAGGAAAGGTAAATTTTAGGCAAAAGACATCTGGCAATATTTTATCAGCTCGGTCATCGAAGTGTTACAGTTTATAATGTGCGTCATTAATACCGGGCGATTTCAATTGACGTGGAACCAGTTTTTGAACCGTTTCGGTTATTTTTAATCTTGGTATGCCGCATCGGGCCAGTTAATGAGCAGCACTCCGCGGGATGGTATGCCGAGAGAAGGCAGGTGCAGCGGCGTGGGCACTCCAACACTACAAGAGCAAACGGACGGACGGACAGCAGGATGCGTTCGTTCGGGTCAGGTTGCGTGGAGGGCACTTTTTACGACCTCGTTTCAACATCTCTATATCTTCGCGCAAATTAAAAATAAAATTACGGACGAACGGATCTCGTTTATGCTACGCACTTGTTGTTTGTATTATACATTAACGATAGGAAGGGACTTACGCTAGCGTGAGAAATATAAATACTGTTATTAAAATTCAATAACATTTGTTCCTAATCAATTATGTTTGGTGAAATTTGATTTGGTCTCCCCCTTACTCCCTTACTTGCAAAAATGTATGGAAGAACTGTGGACGGTTTTAATATTATAAAAACCAAATAATTTGTTCTGGATATACAGTGTGTCCCAAAAAGTTTTATACAAATGGAGAAAAAGTTTATCTTACATTTCACAAAAAAAACTATTCTTTATAAAAAGCTCTGTATGACTTGTAGATCCATAATCAGGTACAAAATTTGGCTGGAATACAGGGAAAATAAAAAATTATGATTTGGACGGAGAGCAAAATACGTTCAAACTATAGTGGAGAGCAAAATGTTCATTGAAATTGTGATTAAATAGCAAAAAATTATGCACACTTGTAGATTATTGATATTCCCAGATAAAAATTAAAAAATAAACGTTTCAGCAATTGTTAGATAATTTATTTTTATAAAACATTGATAACCTTCTTTATCAATTTTTATCTGGGAATATCAATAATCTACAAGTGTGCATAATTTCTTGCTATTTAATCACAATTTCAATGAACATTTTGCTCTCCACTACAGTTTGAACGTATTTTGCTCTCCGTCCAAATCATTATTTTTTATTTTCCCTGTATTCCAGCCAATTTTTTGAAAATTTTGTACCTAATTATGGATCTACAAGTCATGCAGAGCTTTTTATAAATAATAGTTTTTTTTTGTGAAATGTAAGATAAACTTTTTCTCCATTTGTATAAAACTTTTTGGGACACACTGTATTTAAACTTAATCCACATTTACAATTTAATTTTATTATTTATTAAGATTTACTGAAGAATTAAACGCAATTAGACTTTCCGAATGTAGAAGATGCTGAAACACGTTTTATACTTGGTCATTACTCTGCATCCATCCGTAAAAGAATCGCTTCGACTAATGATTGGCATATGCGCACATGACGAAACTGTAATTAAAATTATTTACGATCGGTGTTCTTGCGCAGTCCGTAATTAGCTCTTTCGATAAATTGACTTGTACTTATTACTTGGTGGCATTTCAGAAAACAAAACGAACAAATTAAACGTATTGTCTGTCGTTGTTCGGTGGTGAAACTTGAGGTGACGAAATCGCAAAGTCCGACAAATCGTTTGCACAAATTTACTGGAGTTAGCAATCTTTTATATAAAAACAAAATTTCTGACCTTGACAGTGCCAAAGCTGAAAAAATAAAACCAAGGTTTTTAAAACTTTAATTAATGAATGTAATTGTTTAAGTTACAAAGGTCATAGTACAGTAAAGCTCCAATAATCCGGACCAAAATATTAGGTTGTTCGGAAAAAAATGTCGTTTTCTTTTTAAATCAGAATGTTTATATACAAAAGTATATAAATTTTGATTAAAGTATACAATCACTATTTGCATCAGTGACCTTTTGCCATCTTTCTGCTAGCAGTTATATTCCACGATGATATCATCCAACTCTTCTGGAATAAAGGGGCAGGAGACTTTCAAAGTTGGCATTAAATCAGAAGCTGTTCGAATTAATTTCTAAATTAAATATTTTCTTTTCGATGAGTAGTAAGTATGTATTAAAAATGTATACAGATAGTTTACTGAATATTTCTAATTTCGAAATTTTACGATGTAAAATTAAAAAATATTAATTTAGAAAAACTATATAATTTTATCAAAATTATTCCTGTTCAGAATATGAATCTTCTTCATTGTCTGCAATAATATGATTATCGTCTCTACTGTCATCATCACTGTTATTATCATCTTCATTATCATCATCGTGACTAAGAGGTTGAGTGGTTGGAGATTTCAGTAGATCTAATGCTTCTTTTGGAATATTTTGAAGCTTCTTCTTTTGTAATTTCCTCTTGCTGGAAATCATAGGGTCGGAGCTAAGCATAAATGAATTAAAAATGTCTTCATTTGTTTTCTCTCGACTACATCTTCGAGTCGAACAATGTTCTCGATATCTTTTGAAGTCTTTGTTGCGCGCTTCCTGCGCCTCTTCTGTTCATTAATTAATTAATTATTTATTAATTAATTGTTAATTAATATGCTCTTCCTTACATTTTGTCCGTTTTTTGAGCTCTTCCAACAAAAAATTAAATTGTTCTTCAATTCCACTGCTTCCTAATCTTCTCATAATATCAAGAAGTTCAATTCTTTTTATGAACATAATATTTGAACTTGTTCCTACAAATAAAACACACTGATTGTAACTAAAAACGTATAAATCAAAAGTAAAGAGTGACGCTGTTAGTGTTTTTTTAAAAATTCGAGAAATAAGAAAAGAGCAAATAAGAGCAGAAAATGAAAATGATTATCAAATATACAATTAATATTAATCAAAATCCTCCAAAAACAAAAACTTGGGCTGTCTGGGAACACGATTAACGAGTCCAAGAATATTTAGAAAATGTAACATTTAGCATATACTTTATTTTACAGTATTTTTATAAAACTATATCCACTTTCGTGCAAGTTTCTAGTTACTAAAATATTATTGCATACCTGAACTCGTGGATTCCATCATAAAATTAAAATAATTCAATGAATGTAGTCAAATATAACACAAAACTGAACCACAAGTGATGTACAAAACATGCACTTAATCGTTGCTGATAAAGTGATTGTAATTAATAAGCCCACTTGAGACCGATACAGTCGATCGTAAAATGTCTTTTTTAAATGTTTGGTATACTGATGTATTGGAAAACATTAGTAAGGAATCTAAATAAATGGTTTCATTTTCTTATTTAATGCCAAATTTGAAGGTCCGTTGCCCCACTGCGACCTAATAAAATAACATCTTTTATATTATGCACCCCTTAATCCGAATTAACTAATGAATCCGTAATCCGGATCATACATTTTACTGTTCGTTACGTAAGCAGGGAATCCCTTGATCCTTAAGAAGTAACATAACGCACAAGGAACTACCTACAAAAAACATTAATTTTCTTTTTTTTTTCGTCTGACTAAACTTCGTTACCGCAAGATGCTCATGGCCCCTTAACACATAAAGATGTTATATAATTCTGGGTGTAATAGGTGTTGTAGGCCCAGGGCTGGATTAAGACCCTTAGAGGCCCTAAGCGCTTAAAAGATTTCGGTGTTCCCTTAAACATACATACCTATATGTAATTCAAAATATAAACAATAATAAACCAAAAAATTAAATTTTATTTTTGTATCACGTGATAAAATAAACTTTAATCAATATCACCAGCACTTGAGAGAAAAAAACTGTCGCTGTCCTCACCACCAACACCACGGCACTACGTACGTACAAAAAAATGCACGTGGAGACATCACCAGCACCACGTGAAATATAAACTGAGTTATCACTACCAATCCGCCACCATGCGATAAATAAACCTTTATACTGATGTATGGAAAGTATACAAATTTCACAGACTACATATACAGTTTCCCTTGCTTTTATTTATGTGGGGAGATTTTTTTTTCTCTTCCTCTTTTTAGTTCAGCTGCATCATGTGACCCTAGACCATGGTAAATTTGGCTTAATCAAGCCCTGTGTAGGCCACCTACAGTTTGAAACCTATTGATATACTTTGCTACAAAAAAAGCATTTTGGCAACATACATAGTAAGCTTTCCAGGAATGCTGACATATATATTGTTACGGTTGAAAAATTCATTTAAGATATTCATAATAATATTTTCCGAACGGTCTGTATTTGCGGCGGAATCAACAGGCAACGAGAGCCTACGTGCCGGTCATCACATTTCTCAATGTTGCACAATATTACATCAGAAAAATCACATGTTGTTATTTAGTTCGACTGTATATCTCCATTTCACTCTGTCGTCCGGAACTACCAATTTAATTTTCCATTCTGTTGTTATAATTCTATACTACGTGCCAATTAAAATGCACCACCAAGAAAGCGCCAAGATACAAGGTTAAAAAGTGGTTGGTTTCACTTTGGACAAAATAAAATTACAGAAATTAGAGGGAAAAAATTAATAATGTGTCACGTCACCACATCATTCCCTAACTCGCCGAGGTATGCTCTGAATAAAGGTGATCGATATCTCATCCCAAGCTTGGTGGGTGTAGGTGGCGACGCAGCTCCTCCAAAGTGTTTGCTTGTTGAGGAATACGTCTTAAACATCGACCCATGATATCCCACACTTGTTCTATGGGATTCAAAACCGGAGAACGAGCTGGCCAAGGAAGAATTTCTACCTCTGCTTGTTGCAAAAAGTTCCTACTACTCCAGCGCGTTCGTTGATTAAAGGTAACAGAACGGGTCTTAAGACTTCGTCGATATATCGATGCGAATTTAACTTGCTTCTGATGAAGACCTCGTTGAAACCCCGTACCATAACACCTAGTGTTATCTCGTCATGACCTCGTACAGCAAACTCTAAATTGGGACTTTCTCCACGGAACCATTACTCGACGATCATTTTGCCACAGACAAAATCGGAATTCGTCACTGAACATGACTTGACCCTTTTTTGGCACCAATGAAGTCTGTCTGCCTTGTGAAATTGTGTGAAAGGCGTCAATACGCCGAAAGGACGTCGGTAAATGGTTCGATGAGGCACACTTTGTCTTAGGTTCCTTACCTAATCCATGTCAATTGCAGTTGAAGGGCTGTCGATCTTCACGTTCGTTAGTTCTTCCTGATCGATGATGTTGGATGCCTTCCTCAAACCATGTTGTCCATATTCACGGAATGAGCAAAACTGGAGAATTGTTGAAAATACTGTCTTCTTGATAATTTCAGGCATTGTTAACTATTAACACTTTATGCTTTCGCAGAAAACATAGACTATTTTAACACTTCAGTTGAAAAAAATTACCGATAGCAATTGCCTATCTCTCTTTGAGACAAGACTCACAAATCCGGAAGTTTTTCGTTTTTTAATTCCGCCGTTTTTATCAACGACTCCTAAGAAAAATGGATAGTAATTTGGTAAGTATTTCGACTTGCAACTTTGCCACGACTTCTAGGTGGTGTTTTTTATTGGCATGTAGTGGTACCTATGTAATATTTTCATTTCTCTTTATTACTTAATCACATCTGATTTTATTTTACAACTTCCTGCAGACTTTCTATTATTCAGTTGAGCTACCTACGTCTTTATTCCATCAATTGTCTTATTACATCACAGAATAATTTTGTTTGCTTCCATTTTTCTTCCAAATTGGTTTTCTCTCATCGTTTTTCTTTTGGCTTCGTAACTTGTCTCTTATTTATGTTTCAATTTTTTTCTTATGTAAGCATTTTTAGTATATTCCTTTCTCGTCTTTTCTTTAATCCCTTGATTCCACCAGCTAGTTCTTTATATATATTTGCTCCTGTCACCTTTGAATATCATTTCATCAAACTTTTTCCATTGTCCTTCTAATGTTATTTCTGTTCTGATACTATCGAGTTGTTCCACGACTTAATTTCCTGTTATAGGTCTCTTTACACATCTTTGTTATTTTAAATTGAACAAACGAACCTACTAGTACATGTAGCTAGCTTAAAATTACAGGATTATGCTCGTAAGCGATTTAGAAAACTACAAGTCAGTATATTATTTTAAAGGGGTGTTTACATTACATACATGTTTTCAAGACATTGAAAAACAAATCTATACAAAAATGTGGATTTGTCGCACACAAATCACGATGAATATTTAGCACAAGTTTTCGACTCCCTACAGTTTGCTTTCAGATTTTGATAGTATAAATAAATAAATAACGACTTTATTTCTGTTGGCGGAGTATAGTATAAGAATACAGTATTTTCACGGTTCGACCATAGAGCAAAATAGTAAAAAAAATTGTCAAAAATGCCAATGGAATTCGATTTCTTGCCATGTTTTATAAAGAAAAAGTACAATTTGAAAATAATTGAACGGTGGTTGTCATTTTTACATGCATTTATTTTAAATTCAGCTAGTGAGAAAAATTTAAATCTTAAATTAAATTAAATATCTTTCTAAAGTTAAGAAAGCTGAAGTTCTTAGTTCTAAGTAGGCGTCTGTCAGCAAAATAAGCAAAAATAAAATGTCAAAGTAACTGACATCTCATCTTAAAATCTACATTTTGATTTTTGTCTTCTTAAAAATCATAGTTTATACAAAAATGAAATCTCATGAAGAATGTCGTCAAAAGTGTGTGTACTGTGCTTTGGGAAAACTAAGAATATGCGCCCAATTAGTGTTAAACTGAAAACAATAATTGCTCAATATTTCTTTACTGAAAAACAGTACGATATTAATCGACTGCCGTCAGTTTTATGTTCAACTTGTCGCTTGGTGGTTCAGGATTATGGAAATGGAAGCTTTGTAAGAAAAATCTACCCGTTTGATTATTCAAAAAGAGTATTACCTCCCGCAACAGCCATGAGAAAATCACTTCTGTCAGCTTGTGACTGTGAGATTTGTAAACGTGCCAGATCGAACATTAATAGCAATTATCCACCAAGAAAAATCGTTGGAAGGCCACCTCATAAAAGTTCAGTTGGAAAAAGGCAAGCCATTAAAATTTGCGGAAAATGTTTTTTGTCAATTGGCAAGGGTAAACGACACAATTGTTCGAAAAAAGTTCGCAACGAAAATCTGGTGGCACTGGCAGAAGGTGGTTTACCCAAGTTGAAGGACGAAATAGCTGCATCAATAATAAAGGAAAAAATTTGCGAAAACTCTAGCACTGACAATGTCGGTCTTCATACTAGTACGAAAAGTGTATTAAGAGTGACGCTGAACCAACGAAAATCAAAATTTGATCAAGCTGATATGTCGGTTAAAGATCTTACAGGGATTCAGGCAAAACTGAACTTAAGCATAAATCAAACACTTACATTAGCAACAAGTTTAAGTAAGTCCATTAAAGTTGAAAGTAATTTAAGAAAAAAAATCGGAGAAGCAAATAGCAGTATACAGACTTTCTTTGATAAGTAGAACTGGATTTTGAGGGTAAAGATGCTGGATCTGTTGTGATGCGAACGGTGATATTTTGTAAATATCATAATTCTTTTGCAAACTACAGTTTAACACTTGAAGATAACATTCTATTTAAAGTTGGCCTGGATGGGGGTGGAGGTTTTTTTAAAATCTGCTTAAGTGTACAAGCGAGTAATTTAGTAATAGACTCCGAAAATGATTCAGAATTGCGACAGATTAGAAACCGTAAACTGAAAGACTCAGGTGTACAACAAATATTTATTCTCGCTATTGTGCATAACTTGAAGGAAACGTACACAAATGTGTTCAAAATATGGAAAATTCTTAAAATAGAGAGCGTGCTATCAAAATTTATTACCATTGCAACTGACCTCAAATTAGCAAATATCCTGCTTGAGTTAATGCCACAGAGCTCATTGCATCCTTGTACTTGGTGCAAAGTAGAGAATTCGAAATTACATCAACGAGGGGTAACAAGAATTCTGGAAGATATCAGACAAAATTTTTGGGACGAATCCCAGCAAGGGAGCAAAAAACTTTTACAACTGCACCAACGAACCGATAATTCAAAGATACAATGAACCAATTTTAAACATTTTGCCGCCCTCTGAATTGCATCTATTACTGGGAACCGTCAATACTGAGACGTGTACCCGAAAAAATCCGACCATTAATAGACGGCTATGAAACAAAATACAAACGCGAAATTTTACGTATTTATAAAAACGCGTATTGCTGACAATTAAAAAAAGGTTTGTCAATACATTTTGTGTAATCAAAAATTACAAAATGTAATCAAATCAAGAAGAGAGACTAAAATTAATAATTTCCAAATTTACTGAAAATCCGAGTATGTCACAAAGACAGATGTCAAAAGTTCTCAATATTTCGAAAACCACGATTCAAAATGTTATCAGTGAATTTAAGAAGAGATATACAGGGATATCCACATAAACCGTTCGTTAAAAGTTTTCAAGGTTGCAGTTCACGTAGATATTTGAAATTTAAGGAGCAAGGGTTTTCCGTAGAGATCTCTTTAAATAAAATAAAATTGTCTTTGTATCACTTCCGGTTGTACCGGAAGTCGCTATCAACTCGCTTATTTTAAATGGAATGCTATATTTTTTATCACGTTTTTGAATTCTACATGTAAAAATATGTTAAATTGCAATACATTTCCCTATCTCTAAAATGCATCATTTTTGAGATATTTTGAATTTTCTTAGAAATTTGGATTCTGCAATCTGATTTTCAAAAAATTATAACACAGCTGTTATTGAAGCAATTTTATTTGTAATAGCTAATATTGTAGTTGAAGCTTTAAGGTTCTTAAAAATTCCATCAGCATAATCTATTAAGCCACAGGGTGTCTAAAACACACCGCTCCACTCGAAGATATTCAAACACAGAAAAATACTTTTTTTCAAATGGAATGACCGATATTTTAATG
This sequence comes from Dorcus parallelipipedus, assembly GCA_958336345.1. Classification (NCBI taxonomy): domain Eukaryota; kingdom Metazoa; phylum Arthropoda; class Insecta; order Coleoptera; family Lucanidae; genus Dorcus; species Dorcus parallelipipedus. The sequence goes on from OY284478.1 coordinate 15,153,416, forward strand.
CACCATTGTATGTGGAATCAAATGCTGCGTCGAACTGTACTAGCATTCCCTATACCTAACTTTAACAGTTTTTGAGTTATGAAACATTTTCGATTTAATTCATAGAAAATTACAATTTTAATAGGTCAAATATTTTTAATTTTATTAAGATAGCATGGAAATTATAACAACGATTACTGTTACTACATATTTTGTAGTCAACCAAAGAAAATATATTTGGCAAGTGGAAATTCACAAATTTTAATAATTCTTTAATCATTCTTCTCTTAGGACGCTTGTGATCTTATAAAACGAAAAAGTATGAATTTCATTACTTTAAATTGAAGAATAAAATAGCTGCTAGTTTGCAATTCTCTGGATTAGCGTGCAAGTATTTTAAAACCATTGTCTAATTATCTTCGTTATTTATTACTGATCTTCGTACATTTTATTTTTCCAAATTGTATAAAGTTAGGTTCAAACTTTCCAAACTGTGTTTTATTCATAGGAGACAAGAGGGGTACATTTGATTGAACACACATTCTCTGGTCTGAACAATTTTAGATCATTCTTCATGAATTTAAAAAATAGATTTAAAATATCAGCGTTTGAATAATTTTGATTTTGATTCTCAACTTTTTTTGCTTTTGCTTAAAATTTGTAGTAACAGGAAACGTTAAATGCAATTGTTTGTTGTTTTCATAACTATATCAATAAAATTAGAAATATTTAACCTAATAAATGTAAATTTTTATGTATTAAACCAAAAATATCTTATAACTGAAAAACTGTTAAAGTTAGGTATAGGGAATGCTAGTATAGTTCAACACAGCATTTAATTCCACATACGATGGTGTATTAAAATATTGGTCGTTCCATTTGAAAAAAAGTATTTTTCTGTGTTTGAATATCTTCGAGGGGAGCGGTGCGTTTTAGACACCCTGTAGCTTAATAGATTATGCTTATGGAATTTCTAAGAACCTTAAAGCTTCAACTACAATATCAGCTATTACAGATGAAATTGCTTCAATCATAGCTGTGTTATAATTTTTTGAAAATCAGATTGCAGAATCCAAATTTTTAAGAAATTTCAAAATATCTCAAAAATGATGCATTTTAGTGATAGGGAAATGTATTGCAACTTAACATATTTTTACATGTAGAATTCACAAACGCGATAAAAAATATAGCATTCCATTTAAAAGAAGCGAGTTGATAGCGACTTCCGATACAACCGGAAGTGGTACAAAGACAATTTTATTTTATTTAAAAAGATCTCTACGGAAAACCCTTGCTCCTTAAATTTCAAATATCTACGTGAACTGCAACCTTGAAAACTTTTAACGAACGGTTTATGTGGATATCCCTGTAGTGTACAGAGAAAAGCTGGGTCGGGAAGAAAAAAAGAGTCGTATGATAAAAAAGCAGAAAGGAAAGTTAAAAGGATTTTTCAAAGAAATCCTAATATATCAATGAGGGATCTGACTGACAAAGCAAATGTTTCGAAATCTACAGTACAAAGAATGAAGAAAAGATTAAATTTAAACAGTTTTAAAGTTCAAAATGCACCAGATCGATCTGAAGAAAAGGAAATTATCTGTAAATCGCGAGCTCGAAAACTTTACGAACAATATTTATCGAAATTTGAGTGTTGCGTCATGGATGACGAAACTTATTGTAAGGGAGATTTTAAGCAACTACCTGGTCAAAAATTTAATGTTGCCGAGCATCGAGGAAAAGTCTCTGCACAATTTAAGACCCGTTGTGTGACCAAATTTCCAACCAAGTACCTAATTTGGAAAGCGATATGCTCATGCGGTTTAAAGAGTGACAGTTTTGTGACTAGTGGCAACATAAATAGCAATATTTATATCGAAGAATGTTTAAGGAAAAGATTACTTCCATTAATTGAAAAGCATGATATGCCAGTATTGTTCTGGCCTGATTTAGCTACCTGTCACTACAGCAAAACGGCTTTAGATTTTTATGAACGGAACAATATCAATATTGTGCCGAAAAATGCAAATCCACCGAATTGCCCGGAATTAAGGCCAATTGAACGTTACTGGGCCCAAGTGAAAAGAAAACTAAAGAAAACGAAAAAAACTTCCACTGACATAAAAAATTTCGAAAAAAAATACAAAACAGTCTCTAGTGCTATAGAACAAAGTGAAGTAAAAGCGTTAATGTTACATCTAAAATCTAAAGTTGTTAATTTTTATAGAAAATAAGTTTTTCGATTCCATTTGTTGTTTAGTTTACAGAAAAATGTTTATTCTTTACTAAAATAAATAATTAGTTTAAAATGAAAATGGCTGAACTTTTTATAAAATCTTTTTAGTGGTCGGATTTTTCCTGGGACACTCCTTGTTTTTGACCACCTAACGAAAAAAGTTCCCGCTGTGTGTGAGAAATGGGCATAATTCTGCAACGTCGAGCAAGAGACACTACTTGGAGGCTCTTTTAACGGCAATAGTTGTAAAAAATTATTGTCTAAAATTGATTATTTGTTTTCGAAAATGCCACTAGAATTTCTGAAACATACAAAATACTAAAAACCTTTGCTAAAGTTGTATAAGCTTGTTTTGGATGTCATTTGATAGGAAACTATAAAAATTTAATTTGCCAATTTCGCATGGAATTTCTTGATTTGGAAATTAATACAACATCCAAAATCCATGCAATCTTTTACCACATTGAGGATTTTTGTGAAATGGTAAACTGTCGCTTGGGAAAATATACAGAACAATCAGTTCATTCCGATTTTCTGACAGTGTGGAAGAGATATAAGGTGAATGAATCACATCCAGATTTTTCCACGAAATTACAATCTTCTGTTTGTTTTTACAATTATTCTCACTTGTAATATGTTAGTTTTTAATAAAATTATACTTTGGCGTTAAAACTAATTTAAAATGTTTGCATCAATTCGATTAGATTATTACTTAACTATTTTTGAAAACAAATGTCTGTGAAACTAAAAATCATCGTTAAATTATTTCCAAATGGCACTTTTTCTCTATCAAACATTGCGAATTCCATCGGCAAATTTCATGGACAATTTTTTTCGGTATTTTACTCTGTAGCCGAACCGTAATTTTATTCAATTACAAAAACATTAGTGAACCTTTAATTTATAAAATAGGGAGAGGAGAAGAACAGGAGGGAAATCCAACAATCCCGAGTTTTAATGTAACGGTACGGTAAGACATGATCCAAATCCATAACGTATCCATAATGTAGGGCGCCGAGGGCGATTCCTGACTATCTACAGATTAATTCCAGACACACTAAAACAAAAGAATTGCGACTTGCGTCTCTTCTGGTTCATCAAAATTTTTGGGCAAAAAGAGTGAGAAAAGGTATTTTATCATCCGAGTTTTGTTGAAAGTCGGAGATTTAGAATTTCTATCTTTCCTTCTTTTTATAACCCCTTCCGGCTCTTACATTATCAATTTCTTAGAAATTTATGTTGACTTGTGTAAAACTCTTGTAATTCTGATAGACGTAAGAGTAAAATAATTAATTTTCTTGGGGCATGTAAGTTTTAGCGGTAACATCGTTCGCCATATGTCGAAGTATATAGATAGCATTCACTCGTGTCGTAAATGACGAGCGGCATGAAGTTATTGGGATAAGGTAACGAGGAGTTGGACAAAAACTGGTCCGCTCCGGCAGTCCAGGTCAGCGGAAGACGGGCATTATCAACCTTGCAGTCACGCTGCCCTTCGGTCATTGGCGCTGTGGTCGCCGATGGGGCGTGCAATTACAATTAACTCGCAGGTGAAAAAGTCCCCGCGAAATAGTTCATCTCGGTAGGTGGAGATCAACGAGTTCGATCGCTTTGTGCGCGACTTGCATACGTATCTCGTCGTTATTAAAATTTATATGCACGGAGGGACGTACGCCTTCGGAATTTTAATCTCGCTAATTACAAAAATTAGAAAGTCGATTAAGTGTTACACATCGCGGCCTTTACGACGCAATTACCGCGCATTCGGCAAAAAGAGCAAGCCTAGAGAGAGAGAGAGAGACTCTTTTAACCTCCGGGTCGGGATTTTGTTTTTTCGATTTTCTGATCAGGAGATTAAACTGTTTTACAAGTCCAATGCAAATCTGGCTTATAATTAAGACGAGTTTCTGCAAAAGAATCCAACTCTCATCCATAATTTACCTACCTACACTTGCATCTACATAAGTTTACAAAATAAGTTTTTCAATGTTTCAGATATCCATTGTGGTTAGTTGAGATTAAAAACCGGGGAATTAAAAACTATCAAGAAAGCTTGAATACGATTGTGAAAAACCACCAAGGATTCCAACAACCGAGTCTTCCTATAAAAGTTGAAAACAACCGAAGAAGATGAAGAAATTGGAAAGGCCTTTGAATCTTCCTTCCAAATGGACTTTCTCATTACACCCTTGAAATGCTCATTACACCCTTCAAATCCCAAGTACCACGTGAACTTATACATATTAACGATTAGTCATTTTTGATGAGGCAGATTAAATAGCAATCATAAATTCTTAATATGTTCTTTCTGAAGAAAATACTCGCTTTGCACATCAAGTTAGGCGCGATGAAAGAATAGAAGAAGAAGAAGAAGTTTTTGCAGTATCTTCGAAAGTATCTCAAGAAAAGTTTCCTAAATTAAGTGAGGCTAAAATAAAAGAGGGAATATGTATTAGTCCTTAAATCGCTGAATTGATGAGATGTGCAAATTTTGAAAATAAATTTTTCCATATCACATAGTGTTTTTCCTGAAACCTGGAAAGAAGCTGTAGTTTTACCCCTTCCAAAAAATAATAACCCTTGTTCTTTACAAGACCTAAGACCAATTAGTATTCTTCCACTTCTTTCTAAGGTTTTAGAGAAAGTCTTGGACGCCCAAGTTCGTAAGCATTTGAGCAGTTTTAATTTGCTTTTAAGTACACAGTCAGGCTTTAGACCTGTTGCTCTACGGTGTTGTCAGCAGTTACGGATAAAATCTTCAGGTCTCTTGACAGTGGCAATGTCGCCGTGCTTGTCCTTCTGGAATTCTCTAAAGCTTTTGTCCTGATTAATCATGAATTGCTTTTGGCTATTCTACATTATATGGGTTTCAATGAAAGCAGTGTCAAACTTTTCAAAAATTATCTTCATAATAGAACTCAGAGGGTCGAGCTGGGTGACAATTGCTCTCAAATTATGCAGCTGAAGTCGGGGGTGCCGCAGGGGAGTGTCATCGGTCCTTTGATGTTTGCGATTTTTTCGACTTACTTATTTGAATCTATAAATTTCTTTAACTATTACTCGTATGCCGATGACACTCAGCTACTATGTTCTTTTCCGATGTCCAATTTGCAACAAGCAGTTATAAAAATGAATTTAGATTTACAACAACTTCACAAGTCTGTCACAAATCATGGTTTACGTCTTAATCCTTCAAAATCTTACTATATGGTTTTTTGTAAAGAAAAACACAGAGCTTTTATGTCCAGTCAAATCTCGCTATATATTAATAATACACCCTTACGTTCAACTGACTGTATAAAAAATCTTGGGCTGCTTATGGACAATAAGTTGCGTTTTAAGAGTCACGTGTTCAATATTGTTGGAAAAGCATTCGGCAAACTAAAAGTTCTCTTTGGTTGCAAAGAAGTTTTAAATACAAACCTTCGCAAAACACTATGTGAAGTCTTGGTTTTGTCCAACTTTAACTACTGTGATACAGTTTATGGCCCTTGCCTTGATAGCGTCGACAAAACTCGTATACAGAGAGTGCAGAATGCTTGTCTGAGGTTTATCTACGGTATCAGACGAAGAGAACATATTTCGCATACACTTGAGTGGGCTAATTGGTTGAATATGCAACAAAGACGAAATTTTCACTGTGTAGTCTTTTATCACAAAATAATTTTGACTAAGACTCCGCAATATCTATATAATGAAATTTCATTTCGTACTGATGTTCATAACATCAATGTTAGGAGCAGAGGTCTTCTGACCCCACCTCTCCACCGTACTGCTGTATTCCAGCGATCTTTTTCTTTCAATATTGCAAAAATTTACAACTCTGTTCCTACAGAATTGAAAAGTTTAACCTTGTCTAACTTCAGGAGAAGAGTACGTAACATGCCCCCGTGTAGTTTGTTGTAGTGGAGGTGCTGTCTCATTGCTGCAATCGTCCCTATCTATTGCTTACATATATTTATACATACATATGCGTCAATTTATTTCAATTCTTTAATAATTTTACTTTGGGGACCAGGAAGAGTAGCAATGTACCTTCACTTTGGTCACTGATCCTGGTTCCTTTGGCTACCAAATTTTGGTTGTATGCTATATGTATATTTATGTTTACTCCTATCTTGAGTGGCCAATAAACATTATTATTATTATTAAAAAAAAAATTAAATCCAGTAGAAAAAAGGCCATGGAGATCCATGGTTGCAGTTTTTAAGAACTTATTGGGAAATAGAAAAGCTGACAATTAGTGGAAGACATGTTGGATACATTCAGACTAGTGGGCTGTAATATGTTATTGAAAGTTCACATGATGTATTCTCATTTCAGTTTCTTTTTTCACAAAACATGAGCGATGTAAGTGACGAACATGGAGAACAAATCCATCACGAGATTTTGCATATTGCAATAAAGTGTTTTCATTATACTCTACAAAACCTGAACCAACTTTATGTAATACCTACGATAGATATTGTTCTAAAAACGACTCTTTCAAAATCAGTTTAAGTGCTCTAGAAGAACTTTTGACGTTTGCTGATGGATCTTGTCTTTTTCTTTATTATCTTCCTCATCTTTCTCTTCATTCTTGGAGAAACCTCTAAACTCAAGGCCAGATGAAGGAGCTTTACCTTTTTCTTGAGTAACATGTTCTGATGTAGATTTTTACTTTCTGCTTCCTACCTTGCTGTTCTTTTCACTCGAAGGACGAATAATGATATGCACAAATCAAAACTGAAGTAGCTTTTACGATTTTACTTTATTTTCATCGAGGTTTTTACAAAATTATATCGAAACTCACTTTTATTTATTTATTTTTATTTACTTGTCAAAAATTTCTTGATCACTATGTCTTATACAAATAACACTTTTAACAGGAACGAAGAAAAATAAATTGAAAAACGGTTAACAAACAGAAGCAAAGCCCTGAGGAACTTAACTAAAATTTTAAGGGCGAATAACATATCAAAACCTGCAAATAATAATAAAACCAACCTAAAAAACGATACGATATAGACAACACAAATCTTTTTATTCTTTAAAATTCGATTTTTAGAATTACAGCAAAAAGAGTTAGTTACCTATTTAATAGATGGCGTTACAGAATACTAACTAATGAAAGTTTGATTATCTATCTTAAAATGGCGTCCTAGAAAGGCAAGACAGATTAATTTTGTGATTTATTTCGTTTTTTAAATTTTAATCTAATTTATTTTGTTTTATTTTTTTAATAAATTTTTAATAAATTTTCTGCCAAAAAATATTGGTAGTTTGATTATCTATGAAAAGGTAGCACTCTAGATAGACATTGTAAGAAATATCCAAGGCATCTTATAATTGTCAACGCAAATGTACGGAAATGAATTCAATGTATCGCGACCGCGAAATCCGCCCACATAAAGCTTATGTAAGTGACCGTGGCAGCGGCTCGTTTATCAAGAACCTTGGCCTAGATGAGACACGATTGGCATTTGCAAATTCTAAGAACTGCATTGACATTAATAGTCGACCTCGTGAATCGTAGAAAAATCACACACATATGAAATGCTACGTAATCGGAACTGACCTTAGAAAAACCAAATAAAAAGGGGCCGTGGAAAAGCACAATCATCAGACAGTTTCTAGCAGTTTGATCGTAAAGATTGCTAGTGCCCGTCTTGTGGAGTACATCTCCATAATCCCGAGAGCGTAATCAACATTTACAAAATGTTTTAGTGTGTGTGGCTGTTCTCCAAAAAGTCGGTTCATCTCTGTATCTAGTGCTATGGTTGGGCGAGAATTTAATTTTACTATTTTGGCTATGTTTTTATAAACTAACATTTGCTTAATTTAATTATGAGATGCTGTTGATGAATTTGCTTTATGTTGTCTCGTATGTTGTTCTGAAGTGATCTGAAATTGCATTTAAATTTCATATTTGTCTAAAGTATTATTTGTATATAATTTTTTTTTAATTGTCTAAATCAATTTATAATTGTTTACTTATTCTTAATATATTTATTTATATAAATTTTCTCTTTATTTTCAAGTCAACGTCATTCTTAAAAGAAAGAACGTAATTTTTCGTCAATTTCGAAAAATTTAATGCGAGCAAGGGCTGAAATCTCATTCCGTATAAACAGGGCGTAATAGCTCAAAATCTCCAACCAGATACCTACAAACAAAGAAATTGCTACTTGTGTCCTTTACGGTCTGAATAAAATTTCAGTAAAAGAGTGAGGAGAAGAAGTGGAAATTGTTGATTATTTTGGTATGATTAATTTTGGAAATTAAGACCTAGTTTGGGTATCATAACAGAAGTTCTCTCTTGCTCTCGTCGAGATATCTAGACGGACATAGTATTTTGACGAAGCGTTATACTAAAAATTGACAAAGTTGAAAGTAAAGGATAATTCCTCCCCTTTCTTCTGTTATCATTATTTTTAACCACCCGTCCCTCACAACATAGAGAACACCGATTTCTCGATGCACTAAAATCATTTCTTAAAAGTTGTAGCAAAGAAAGTCGATTAACTACCAATAGATGGGTAAATAGATGGGGAAACTAAAGTTTTTTCTGAAAGAAATTCCCTAAAACTCGTATCTAAAAATTACAGTAAAAAGTTGGTTATTTAACAGAAAGATATTGTTTCTTATCTTTTTTTTCGGTTCCGGTTCTTTTGTTTATCTTTTTATTGGATGCTTATACCTTTCGTGTTTTGTTTTCTTTCAATAAATTGCTTCTTGCCGAACGCTTCTGTTTTTTTCTTTTTTAATTGATACCTATGTCTTATATTTTACTACGTATTTATTGTCATTTATCTTACCGAACGATGATTTCTGTATCTCTCGATTGCCATGTGTTTAACTTTTCCAGCAGATTGTTTTTGGTTGTTGCTTATTTATTTATCTTCTGTTACAAAATTAGCCTTTTTTATTTAGTTCAGACTCAAGTTTTTTCGTTTTACTCATCAATGAAGTGATCTGCTTCTTTCCGAGTTTCTATTTTTTTTTCTTTGTTAACAGATCATCCTTTAGTGTTTTTGTTAATAAATTTTTTTTTGTTTTCCTTCTTTGGATACTTTATTTTAATTTTTCCTATTTTTTTTTCTTTTTAAATTAGACTTTTCGAACATCAAACAACAAAAAAATTGTATTTTTTTAATAACTATCAGTATTTGTTTTTTATTGATGATTTATATTTTACTATTCATGCTCATTTTTCTTTCCAAACGATACTTCTCATTTGTTTTAATTAAATGTTCCCTAAGGATTAACTTATTTTATAAGTATCTTTTATTGCACAATACTTGGAAAAAAAAGTGTTTGATTGTCACATGTTCCTACAAATCGAGACTTGTCTGTGAACCGCGGCTCGCAGGTTCCTCTCTTTTTTCTTTGAAAAACAATCAGATTGAAAAACTGTTAGTAGGTGCGTAAGAAGCCGAATTAAGTCCAATAAATTCTAATACAAAATGTTCAAATAACTTAAATAGTTTCTGTTATATGTGTGGTGAATACAATTTGTCAACACAGGAAGAAAATTACACGAATTATAGAAAAAGCCTATATCAGGGCAAATCTTGGGCCCCGTAAATATTTCGTGCACGTTGTTCATATCTTTTATATCCAAATTTCATTTTAATATTTAATAAAAACTTTGATATTTAAAAAATATTTACTTATTCTAAACCAGTCGTGATAGAAATAAACTGTTTCCTTTGTGGTTATCAGCAATCATAGACCATTATAAGTGAGGAAAAAAAACAAAAAGTTAACATTTATTGCACAGTGGTATTTGAACACAGTTGTTAGAAAAAGAACGAACTGAAAAGTATATAAGAGTTGCCGTAATTCTAGAACGAAAGCTTGAAAGTAGATTGCAGTATTCCTCGTGAATGTAAACCGGAAACTTTTCTGAACGGCAATTATGATTGAGCCAATTTAGAGCAGCACATTAACTAAATTAAAATTAGAAAGGACTCATTTTTACAGATGTCACAAGTCCGCATTAAAAAAAAAAGAACAAAAACGAGGATGTTCCAGAGGCGGCCGCCGTTTGTAACACAGTGGACGAAGCTCGTTAGTAATTTAAAAGAGGTCTCCTCTCCGCTGGATTTATGTAATCGGATTTAGCGATTCCCATAAGAATTAAATTCCACTAGATGCGTATCAAACACAATCCAAGTTAATGACTTCGGATTACATTAAAACAGCCGGAGAACTGAATCACGGCGGAGGCCGTTTGAACATACGATTAACGTTAAACTATCTGCTCCGATAATATGCTTTACGACGTGCACACACCACAAACAACCTGTTCAACAACTGTTTGCTGAACTTAATTATTTTTATTTTAAAATTGAGTCAATTACGGAATGGAAATTGCACGCTGCCTATAATAAGCCTATTAGGAAGGGAATCGTATACGGTTCACAGCATCACGATTTGTGTAAACAACACTTTTATAACTGCAACATTCGCTGATTACAGAAGCTGTTCACTTTTAAAAATTCATTTTTCGGTTGTAAATAGAATACAGTATAGTTTTCAATAAAAGCTTGAGCTTTTGAACATAATTATCTTCACTCTAGAGCCACTGATTTTGTATATAACGACCAATTTAATATTCTGAGCTACTTCAATCATATATTACAGAGCATTTAGAATAAATTAAAAAAAAAGTATCCTGAACTCAAAACAGATAAAAACTGGGGGTACCGCAAGGCAGTGTTCTAAGACCTGTCCTTTATCTGTTCTAAGCCTCGAAACTTCTCGAATCATCTCGTCGTTCGTAGATGATACTGATTTGCTACCAAACATTTTTATGTTTATATGAAAAGATTGTAGAATAAATGTAGAATTATTTTGCTACGTTAATATCTAAATCTTCAAGATCTTTTAGAATGACGACTCAGGTAGCATTAAAATAAAAAAAGAAATAGTAGTAAACATTGGCACGTGAACTGAAAACGACCTGGCACGGCTCTGACAGTAATAGCTTCCTTTAAAACTAATATGCGGCAGGATCGTGCTAATAAACATAAACGCGCGCGTACACCTCTCGCGAAGCAGTTACAATTTTCTATTTACAAGAAATTTCAATTTACATTGCAGAATGAACCGAGGCAGCTCGGTTTGTTTTCAACGGCTTCAACGTTCACGTGACCGTACAGCGAATCCAATTAAACAAAACACGCGCGTACCGTGAAATATTGAACAACAGATTAACGATACCTCGAATAAATCACATATCCTCGGCAGGATGATCATATCGATAGCGTCTTTAAGTCAGCGCGATTTTTGTCCTCGGCGCGATCATGCTGGCGCTATCTCGCAGGTTATCGGATTGGTAGCAGGAGCGATTCGCGTATCTTTCTAATTATCTAGTGATTAACATTTTTAGTGGCCGACAGCGCCTGCAAACTGACGCGAAACTCGAACTGGTCGGAGAGTTCCAGTTCTTCCTGTACACGTCGCGAATAGAATGTCCTCGGCGATGGTGCGATTTTTACATCATTGTGGATCTTTTTCAGCTTACGCAATTTATTATGTAAACTACGGCTAGAAATTTGCATTCTTGATGCATTATGCAAGAAAAGGGAGCAGAGTCAATAACCACGCGCTGTGTAATTGAGTGTACGCAAAAAGCACTCGATACCACACAACTTTTCTTCTATATACATTCTAACAGAAATATCGACAGAGAAATTCCGCTTTTTGCGAGTTCACGCGCACGATTAATAAAACAGGAAAAAGTTAACTTACCAAAACCATCAAGATTTTCAGTATGCATCGATGAAGTATCTGAAAAACGAAAACAAAACTAATAAATGACATTTCTTAAGCTCGTTTTAGACTACCCTATTTTTGTGTGCGAGATTTGCTTCAATTCTTCGAATAATATCTGAAACAAGAGCTCTTTGGCTGTTTCGAAATATACAGCATGGCATCATGGAACTCATTATAAGGGTGTGATAACTAAAAATCGGCACAAACTTTATTATTTGTTTACTAAATTATGAAATACAGAATTATCATATCAGAGATGAAACTAAGTTATATTACATTTAAAGAACACAATCAGGCCCAAAGTCAGCTGCTTTTCTTATTTTAGTTTTTGTGGAAGCCATTAAATTGGTAAATACTGATTTTGGCGTTTGGCGAAGTTTAGTTTAAATTCGCTTAATTAATTCGTTTCCTGAATTTGCAGTCCAACCTCCTGCGTATGTTTTTTGTTTTAAATAATGCCAGAATCTTTCAATAGGACGTAGTTGGAGAACGTTTGGTACATTTTCTTCGCGAGAAATGTAAGGAATCTGGTACCTGTCTAACATACTCTTTGTCACTGCAGCATAATGCGAGCTGGCCATGTCTGGCCAAAATATATATTTGCAATCAGAATGCACTTTTTTCAAAAAAGGTACCAAACGTTTCTTCACACACTCATTACTGTAAGTTTCGCTGCTTATAGAACTTCCAGAAGGAGCAACATACGGTACTGATCTTCCATTCTCCGATATGGCAAGCCAAACCAAAACCTTTTTTGGATATTTAGTGTGCCGTTTGAAACGCACTGTTTCTTGTACAGGAACATTTTCCTTATTATAATAATGTCTATTTCCAGCACAATCACTTCCATCTACTGTAAAATAGGACTCATCATCCATTACGATTGCAGTTGCATTGGTTGGTTTTAAAACACCTTCCCGTAGTCTCCGTAATTTCATCTTTTGCGTCTCTAATTGTTTTTCAGTATAGAGAGGGGCAGAAATTCTTTTTTTAACTTTTATATTTCTTTCTTGTAGTATTTTGTGCACATATGGCTGAGATATCTTATATTTTCTTGCAATTTTTCTTTGAGTTTGCCCGAGAACACCTACGATGACGTTATCCAAAGCATCTCGTTTCTTTTTGGGCATTTTTCGGGCTTTTCGACCTGATCCTTTCTTGCGGCTAAGTTGTTCACCCTTTTCTACTCTTCTAATAATATTATAAATAGTTCTCCCCGCAATTCCCATCTCAACAAAATGATTCACCGTGTAACTTTTGGTTTTATTTCTATTAGACATGTAAAATTCGCCAATAACATTTCTTTTACTATTTTCGTCTAACCTGTTCATTGTACGAAGAACTAGGAGTCGTGTGATAATAAATATTTCTGTTTGACGTTTTGAGAAACGAGAAACAATTGGTGAACAAATAAGTAGCGACAATTTAATATAACCTACTAGATTCAACTAATTAACTTTGTGCCGATTTTTAGTTATCACACCCATATTCGATAACTTTTATACAAGATACTTTCCTTTATAATCAATAGTCAAGGAGCTTATTGAAGAAATCGGTGCACTCTGTAGAACATGTTCTATTTTTTCAAACAGTTTTTTGGTGAGATTCAAAACAATTGAAAAATGTTTTTCAAAATCCAAGGAGCAATTAATGAATTACCTAATTAAAAATTCATCTTTAAAGCATGGCTGCGGCACTGGGTACGAAATACAGGGTGTTAGATAATTGACTGGACATCTTCAAACCACGTATTGAGAACACTCTGTACTGTAAAAGAAGCCTTTACACTCGAGGGTGCTGCGGCTTTCGTTTTCAAGGAAAAAATTCAAACAAAAATCGATATAAATTGTTTGGAAACCACTGATTTTCTTATCTACTGTTACACTCACGTGCCGAACGCCATCCGGACGGGCGATCCTTTGCCATAAATTCCCAGAAGGTTTATTGTTTTACGACAAGTAAATAACGCACGTCAAGTGTCTTAACAGACGTCGGAGTGTGCGGGTCAGGGTCAGAATGAATTAATACACAAATAACGAAATTGTTGACATTATTCTAACGTACAGAGAAAGTATCCCCAGCGTCGTAAACCGAATCGTCAAACAATTATTGCAATTGTGCAACGGGCAAGATACATCTGCTTTAATAGGCGCTCGCTCCGTAAGTACTATCAGCGGTCCTCAATAATTCGCTCTTTTTGCATTTTTTCAAAATGTCCCGAAAATCCATCATGTCTAGGTACTTTCTGATCCCATTTGACACCCTTAATCTACAGCTTTAATTTGTCCAAGCAATAACCTAACATCCTGTATAACGCCCCGTTTTATAAATGCAGCAGTAAATTGGAGTATAAAGTTTTATGATTATTATTTTATTGACTACACACAATGCGACCTTAACATATTGTAGTGTTGCTTTTCTTTGCAGATGTGGTAAGTATTGAACTTGTGTATTTTCTCTTTTATTTTAATCTTTACACCACATCCACTACATAATTACGTAGTCTAGTAGTCTGATATGAATATTATTTTATAATGTCAAAGTGACATTTCAGGGTGGGAACTTTCAATGTCAATTGTAATCCAGTTATTTATTATAATTTTGAAGAAAATTCTTTTGAATATAAATTGGTGAGTAATTTAATTGTTTAATTTTGTGATGTATGTCTAAAATTCTAAAGAAATAAAAGTAATCCCTCGTTTGCCAAGTGTTGCTACCTGTTACGCCCAATCGCGAAAAAATTATAAAATTTATATTTAATGTGATGTTGAATTAGAATTTATTATTATTATTATAGATAGAGCCTTATTTGCCAAGTGTTGCTACCTGTTAGGCCCAATTGCGAAACAAACAATAACTCTTCTATAATAATAAGAATTCTTTGTAAATGTGTGTTGATAGTTCAAGTGCTTGATGAATGACAAGATGTGTTATATGTAGTGTATTTTTTTAAAACCAAAAGAATTTCTCTAAATCAAAATAAACTTACTTCAGCGTTACACAGTGAGACATTCCTGGACAATGGTTTGATTAAATTCTATTAATGAAATAGAAGATTGAAATTTTTAAAAATATATTGTCAGTTTGTTTATAATAGCAAAATTTTTTTAATGTTTATCATTCGGTTACTATTGAAAAATTAACGTTTTGTGTACATCTCTTCTCCATTACACCTCGGTTTGTTTATTCTCTTAGGTGATCAACCCCTCCATTTTATTTATAAATACTTCACTCAATCTGACAGTTCCTGTCACACAAAACGTCAATCTGACAAATAACTTAAATATTTCAAACTTAAAGTTAAACTAAGTAAGTATATTTCATTTTATTAACATTTCAACTATATTTTAACGATTAACAACAATTATAATAAAATTCTAAATATTAATCTAACCAATCTAACTTTTTAAATGTTTGCTACATAAATTTTGATAATTTATTATTCTGTCTGGAATTTTATGACTTTTTATCCTAAACCTCCTACCATCTTTCATATAAACTAATCTTTTATTCCTTTTAGATGTTCTTTTTTTCTTTTGGATCGGCCAATGCCTTGCCGTGAGGGGATGTTGCAGACTCATACGGTTCCCGTGCATATGCTCCATCCAGGTGGAAAAATCCATCCAATCCACAAAACTCAAAAATGGTAAATTATTTTCCGGGATGCTAACTTGTAACTTGTCGCTGTACAATACAGAGACTTATTTGATTTGATGTAAGAAGACATATTTTGATGAAGATCGTTGTAATTTGTAGGAAGTTATATGAAGAATTTGTGGTATTTGGTATAATTGAGGAATATTATCTGAAGAATGTTTTATTTTGGAAATTTTTATAAGATTCGAAGTTGGTCGGAAACAGCATACGATGAATAAACTTCTGGACATAGGTAAATATCACTGCAATATGTCTGAATTTAATAATAATTTATTTGTTCATATGCATCACAGCGGTGATAGAACACATCATAAAATACAAGTAAAAAAAATGTAAATTATTCACTATAGCTAAAATATTAATTGAGAGAGTAGAAGCACTTATCAACTCAACCACTTTCTTTAATTCTCTTTTAAAAGCTAATATATGTACTTGTTATGGCTCTCAGGCGAGGTGGCAAATGATTACATACAGTTCATTTTTTACTATATGCCGATCGACCGATCGATAAGCCAAAGAACTTTTATGTAGCTGTCTCATTCTAACTTTCGTGAAACAGTCTTGCGGCTATTGTCATGTAGATTCTGACGCAAGTATAGTGCAGGCCGTTTTCAAACAGAGTCAGCGAATGTATAGGGTATGATAAGACATTACACAATTTGCTGAATGTCACTATTTTTTACAAGTACTTAGGAATTTTTCTTTTGCATATGAAGAACCTTCTAAGATCATTAAGGCCGCCCAGTTATACGATTCCAGCTTAACTCTAAGCTAAAGCTTAAACCCTTGGCGACAACTGTTAAAATAATCGTTGTTAATGGCCGCATGCACCGATCCAATTAAATCAGTTTAACTTTAAGCGTCTCTTAGAATGTGACTGATATAACAATGTTGTGAAACTACAAATGTCATATTATAAATGTCACTCAAATTTAAACTCAGCTTAAGTGTTCGGTGCAGACGGCGCTTAGGGTTTAAGCTTCAGCTTAAATTTAAACTACTATTGTACAACTGGGTCTTAGGCTGCGTTTTATAAGAGGTTTAAGCCAGGATTAACTTTAATCCTAAGTTAGAATCTGACACTTGATTGACGTACAGCATTTTATGTGTCCTATTCTAACTTAGGATTAACTTTAATCCTAGCTTATAGTTTTTATACAACGCAGCCTAAGGCCCAGTTGTACAATGCTGGTTTAAATTTAAGCTGAAGCTTAAACCCATGAGAACGATTATTTCAACAATTGTTGTTAAGGATTTAAGCTTTGGCTTAAAGTTAAGCTGGAATTGTACAACCGAGCCTAAGGCTCACTTTAAATTTAAGCCAAAGCTTAAATCCTTAACAACAATTGTTGAAATAATCGTTGTTATGTTTAAGTTACTGCTTAAATTTAAACTCACATTGAGCCTAAATCAAACAACATACAGCTAACCCGAGAAAAATCGGTCTACAATGGAAAAAAAAATATCATCTTTTGGATGGTAGGTATCCGATTTACACGAATCGATTCATGTAAATGACACCATAACGCATTCGGAAAATAATTTTGGATATGCTAAACCTAAGATTGATCATGTTTCCCATAAACTGAGTGATCTCAATTGGCCGAATATGAAAAACCGAAGGAAACTGCATTTTTTAGTTTTCTTTAATAAAATTGTTAAAAACTCTATGCTATGTTTTCTTGTTTTTAGAATATTGAGGTTTTTTTCAAAATATCCATTATCCAAGAAGTTACTTAAGTATGACAGCATACATTAAGTTAATATTCGATTTAAACCTATCTAAAGCATTATTTGCTACATCTTTTTCGTACAATGGTCCAATTACAAGGAGCAGTATGCCAAAATTGTTAAGATCATATATTTTATGTACTCGTACATTTAAAAAGAAATATATTTCCTTTTTAATTGGTGCAATTTGTAATGAAAGTTATGTATTAAAAATCACTATTATATTATTTTGTATATTAACTTCAATCAATACCTGTTTGGTCAGCTCCTGAAATTCTTAAATCTGAAATTCGTAAATTCTATAATTCGGTTGGAATTCTGAAATTATATTTAGTTATTTGTTATTGGAATTATTGTATACTGGATGTTTTTGGAAGTGTGGCTGAAAAATAATTCAGAAACAATACGAAACAAATAATATAAAAAACTGGTAGATTTATTTTTCTTTTTTCTGTGTTCATTTTGAAGTGAAAAATAATTTAAAGAATTTTCATAAATTACTGAAAATTGGTACCGATTTTGAATTTTTACTAATTTTTCCATATTCTGACAATTGTACAGTTTACCTTTAGGTGTTGACATTATTTTTGTTTTGTTTCAAACTTAATAATTAAAACCTTAACGATAAGTTTTTCTAAGAATTATTACGTTTTTGTTCTTGATAATTTATTTAAAGAAATTTTGCTTAATCACTAGTGTCGCCGGGATCGGAGTAGAATACAAAAAAAAATTACACATTAAATTAACAAAGTGTTCAATCATATACTCAGTAGGATGTAAATACCAAGGTTTTGCCATACTCCCGAAAACATCCTGTACAGTCGACTTCTTTTTATTGTATGTATAACGATATTATTATTTAATTTTATAATTATTTAATAAGTTAATAGCTGTAGCTAAACGTCGCTATTAATAAAGGCCTTTTATTATTATTATATTTTAGATGAGGTAATTAGATGAACTTAAACGTTTTGATAAATCAATAATATGAGCATTCCAATTCAGATATTGGTCTATATGAAGACCTAAAAACTGTACAGATTCAACCTGTTTAATAGATTCCTCATCAGAACGGATCCATAAACTACACTCAGATTGTTTAGATGTCTTAAAAAAATAGGTTTTGTTTTACTTTTACTAAGTATGTATTAAATTATTATTTGAATAACAAAGGGCCATCTCATTACAGACCGCTGTGGCCAGTTCTAATTAGACTCATTTATAATGAGCACTGGGTTGTGCTCACTGCACTCTAGGGTCACTCTCTGCTAGTATTGTTGTTATGGAAATCATGTAAATATTAGACTTCTTGAAATTGATGAGTGAAACGCAAATTAAGTGAAAAGTCGTGAGTGAGAAAGCAGCGATTACGCACCCAAGTGCACTCGAAGGCATATTTTATGAACACAACCCTGATGTACCTTCAGCAAATTGACAGGTAAGTCCAGAATTAAGCGCTGAGGGCAGATCATTCCCGAATATTGTACACTTTCAATAGAGGGACAAGTATGGATCCCTGAGGAACACCCGTAGAAATCAAAGCTGGGTTGGATTTTGTGTTATTAACTTATAGATACTAATTGAGATCTGTTCGAAAGATACGACCGAAACCACTTTAAAACCTGTCCAGAGAATTTTTTTAATAAATGAATTTTCGTGTTGCAGTTCTTTATTTGTTTAACTATCTGCCAAAGTAGGTGTTCAAAGTGGGGACGTTTGTACTGAAAAATTTACTTCAGATGATTTTCATATATTTGGCAATATTTTCGGAGCTCGTATTTGAAAGTCAAGTTCACGTCCGATGCCCTAACAATCATAAAACTATAAAACACTTTTATGACTGCATTTAATTCGTTCATCTGCTGCTTTTTCTTACGTCATCCTCACTTTGGGTATAATTTTTTATTAATTAAATTATCTCTAAAATAAATTAAAATTTTTCCCATTCTCTCGGACGTCGCTTCTTCTCGTTTTCTTTTTTTTTGACGGAGCAATTAACATTCGCCCTTTATATGTAAAAATAATTTCAATATAAACGGTGTGATTGGTTTGCATAATTTATTCTTATTCTCACTATTAAAATTTTATAAAATTGTTTCTTTCTTTCTTCCCTATTTAGTGGGTGAGGTATGGGGTTGTGGAATACTCTTCGTACCTCTAGGCATCAATTATTTACTGAGGTCATATTGCCAACCCTACCCGAGCCGAACTCGGAAGAATTCCACCCCAAGAATGAGGGATATGAAAAACAGGATTTTATCAGGACCAGTTTAGGCGAATCTAGGCGACCTCCTAAGGATATCAAGACATAAAAATGTGAGGACGCCAAGAAGTGTGGACGCCAAGATGTGGAGACATCAGCCTTACTTATAAACAAAGATACCCTTTCATCATTTCGCTCTTTTTAATTTGAGCAAAAATACTGTTTAAATTAATTAAATCTGACTTGCTAAATTTACGCAGTCGTATTCAGCAAGGGTCAATGCTAGGTCCAATTTTGTTTTTGATTTGGTAAAGTACAACATCAGTTTTCAGGATTTCAGTTTAATTTATTTGTAATTCAAAAAAGAGCACTACAGAGGGTGCTGTTGTATAATTTATGGTATTGATGTTAGAAACAGCAAGTGTACTGGGTGTTTCAAGAACTTCTCCTGTGAGCAATAAATTATCATAAACAAAAAAGTCTTATTAAAAAAATGCTAAGAATAGATTTTTACGTCATTCCATCGTAAAATTATTTCACTAATTAAAACAAAAAAAAATATTAATAAATTCAGTTCTTGAGGCAGACAAATATTAAAAATTTGAATGAGACAGTATTAAGGGGTGCTACTTTTACCTTAAAATTATTATTAAATATTTTATAAATGCGCATAATTTCAAAATTTATTAATGCAATAGTAAAACTATTTTACATTTTTAATTATTTTCAATCCGTTAGAGATATACAAAATAAATACAGTTTAGCAATTCTATGTATAATCCATTCTAACAAAGATTTATTTGTTATTCATTCTTTGCCATTGAATCAATTCACTACGCTGGTAATAATAATTACGAATCTTTTATAAAAAAAAAACCTAAAACTAAACATAAAATTATAGATATTTATGTGGATATATATAAAGGAATATCATTATGGCTTTATTTACGGCCGCCTAATTATGCATAATGATTAATTAACGCATGAAATTTGTATTTTATCTTGGCCAGGTGTGGTCGTAAAAATTCCCTCTGATTTGAAACTGACAATAGATGTCGCATAATTTTATGAACAAATTAACTGAAATGATGAAAAAATCACAACGTAAACGCACGCTATAAATGTAAAACTTTTATAATTAGGCACAATACAATTTTTCATTTTGATTTATTTTTGTTTAAAAAAAATGAATAAAAAGTTTCCAGTTTTATAAATTATGTATAGAAATTAGTTTTTAAGTTATCCAATCATCGATCTGATGATCTGTTGATACGGTATATCAAATTTTATGCGATGAAATAACATCAAATTATT
The DNA here is from genome assembly GCA_958336345.1 of Dorcus parallelipipedus. NCBI lineage: Eukaryota > Metazoa > Arthropoda > Insecta > Coleoptera > Lucanidae > Dorcus > Dorcus parallelipipedus. The sequence goes on from OY284478.1 coordinate 15,174,295, forward strand.
GACTGATTGACTTACACCTACCTGAGAAGTTGCTCATCTCGGTAAAATCGACTTACCTAATCTATTATAGTGATCGATCACAAGTAGAATTAAGTTGATTGGTAGATATAATTAATCACTGCAGTTTAATAACTCAGGTTGAGTCATTTCTTTATTTTTAAAACTATGTAAATAGTTACCGTTTTGTTTAATGATTTTATCAGCCTACAATTAAGTTTGCTGATGAGTAAGTTAAATAATAAATTGAAACTGATAATCATTAGCGGTACATTTAATTAAATGCTACATGCTATTTAAAATCTTCATTAAGAAAATTACGTTGATAATGCAATGTTGACGTAACGTAGAAAAAACCGTGATTATAGTTTCCATATAATAAAGAGTTTTCTTTCTTCTATTTTCCATTACATTCGTTTAGTTTTCATGAACCACAGGCATAATAATGATGACATCTGAAATATGTGCTGCTCTTTATTAATATTGAAATTAATAATTTAGTGTTTACTTTTAATGTCATAAATTAAAATTGAATTATTTTTGATGGTAACTTTAAAGAGCGACTTCATGCTATACATATATACATTTGCATTCGCGATCGTTTTTATTTTGGTTTGCATTAAACGCGAAGTGATGAATAAAAGCGGCTCATTAGAGCCCCAAAATGTCATGGTCCTGACTCAGCTGCTCGCCCACAACTAAATTGGGTGCGTCAGTCACTGTTAAACCGCAATCCCTTAACCTATGTATAGGTGGTCCAATGAAGCAAGACTGTATACGTACCATTGGAGATCTTTTTTCAATAGAGTAGGCGATTTTAAGATTGAGAAAATTGATTGTGAACATTTTTACTTTCGTAACCACCTTAGACTACAAAAGGTAGATTTACAACCAGGAAAAGAACAAAATGATATAAGAAAACGGTAAATGAAAGAGATGGCAAATAAACACAAATTCATCATCTTGTCGAAGATCATATGGAGTATGTAAACAAGTTTGAGTGACCCTATATAATAAATTTAAATTGTATATGAAGTCAGGATGTAATATTTGTGGGGCTACCGTTAATAGTTTTCCTGCTTTTATAAAATAGATAAAAAAAAACACTTACATAGATCCATTGTAATTTGAAAACTAGTTTTTAACATGTTTGCACTGCACGAAATTAATTTCACACCATTCAAAATTTCATGTCAAAGAAAAAAGTGACGCACTTAAAAGAGAAATGTTGAGTGAGTTCTTTTGGCGCTGGGAGATTTAAGCTCCGTTTGGAGCAGGTGAATCAAATCGCGATAAGCTCTGATAGTGTCGATTCCGATCAGAAAACCACCGAGGAGATATAAGCACGGGACAAAATTCAAGAAACGAACGCGACCAGACCGATTGTGACTAAACACGAGGATACGTACAAAGGCAGGCGAGCACAGGTCGGAGTTCAGGGCCGTGCCGAGACCTGCGACCTTCCCTCCACTTGAGTGCTCCCGCACGTAACGCCAAAACGAGAGTAGGAGGATTAAAAATTAACATCCACGCTAAAAGTAAAGGCACTTACAGATTTTAGCAAAAAACTGTGCAAGGACAGTAAAAAATCAAGAGAATGGTTTTTCATGTGTGTCATCCAGTCCAGGCAAAAAAAGCACTCTTACCTACCACCTCTCTTTTATCCTTCACGTAGTAGGATGTGATTATTTAATAAAAAAATATATATACAATTGTGTTTTATTGACGTTAATGGATGTAAAGTTATATTTGTCTGCTTAAACGCTATTATTTTGATTAGGTTGCAATTTATGGAAAAAGTTTAAAGTCTATAAAAAGGATTTATTATTTTACTTAAGTGTGGAAATTTGATGCATTGCTAAATTTTCCGAAAGTAATTCGAGTTCACAGCTGAGAAAAACGCTGTTAAAATCTAATGCGAACACAAGAATTGCTTCTTCACCTGTGTCTCACTAATGATGGTCGTCACTTCGAACGCTTGTTATAAGATTTTTTAATCACTGTGTGACTATTTTTATAATGTGGACAATGCAAAGTAAATTATGTAGGAAAATAAATTATTGAACGCACAATTAGTCCTACGAATTAATATCAAAATGTCCAAGAAAAGTTACTATGAGAAAATCAATCGTTAGTATTTTGCAAACCGGTTGAAATGGCAGAGAATGACATGAAAGGAATAACAAAAACAAGCACAGGACAAAAAATGATAAGTCATACTAATAAACGTAATGTTAATAATCATATTAAAAATATCTTATTCTAAATACGGCCATAATCATAAAATTGGTATAAAATATTCTACAGAAGGAAAAAATATGTGACTTTTATGTTGCTTCTGTCTGTCTAAACTAAATTGATAAGCGAGATTTTTTTGTTACAGTTTTGGGGGCTCATACGTTGCTTAGCGACCAATGAATCGTGTCCCGATGACATGTGGCAACAAACGTCAAGATGACAGACGTCAAAAAACTGCTACCTATCCGAAGGCCAGCAAATTGTACGAGTGACTGACGTTTCTCCAGCACCGCTCGGCAAAGCTCTTGGAGATGGGTAAAGTGAATAAAATAAAAATCACCACCCGAGCACACTTGTTTTTATTTAAAAACGCTCAAAGATTTGGTAAAAATAATAAACGGGTGTTCAATTTACAAAGTTAAATAATATGACGCAGACGAACAATCAAGTAAATCAATAATCTGACAAGTTAGAACTTTTCCGACCAACAGATCTGTTCTTCGTTTACAATTAACGTTTAAAGTGATTAAAGAAATTCACTTGATCAACAACTAAATGAGAATAAAAATTACAACGTCGCGGAAAGGTGAATCAACCCAATAGAGTAATTAAAAATAATTAGAGTAATTCCGACCTTGTACCAGGATCGGGCGTAATGACAATCAGCTGTCAACAGTGAGGGAGCGCCCTCCAACGACGGTGAGTGCAGTCATTCAATGACGTATTTCGACGTAGGTGTTACGTCATCAAACGGCGTCGCATCTGCAGGTCGGTTGAATCCACTTTCACGAACGAAGGGTGGGCCGGGATGCCGGGGATTTTATACGTTTCAAACTCTAATTCCGGCCTTTTCTCTCCACCCAAAGAATGACGATTTTCTCACCCAAGGTAAAAAGTACCACTCAAAGCTAGAACTTGAACTACCCCTTGAAGCCTAAGGGAAGAAAAATACGCGTTACGAATCAGCACGACACAAAATCGCCACAGACATACCTATTCCGTGTTTTAACGACAGGCTTATGAAAAGCTTTTTAACGAGCTTGTAATTCTTTCAACGTACGATTGCATAAATCTCGGACTAATTCCGGTTTCGTCTTCCTTCACAGAATCACGTGAAGGGAAACACAAAGATAAAAATCACAAATAAACGAGCCGTACGTTAGGAGCTCTGAAGACAGATTGAGAGCGAGCGACCGCCGCATTCTTCCCTACCACAAGTTCAGACAGGGGTGGTTACGACTAGGGTCAGGTTTTAGCCGGGCAACAGAGTGAAATAGAGTACGACTAACTAACAACGTATGATTTGGTTATGAAACATTGTGAAACATGGGGCGCACGCATACGGAAGTTACACATACAGGCTGGCGGCCAATTATTATGGAATAACTTAAATGATTTTTTCAACCGTAAAAAAACGTCAGATTGACAACCTCAAGCAGTTTCATACATATAGACACAGGCTGCGGTAAGTGAACGGTCAAACAGGTCGGACCAAACCATGTATCCAATTTTCCCAATCGTTAATTGCTCAGGCGGCTTGGTCTGACCCTTGACTTGACGATTTTGTGCTGTTTGCCTGTTCACTTAACTCGACCAAATACGGGCGAAGCATCATGTTGAGATTTAGGTAACAAAGCAAAGATGACGATCGTACCAAATAAACAAAATTACGGCCGCCCTTTGACGAATTAAAGCGAAACCACATTCGTTCATGATTGTCCCGCAAATAGGATCGCATCATCAACTTGGTCGCTAAGACATCCCCCGGGGCAAACATAAAAAGACTGTCCCTGACGATTAAGGTACAGCTCTAATCGTCGGTGATTCGATTACACATTCAGACCAATGAAGTAAAGTTACTTCATCTCCGCTACGAAAAAAGCCCTATAAAAGCGAGGACGGTAGCCGTTCCAGCTCAGTGTCTCTTGTGCAGTCATTGTCAAGAACATTCACAAGTCTCTTGTGCAGCCAATATCAGGAGCATTCACCAATACCCCAATATCTCTTGTGCAGCCATTTCCAAGAGGATTCATCTTTACCAGAACATCTCTTGTGCAGCCATTGTCAAGAGTTCACTCAAATTTCAAAAAAAGTGATCAACGTCGTCAGAGCCAGCTGTTGAAGAGATGGAGCAGGAAGTATTATAAGAACCAAGACGTTCTGAAGAAGTTCCTTCATCAGAATGGTCTCTGCCAGTAACACCGCCTTTCAAGTTCCTAGACGGCGATAACGAAGAGAGCAGTTCAACGAGTACATTGTTAAACAAATAGTTCAATTATTCACTTCTAATATTTATTTTTCAATTTTTTAATGTTTTTCATGTTGTGAACACGCGCACATAGGCTTCAGTCTTCTTTACCGATACTTTCAATAGCTTTACTTAACTGGTTCTTGTAGTTCAGAGAAACAGGTTTCCCTGAGCTTTTATTGACTTTTATTGATTGATTAATTATTTTATTGATTGAGAAAATATTTTAAAACTGATGGTAACATATCTCACATCCTTCTTTTACTTGCTTCCCTTCTGAACTAAATTTGAGCAATTCGCTTCCCTTCAAATTTACTATTTCGTGACCTACACCAAAATGCTCAAAAGAAAATGTTACTTAATTTAACCATGTCTCCTATATTGTTAGAAGTGGTCGAACCAGCAGAGCTGCACTTTCGAAATAAAACTGCGCTCTCAATGATGATGTCGATGGTGAAGAAACACTTTTTTACTGGATGAAATCAGTAAATCCAAGACAAATAACAGAAACTTAATCATTATTGCATTATTAAATAAAAAAAGGTGTTAAATCAATGTAATTTATGTGAAACTCATTTTGTAACATGTAAAATCTTTCCAGGAAAAAGTCAGTTTGCCCAACATCCAATTTATATTTAGTTATTAGGTTTAAGTTAGAAAGAGGCATACATACAAGCAAACACCACACCGTTAGCTTTAGTGAATTTTTTTTCTTGGTCAGAGAAAGTTAAGCCCATTATTATTAAATTAAATGCTTAGGTGGTGTTCCTATTGGGGTTTTAAATTACATATTACATTACACATATGTATTTATAGCTGCACCCGACATGTGATCCCCTATCACTAGCTGACTTGCGACCAATTAGCATATTACCCTTACTTTCAAAGATCTTTGAAAAAGTTTTGGAAAAACAATTACGTTTGGACAGTAATAAAATTTTACCAAATTTTCAATCTGGATTTACACCTGGATCTACTTGTACAACTGCCCTAGCAAAAATATGTGACGATTTAATAAAGACCACTGTTAAAGGTTTAATCACCATCTTAGTGCTGCTTGATTATTCGAAGGCATTTGATACTCTCAATCATGAAATGTTGCTCTCTAAGCTACACTGTGTTGGACTTGGATCAAATGCAATACTATTATTACGTAGTTACCTAACAATTCGATATCGAACAGTAAAAGTTGGCAATAATTTATCTGATTTTAGGCAAACTGTTAGCGGCGTGCCACAGGGATCTATATTAGGTCCATTACTGTATATTATTTATACTTGCTCCTTTTTTAAATCTTGTCAATCCTCTTTGGTCCATTTTTATGCAGATGATACGCAAGTGTACAAATCTTTTAAACCTGCAGAGGTAGCAGATGCTTGTGCTTCTATTAATGTCGACTTAAAAAACTTGTGTACAATCTCGCGTAAACACTATCTTTACATAAATTCTAGTAAATCTAATGTTATTGTATTCGGGAAGAAGAACGACAGGGCTCGCATACTTGACCAGGTAGCAATCGTTCTTAATAATACCAAATTAGACACTAAAAATACTGTCAAAAATTTAGGCTTAACCATTGATCATACATTAAGATTCAAATCTCACATATCCAATTGCCTGCAAACCTCCTATTGTAACTTAAAAAAAATTACGCTAATAAAGACATCCTCAATCGCAAAAGCAAAACTATTCTTTGTGACTCGCTAGTCTTATCTCGTTTAAACTTTGCTGATATGGTGTATGGCCCATGTCTTGATACAATAGATATTGCACGAGTTCAGAAGTTACAAAACTCATGTTTAAGATTGATATTTGGTATAAGGAAGTATGACCGTATCTCTCACAAACTAAATGAAGTTGACTGGTTGAATATGGAAAATAGGCGGTTGCTGCACTCTGCATGTTTAATGAATAAAATCATTCAAACTTAAATACCTGCATATCTCTTTGAAAAATTAACGTTCAGAACTGATGTTCATAATCTGAATTTAAGATATAAAGGCCTACTTACGCCACCTCAACACTCTACCGAATTTTTTAAGCGATCCTTCAGTTCTAACATCGTAAAAATTTATTAGTTTGCCAACTCCTATAAAAGAACTCGGATTAAATTATTACACTTTTAAAAAACATCTGAAAAAATTCTTAAAAGCACGTTGACCAGGTTATTGCAGAACACGTAACATTGCATGTTCATGATTTGTTTTGTTTTCTTATTAGAAATTTTTATATATAATTAGCTCATTTTCGAATCGTAATTTTAAGTTTAACCCAGAGGTTAAGTGGAAGAGCAGGCAAAGCTAAGGCTTTGACTGAACTTCGCCTCTTATTTTGCGAATCACATATATTTCTTTGTATTCTATATTTAATAAAGACATTATTATTATTATTATTAAATTGATTTGTTTAATTGGCAGTATTAGAGAAATAGAATATCTTATAAGTCACGTGAATTATTTCAGCCTTCTTGGGCTGCATCAGAGATATCTCTGATGAAGCCCAAGAAGGCTGAAATAATTCACGTGACTTATAAGATATTCTATTTCTCTAATACTGCCAATTAAACAAATCAATTTAATTACAATTTCATTTGGCAAGAATTACAGCTGTCATTATTATTATTATTATTATTAATAATGATGTGATTTGTTCTTACCAGAGACAGGGTGTTTCGTTTATTATTATTGTGGATAAAATAGCTTTAGAAAGTACAGAAAATTACAAACTTCTTTTGGCTTCTTGTTTCCTCGCGTCAGAATAACATCAGTCACCACGAACAGTGGCAGCAGTAGTCAAGAGAAGCAGCTTGTTTTGCAATCATCGACATCGGCAGAAAGAAAAATTGTAACGCCGGTACAACCGGAAGCCAGAAGAAGAAGGAATACGACCTTCGAATTTATCAGTGACTTATAAAATAATATCAGTACCTGGAATGAAGGATTTAAGTATCTAGATGACACTGAAATATAAATAGTATCACAGCATGAAATACAAGCTACAGTTAGAGTAAACAACAAGTTTTATGACAAACAGAAAGGGATATAGACAGTAAGATAACAAAGTTAACAAAAAACGAAAAAGCAGAATGTTAATTAGGACACAAAGGTTAAGGTACTAATAGAGTGTGTTGCGAAGCTTGATGGGCATTAAATTATAGAAACAAAAAGAAAATACATATAGGAATGGTGTAATGTTAAACCAGTGTTAGAAACAAAGTGAAAAGGAGATTCGACCACATGATGCAGAAGGATAAATGGAGAAAGGGAAACAAATATGGAAAGTAGATGTTGACGGAAATACAAAAACAAAAACAAAGACGGGAAAACGGAAAGGATGTAGCTAGAATAGTGAAATAAGAAAAACACTTCAGAAGAAAAATAACTGGGGACAGGCAGAATAGACGGCGATAAATTGAAAGACATGGAAGAACTTCTAAGAGCGTTTTCACACACACCGGCAAAACCGGAGCCGGTGACGACTCCGGCGCCGGATACAATGCAGTCAAATTAATGCTTTCACACATAGCCCGGTCCGGCAAATTTGCCGGTCCGGCAGCCGACACCGGCAAATGCAGCCGGTGTTGATCTCGACAAGCCGGATGCCGGACCGATTTCCGATTTATCGATTTCAATGTTTTCTTATGTACACTTGTCCACACAGGTCTAAACGTGCCGGTGCCGGAGAACTGTTTGTTTAATTTTACTTCAGTATTGTTATTGTCCTCAAAGTAATCAGAGCGTGTTTTCATTTTATAATTTTCGTACATTTTTAATTGTTCGAAAATGAGTAAATTGTTTAAGTACGATACAACGTACGATGTTGTCAGCTTAATTGAACTCGTTGAAAGTAAACCTTGACTGTGGGACAAGACAGCAGATTGCTTCAAAGACAAGGTTGAAAAACAAAAAGCGTGGACGGAAGTGTATGCATTCTTTGAAGAAGATTTTCTACAAAACCACGTTCAGAAACTAACTGGTATTAATAACGGCACCGTCAATGCCGGAGTGTGTGAAAGAGTCCACTGGCCGGTACCGGCGACGGCCCCGGCACCGGCTCCGGTTTTGCCGGTGTGTGTGAAAACGCCCTAACTCCACCACCTCCAGACTGTAAGGTAGATGAGGACGACAGATAAAGTAAATAAGTAAATTTTTTTTTAAATATCCATGGTATAGGAGAGTTTCCAGAAAAATAGAATGTACCCAATTTTCAAAGGTAAATATCATTTCAAATAAAAGGTAGGCTTAAAGAAATATTTAAAAAATGGTCGACAGGATAATAATTATTTGTAATTATTGTAATTTTCGAAAAAAACAGATAAAATATCATGTGAGTCTCAGTTCTCCACTTCGTTTGAAAATCTTCGAACAACAAATAATTCGAATGTGAAATTTCGAACGAAATTACCGATGAGTACTCCCGATTGTGATTCGAAACTTTAATATCGAACGAAATTAAAACTTCGATCAAAACAAACATGACAACAACGTAAAGTTTCAAAGATTCCAACACAGTTCCAAGAAAACTGGGTATTTACAAATATTTTATTTTATTAAGATTGTGACACATACCTATTAATATTATTTTCTCACAATATTTTTACCGAATTTTTATCTTAGCTTGGAGAAAATTTTGTCACTAAAATTATAATTATTTATGAATACAATGATTTGCGTATACAACGGAATAATTGTTTAGAATATTCATATTATTTTGTAGAAATAGTAATACATATTACAATAGTTATATTACCGTTTACAATAAGTTATACAATGGTTATACAGCAATTTTTACTTCACATTGCAGTAACTATTAAAATGATATGAAAATAGAGTTACTACAAAATTGCATGTATGAACGGTCTGAATTAAAAATAATGTCTACAGAATAAAACGTTAACGTTAACGCAATTTTTACTTCACATTGCAGTAACTATTAAAATGATATGAAAATAGAGTTACTACAAAATTGCATGTATGAACGGTCTGAATTAAAAATAATGTCTACAGAATAAAACGTTAATTGCCACCAACAATTTAGGTCGCGACACCCTGCGGTTGATTTTTGACCTAACATTTTGTGAAAATTGACAAATACCCAACCAGTATGCTGCTTAATAAGTCATTGTACACAAGGCAGCCAAGCTTGCTGTGAAAGCATATTTGAAAGTTTGAAGAAGGTTTTGATTGCAATGGATTCCTCGAGCATCCTCTGGATAGCTGATTCGGCCCTATTTGGGATCTCTTCAGCAGAAGAGTAACTCGAGTACTCCACTGCAATTAAACCGACTTGTCCTAGTTATCTCGACATATTAGTAATCAATAGTTGAGGTCGCGAAACAGCATCCAGAGGACGCTCGATGAATCCATTGCAATCAAACGTATCAGAAACGATTAAAAATTAGAAGACAGTTGCAGAAATTTATTATTTATTGAACATTAACTACGAATTATAAGACTTTTACGTTTTATTTAATATTTTAATAAAATTTAAGTGAAAATGTTTAACGTTCCTGGAAACATCATTAAACTTGTTCATCTCTCATAAAAAGCACAGCTGAAACGTGGTAAGATATGATTTAGATAAATTTAATTATTTCATTTCAAAAATATACAATAGCAGGCAGTCTTTATAAATTAGAATAATCACTTAATTGGGATCACTTCACATTTCAAAAATTCCTCATTTTTCCATAATTTATTTGATCGTTTTCACATCTACTTGGATAAATATGAATTTCAAAGTGATCACGTATGTAATTGCAATATATTATTGTTTAAGTTAAGGAATATAATCAACAAATAGGAAGTAAATTAATCAATTTTTTTTTAATATATGAATTTAACTTACCGATGAAAACCTCGGCCATAATCCTAACAATGCTCGTCGCACACAGACCGGACATAATTCGAGCAAAGCGAACAGACTATACGCTGATAAATAAACACATCAGCTGGATTTTATAAAATAATTCTGAAATCTCGTTGTTTGCGCCGCGCGAACGGTCCTAATCGGCTTGACTTTTAAGAGTTCAGAGGTAACAGGCCGTAACTTCTTTGCCCTGCTGCTCCGGTCGCCTTTTTCTCCTTGCTCCTCTAAATATCACAGTCGTGCGGTGCTCGTCTATCCAGCTCGTCAGTGCTTATTATTAATCGGATGTCTTTGTTACGCTGAATTTCAGCAAAATATCAAGAACGCTCTCCGAACGCCGCGCGTTAAATGTAACGGACGTGCACAGAGGAATAAGCGCATTCCTGGGGCGTCAAATCAATCTGGGATTTTTATTTTTATTTTGCGAGGTGACCTCGTTGCCTCGTTAATAAATAATAATGGTCTCAGATGACTTTTAAATAAACCAAGAAATAAAAATATTACAATGGGATTGTTATTGGTACAGTCTGTGTAACTTTTTTAAACCATAAGTCTTACTAATATCAAGCAGATTTTGATGAAGTACTTTAATGAGAGTGCTATTCACTCTCTTCAGCATACAAATACAGTCAATTTTGGAAAACAATTCCGGGGGTCTGTTAAAAGCTTATATGCGAGCATTTAGTCAAGTCAGAACATAAAATGCATAAAATTTATAACGTCCAGTTGGGTTTTAACTTTGCTTAAAGTTAAGCTGGAATTGTACAACTGGGCTTTAGTAAAAGAAAATGAAGACGTGATGTGGTTCCTAATGCAGATGAAATTAAAAACCTGCAGGAAGTTTTCGAAATTTGGAACGAAGAAGCCTCGTCGTTGGGTTCAGAAGTCAAAGCGGTCAAAAGTAATTCCAAAAAATTAAGCGGTAAGCATTAAAAGATAACATTTCCTAGCAAGCTTAAAGATGCAAATGTTTGGGAAGAAAATGTTAAGGGATTTCTTGCAACGTCTCATTTTTGCAGGAAAACAATTTGAAGATGCAATCGACACTGACTGAGAAAATCATCATAGATACAATAGTAAATGTTAAAGCAAAGATTCGGGACAACGAAAGAATTCTTCCAGGTTAGCAACGTCTCATATTTGTGAGGAAACAATTGGAAGATGAAATCAAAATACAACATCCAGAAGCAACCGACACCTCACTTTGTCGTTCCTTTGCGAGGTGGCGTGAAGACACTGGACTGGAAAGTTGGAAGTTGAACTTTCAGATAATAATAGAAAATGTTAAAGCAAACATTCCGGACGAGGAAGGAATTTTTGTCACCTTTGTCATCTTTGTTGAAAATAGTTGGAAGATGGACGTTCCCTCACAGATTAGAACGTGCAGAAGAAATCCACACTACACTTGGTCCTTTGTTTGCGAGGTGGCATGCAAATCAGAAGAAATCAATTTCAGATAAAAATTAAACTTGTAAAGAAGATCTCTCATTGATTTCTTTTCCAACTTACGTAACTACTTCATTATAGGAACTCCCTGTGGGTCTCTTCAATTTATAACCTTGAGAGTTGGTCCTTTAGACACAATAGAAAACGTTAATCCAAGGTAAAAAAAAGAAATTCCTGCAGACCAAGAACCTCTCGTCTTTGTAGGAAGCAGAAGACTACAATATCCAGAAGAAGGCCTCCCTACAATAAGGTTGGTCTTTCCATGCTAAAAATTTACATGGGTCTCTTCAATTTATAACCTTGAGCGTTGGTCCTTTAAGCACACTAGAAAACGTCAATCCAAGTTTAAAAAAAAGGAATTCCTGTAGACCAAGAACCTCTCGTCTTTGCAGACAAGCAGAAGACTACAATATCCAGAAAGAGGCCACCCTACAATAGAGTTGGTCTTTCCACGCAAAAAATTTACATGGGTCTCTTCAATTTATAACCTTGAGCGTTGGTCCTTTAGACACAATAAAAAACGTCAATTTAAGTTAAAAGAAAGGGAATTCCTGCAGACTAAGAACCTCTCGTCTTTGCAGATAAGCAGAAGTCTACAATATCCAAAAGGACAGGCTATAATAAGCGTTAGTCTTTCCATGCTAAAAATTTGCATAAATCTCTTTAATTTATAGCCTTGAGAGGTGGTCCTTTACATGCAATAGAAAACCAGACGAAGAACCTCTCAACTTTGCAAGTAAACAGAACACTATCCAGAAGGAGTCCACCGTACAATAAACTGTGGTCTTTCCATGATAGAAATTTGTTTTTTTTTTTAATTACGACAAATCTCTATTACAGAATTTATTTAGTCACTATAAACTTCCCTCTGTTTATACAGAAAAAGTAAGCAACAATGAAATGTTGATTAATCGCACAAATAAACCAGCTTAATCGATTCCTATTGATTCAATTAACATAATCGATTCCCCGACACCAAAAATACATAATTTTAAATTTGATTAATTATAGTATTTAACAGACACAATAATTTATTATGACATAAAACAGTTTAAAAGTCTGACTTCTTTTCGATGTAATAAAAACCGATGTTTTTAAATCTATTAAAATATAATCAATTAAATCTTGATATTGTAAGTTGTAAATAAATGATGTAATCAATTAATTCTATATTTAGCTTCATATTCTATTGAATTAAATTATATCGCGAGTTTTATTTGTAATAAATTAAAAATTAGATTTACTGTAAATATTTTTCCGGATACTCAATATCAAACTGAAAATTCCTTGCAAACTGAAAAGGCGATTTGCAATAGATTTTTTTAATTGACCCTTCTTTTAGCAAGACACACTGTGAGAGATGACTTTGCCCCCCCTCCCCCTAGTCGATCAAATAAAATATATCAAGATTTATTATTTTATATTATATTATTTCTACCAAATAATAACAAATCTTTTGAAGTAACCTTCCACTGAAGTCTTCTTCTTAAAGTGAATGCGTATATTTTTTAAGTCGTGTGTATTCGAAAGTGTTTATGTGCAGTTGAGTGTACTGGGTTTGACCTTAGGTCAGGGCCGTAGATCTAAGGTCTCAGGTCAAGAAACAGACTGCACATTTTGAACTTAACCTGCCCTGCTCCATCGCTCATAGTAGTTCAGAGAAGTCAACCGAGGCGAACGTCACAATCTATTATTGAAAATTCGTAAGGCGAATAAGGAGGCAACGACGGGTGTTACACGGGGAACGGGCGACTTCCTAATTAATTACCACGTCGTGTTAACGCTGACAAGTGTGTAAATCAGTTTTCCTTCCTCGACGCGTGCTCGTTATGCTATGCAATTCGTTTCATAAAAAAGGATCACTATCCTATGACAATTAGTAAATTACTTTTAACATAACAATTGTAGCTAATTGCAGTAAAGTAAAAAAAAATCATTTGAATCGGAGTATGCAATAAAATTGAAATCCTATTCCCAATTAAATTAAATTAAACTCCTAATTAAAGTAGGCTATGATTTCAATGTATTTTCTCCTAAAGGTTTGTAGCACTAACAGTTGTCCAATCATTTGTTAGTTTTGTGCTAACATAATCCCCCACCCCAACACTGCAAACGCGTTTGAAAACATGAAGCGCAGGGTACGTTTGTGCATTCAAGCTGAATGACATTATTTTCAGCTCTAAGCTTTAGTGTTGCTTTGAAGTAAAATAATTAACTGTTTCTCTGAATTTTCTATTGCCTATCGCAGCTTGCTTTAATCAAGAATTTATTTGAAATCACAGTGTTCATAAACTGGTAAGGAAGATGACATAAAAGTTACTAAAAGTATAGAAAATCTCGGCAATGAAATTTGGCGTCAATTAAAAAAAAACATAATTTCTTGTGCACAAAAAGTCCATCAAAAGGTCTATCAAAAAGTAAACACGAAAAGAAGCGACATTCTAGAGTCTCGAAAAAGTACCTAATCAATAGTTTAGGTCGCGCCATCCTGCGACAGGTTTTTGACCTAACATTGCATGAGAATTGATAAATAACAACCAGTTTGCTGCTAAATAGGTCATCCCACGCAAGGCTTGCTATCAAAGCATACTTGAAAATTTAAAAAATAATTTGTTGCAAGTCGGTTTTGATTGCAATGGATTCGATTTGATTTCAGTGGAGTTCTCGAGCTACTCTTCTAGTGAAGAGGCCCCAAATAGAGCCCAAAAAGCTGTCCAGAAGATGCTCAAGGAATCCATTGCAATCAAAACCGACTTTGCAACAAATTCTTATGGGGAAAATAATTAAACAAAAATTATACCCAATACGCCCCTGGTTAAGAAGTCATAAAAATGTTTTATAGTTTTATGATTGTTACGGCGTCGAACGTGAACTTGACAAATACAAATTGTATAAAATAAGAATATCAACGGGTCACGCTTTGGACACTTGCTTTGGCGGGTAAACAAATAAATCACTACAACATGAAAAACAATACAAATCCGTGTTAAAAATTCCTAGTATTTTCATTAATTTTAGTTGTATTGTAAAGTTTATTCCCACAAGCAACATGTCCATAATGTTTTAATAATAATAGACTTTTCTAATAACAAAGAAAGTGTTTACTTTTTAATTATTTTATGACGATGACAATCAGAATTTAAAACATCGTAATCAGTAATTACATTCGAAATCTATTTGGTTTGTTAATTATTATAATTTCGTTTTGTGTGAGTAATTCAATGAGTTATTAACAACGACGAATTATGAACATATTAACTCCCTATCCTGTGTTTTTAAGAGACCTAGTTTCACCCTAAGCATTATTTTTACTCTGTGTGAGTTTAAATAACACAATAGATAAAATTGTCGGCACTTGGTGAGACACATTCTAAAACAAACAAAGAATAAATACAAATCGTTTTAACATAAGCGATTTTAATTAATTTCACACGAGTGTCAGTAGGGTCGCATTGCTTTTTCATCTTCCGCTGATTACCAACGTAACGTATTATTTGTCACGGTCAAGTTTTACAGACGAAAGTTTTCACAATGCGTAAGTTTGTGTGAATGACGAATTAGGTTCGCGCGTTAATAAGCAAAAAAGCGTTTCACATTTTCTGATATGATTCCTCGGAAATATGATCGTCGCGATAATTCTTTATTAGTAATTTTACAATTTCTAGTAATCCTGTGTGAGCTTCTGAGATTTTCAAAGATCCCCAGCATTTAAACATTTACATTTCGTGTAAAAAAACATAACTCAGACTTTCGTGCCCAGCTGTTAAAGATGTAATAAGTCAAAATTTAGATGTGTATCAAGGTCACATTTTGTGTAGTCTATAGAATTAAAACTTTATATTCCAATTTACTGGTGCATTTATAAAACGTGGCATTGTATTTCGTACACAGTACCGCAACTTGCTTTCAGGGTAAATTTTTAATTATTTATAATAATAATAATAATAAATTTTATTGATACACCATAAGTACAATCATAAAATTTAATTTATAAAATATAATGATTTAAATTTTACGATTGTATTTATGGTGTATCAATAAAATTTATTATTATTATTATTATTATTATATTTTACAAACTCTTTTAAACGGACACTAAATGGCGCACAAACACTTAACGTTTCGCAGTCGTTCGACAGCTTCGTCGGAAGTGAAAAATATAAACATGTTGTCAAAATAAACAAGGTTGTCAACGGAAACTGAAAACTTTTTAATCTAAAAATAATTTGAACATTATAAATGTTAAAAAATTGGCAGATCTATATTCTATTTAAGGAAATATAATGTTAATGTAAATATAAATTATTTTTAGATTAAAAAAAAATCAAGTTACTTTTTCAGTTTCCGTTGACAACCCTGTTTATTTTGACAACATATTTATATTTTTCACTTCTGACGAAGCTGAACAACTGCGAAACGTTAAGTGTTTGTGCGCCATTTAGTTTCCGTTTAAAAGAGTTTGTGATACAATTTTCATCGGACAAGAACCAGCTTTAATTATTATTATAAGTAAAGAAAAATTTACCCTGAAAGCATGTTGCGGTAATGTGTACGAAATACAAGGCCACGTTTTCATAAATGCACCAGTAAATTGGACTATAAAGTTATGACTATGAATTGAGTATTCCATAGAATTTTTTTCCATAATCTATAATCTTCATTTTCGTTTTTTTTTTTTGGCGAAACAATTAACATTCACCGTGTACATAAATTAAATTAAATTATTTATTAATCCTTGCTATGAAATTTGGATGGCAATCGGAAGAAGTGTAAGAAACCAGCATTTCGTAAATCGTTAAGCTCAAAACGTAAGCTAAATTCAATAAAATGTCGCGGGAAAATTCAGCCACCTAAAAAAATTAGGTTAACAAATGACTTGCTTTGCCATCATGATTCAGGACTGACCTTTAAAATAAAACTGAATACCAGCTGCATATTGCAATATCAGACAATCGCCGAGGTGATTCATCAAAGAAACCGGCTTATACAAACATAACTAAAAGTGAACGATCCGGGAAAATCACGATGACTTGACGTGTTCCATACGCAAAATTTTTCATAATCGGAATTTCTGGTCTAAAACCATATAAAAGAAAATTGAGCTTCACGATAGATATCACATAGCCAGTAGTCGCATGGTCGTATACATCTCCCACTGGGAGACTCCCAAACTCCGAAGGCCAAATTAACTTTCACAGGTTGTCGTAAGTGTGCGAACAAACACCGAAATATCCGTCTGTCTCTCTAGATATCACATAGCCTGTAGTCGTATGGTCGTTTACATCTCCCACTGGGAGACATCCAGAGTCCGAAGGCGAAATTAACATTCACAGAATGTTTTAGTGTGTGAACAAACTCTGAAAGATTCGTCCGTCTCTCTCTAATACCATGGTTTGGGTAAGAAAATATTAATTTAATTGCCAATTCGTTATGTAGAAACTAACAACTGCTTTATTTGCTTTGCAAAATGGTACTTTTCTTTTTCTTATAAAATTATTTTGAATTTGTTTTGTATTGTCTCCTATTCTGAAGTAATCTTCGAATACATTTTAATTTTACATTTGTCTAAATTTTCTTTAACAATTGAACTAAATTATTATATGTACATTTGTGTGTGTTTCTTTTTGTCTTAATCGTTATTTGATACTACATGACTTTGAGTCATTGTTTTAATACTGTTTAAAATTTCACTTTATGCCAAATTCCTTAATTGATTTTTGATTTTTAATTGTTTTTACCTGTTTTGAATATATACAGGGTGTTCAGAAATTAGTGTATTCGGAGGTTGCTGCGCTGTCCCTTGAATGATTCTGAGAAGATAATCTTCATACAAGAATTACTTTATTTATTTTGTATTAAGATTTATGCGCCACAACCACCGAGTCCTCTCATTTCTGGACTGCGTGTATATATACTTTTTGTTTTATTTACGACTAAGATTCATATAAAAGAAAGAACGTGCAAAATTTCGACAATCCATATAAAGGGGACATTGACAGCAATCTCTGGCTAAAAGCTCAAACCAGATAAGTACAAACAAAGAAGTTGCTACTTGATTCTTTTGAGGTTTGATTAAAATTTTAGTAAAAGAGTGAGGAGAAAAAGTGGAAATTGTTGATTATTTTTCAGTAATTATTTTGGGAATGAAGATATAGAGTTTGGGCGTAATAAAAGAACTTCTCTCTCACTCTCGTCGTGATATCTAGAGGAGCCTAGTGTCTCGACGAGGCCTTGAAAAATTGATAAATCTGAAAGTAAAGGATAATTCATCCCCTTTCTTTTATCGTTTTTAACCACCCGCTCCTCACAGAAGTACAATGACTTACTTTTCAGTTAAGCTAAGATATGCCTTTTGAATTTCATAGCAACAGTTGATATTTAAAAATCAAATTTATGGGCGGAGCTTTTATCTGTTTGTATTGCTTATGTAACAGAGTCCCGTGGCAGGTTCTTTTCAAATTGCGATATCCCTACTCAGTAAATACGAAGATGACATTTGTCTACGACAATGTTTATTCAGAAAGTGATTATTTGTTTAGCAGGATGGTTCGTATTACTTCCTATTTCATAAAGTACGTGGGCGCTTCATCAATTATTGATCTTCATAAAAGCGAAGAAGACATATTTTGCTTCTTTTTGTAATAATCGCTTGGACATTATCATCAATACGTTTTGTATGTTGTTACTGATGCTTTTGCCAAAATTAATAACGAAGATCCGGTTAATTCTTTGAGAGATGAAGTTATATCCCAATTTTCTCTTTAGCCTTCTATAGCACTAGTCTAGACTAATAAGAAAGCTAAAGACTTCATATTCCGACCTTTAATTTTGAATGAAACTTGGTGTTAATAATATTGTAGCGTTAACCTTCTGTCCATAAATACCAGGAGATAATTCTTAAACATAAACGGTTTCATAAGTACTGTCAATAAATTATAATTTGATTATAATCAGCTTTTCCTTTGTCTGCTAAAGTATTCGATGTCGGGGACAATAATTGATGAACCACCAACGCACATAATTTTGGTAATTTAATATCATTTAATCCCATTGTGTTCCGAAAGAAATGCCTTAAAAACACGACAGGCTTATTACATCATTCTTGTTTCGACCGCAGCCGCATTGTCTTTCTATTACCTAAACACATGATAGTGATAGATTACGCGACGAATTTAATTTATTATCGCGGCCAAGAAGTAAAAAAGCTGAAAAGGAAACGCGCTCGCTTTCAAAGAACGACGTGTTATTCCTCCTAAAAGGACGAGCTAATAAGAAGAAAAGACCGTCCACGGACGACGAGTCACTAATCTAAGCGTCCTAAAATGGTAAAGTCAAAGGACGGCCCGACTATCCCTGTTGAATTCAAATACCTGTGGGTTCAGAGTTCATCGCGGTAGGCGGAGAAACTGATTGTTGTGGGCGAGACTACGACGTAACCTTGCTATTACTTTAATAATCGTATCCTGAATCATCTCCCGGCGACTCTGGTGATCCTACAATCTTTTAATAATTTCAATAGAACCGTGCGCGAGCGAAATTAAAAGGCGATGAGTTGGTCGAAATCGCTGGAAGTGAACCTTATTTGAAAGAAAATAACTCAATTATGAACATCGTATTTCTAGATGGACAGTTCATGAAAGTGACATAGGTATCAAAATTATAATGTATGTACATGAATTCGCCTTGATATCATTGATAATAATAAGGTCTGAACAGAATCAACATGCGTTGTAAAACGCATTTAAATTTGAAATGACGTAAACTGGTTTCTGTTTAAACATTTCCAAGTTTTGGAAAGAAAGAATTAATTTATTTTAATAATGATTTTTTGGTTGATTTAGAATAATATTTTATTTCTTTAAACAAATCATAGAAGTAATTTTTCTGATGTGTAAGGTTGTTGGCAAGTTATTACCGAGGTGTCTAATCACAATCAGTGAACAGGCACTTTGTGTACGGACGGTATTGTATTAATGCGAGCACTAATCTGGCGATCTTGTTGTACACGTCCGCCGACTTTATCACCGTTTTCTTGTTTCATTCGCGTTATATTATTCTATATCTGCGCGCCTACCTGCTCGACCTCGGGCACTTTACATTGTTGTCCGGAGAGACATTGATTTCTATGCTTTGTAATTATCGTAACTGTAAAACACACTGTGAAAACGATCCATTGTAAATTTAAATTTATTAATGCGAAGGTTCATTCCGAACCGGCAACAATGACCCGGGAATTTTGATTTTTGCCTACGCTAACACCTTGTCGTCACAGAACTTGATTTCTCTATCGGAGAAATTTTATATGAAACTTAAATCTCATACACAATTATTTACAACGTTACCCATTTAACTGTAAACATTTTTTTAATATGAGGACTAAAGGATATTTCTTAAAATTTCATACCTCATTCAAAGTCATTCGAAAAATAATAGAGCAGAGATATTTTCCAAATCGTTTGCACATCTTATGAGAAATAAACCAGCATGAATGTATAACTGGGTTGCAGTTTGTAATTTTTGTTGAGGTTTTTAACATCATTTTTGCTTGTTTACTGTATTATATGTACTATATTACTGTATATATGTATATTGACTTGTATTACTGTTTAAACTGAAGTTGTGGAACCAACAAGAAGCCAGTGCAGTGCGTGCTTAGTTAGGCTATCGTAGTTATTAAATCAATTTATTTAGATGTTTAAATTTTCATTTCAACAGATGTGTTCAACCCTACAAATTTATTTTCGATTATTGTTTAGGTTAAGTTTCATTTCGGTTTAAATATACTATAGGCCGAAGGCGCAATTAACCCAGAAATATGTTATTAGAAAACTATCCCATTTCAGTTAAATTTTATGTTAATATTTCACACTATTTATATGTGCAGGAACGTCGTAGAGCGAGGGCGCGATCCAATATTTATCATAAACTTTGTTCTTTTATGTTAGGTTTGATGTGGCGCTCGCGACCAACCCTAATGCCGTTATTCTGATTATGTAAATACACTTATTAATTATGAAACTATAAGTCTTCGTTCCCGAGCTAAATTAACAGAGATTAGTTTTACACTTCTGAGGAATAACATTTATCGTCTATCGAACGTATCGGAAACATTGTAGATAACTGTACTTACTAGTTACATTAGTTTTAATAAAGTTAATTAGTAGTAATCGTGTTTCACTTTAATCTCGGTCGCAAAATTACAACACTGAAGAGAGAAACACTTGACCAGGTTTTTATTTAGACGCTCGTTACTTAGAGGCTATTGAGATGGATCTCCTTTAAAGTAGTCCTCCTTTGATTGTACACACCGACTCCAATGATGTTTCCACTTTTGGAAGCATTCCTAGAAATCTTCTTTCTTAAGAGGAATCCTACAAAGTTACCCCTCAGAAGTTCGCGTTTTACTATCCCTACTTTGCCACGTTAAGGGGAAATATTTGTGATATTATGATTGGTTGGTTTGTAGTCGCCTTCCCACCATACGGCTAGTTTTCTATTGAAAATCACCAACATAGTTGCTTAGCGCTATCTCTGTTCAATACATATAAGAAAGAACGATAATAACTCTCGCGTGTCGGTGACTGTCAGATTTAGAGCAACTTACTAGGCTGCGTTCGGTCATAATATTGGTACATTCAACGGGTTCAGAAATATACATGTACATGTACACATATTTATATTCACTTTTTTACGGTAAATTGTAATGAGACGCAATTATCGTTCAAAATAGACTTTATTTTTAATTACACATATGCGTCGTATGGTAGAAAAGGAACAAATAGGTATCTACATTTGTAAAAGTTTTGAAGAGGATTGGAGCTGCAACACCAATAATTTTACGCATAATCCTATTTCATGCGCATGCGCAATTTTAATATTACTTACAGCTCAACTCTGTAATTTAGTACACATGTGATTAGTGTGAAATCCATTATATTGTTTTAGTAAGCTGCTTTTAAATTGTAAACATGGGAAATGAAACTCTATTAGCAAAAAGGTGACATATAAGAAAAGAAAAATCGGCGGTTTTAAAAAAAACAATACTCTAAAATTTATAACGTCTTTAATTACGGAGTGTATAGGTATGTTCTTTAAAATTTAACCAAAGTTTCCCTTATTAATTATTATATGCATATTATTTTAGATCGTATAAAACCAGAATCAGACTCTAACAGTAATATTTCATTATCAACACTTGATGAAGAGCCTATCGTAAATATATCAATACCATCAACTTCTAACTATCCGGCAATATCTAACAGCGAAATTGTTGACTTTCCACCTGTACGTAATAAATTTAGATATTTATAAAACTTTCAATGTCCATAATTAGGTATATTGTTGAATGTGAAGTTGAGAAATAATAATTAACCTGCCTTCGGCCGTTACAGTTTGATTAATATTTATTTTTCTTTTCCAATAATTTTATTAATATGATGTTTATCATTATTATTTTTTACTATTAACTGTCTGATGAAGACATTATATTGTCGAAACCGATAGCAAGTAAATATATAAAATAAAATTAGGAATTATTATTTCTCAACTTCACATTCAATAATTTTAGTATTTATAGTCAACGTACTTTATGGGAAATAATGACAAAAATCTTTACACTTAAATTGAAATAACGTAAATAGTGGAGAGGAAAACACTAAGAAACTGCAGTTTCGCCATAATTTTCAATGTTTAAGATACGAATTTCATTAAAATTTAAAAATAACAGGCGATCAATATCTTTTCTAATCAAGTGACCTATGGAAATAAA
This sequence comes from Dorcus parallelipipedus, assembly GCA_958336345.1. Lineage (NCBI taxonomy): Eukaryota > Metazoa > Arthropoda > Insecta > Coleoptera > Lucanidae > Dorcus > Dorcus parallelipipedus. The sequence continues at coordinate 15,196,860 of OY284478.1, forward strand.
ATAATGTGTCTTTGATTAGTTCATTATTTCAAAGGCCACTTGAATTACATATTTAAAAATAATTCAAATGGCATTTGAAATAATGAACCAAACAAAGACATATTTTTTTTCCATAGGTCACTTGATTAGAAAAGATATTGATCACGCGTTAGATTTAATTTAAAAACGGTTAGTTTGCGAACTTATATTTATTAAACTTTTGGAATTGTTTCTGCTCTTACTTTCAGACTCTAAAATCAGTGGCGCAGCCAGGAATTTCTTCTAGGGGGGTTATTGGGAATTTTTATCATGGGTGTCCATATGGCAACTTCCAGGGGGGCTGACAGGCCGTGGCTTAATAATTTGACTGATATAATAATAAATTCCAATTAAAAAATTAAAGTAAATTTTAACTAATATGAAAGTTTACATAAAATATAATTCACAGTTTAATTATTAATTAACATAATGGTGGAGGAGCGAGCATTTGGCCCTACTGTAACTATATTTTTCAAAGTCTAGGATTGGGGTTTAAGTCCCCTTCATGGGCGCCCTTGATTTACAGTATTCCAAAAGGGTGAAAAGGAAAAAGTATAAGGATTCAAATATACGTTTTTTCATTATTGTGCATTCTTGTCATTTTTAGCTTATACTGTCGCCGCCAAAAAAAGTGGACACTTTACTTGACGTAAATTTAACAATACTAAAACTTTTGCTGCATAGCTGTAATATGAACTGTCATTTATGAATGACAAACAAATTAACTTTTTTAAAGATAAATTCATTTTCCATTTTTGCCTTATCTTTATGGCTAATATAAGCCAATATTTTTTAAACTTAATTATTGTTTGTCATCCGTAAGTGTCAGTTCATAATATAGCCACCCAGAAAAATTCTTAGCATTATTAAATTAAAAGTACCATGTTTTCAAAAAAGTTAGTTGAGGAAGTTTTCTATTTTTATATGAAGAGTGTATGGAATGTTTTCCACTATAGATTATGTAAAAAAAATGCAGATGACTAAGCCTCGATTCAATTGCAAAAAAAATTATATGTATAACCCTTCTGGGGGACAGATTTAACTCCCAACCCCCCTCGCTGCGCCACTGTCTAAAATATTGTACTTTTTCAACAGCCTATTATTTCAATTTCTAGAGTGAACTTCGCTAAAAATACGGATTCCTCACATTGTTCATTGTATTCATTATTTCAGACTAAACATGATAAATCAGCTACATCATAAACAACATCCATAATCATTGAAGGACAACGGATTATTGATATAATGTTCTTTTTTGAACAATTACAAGTATTAAACAGCCATGGACCACAATTTGGTTGTTCTATAAATTAGTTTTATCGAAGAACGAAGGAAAGGACTAAATTCTACCTTTATTTTTTTTAGATTTCAAGCCAGGGCGAGAAAGTTCACTAAAGAAAGTTGTAAGTCAGAATAGGCAAAACGATAATTCTATAAAAATGTAATTTTCCTAGTGATGTAATTTAGCCGGCTAAAAATACCTTTTTCTCCAACCGTGGAAAAAGCCGTACCTTTGAATACTATTTAGAGATAGTGAAGTTGATCTTTTCTTGACTAACAAGAAATGTACTTGCTGCTACACCTCAGTCTATGTATAAATAAATATTAAAATACCAAAAACGTACTGGAAAAAGCAGTGCATAAACTTAAATATGTTTAAATTACCCGCCTTAATCCTATTTGAGATCATGCGCAATAACCCCTAAAAAATCGGAACGCAAAATATATATTCAGGCCGTGAAAAAAGACCACGTGATTGTCTATTTTGTTACCGCCCCCAGCTCTTAAGGTGGGGAGAATATATTCACGTCTTACAGAAATAATTCACTAAAAACATACAAATCGGGCGACTTCATAACTTAATTATGGTTACATATTTTTAAAAGCTGTTTTCACTGATTTGTTAACAAAACTTCAATATACAAAGTGACCAACGCGTTTTTCAAAATTCGATCTGGAAGTATTTTTACTATCGCTGTAAAGTTCAACTACAATTTTTCGATGTTAATTATTTTTTTCTTAATTACCAGATGATGATAGAGAGATTTCCTATGGTCACTTTGTAGTGCTAGTTGTCAGGTATATAAAAAAAAAAATGGATTAATTATATTCAGAAATAAAGTCTCTATGAATTCGCCCGTTTTAATTGTTTTCGTATATGGAGTTATTTCGTAAGATTGCTCTTAAGGGTATTCAATTGGGTCAAATCTCTTTCCTTTCAAGGAAATTTTCAATGGACCGCATTAGTGTGACGTCAGAGAAGGCACGAAATTTGAATCCGAGTCATTTCCAATTTGGTATAAAATAAATTGAACCTTAAGGCATAGGGCAATAAAGGTCACTTTATAAGGATCAGTTTTTGAGTCACTCGTACGCAAGCATTACACATATTTAAGACATGAAGTGCCCCAAAATGAATAATTTGAAGTTTTAACTAAACACCTGACTCGAAATCATCCGTCTAAGGTATCAAAATATTTATTTATAGCGAAATGAAAATGATGTAACACTGTTTATTGTTGTAAATACCGTAAACTTATGAACACAAGGAACCAGAACAAGCACCAACGAACAAAAATCAGATAAACAGACGAACAGAACAAACACCAACAATCACAAAAACAGTAAACACAGATAACTATCGAACATACGAAACAGAAACAAGTGACTATTAGGTTATGCATTCGATACCAGTAGCTCGTGCGCATGTCATGTACGAAAATAGCGTTACATCATTTTCAATTCGCGATAAATAAATATTTTTGGAACCAATTGGTGTTGCAGGAAGCAGTCAACTTAGGGCAGAAAAAGAACTACTCTTTCCGATTTGCCAAGCTTTCGGTAATGTTTATCACCTTCATCAGGGCTGCTACAGATTCGAATAACAAAATTAGAAAAGTTAAGGCTTAACAATTTGTTACTTACATCGGTTGAGGTTAAGTTTTAATAAAATTGCAATAACATCTCCAACGTGGAAAACACTTTTAACGTAAGTTAGCCAATAATGACAACTTTAAGGCTGACTGATCACAATAATGATAAAAACAAACACATTAAAATGAAGTTTGAAAATTTTAAAGTGATTAAAAAGGATAAAACTTAAGTTAAGCAGACATGTCAGACAGGACAGACCGCCATGTGCAATGACGTATTGGTACCAACATGATTAGCAACTGACTGTAAAGGTAACTAACTACAATATGGTTTGACAATTCTATCTGAATTAAACAATTAAAAATAAATAAAACCTGCCTGAAGTTGAATGTTGTTTAAATTTAATGTAGTTTACAAAATTCCTTGTAGTGAATGTGACAACGTTTATATTGGTCAAACTTGTAGATATTTGAAAGCTCGCATTTCTTCACACAAAAGTGACGGTAACAATGAACAAAAAACTGCTTGTTGCGCTCTGGCCCAACATTTCAAACAAACCAAACACAACATAGCTTATCATGACACCTCCATTTTGAATGTTGAATCAAACTACTTCAAACGTTGCTTCCTTGAAATGTACCACATTTTCACCACAAACAACACTTTAAACAAACAAACAGATATCTCTGGATTAAGCATCATTTATCATAATTTATTGCAAAACGGTAACAATAACATTATCAATATGTCAAATTTAGATGAATCAAGTTATGACAATATGACTTTCTTTCTAAGTGTTTTGAGGTTGGTGCGTCAGAAATTTCCAAAACAAACTAAATTTAAACAACATTCAACTTCAGGCAGGTTTTATTTATTTTTAATTGTTTAATTCAGATAGAATTGTCAAACCATATTGTAGTTAGTTACCTTTACAGTCAGTTGCTAATCATGTTGGTACCAATACGTCATTGCACATGGCGGTCTGTCCTGTCTGACATGTCTGCTTAACTTAAGTTTTATCCTTTTTAATCACTTTTAAATTTTCAAACTTCATTTTAATGTGTTTGTTTTTATCATTATTGTGATAAGTCAGCCTTAAAATTGTCATTATTGGCTAACTTACGTTAAAAGTGTTTTCCACGTTGGAGATGTTATTGCAATTTTATTAAAACTTAACCTCAACCGATGTAAGTAACAAATTGTTAAGCCTTAACTTTTCTAATTTTGTTATTCGAATCTGTAGCAGCCCTGATGAAGGTAATAAACATTACCGAAAGCTTGGCAAATCGAAAAGAGTAGTTCTTTTTCTGCCCTAAGTTGACTGCTTCCTGCAACACCAATTGGTTCCTTAAGTTCGCAGTCGCGATCAGATTCTCCTTTAAATAAATATTTTTGATATCTCAGGCTGATAATTTGAGTCAGATGTTTAGTTAAAACTTCAAATTCTTCATTTTGGGGCACTTCATGTCTTAAATATTTCTAATACTTGCGTACGAGCGACTCAAAAAGTGATCCTTGTAAAGTGACCTTTATTGTCATTTGCCTTAAGGTTCAATTTATTTCTCATCAAAATGGGAATGACTCGGATTTGAATTTTCGCGCCTATTTTGACGTCATCACTAATGCGGTCCATTTAGGACACAGGTAAAAGTCGGTAGGAGCTAAATCAGGGGAATAGGCGGGTTGTGGAAGCATAGGAATGTTGAATTTGGCCAAAAACTCTGTGATCGAGGACCCAATTCTTGTCTCGCCATTTTCGCACAAACGCTGAGTGACACTTTTGCTGGTTGACTATTTGCCCCCTATGGGCATGATAGCACGAAACCCGGAATCGAATAAAAAACACCAACATTGTCTTGATTTTTGAAGTGGAGGGCCTGCCGGACGACTGATTCGCGGTCTTGTTTGGATCCGTTGAAATAAAAACGGCTCAGACATTTATCCCCGGAAGCTGTTTTTAAAGATCATGAGTCTCCCGGTTTTAAAACAAAACTTGAAACAAACACGTTGCTCCATTTTATCATCCATTTTACTAAATCAAAAATCCGCCAAGAACCTAAAACACGTCTTCACTCACCAGGATGTCACTTTCTAGTGAACAAAGAAATGGCGGTGATCTTTTGAAAATGTTTCAAGGACGAAACAAGCACTCCTTTCCACACCTTCAGGCAAATCTAGCCCCGCCTGTTGAGCACTGGCGCCACTTGTCTTAAAACTTTCCAATCACACCTCGTACTAAGAGAAAATTTTAAATTAAGACGTCTCAAAAACTATAGGTCTTTGTACTTATAATTGGTATTACCATATGTCCAAATAAATTTCTGATAAAGGTAGGTCATGGAGTGTAAAAATCTACAACAAGAAGCTATTTTTGAAGTTAGTGACATATCAAGCTGTAAGATATGGCCAATTATACTTCAATTTTACTTAACTACTCAAGAACTGGACAATATTTTAGTGTAAATAATGTAATAATTTATCTTCCATGACCTACCTTTATCAGAAATTTATTTGGGCATATGTTATGATTACAATGGTAAGTGAAACTCTACTAAAAAGTCCTCGAAGGAATGCGTCGAGCTACCAATCAGCCTGTATACAGTATGTACATACGTTACGTCCAGCTAAATCATCAATCAATCAAATTTATTAGGAATTAGTTGAACTACTAATTATAAATTGAAAATTATTTTCGACTGAAAATTTTAAATGGTCTAGTAAAACTTAGGGAGGCGCCAAGAATTTGTAGTGTTTATGGATGAAGAGAATATTTGGTAGAAACTGTAGGCACCTACAGGGTATTTCTTTTTGTCTTTGTTGTTCAATTCAGTTCATTTATATATGCGATTGATCATTGTTACATGCTATTAGATATGTATGTCAACTGAAACCTAATAAATAAGAAACTGATTTTTAAGTCGTAGTAGCAGTTTTCACGTAAAATCCAAAAACCAGGGTCGGCACAAGAAAATTCAGGGACCTCTTCTAACATTATCGATACAGCGATTCTAGAATAGTAGCACTTCTCTGTAAAATGCAAACACCAGGGTCGGCACAACAAAATTCAGGGATCCCTAACATTATACAGAGGTTCTAGAATACGCGAAAAAATTACAGGAGTTTATAACTTGAAAACATTAAAATAAATAAAACTCGAAAAATCCCTCCTTAAGGAAATTGTGGGGATTATTGGTGATGGATGTATGACAGTGGCACTATGGATTGCCAAGAAAACTGCGGAAGAAAAGAAAGACAACTGTCAAAAAAGAATTTTGCGGATGAGAGTCAAAAGGAGGAAAAAATAGTACATGCAATACAATATTTTTTAGATAAAGGGAGGCTATGAAAAGTAAAATCAGAATCTTAGATTAACTGATACAATTAACTCAATGGTCGATATGACCATCTACCAATATGACCACCAGTAAATACATATGACCATCTGTCAATACTGATACGTTAGGATACATCTCCTAAATATTTTAATTGAATACATAAGGATTTGTTAAAACTCTTTGATATGGTAACGATCAATTTAAATGCTGCGGGAGTGTTCAAGAGCGTTTAAACAACTAACAGATTTGACAGAGTTCAAGAAGCAAATGTCAGCCTTAAAAGTTTTGAATCAAGAATCTAAAAAATATTGGATCGCACAGTAGAAGTTTGTTTGGAACTGCTAATTTAGGCGAGGACGTGATTGGTTGCAGGTCTGAAGGACCTTTCCAAAATAATTCTTTTTTCGTACTTTGAGCGGTTGGGTGATTGTGTGTTTGTTATGTCATTATCCTTACATGAATTGAATACAAAGCAGTATCTAACATTAATAACGACAAGGCGTTTACTTTTAACATTTTATGATGATATAACTTAAAAGTGTATTTATTCATTATTTTATTATTTTTGTGTACACTGTAAAAAATGTTACAGCGATAATCGCGGGCAACTTTATGATCCGCGATTATCGTTGTAAAATTACACGTTAATAATATGTACCTATTACTAATGTAATGGGAGGAAATATACCGCACCCCAGCTACCATTTCAATCTCCCCCGTATGTTATGAAACACCCAGTATATAGTCACAATTAATCGGTATATATTGCGTCTTCATCGGCAAATATCGTCTGTGACACAGTTGAACAATGGTGAACGCGTATCCTTACTCATACCAAGCAAATTCAACGACGAGAGACGCACTTCTTGTTATTTTTTAACCAAATACCATAAATTTTACAACGGAAAAAACATGAAGAAATGTATACATAAATTCTAATAAACATGTTCAAAAATACAACTTTATCGAGATATGTACAGTCGCGACCAAAAGAAAATTGGTCGTCACTGTCATTCTTTGATACAGTGACAAGTGTTGTATTGTAAACTTATTATTAAAAAAGAATGCAAACCTTTAACGATGTTTCTTTTTTTATGTAACGCCTTCATAATAACTTTCCACGGGTAGTTTTAAAATCGAAATATCTTCCACACGTTTCGCCATCGGTTGACAGTTTCTTCAAGGTGGAAAAACCTTGTTAACCGATAGCGAAACGTAACCGTAGCGATTTAGTTGTCCGTGGAGAGTTATATCAATTTTCATCGAGCAAGAATCTAGTTTAATTTTATCTTTTCTTTGTTTAGTGTAAGGATGGTATCCCTGCACTTTGGCGCCCCCGTATCACAACGCCCGCACCCCTAGCTTTGCTTAAACCCTGCTAAAAACATTTTACAATTAAATAACAAGAAACTATATCAAAATACAAATACACAGTAAAATACTAAAACTAATTAGCAACTAAAAATTTGCGAAAATTTAACTGTTCGCTGCTCAGCTCCGAAGGATATTCATGTTAAATTAATTCGTGAATAATTTATTGTCAAATTATAATACGACCGTGCATAAAGAGCATCACATATAATATTAATTATATAAAAAGAAACATTTAGCCTCTTCATCATAGGTTTATTAATTTAGAAATGTGTTTTTACATATGTTCTAGATGCAGTAATCTAATAATCACGATGTTTTAATTTTATGTAACAAACAAGGAAGTAACTACAATTTTTTGTTGTTTATTGTACTGTCTCTCTTTGTTGTCGTATTATGTTAGGTAACACTGAAGCCATTCTAATTAAGTTGCTTATTAGCTTTCAATATGAAATACCTTTTTCAAACTGCAAACAAATTAAACGCCTATTCACTTGAGGAATTATTACTTTCAATAAATTGTTTTTTTTTTCTAATTCTGATAGCCTACTAAATAAACTCCAACTTCTAACTGGTCTATAATAGGCAAAGGTGTAGTTCAAGCATACTCCGCTTAGCGCCAGTTGTCGGGTGCTATTTTAACCTAAAATGTTGACAGTTCTTATCACTTGTCACACATGAATGGTGATTTTTTTTTAATTTCATTTTCTTGTGTGGAAATATATGCATTCTTTTTAAAATATTATATACACAAAAGTTTGCAAACCGGAGGCTTGACTTTACTTGACTTCTACTTACGTCACTATTCTACCTATATATTCCAATACTGAAAGAGCTCGTACCACATTAAAAGATAAAATGTAGAGTCTTCCAAGTTTTGCAACAAAAACTGGAGAATCTAGATTTTACTTCTTACCACATCCGGAAACGAATTAATATGAAAGTAAAAGTAGTAATTGAGAGCGGGAAATAGTTCATTGAAAGAACCATGACGCCAATAACATTTGAATTCGAAGTGGCGCAGGTCATCTTTTACCTCGCAGAGAATAAATAATGAGCGTCATTAAAACATTCAGTTGAAAATAATATAAATAAGTCGCACGTTAAAAAATGCCCGTCCATAAATAATAACACTTGATGTCGGTGTAGCGTAAATAAATTACATGAAATTACGCGAAGTGGTCAGCGAGTAACTGGCCGCTTCCGACGGCCAACGATGATGGGAACGAGCGCCCAAGAAATGTCTACCAGGCGCTCCGGGCATTAGAGGATGTGACGTAGTCACGAGGAGAGAGCTTCCGCTGAGAATATTTATAATTTTAATTGAACCCGGTCGCTGCCCACTTTTAAAACAGAAAGGCTTCGGGCAGAAACTGCAACAAACTGTCGGGCTATTAGCGAATTTTTTTCAACACGTAAAACGTTATACCATTCGACTTGTTTGTTCGCAAAAATAAAAGAATAAGTTATACTTATGTAAAATGATCCAGTTTTAAAGAAAATTAAAGCTCACACGTTCACGTTATACACATACAGTCAAGGCAAAACTCGTAGGATACGAAAATTTCAAAGTTAAGCATTTATTGATGGGTTCATCAACTAACACTCCGGACAGGATATCCTGTTTGGTTTACAAGAAAATTACAAAACGCTGTCTTCAAGACAACAACGACAGTTCGTAAACAAATCTATCTTAAAAATAAATCTAATCTCGGGATCAGCAGGAACCGAAGCCTTCGTTAGGCAAAAACGTACTCGGAGGTATAAGTAAGTACCCAAAATTAATGTATACGTTAAACGACGCAAAATATATAAAAAAAAGGTTACTATGATACCAAGTCGATGTCCACCAATTCTACAATGCGTTCGGGCTTAGAAGGGGTGCAGCCCTTGACGCGTGATCTAAACGGATCGGTAGCTTCGAACAGGGATCCTGAACGGCGAACAACGATGTCATGGGAGAAAGGCTCTCAACTAACAGCGATACTCGTCCGGGAAGAATCACAATTATTCCAGCAAGGGGGTAATTCTAACCCTCAAAACTTGCCCAACACAACAAGTTAATGGAAAAAAACACAAATATAAGAGGAACTCGGTAACGAGAGAAGCAAGGTTTGAAGAAATCTTCCAAAGACATTATCGGCGGTGGTTCCAAGCCGAAGACGTGTTGGATTCATTCGGCCGCAGTCTTTCTAAAGGTCTACAGCGCAGGCACCTACCAACTAAAACTCCTACTCCTCTCTTGCAGCTGCTAGTTCCTGGAATCCGCGGTTAGGCATTACGTCAGAAATTTCACACTGTCAGTAATTAATATCCGCTGATAGTTTCTGGGATCAGCATAAGAAACTTCTGGCGCTGTCAGTTGTTTGTCTAGGATGTTTTGGTCTCTTTGCTGTCTTTCCGGTCTTATTGGTTCTATTCTGTTGTCTCTTTCCTTCTCGTCTGTGGTTTTCTGGATCACGATACTTCTCAGCATTTCTGTGACGTGCTGCCAACTTTCTTCGATTACTAGCAAGATGTCCGCTACGTTTTCTTTGATGATGACTACACCGCATTTGATATTCGCTGCAGTCCTGTTGTCTGTCCACCTCGGGCAGTTAAAGACCGTGTGTTCTGCCGTGTCTTCTTCGTCACAGTGCCAACAGACGTTGTTTGGTGATTTTCTGATTTTGTGCAATTAGCTGACGAAGACTTCGTGTTCCGTGCCTGATGTAATAGTCCACGTCTCCGTGATTCCTACCACGCGCTGATGTCCTTGATGAAGGTTTTGGTCCACCCATGCGTTTGCTACAGTTCCATTAGGGTAGTTGTTTGCTGTACAATCCCTGTGCTGTTGCCTCCGCTCCTCCACCTTCAGCTTTATAGATGGACTTGCTGCGATCGGCAGGACAGCCTGTGTGGCGACCATTTTATACGCGGAGGTGATGCGGATGGCTAGTTTCCTGTTGATGGATTCCAGTAATCCCTCGTAATTGCCTATACGTCATGGCCGGGGACCAAAAAATACATGATGGTTGATGTGATGACTCCCGCCAGGATCTTCCTTTTCTCGGGTTTCGGTCCACCGATGTTGGGCATGAGTCTTGCTAAGGCCATTTGAGTTTTCCTGGCCTTTTCACATGTTCTGTTAAGATGGGTGGTCATCCTTAGTGTCTTTAGAGGTGATATCCGTTGCTTCGTCAGCTAGGGTCATCGTTTTTAATCTCCTTAGACCCGCAAGTATGATCTATGGTCTTTACGGTTTCGAGTTCCAGGTCGTTTTCTTTCAGCCGGTTCCTTGCTTTCGTCATGACGTCTTGTGCGCGTTCATCCAATAGGCTTATGGTTTTTGCAATGATGATTATCGCCAGATTATCGTCGTAGGCGATCGTTGTGATTCCTTGGTCCATGTCCAGGCGTATCCCGTCATACAGGGTCGGTCCGAGGACAGATCCCTGCAGAACGCCGCACGGAATTTCGACTTCTTTCCCCGATGGCGTAATAATGGTCCTATTCTGTAGGTAGGACTATACCATCCTGGCTATCGGTTTTCTGATGCCTGTCCTTATAAGGGCGCTTACTATATGCAGCCACGAGGCAGAGTTAAATGCGTTTTTTTATAGAAAACCCAGGAAAGCAGCGAACGACACGCCAACGTACCGACGCATCTGTCTCATCGACGTTGCAGCCAAGCTATTGGAGGCAGTCGTCAAGCAACGATTAGTGAAGGAATTGGATGATCTAAACACCACGATCATTAATTTGGGTTCACGCCGGGCAGATCTATTTGTCTAATGCAAACATTAGACAAAAAAGCCTGTGTTGGTATGCCACTTCTTTGGCCTTATGCACGATGTCATTTAGTTTAGTAAGTGTATCTGCAGTGGATCTGCCCGGCTTGAACCCAAATTGATGATCATGGTGTTTAGATCATCCAATTCCTCCAATAGCTTGGCTGCAACCTCGAGCAGGCAGATGCGTCAGTACGTCGTTCGCTGCTTCCTGGGTTTTTCTATCAGCACCAGCTTGGCCTTCTTCCAAATGGCCGGAAAGTTCGCCAAATCCATCTCTTCCATTGTGATCGGTCTATAGAGAAGGAAGCTGTCTCGAAATAAACTTACTCCACTAGGCAATGGGTTATCTTGAGGACCACGTGATGTGTCGGTTCACGAGACACGTAAATTTATTCGCCTCGAAAGCGTTGGAACTTAATCTTCCAAGTACTCTCCACAAACGATACTAAAACCCCAATATCTAAGGGCGGTCTCAACTCAAAAACATCAGCACATAAAGCGAAAAAAAATATTCGACCGTCGCGTCGTCTGCAGAGCGTGAATGGACGCTAAAGTCCACTAAATGCGAACAGTAGCTAGTCACGTCTCCCCTATCGCACGATAATTCTGGTGGGCAGACTAAGGTCCAAATTCAGAAACCTCACTTTCTGAAATTCAGAAAAGCTTTAATTTTCATTTTGATGATTTTTTAAATTTCTATCGTAAATCACTGATGATCAAAGTACTTATAAACCATAAACTTGATTATACGAGCAAATATAAAAGCAAATTTCAATTTCAAACAAGTGTTTGAGTGTGAGTTGAGGCCGCACTCCACTCAAGTGGTGTTTGTGAACTTGGGCCTAAGAGTGTTCCCAACTCATAAAAAGGAACCAAAGACCACTTAATAAAAGTAAAACAGAAACCCTAGAGTTAATTACGAACGACCAACGGATCCCGAAAATAGACCAAAAAGTTTAAAAATTTGATGAATGGAATTTGGGCCGTAACAACAAATCAAGTTTCCCATGAAGTTTCTGGTTTGGTTGGCTTTTAGCAGCAGAAGAAAATCATCTCCCAGTATTACTCCTTCAGGACTTGCAATAAATCAAAACATTTACGCAAAGAAGGCTGGTTCAATAAAAAAAAAAACACTATGGAAATGGTAATTACATCATTTGGCCCAACATGACAACGGTACATTACGATGCCATCAATATTGGTGTACCACTCAGAAAGAATGCATCTGACGTTTCTGTAGCCCCCCTCCAAACAAGACCAGGTCACAAATTCCTCCTCCATGAAGAGTAGAACGTAAGTGCATGTTAATCGTCGCGATGGATTTTGATGGCATGCCTTCTTGGAAAGGAGGAAAATGTCACGGCCTCAGTTTCCGACCGAGGTGGTGCAGGATTTCAGAACAGAGAATATCGCCAACAATTTGCTTCTCCGTGGAAATGCCAGGCCCCATAAAACCCATATTGTTGTGGGTTTTTGTTGCAAAACAATATTTTGACTTGGAACCAATCCCTTTATTCTCTTGACATTGACCGCTAGGATTGTGGCTTTGAAATGTTCATTAGTCGCCATCAGTTTACGAATTGGTTAGATTTTTGCGCCACCTGAGATGTGAAAGGTCAAATTGGAAATGATAGAGAGATGTTTCGGAGAGTGCGAAAATTGGGAAATTGTTCTTCAGTTGTAGCTTTATACAAGTGATTCACAACCTGAGCAGTATTATTTCATCTTTTCTTGACTTCCAGTTCACGATTTTCTTTTCTTCGTCATACACTCTCTCCTCCCATTTTTCCTTGTTTCCCTCTTTTCGTCTGAACATCTGATTTTATCCATGCAACCCTTAACCATCTATTCTTTGGCATCCTCTCTATATATCCTTGTCACTGCATCTTCTTATCTTCTCTGTTTCTCCTTCATTAGGCTTTTGGTACAAGTTACACATTTTCTCTTTTCATCTTCTCTTATCCTTAGCTTATGTTTTCTGGTTCATTATTTTATTTTATTTTTAAATACGCCATCGCCTTCTTCTTTCATCTTTTCCTTGTCTTCCTCTTTTCTTCTTTACATCTGCTTTAATCCAAGCGGCTCTGTTAACCATCAGTTCTTCTGGCGTTACCTACGTGTCCAAGTCACTGCATCTTCTTGTTTTCACTATTTCGGCTTCATACAAGTTTTCTCGTTTCTTCTCCTTATTTCCTACATGTATCCTTCTTCAGTCCTTTTCCCTCTAAATATTTTCCTTTTCCATCTTTTTATCAGTTACTTCTTGCACGCACATTTGAATGAAATGAGCCGTTATTAAAAATTGAAAATCGCTTTATACTTGTATACTGAAATGGTTTTAATTATGTAAATTCGTCCTCTATTTCGATTTGCGTACAACATATGTATGTATGAGCTGTGTTGATGTTTGGGATGCGCCCTTCCGGCGATCCTATGAGTGCACACGACATCCTGCTAAAAAAGCACGTCTCGTTTCTACTCCGCGGCCATTCATAATTCTCAAAATTACAGTTCGTGCAGTAATACGACCGACTGAGTGCGGATGCATACCGGTGACCCGTGCCCGGGTCATGCGAGTCCGTTACGCCACGCGCCACTCCATTTACAATTGTAATATGTAATAGTAATTAAAGCCCTTAATTGGAGTAGCACGCGCGCAGCGTTCCTCTCCGGCCTTAATTAATATAATAACTTTCCGCACTCGTTAGCCGCGATTTTGTAAGGATTCTATATCTTGACGGGAATCTAAATGGACTCACGTTATGCAAATTTTGTGGTTCTAATCACACGATTTCTTTTTTTTTGTTACAAAAGAAGTGCAAAATATTACAAGAATCAAAGACGCCACACAAACTACACTAAAATATAGTTTAAAAAAAAAATCAGAAACAATTTGATGTTGACATTGAACATAGGGAGTCATCTAGGGAGGTATTAGGGAAAACATAAGACATCAGAATGTACAACATGTAATCGCCATTGGTGATGCACAATTTTAATAAAGGTACATAAAATACTGCAAAAATATTTTTCTCCTGATCATTTTTCTTCTGCCAGTTCCTTTACGAAGGGTCAAAGCCATTAATACCAAATGTGGACTTCAATGAAGCTTTTTGCGAATCTGTCTCTATTTGGTTGAAACGGAGGTGTGATGAATGAGTTTCGCCAAATCGAGTTTGAACTCGAGTTTGAATTCACAAACGACATTGCAAAAAAACTTCAAGTTTCATATCCAACACATCATCAAGCTTCATTCTATTATCCTAGTCAAGATTCGCAACGACGAGGAAGTAGTGCTTCACCTTCAAAAAGTTGCTTTGGATCCTTTTTCCCTAGTTGACAACTCACGAGCAACTTTTCGAGTTTTCGCTTACTTCAAAGACTATATTTTCAGATGAACTTCAATTCCTAATTATAGGTCCAAAAAGGGTACAAGCAAGTGTATAAAAGGTTATAAGTGTCATTTACATCCTTATGGTCCTAACCTCTTAGTTCGTTCTCTCCTTTGACTTCGATAAAATGATAAAGTCGCAATTAAATCAGCTGCAATTTACTTTTTATTTTGCCTTCAAGCAATATGTTCAATACTTCAATCTTATCAAATTTCTCCATTTCGTAAATTTTGGCAACAATTCTGAATGCTTAATTGCTTCCTTCGGTGTTTTATAAAATACAATATTTGTCTGTTTGTCGCCTTTGTTATTCAAGAAAAAATGCCTCCTCCGACACAACAGCTTGAACAAGTCAAACTTTTTCTTACCTAGTTACTAGTTAGTTTTAAATATGGTCCAACTGGCAACCAATATTTGTTTGTCTGTCATCTTTGTTATCCTAGGAACGTTCTCACAAGAGCTTGAACGAGTCAACTTTCTTTCTTACATAATAATTAGTTTTCAGTGTGGTCCAACTGGTAACCAATATTTATTTGTTTGTCGCCTTTGTTATCCAAGGAAAAGGCAAGAATCTTCTCCAACAAAACAACTTGAACAAATAAAAGTTTTTCTTACTTAGTTATTTTTTTATGCTCCAATTGCCAACCATAGGTAGTCATGGAGTAATCTACATAACGGTTCTTAAGCACGTGATCTCCTTCCATTGATCCTAGGAAAATGAATTCTCTTTCACGTCGATTCCAATTTTGTCTTTCATTTCTCACAGTGGTCTTCAGTTTGGTTTTCTTGTCATTTAAGAAGCCGAAGGCCAATTACTTTTTTAATCCTCATGGTCAGATGTCTCCTAGAGGCAAGTTCGAGTTGTTATCATATCAAAGATTTTTGATATTTCGATCTGAAGAAAATAAATTCTTACACAGATCCAATTTTTCATCCCTTCTTTACATTCCTCGGACAGATCATCAGTTTATCCTTTTAATGTTGAGGAGGTCGAACATTTTGATTGCTTCTTTGACCCAGTTTCGATTCTTCAATTTTTAACTTTCGTATAATAACTTCAGCCTAGATTGGAATAAGATAAATAATGCAACGTTTTTGCATTCTTGTACTAGGGTTTTTTGATTTCTGATTTGGATTTCCAAAAGTTTTTTTTTTGTAATCGATGAAGCACACAGATTCTTTTCCAGAAACTGTTACATTGAAAAAAGGCTAAAGGATGAGGAACATACTAATATACCTAAGACCAATTGCAACAAAAACTAAAAAGCAAAATAAAACATTATACTCCTATTATTTACTGGTACAACGGCGGATAAATAAGAATGTTGAAAAGTAACGAAATATTGATTTATGTATTCTCCATACTACAGCAAAGAAAAATCAATATAACGGCTTAGCACATACCCACCCATTTTGACAACTTAAAAAATTCATTTGATCAAATATCACTTTTATGGATATAAATAAATACAACCATAGCGAACGAGTAGCAAGCGCCAATAGATTGGCTTTCAACAAAAAAGCAACCAAGAGTAGACGTGCTCATGTTCACTGATGTTTGTTCGAGTTCCCTTGAAACGCTTAACTTGCGTTCTTACCGAAACGAATATGCTCTTGTTCACAGTTCATTTCTGAATATGCCTGTCTAATAACTGTGATACATGGTTCGTTTAAGGAGAAATAAAAATTGGAGATAAGTCTTAGGGGCGAAACACACAGACCACTTTAGTAGTTCAAATCGATTGCAAACGATGTAAGTAAAAATAATTGAGAAGAAGTCAATATTGTCATTGTCGAGTGACTTACTCAGTATTAAAGATATTTATTTTATTTACAGTGAGTACATATTGTATTTAAAAGAATTGTGTGTTTGCTATAATAGGAAGACTATAGAAAATACAATAACTGATTTCTTAAGTTCATAGTCGCCATCAGCAACTCTTTCATGATCTTTTCTCATAGGATCTATTGTATATTTAAAAAAAATAATAGGGATAATAAAAATATACTTCCATGAGAAGAACTCAAAAATCTGCAAACTGAAGTTAATGAGTTCTTTGACGGCTCCTCCACCATTTCTGTAAAGTACAGTTGGTTATTGACGTCAAAGTTAAAACATACAATAACGAAAGAGTCAATTTGCAATAATTTATGAATACGCTTTAACATGTAACATGTATCCTGTAAATGAAGATAACTGCAAATTTTAATTTTTTTTTTTGTTTTTAATTTTGAAATATGAATTTGCCTAGACTTATAACGATGTCGAAGCCAACTAATTATTAATTTACTTTGTAAATGACTTAGGAATATGAATTCGCAATAGCCGTTCGTTATTTTCAATTTTTGTAACTAAAACTAGTTTCTGTCCGACTATTCATTTACCTACAGCGAGCACATTCTGCGTTTCATCAAAGAACTGGACGCGGAGGTCGATTTTTTCCTCAAACAAATTCCTGTAACGATTCCCAAGGCGATGCTGGCACAATAAGAGCAGCAAAATAGGATCGAGCTCTAGGCTCATTACTGGAAATGATTCGGCAGATTCCCGGTAGGTAGCGCTCGGGTCACGGCGACCTTTTACCGTAGCCGCCTCTTTCAGCTCGTAATCATGATGGTGATGACCAACTGTTGTGATTGCTGCTATGATGAATAGGACGAGGCTGCGCGTGTTATTATGTTGTGTTTTTGTTGCCGACGTCGGGTCGTAATTAGAAATTTTAATGCGTAATGTTTCTCTGCTCGACGTGCGATGCTTCTTCCTTCAGATAGATCTGCTTTTGTGCAGACTTTATCTCATAAGTAAGCAAGAAGAAACTTATCAATTACTCATCATGTTTTCATACATATTAAGGAAGACATCAAAGAATGTACTTGTAATTTCTTGCCTGCAAGCCTCATTGATGACAACAATCTGTATTTTAAGAATATCTCAGGTTCGTGGAAATAAAAATAGTTTGTAACTACCAGCTTTCTTTAACATTCTCAGAATTAAAATAGGTGGAGAGGGGAGGATTTCATGCATATTCCAAAAGACATATAACCTACTTAGCAGAATTTTCAAATATTTTCTCGAACATGAATGTCCAGAATAGAATGACAAAAGTGTTCAAATTTTGAGAAAAATCACGAAAGCGTTTATTTTGTGCGTCAAAAATACGATACCAGAAGTAGGGCTTAGATATTAAAGACCTACCAGTCTCTGATAAAGTTATGGGAAAAGCATCGCGTTGTCTTAAATCAATTAAATAAAATGGCATAAATCGGTTGGGCCCACTTTGTATTGATAAATAATTGATAGGTATCATAACGCCTTGATTACAGTAAAATCTTTTTACAAGTTGGAAGGAAATCGGCACTGCTGGTTCTCAATTCAACATTTTGTCAACCTCAGTAGTGATCTCTAAATTATTTTATAACTATTAAATGATTGAATATATTGATTTCTATGAACCTGAAAATATAAGGCATACAAAACTACATAAAGATAACTAATCTATGAATCGAACTATGGCTGGTTAAAGTGCTATTTCTTTAAAGAAGGCGTCAATATTAAATTTCAACGAAAGGATTGCTTGAAACCGTTTAAGAACTTAATTGATTTGCACTTCTCACTTTAACACCCTCAGGAACATCCATGTACAATTTTTCGTCGAGGTCCGTGCAGGATTCACACATCTCAAGATTATTTTCCGTCATAATAGCCAGGAGGGTCCCTTCAGAGTCATATCTGACTACTGGGGCAACCGTCTTCCGCTTGCGCGTGTCCTTTTCCCTTGAATCCTCGATGTCTTCAGATGATGACTGCTTGACGTAAAAGGTTCCCTTGGCACAATAGTTTTCTTTCACAAGTTCCTCTCTCTCTGATGTGCTTCCAAATCTTCATTGATAGTGTGAGGGATGGGCGGTTAAAAATGATAAAAGAAAGGGGCTGAATTATCCTTTACTTTCAACTTTATTAACTTTACAAGGCCTCGTCGAGACACTACATGCTCCCCTAGATGTTACGACAAGAGTGAGAGAGAAGTTCTATTGTTACGCCCAAACGATATATCTTAATTCACTTTACAAATAATCAACAATTTCCACTTCTGCTCACTCTTTTGCCAAAATTTTAATCAAACCATAAAAGATCCCAGTAGCAATTTCTTTGTCTGTACATTTCTGGTTTGAGTTTAAATTAGCCAGAGATTGCTTTCAATGCCTTCTTTATATGCAATGATATTTTAGCCTTTACCCGCCACTACATATATTTTTCGGGATTGTCGAAATTTTGCACGTTCTTTCGTTTATATGAATTTTAGTCGTAGGTAAATAAAGAAAAAGTATACCTACATGTTCAAAATAGATAAAAACAATTACAAATCAATTAAGGAATTTGGCATAAACCAAAATTCTAAACAGTATTAAAACAATGATTCAAAGTCATGTAGTATCAAATAATATAATTAAGACAATTTTAAGAAAGAACAAAAATGAATACTTATAATAATTCAGTTAAAGTATTAAAGAGCATAATTTAGACAAACGTAAAATTTAATGTAATCAAATAAAGCAGTTGTTAGTTTCTAATAACATAACTAATTGCCAAATAAATTATTGTTTTCTCACCCAAACCATGGTACTAGATATAGAGAGACGGACGGATTTTTGGAGTTTGTTCACGCACTAAGACATTCCCAGTGGGAGATATACGACCACACAACTACTGGCTATGTGATATCTATCATGAAACTCAGTCGCCTTTTATATGGTTTCTACACCGGAAACACCGATTACGAAAATTCTTGCATGTGGGCTACTTGCCCTATAAGTCATCGTGGTTTTTCTAAATCGTCCGCTTTTATGATAATATAATGCCAGCCTTTTTGATGAGTCACCTATGCAGCTGAAATTCTCCGAATCCAGTTTTATTGCAAAGGTCAGACGTGACTCATGACGGCATATCCCTTGAAAAAGCAAATCGTTTGTTTAAATAATTTTCAGGTGGGCGAATTTTCCGCGGTGGCATAGGCGACGTTGTATCGTATTTAACTTACGCAATGAGCTATATGATTGATTTATGAAAGCGATTTATAAAATGCTGGTTTCTTACAATGGCATTTTCCATACCCCTCCGTAACCCTGGCTTCATGTTCAAAGTTTGCCTCAACCCGCTGTCCTTCGATCTCGTTGGCTTCCTATTTTTTGGCCCATTTTGAGTCACGAGTCAATGTTTGATCATTTGAATTGACGATATTTGGAGCATCTTGCGATGATTGCATTTCTGGTGACATTGCTTCATGAATTTCCAAACTGGCAAATTTTGAACGTTTGAACTGAAGTTCTCATTTGAACACAACAACCCACCCTACAGTGACTTCCTCCTAGTATCCAACTTATACCATTTTTCTAGTTTTGGACTCTAGCTTTTGCCTTTGGACTTTGGAAACTTGGACACAAGCTTCACTTTCGAAGATTCTAAAATGGGATAGGTCAGGCTGTATATTTGTTCAAATTTGACGTTTGACGTTATTTGTTTTAGTTGATTATTGGAGGAATGGTTAGAAACGTACGCAGCTCTTTATGGCTTCGGGCCAAACGTAACTTCGTTTTGGCGTCCGGGTACTTTCAACTAAAACGCGGTTGTCTTTCTCTGACTTACCGTTTTATCTTGAGGTGAAAGGGGCCGTTGTTTCAAGGGAGATGTTCTTTTTTGCTAAGTAATACAGCTTTGTTGGCCCTCTTCCGATTCCAAGCCTCTTTCTATTATATAATCTGTTTCTTCTCTCTTTTTTGTGAATAACGACTGTCACTGTGTTATTCGAAGATACACTCGATCTTCTTTTTCTTCTCTAAGGCGGTTTCCTTTTCCTTTCCAGATTCTTTTGTAGCCATCTGCTTGTGTCCATCCTTCTCGTTTGTCCATACCAAAGGACTTGCTTCTTTTCTATAGTTTCACCTAAGGATGTTTTCATTCTCATTCTCTCTTTTATCTGGTCACTTCTAATCTTGTCTGTTAAAGGAGCCTTTTTCAAAAAACATCATTTTTGTGGCTGGAAGCTTATCTTTTATTCTTTATTGGGTGTCCATATCTCTGTTCCATATGTCACGGTGTTTTCTATAAATGTATTAGGAATATGTCTTTTCTTCTATACGTCTTATTTTTTTGTCGTTGCATAGACTGAATCTTATTTTGTGTATCTTCTTCGTCTTTCCATCGTATGTTAACATGATTCCCAGGTATTCGTATTGCAGATGTTCTTAATGATCTTTGTTTACAAGTAGTGTCGTTCTGTACCTATTACCATATACAGTGTTTTTCCCCGTTTATTTCCATACCCATCAAACAATTTGCTGTACATACAGTTTACGTCGTCTTAGTCCTCTGTTTTGTAATCTTCCTTCACAATTTTTACGCTCATATTCCTACACTTTAATTTAACTTGAAGGCTTCCGCGGCCGTCGTCCATGTTTGAATTGGCTTCCGGTTGGAACCGCGTCACGTTGACTTCTACTGCCGACGTTTCGTTCTTCATTGCAGAAGAACTTCTTCAGGGCTGCTGCTGCTGCTGGTGGTGTTGCTGCTGAAGAACGAAACGTCGGCAGTAGAAATCAACGTGACGCGGTTCCAACCGGAAGCCAATTCAAACTTCCTACACTTTATTTTCTGTTCTTTCAAAGCAGCACATTTTGAAAAATGAAGGAGAGACACAGTTCCTTGTGCAAGCCTCTTCTTTAGTTTCAAGTTTTCTGTTACATTTCTTTCTATTTTTATATTTTTACGCAGTTCATGTTGTTCTGGTAAACTTGCACTGCGTGTATGTAGCTTGTTGGTACACCTTTATCTGTCACTGCTGATCGCCTGGTAGTCCATAGACTTGAGTTTCCTCCAGATTTGAAATTCCTCTAGACTCGGCTAAATTCTAGTAGCGTTGGTCGTTAGTATTTGGAAAGTTACGAGGAGTATTCCGTAACCTGATACCTTGTCCATTAAAGGAAAAAAAATCTGGCATTGCTTTCCAAAGTTGTTTAAAGTGGATCGCCTTTTTTTGGGTCTGTGATGTATAGCACGTGTGACGTCACGGGCTGCAGATGTTGATGTACAGTTTGTTAAATGGATCTTTTTACGCACGTCATTGACAAGCGGCACTAGCAAAACCAATTTTTTTAGGTAGCTATTGTATCTAGGTACGCCATTCGTAAAAAGATCCATTTAACTAACTGTACGTGTGTATACCAACAGCAGCAACCCGTGACGTCACACATGCTGCTGGAATATTAGAAGATAATTGTCTTCTTATACGACTAGCCCCCAGTTCCGGCCCGGAGCAGAGGTCATGGTGCCCGCTGGCGTATTTAGTTATTCCTGTAAAGTCAAAAGGGAATGCTCAGTATACGAATGAAGTGTCAGTATGCCATATGCTATTGTTTTACCTGCCAATTGTTTAAGGCAAAAGATAACAAGTATTCAATTATTGAAAAGTTCATCAGTAGTAGCCTTTGAATTTTTCGTAACATTGCGAAGCAGGTCTTGAATTTTCGATTAAAAAAGCAAAAACCATCATTAAGCAAAACGAGATGCTCTATTTAGCCCTAAAAACAGCCAATTTTCAATAACCACACTGAAAGGGGGAACTTAATTCAAGAAATGAAGTCACACAACAAACCAAATACGTTAAACATCTGTTTGACCACTGCCATCCATCAAACGTCGATCTGTTTAGGAAGTCATCCCTTTTTCGCTGTATCTTCTTTCATCAACCTGATGAACTTTTCAATTGAACACGTGTTATCATCAATGCACGGTCTTCCTGGCCTAAAACCATTCTGTTCTTACGAGCCTTCAACGTGTCCTTCTATTCTTAGTACTAGTATTCTTCCATATAGTCTACCCATAAGTGCTCTATAATTTTTCCTCCCCCAAGTAGATTTTCAACTCATTGGAAATACCCCCAGGACGCCAGAACCAGGTGACCTATTATTCTTTATACTTTTCAGAGGCTCTCTCAGCTATTGTTATGTCGCGTCGTGGTGCAAGTTTGTTCATAGTCTATGTCTTGAAATCGGAGTCTGTTTTCTGTAAGGAGCTGTTGGTGGTGCTGTTTCCACCATTTGGGTCCATAATTCTCTTTTCCATTGTGTTTGCCTTAAATGTACGTTGTGTTTTCTACGCCTGTATAGATTTTGCACCTCCTATGGATCTGTCTTTTTCATCGCACCTTCGCTCCGAGCTCTAATTTTTGGCTTTCCTTGTTGCGTTGTTTCACAAGCAGAACATCACTTTAGATGGCTCATGATTTTATCCCCAAATGCCTTATTTTTGATGCCTTTGTGTCTTCAATCTTGAAACAGTTTAGTTTTTTTATGTATTCAGACCCAAATAAACTGATATTGAGATAGATGTCCATCGGCAATGTTGCATCTGGTGACCATTATAGACCACATAGTTTTCCAAAGTGGACTGAAGACCACATAGTTTTCCAAAGTGGACTGAAGCAATCTGAGAGATGGTCCTGAGATAGTTGAACGAATAGAAGACTCTAAAAAATTATCGGGTCTATCTTTGCGTAGAAAGTGGTGGGTGGAAAAAAAGTTTGGGAACCTATGATCTAGACCTACGCAGGAGTATTTAGTTAGCGAAAGCGCGGGAGCCGATACATTTAATCGTAAATGATGAAGTAGTGTGTTCCCATGTCATCCAAGCCGGCCACCGCTATTGTGTGTCCGCGGTGTTCGCTCGCAACCGGTACCGGCACCGGCGCTCAAAGACACCGCCTTCTTGATTTATACGCGGCAGATGCACTCTCAACTCGAACCGCTATTGTAGTTGGCCGTCCTCATGCTACATTACAACAACGGCCGGCATTATCTCGCGTCGGTTCTTCAGGTGCGCTTAATCTGAATATGAAGCGAACGGTTTTTGCGCTGAAACTGTGGCTTAAGCCGAAATTAGGAAAAAATTATACAGGGTGTTTCGAAACTTCCTCTAGCGTTGATGTACTTTGCGTTTATTGTCTACAACATTTGTTTATATGTCTAACAATAAAATGTGTAGGTACCGTTCAAAACCCTGTAGTTACCATAGTTACATATGTAGGTATACGTAATTTTTTTAATATATGCCGGTCTAATAAATCTGGGTTAAGAATCCGACGTGCCCTCCGCTTGCGACAAGCAAAGCTGTTTTACAAAAGCTAAAATTAATTAATTATTATCTACTGCTATTTCAAAATTAGTCTAGAATATGTTCATTGTTTTGATCTTTGGAATCTGTATGGCGCGTTCGATGAGAAAGCCTTGGAATCTTTCAGAAGCATACTTATTTCGATTTACGTAAAGTATACTGTTAGGTAGTTGCTATAGTTGATCATACGTATTAGGCTGAAACGTGCGTTTTTCTTTTCAGGCGAACGATTTACTTGGTTACGTTATACTTTATCCAGTTCTGATCTACTTCACTAAAACCCGTTCTTAAATCCCATTGAATAATATCACGGATAATGATTTCCGTTTCGATGCAGTTTAATGCTTAATTTCTTTTTAAAATAATAAAGAAGTGAACTGTTCTTCGCTTCCAAACAACGCAACGGTTAGTTCAATCACTATAAATTTGTTATGTTATAAAATATTATCCAATATGAAACGCAGATAAAAGGAGTTAATTTACATTTACAAGAGAAGAGAATCTGATAACACATTTGTTACGTAGGTATTCGAAGCCGCCCCACGTTGGGCGCCAATTTGTAACTGGTTGAGCTTCTTTCTGACGACATTTTTTAAATTAAAGATTAAACTTTAATATTCTACAGTAAATTCTTGCCAATATCATTAAGACTAATTGTCTTAAATGCAACCCGTCGGCATGTAACTATAAATTACTAAACTCAAAGTTGTAAAACAAGCCTAAATGTTATGGTATGCTTCTATAACTTAAAGCTGCAAAGCAAAGCGTCATTAAAGATTGACAAATGTCATAATTCAATAAGAAAAATCACAGTTTAATTAATAATAACCGCGTATAAGCGTGCATTCCGCTGATTTGTAGTTATTATTATTACTAACGCCTTGTTATTAAATCTCGAAAATTACTTTTCCAAGTCCATACTTTATTAGCCGATAAATCACGGGCCTGAAGCAACTAAATTAACAGTGTTACTCAAACTAAAAGAGATTATGTGTAACTCACGTGAGAATAATTACTAATTTTTATGTGTTAATTATGTGCATAATCTCGACGAGAGCATACAATAAATTAAGCCGCTTGTATAATTAAATTAGTACCGACCGACGTAAACCATTCATCCGAATGGTCCATACACTCATATGCACACGTCCATAGAGATTTAGACGTTCCGAAGAATTAGAAGACGCTCTCGCCGATGTCAGTTCCTCCACATATATTACGGTTTCATTATAATACGAATGCTTTATTACTTCCTCGTCCTCGAATGTTCGAGTGTTAGAATTCACACTATAATTCACGAAGGTCTTTAGGAAATAACGGACTCGCACGTTTCATTAAAATGTTACCAAACCATACAACTTCGTTTATATTACGTTGCATTTGGTTTCGCTTGACTTATAATTCGTTTGCTATATGTTACCTCGGGATATTATGTAAAATTAATTTTATATTAACAACACACAAAAAACACTTTTTGGATTTTTAGAAAGAACTTTTGATTGGCGTAAATGAAATTTAATGACGTCGTTTTAACTGTAAACTTAAAACAGTACATTCACTACGCGTCCAGGATATTCAAACATTATACAAATCTGAATGACGTTCTTAAATTAAATTAGGAGTATAAATATGAGAAGATTGTATAAAAGGGAAGCTAAAAGAATTAGATATAAAAAGGAATCGTTCCATTAGCTGCACGTGAAAAGAAATAGAACGCATTCTATCCAAAAGAAAAAATATGGCAAACGACCACGGTCGAATCTTCAAATTTATGAAGTTGTTTCTTGGGCAATTACCATATTTTCTAGATTATTATTTATTACAATCCGACGTTTCGATAGCTAATTGTCTGTAGTTGTCTTTAGGGATGTTGCCTTGAAAAGGTATTTAGTTGCCAATTTTCTTTTACTAAGTAGAACAATGGACCCTAATAGGAGATGTGCACATAAAAGTTTAACCCTGGTCCCTGGTAAGGAATGAATTGGCAAGTAAATGGCAACATCCCTGAAGACGGCATTATTATTTTATAATAATCTAAAAAATATATATATATATGGTGGTAAAAATGGTAATGGTGGCAATTCGAAAACAATGTAGTATGACTATTTCGTTCTCAAGAAAAATCAAGGTAACTTAATAACATATGTGCGCGGTGTCACGGGTGAGCGCTGACCAGAGCATAGTGCACGCTTCCGGCACAACTTCCGGTCGTCGCGTGCCCATCTACGTACCGACCATTCATGCCCCGTGCACATAATAATCATAACCTCGACATGTCCGTCGCTTCCGTCCATCTCAGTTCCTTTCTTCCGCCGCAAACCCGAGATCTTAACATGATAGCGACGTTATTTATTAATCCGCCAGGTTTAACTAAACTGCGCAGTTTCAAGTACCTACAAGATTTCACACCTTCCTTTTTTTTAATCAATTATTAGAAATTCGTCAGGAAAAACCTGAATTGAAGACCTCGAAAGAAGAAATGGAGGTATGTCTGGAAACGAGCTGTATCCTTCCAAAAATAGAAGCTAATGGCTAATGGAAGCTTTTGGTTTATATAGAAGCAAGTTTTTGAGTTTAGTTTTGTAGAATTTTTGATTTTAATTTTGAATTTTAAAGTTAGGTTTTCTTTTGGGGCAAGTTTGTGGGATTGTTTCTCTATATAAGTGGGGAAAATTTCATTAGATTTTGAGTCTTCTTTGGGCAGTGTTTGTGTTAGCATCTCTACAAGAATGGTAAACTGTTTAAATTTTATAATATTATTTTAATTGTTGTTAATTTTTGACATGCCTTGATTTCATACATTTATTTGTAACTTTGTTGAATACAGATAGAATCGGTTTTTCTGATTGGTTCAACAATAAATTTGTTAATGGCATTTACAAGTCAGAATAGTTACGACTTGCATGACATTTTCAAAGTTAAACATTAAAATACACATAACACTTATAAATTTAACTGATCGTATTCAAATTAGATCGGTTTTCTTAATTGATACGATCCAAATTTGCTTATGGCAGTTACGAAACGGAATAATTACATTACGTTTTTGCCATTGCAAAGTTAAATTCCAACACGAACGCCACACTATTTTATTTAACTGATCGTATTCAAATTAGATCGGTTTTGTTAATTGATACGATCCAAATTTGTTTATGGCATTTACGAAACGGAATAATTACATTAGTTTTTGCCATTTGCAAAGTTAAATTCCACATCACATTTCAACAATTTTACAACATACCTGTTCCACAATCATTCAACAATTTTCAGAATTTTTAAGGGACTCGGATCAAGGCATTTTGCTTTAGCGGTCTCTGAAAACTATTTACCTGTTTGTTTACGATGAATTTGAGGTCGAGATCTACTGATTTCAATTCACCGTTGCAAATTATATCGTAACTTATGTACATGTACATTTGATGAAAATTTTTGGTTATGTTGATACAAATTTTGACATTTGCTATTTAATGTTGGTATTATTGCGTTTTAATAAATTTGTTACTAAGATATTTGATTTTTACTTACCCATTCACCACGTCGCTCGTAGATTTGCACAATAACATTTCAGTAAATACTTTTAGAGTCTCCGTTTCCATTTTAACTGCGACACTGCGTACGAACCCCGTGCAGTGTTGTAATTCGTTTAACAATAAAATTACTAGGTCCTGAGATTTCAATTATTTCTAAAAGATATATGCTCAAAACCACAGCAATATGTATATGATAAAATAGTATGTGAATGTTGCATGTATAATTAATGTTAATCATTCAAATGGCACGATATGCTGGAAAATTTATGAGATTTTTGCGTGCGGAATACATACAAATTTGTTCAGATGAATCTGTAGAAATTTATAATTTGCATATATCAAATTTTTTCGGTATTTTACAAGTTCCGTAAAGGTATGCAAAAATAAAACTCGGTTTAATAAATAACAATAACACATTCATTTTGTGTATGTACTTTTTCGCAATGAAGTGAAAAGAACGAGATAAAATAATAATTCAAAATAGTTGTAAAAAACTCCATTAGAAGAATTCAAAAATATTTCTTCACTAAGTTTCTAAAATTCAAACAATTTTGACACAAATTTCCACACAAAATATTGGTTATTCAAAGGACTACGAATTCATTTTAATCTAGCAAAGACTACTTTATTATACACGGTGATTCAGAATTGTCTCCCGATATCTTCAGGGTGAATAGAACATTAAAAAATTAGGTAACCTTTTAATATAATTTTTTTTCCAAAAGTGAATAATAAGGGAGTTATAAGCCCTGAAAGGGGGGTGAAAAACGTTGTTTTATTGGCAATATCTTCTGGATCCTTTGAGTTATTAAACTAATATTTTAAACTCAAGTATAAGGCACCTAACTGCGCATTTACAACGTATTTGTTAGATCCTCCCTCCTTTTTAAAGGGTAGTTTAAGGGGGTGACTTTTCGGTATTTTATCCCTAATTTTTTATTTTTTACATATTTCATCAAAAATTTACGAAGAGAATATTCTTTAGATTATTTGGCACAAAAAGGCTCTGTGTTGCATTTCAATAAACCGAACTGTTTTCGAGTAATTGAGGTTTAAAAGGTAGCATACACCTATTGCATTATGTTACTATACAGTACCGAAGATCATCCCCTCAAACTACCCCTTTAAAAGGAGGGAGGATCTGACAAATACGTTGTAAATACCCAGTTAGGTGCCTTATATTTGAGTATCAAATATTATAAGAAGCTTTAGATTTGTTTTAAGGTTACTAAGAAACCTTAAGACAAATCTAAAGCTTCTTTCTTAAAACCTTTGGTTACTAATATCAATCATAGAGCAACTTACCAAAATATCAAATATTAGTTTGACAACTTAGAAGATCCAAAAGATATTGCCAAAAGAAAAATACGTTTCATCCCTCTTTCAGGACTTTTGGAAAAAAAATTATATAAAAAGGTGACTTTATTTTTTGATGTTCTAGTCACCCTCAAGATATCGGGAGACAATTCTGAATCAGAGTGTATAAACATAAGAAAACGATAATTGCTTTTCTAATTTTGTCTTTTTATTTAATTTTCATTGTAGAGTTTAAGCAACTGGTTGTTAATAAGAAGTAGACAAAATTATGCATTGAAATTATAAAGAAGAAGTTATCCATCTACATTGTTTCTTAACTCTGTCGAGTGAAATCTGATATTTTTTACGGAGTCTTCATTTTCGTAAATATGAGTTATTCGAGAAAAATTTAAATAACAACACACACGAGTACGCCGCGGTGGCTTACGAATTTTTACGTTGTGTTGCGCGTCTCGTAAATCCACGCGATAATAAAATACGCTTTTATCGGAGAAGACGGGCCTATAAATAACGACAAAATACTTCCTTGATGCTGAACAACTCGCGTTATATTTGATTTAAGATTAAAAAAAAGAATTCCCTTCCATGCACGGCCTGCCCGTTAAGAATACAAATAAGCCATCGCGTTCCGCTCGAAAATTATTCGATCCTTGTTAAATTCCTTCAAGTTTATTCTACCGATGAACAAATGAGGACTTTTTAAAATTTAAGACGAATTGAATTAGTTAAAATTAATTCCATAATTAATAAATAAAGAACAAGCAGGATTTATGTCTACTTATAAAAATACGAGGGGGTATAAATTTAACCTGCACTTTCTTATACAGCGATAACAATAACAACAAGTTAAAGAAACAAATTTTATTTTTGAAAATAATGTCCTTTGCTTTAAAATAAACTTATCCCAACGATCAGACAACTTCCGAATACCGACAGAGAAAAATTGTCCGCAATTTTGCACCGCTTCTATTACCTACTCCTTCGACATAAAGAATTAACAAACAATTATTTACACAATTTTTTGCGAACGCAATTCCAGTTATTTTACGAATTGCTGATAATTACGTCGCGTAAAAGAAACAACTCAGACTTCCGTTCCCAGCTGTTAAACGTGCAATAAAATGAAATTGAGGTATGTGTTAAGGTCGCATTGTGCCTTGGCAAGAAGTCAATAAAATAACAATCATAAAATTTAGGGTCCTATTTTACTGCTACATTTATAAAACGTGGCGTCGTATTTCGTAAGCAGTGTCGTAGCTTGATTTTGGGGTAATTTTTTAATTAATTATAATCTGTTTAAACAAATTGTTAAACACTTTTCCCATAATCTGTGACATCGATTCTCTTATGCGTTTTTTTTTGTCGGAACAATTGTCATTCACCCTGTATACTCCCCTCGTAAAAACATTCCGAGTTGTAACCCTTCTTGAGTTGTAACCCTAAACATAAACAGTACTTATTGTATTTATAAGTAGTACTTGGCGTGTACTTACGGTTTTAAGTACTGGAATTTCTTTTAGGACTTGTACTTGTATTTAAGTACATTCCACGGGCGACAGTATTTAAAATCGCAGGGACCTAAGGTACTTGTACTTCTACGTGTAAAATAAGTACACGCATAAGTACTGATTGGGAAGGTGGCTGGAAGAAGGGAAAGAATCGGTTGACGACGATCCGAGAGAAGAAAGACCCATTTCGACGGGAGGCAGAAGAAAATGTGAGAAGAGTGGTTGAACTTCTATGGACAGGCCGTCGTGTTTCGACTCGATTCATTGGAGAAGAATTGGGAATCAACAGAGAGTCAATACGACAGATAATAAGTGAGGGATAGCCGGATCTTGCATCACGACAATCTACAGCACACACAGCCATTGTTGTGAAGGACCAAAAATAGAATCACTCTATTCGCTCAATCTGGTCCTTTTCCTAAAATCAAGGAAGACATGAAGGATCGTCACTGGGGGTCACGAGAGGACGTGGAACGCGAGTTCTAAACAGCCTCGCGAAAAATGGTTTTGAAGAGGGCTTCCGGCAATGGAAGAAACTTTGGATCAAATGCATTGCTTTAGGCAGAGACCACCAGAAACGTATAAATGTATTACGTATTGGTAATTTTTTTTTTCTACGAACCTAATTGTCTGTATGTACTCGTATGTATGTATAAGTAGTACTTGGTATACTTACAGTTATAAGTACAGGTATGAGTACTATGATTTTTTTAAAGACTTATACTTGTATTTAAGTACCTGCAAAAGGCGACAGTGTTTGTACTTGTATTTAAATACTTAAAGGCCTAAGGTATATGTACTTGAACTTATACCAGAGCTGTTGCAAGTACCGCAACAAATTACTGGCAGCACCCAGTGTCTAGAATTTCTTGTTTAAAGTTCAGCATCAGTACCAGTACTTGCCTGAAGTGCTTAAAGTGTTAAGTATTTTGCTGAAAGCAGAGAAAGTATCCATTCATTGCAGTACTTTGAGTAATTTGTACTAACTAACAAATGTACTTACAGTGTATCTTATGTACAGACAACTAGCAGTTTTATTAATACAATTTTTGTTCATGTTTGAAGTACAAGTCTGGGATTTTTTAAAGACTTATACTTGTTTTTAAGTACATGTGACAGGCGACAGTACTTGTACATACTTGTAATTAAATACTCGAAGGCCTAAGGTACTTGAATTTGTAGTTGTACTTATAAAGTACTTGCTGTACTTAATGACAACTGAGTGGAAAATGTACTTGTCTTTATAATTAAGTACCATCCATGTGCTTGTATTTATTTGAATTTTATGAAAGTACTTGTATACTTCTTCTTGTTGTTGTACTTGTAGTTGTTATATTTGTAAGTAGTACTTGGCACGGTTCTGGCGTGTACTTATGGTTAGTACTGTATATTAGTACTTATACTTATAAATAATAGTAATAATATGGCCTTTGTGTGCTTGCAACAATCTTTCGTCCTTGCAGAACGCAATCACAAGGCGAGATTCAGTTGTAGAATGATCTCCTCCTGCTCTTAAATCTAACCTTGAATCTGAAGACATTGTATTTGTAAGAGGTGCCTAAATCCAAGAATAAGAAAACTAAACTAAACAATAAAATCTAAATCTAATTGATTCTGTGATGTGCATGCCGCTTGCTAAAAGAAAAAAAAATAAATTGACACGCCAAGGATAATAGATAATTTGTAAAAAAAATCTGATTCCGAAATAGATGTTTGCGCATTTTTTTCTTAAAACTGTACAAACTTAAACCTGTATAATTATCATGGATAGTATTATGAAATCAATACAGGTGAAAAGTAAAGGACCTCTCAAATAACGAGGGGCGTTATGTGGTGGTGGTCAACTGCAACCCCTCAACCTACTGCAGGTATTGTTTACATCACATCTGAATCTAATTTTATTATACTGTACTTAAATTACTTGAAGTTACTGTACTTAACGACAACGGGGTGCAAAACGTACTTGTCCTTATAATGAAGTACCATCCATGTACTTGTACTTGTATTTATCTGAATTATTTGAACGTACTTGTACTTCTTCTATGTTGTACTTGTCGTATTTATGAGCAGTACTTAGCACAGCTCTCAAGAGTTTAGCAAAATATACATAATAAATAGACATAATTAACAGCCACTTGGTTCTATTCTAACTACTTTGTTACTTTTTTGTAATTTTTCAATTTTAAGATTTATTAGTTTTTGTAAAAGAAAAAAAAACTCGTCACGAGTTTCTTCAATTCTAAATAAGATTGTAAGACGAATTTGGATATTTCCATCCGCTTCATTTGATATATTGCATGTCTTAGCTAACAAGACAGCCTTATATCCGCAAAACATTTCAATACGGGCTTTTTATTAGAAACCATCGAGTCTCGGAACGTTTTAATAAGCATAAATAAAGTCTAACAACGACCGGGCCCATCATAATTAATATCGCTAATTAAAATTTATAGGAACGTCGCGCCAACAAAACGATATGGAAATTACTTAGCACCTATGTCACGTCCACTCGAAATCGAAAGCCGGCGGACGTCGACTTCACAGGCGGAAAAATATGAGCGACGCGGCGTTTATCGTGAATTTACAGGTAATTTATTGAAAAATACTTAATTATACTAATGACGTTGCCTTATCTGCCGTCTTAAAAACTGAAAGCGCGGCGTAAATCATTTCGGAAAGTCGTCGTCTATTCCCAGCGCGATAGGTTCCTTGACTCAGATAGGCATCTTTTCTCAAATTTAACGTAACTGAATTAAGTTGTAAGGCGCGTTCGCCTTATCTGTAGTTACGTGGCTCTATCTAAAAGACATAAAATTCGGCGTCAGCGGTCAGGAACTAGTCTACTACAGAATCAAATAAAATTGACAGCCGACGCACAGTGATTCACACACTGACGTTCTATCTTAGTTTAATATTAAATTTCAGGAAAATTTTCTTATAGAAAAGTATCTAATTTTCTTGAATTTCTTAAAATTAAATAATTTATAAAATGACTATGGAAGAAAACGCACGAAATTAAACGGCTTATTTTGAATTCGCAATATTCTGTCTTTGAAAATTTTTCCATGCTTGCTTTTAATGTTTCACTTTTAGGCCACCAACGTTTTCTAACAGTATTCTATCCCCGAAAAATTCACATTCACATTCAGTACCAATCGATGTAGAATTTGATTCTGTATCGCATGATGTAATACAGGAAGTTCCATTATGAAAATTGAGTTTTAGGCAGTTAAACATAATGAGTTTCGACACCATATTGTGACCAGCCTGTTGAATTTTTCAAGCCTAAACATTATACTTTCAAACCACATGCC
Organism: Dorcus parallelipipedus; assembly: GCA_958336345.1. Taxonomy (NCBI): domain Eukaryota; kingdom Metazoa; phylum Arthropoda; class Insecta; order Coleoptera; family Lucanidae; genus Dorcus; species Dorcus parallelipipedus. Next base: position 15,230,458 of record OY284478.1, read on the forward strand.
ACTTCAATCTTTAAATTTGAAATTGCCGCAAATCCATTCTCTTAAACCTTAAAGGAAAGGTCACCACAACAATGTTTGAAATAAATTTGAAGATCGGTTACATTTAGGTATAGGGAAGCCATAACATTTTTTATTTAAAATAATGTATAGAATCATAATCGGTCATAATCAAAGATCGCTTTCCCTTGGGGCAGTGTGCTAATTTTCAAAATTTTTGTATATTCCCTTCCACAAAAACTTTTAATAGGCCACTCAACTTGGGATACCCTGTATACAGTGTTGTAACAGATACATTTTTCAAAGTATCTAGATTCAGATACAGATACTTACCCTAATTTGTAACTAGATACAGTTACATATACTTCTTTTTGAAAAGTAACTAGATCCAGATACAGATACAGCATAAATGTATCTAGATACCTTTTAGATACGTACATATATTATTTATAATATATGCAGGGTGGATCAATTTCAAAGTCACTTATGGGCATCTCTGTAATTATAAGAGATAGAAAAAAACTAGTGGCCAAGTCTCGATCTCTTTTTTAGAGATAAAATCAATAGACTAAACAAAAATTGGCTATCTTTTTTTGTTTTCGAGCCCATAAGAGACATCGAAATTGATCCAACCTGTACATACAGGGTGGGCTAACAATGCATGATCGGAAGATTCTGGCGTTACTGATTAATATTTTTCAAATTGCATTAACATACATATCGGTTAGATGCACAATCTAAAATTATTTAGATATGTACAGAGTGTTCCGTAAGAGTGTGGCAATTCTAATTTACATCTTTTTAAATGGAATACTCTGTACTGGGTGCTTAAAAAAGTGTTAAAAAAATTCGTGATTCTTTAGAGATATGGAGGTTACAAGATTGGAATTTGAAATTTTTACCAATTCTGAATATTTCAACAATTTTTATAGTGGAAGACCTATTTAAAATGATGTTCAACAATAATTTTTATTTAAAATCAATAAATAGTACATGTTTTTCATAAATTATCACCAAAATGATCTGGCCATCAAGCTATTAATTTGGTAAGTAACTGCATTTAATTACCTATGAATTTACGTTGACTGAATATGTATTGTTTAATATCAGTCAACAGACACATAAACATAAGGCAGCATTTTTTTAACATTTCTTCCATGCTCAGAGAGTGTCCCTGAATAATCGCACAATCGCGCTGTTTTGCCATTTTTTAAGTACTTTTTATATTATTGCACGATTATAATAGCTTAGGCAGATTGGATCAAAATAATATAGGGTTTTATTGATCTAAAGTTTATAGTTTTCAAGAGAGTGACAATTTATCGTTAAAAAATAGCAAAATTTGTTACTCTGTAAATCTGTTATTTTTAAATATTTGACCTTGAATTTTGGTAAATATATTATTGCGATCAGTCACTACGGTCGCCTTACTTGACATAATCGCAACCACACAACGAACGAAAAACGTTCGCACGTTCTAGTATTATAAAATGGATATGCACAGAAACCATATTGAAAAAAAAAATTATTTTTGTTTAAAAAATGTATCTGTGTATCTAAATGATCAGATATATACATAAATGTAACTAAATACAGTTACAGATACCAAGTACTACAATGTAACTAGTTACAGATACAGATACACTGAAATTATCTAGATACGGTATCTAGATACTTGTAACTAGATATATTACAACACTGCCTGTATAAATAGCTACACTCTCTTTGATTTAAATTTGAAAAAAGAAATAAAAATAAAATAAAATTCAATTATCGGTAAGTAAAGTCAAACGTAAAAAATGCATTGAAATTGGCAAGAAATTAAAAGAAAATTAATTATTTTGATGATATGTCGTCTAAAAAAAAAAAATTCAACTGCACGTAAGGTATAACGTAAAAAATCGATTTGAAATTCGAAATTGGCAAGAAATTTATTTTTGATAATGTCTTCTAACAGATGGCGGCGCTTCTAATTCATACTTACTTTCGTATTTCTTCCGTTAGCAACTACGTAAGAGTTAAACTGCATCACGTTTTCGTGATCTTGACGTAACGTTTGGATTTCCCCGAATGAGATTTGGCGAGAATATCGCCTATTCCGAGAGCCTCTTCTACTGTAACACCGTCGTTCGTCGCTCCGGAATCCATGAAGGAGCTGCCGATTTGAGTCGGGCTGCGGCCCCCTTGCAGGCCGAACGTAACATAGAATTAATGGAATTCGAGTGTGGTATTGTACTAACCCTCCATCTTTTATTGATACGTGTCTTTAAATTAACTATTGGGTACCTTCGGTGCCTCGTGATACCGCTTTTGCCTGCCGAAGGCTTTGGTTCCTTAAGAACCTGCACTTAGTTGCATGTTTTTTTTTATAAAGTTTCGTTCTTGTAATTGCGTTTACTGTCCCTGTCCCTCTGACAGACTTTATTGTACGAGCCCTGCGTCAAAAGTATTCACCTAGCTGGTATAGCTGTTTTTGAAAATAAAACCTTTATTAGAATCTAAATATCAAAACTTTTATTTAAAAATGTTTAATTTCTATTTATTTATTATTATTATTCTAGAAAAATAATCTACCACTGAGTAATTTATTAACTGTCTCTTTCTTTACCAAAGGGAGGTAGGCGAATACTTTTGACGCAGGGCTCGTATGTTATTTTGTGAGCCGTACAGGATATCCTAGCCGGTGATTTTGCGTTAGTTGACGCCTTGTAATTTCTTAATTATTTAACGTAACGAATTTATTTTTGGGCATATTGTTAAAGCCGCCCCTGTAATCGAATGCTGAGCGTTTCGCTCATTTTATTGGGACATAATTTTGTTGCGTATTAATAAACACTGCATCACCGTTTTTCGTATTCTTATTTATTGTCAATATATTTATATTGTCAATTGGTTTTATTACCAAAGGACGGACATTTGTATGACTGTTCACGGTCACTTCGCCTCGAGGACTCAACGCGCACGTAAAGTAGCAAGTTCATGAGCGTCGGGCAGAAGCCGGGTCAATATATTAATATATTACTTTCAAAAAAGTGATTAATATGCTACAATAAACATAAAGTTATAATCCGTAAATTATAATTTCTTATTTTAAAAGGATTACTATATTTATTTAGAATTTAAACTGTAGTGATGCGAACGCCAAATTTTACGCTCGGGATATTAAGACGACCAGTTACCGGGCAGGGCGTGCCGCTCATGCGAACGACATTGAATTCCATCATTCCGTCCGTTGTCTGTTTATTACACGTTTAACAGCTGGAGAACGGAAGTTACGCGACGTAATTATTAGTAATTTCCAAAATAACTGGAATTGCGCATGAAATAGGGGTAACAAATTCGCAAATAATTAGGTAAATAATTGTTTGTTAATTCGTGCGGATTATTTACGAGAGCGGAATGTACCAGTCCCTTTGTAAAAAAAAAAATCGCAAGGATTTAATGAATCTAGTGATCGCGGAGACAATAAAACTATTAGGATACAATATGTTGTTTTAAACGTCGCTAGTATTATGCGTAATACTAATTGGTAATAAATAATTATCAACAGCACAAACTTTGCATTGATATTTTTACAGATTTCTCTTTACTTTCAGTGGCCAAATATGAGCGAAATAAACAACGAATATTAAGAGAAAAAAAGATCAATTTGAATTTTACAAAATAGTAGGAAATGAAACGAAAATGAATTGTAATGAAATCATTCCTCTAGTCTACTACAGGTGGCGCTGCTTTTTCTTCCCTCATACGGGAAGCTTTGGGTAAAGAAAAAATATAATGAACTGTGGAGAATAAATTTCGTTATTGTTCAATATAAATAGTGACGTTCTTTTTGAAAAAAAAAAAAAAAAAAACAAAAAATCAATTATCGGTAAGTCAAACGTAAAAAGTGAAATTCGAAATTGGCAAGAAATTAAAAGGAAATTATTTCGATGATGTACTTCGTCTAAAAAAAAAATTGAGTTCAACTGTACGTAAAAAGCGATTTGGAATTCGAAATTGGCAAAAATTTATTTTTAATAATGTACTTCCTCCGTCTTTTAACAGATGGCGGCGCTTCTAATTCATTCCTTATTGTAACCGATAACTTAAATTTTTTTGAGAAAGGAAATACATTTACTTTTCAGATCAAGAATTAGGAGAACCCTTTGATGAAACAAAAAGGAAATAAATAACATCGCGCTCGTAAATTGTTACGAAACTGTAGGATAGATAGCGTTGTTAATTCTTTACTACAATTCAAAAAAATCTGCAAAATTTCGAACTTTTCCAAACATACCGTTAAATGAAAAAAAGGGATATAAAAATAAAAAACTCTCAACGTGAATCCTTAAGCGAAGGAGGAAAAAAATTACTTTTAGAAATTAATTTGTTATTTTTAATTATTAGGAAGCGGATTGGACTACAATCCAAGAATAAAAATAAATAAGTTAAATTATTATTATTATAAAAACATAAATGTGATTGAGATGGAGTTGTTTCTCTACTGTATAATAGATGGCGCTGTTCGTTGTTCTTTAATTTTCCACACAAAATTTAACATAACTTTTAAACAAAGCCTATTCAGGCAAGTTCATACAAAATATTTTCTTTTGTCTGATCTTGGCTAAACCTGAAAACACCCTGTATGCAGGGTGATTAAGATTGGCGTTCACACCTGTAACATATTTGTTTCCATTTTTAAGAAAATGACATTTGATTTAAACAAAGCCTACTCAGACGAGTTCATACAAAACATTTTGTTTTGTTTGAGTTTGGTTAAACCAAATACATACAGGGTGATTCAGGTGGGCGCTCGCACCTGAAACATTTTGATTTCCATTTCTAAGAAATTGACATTTTATTTGAACAAAGCCTTCTCAGACGAGTTCATACAAAATATTTTGTTTTGTTCGGGTTTGGTTAAACCAGGAAACATCCTCTATACAGCGTGACTCAGGTTGGCGTTCGCGTCTGTAACTTTTTTATTTCTAAATAAATTACTAAATTCCTAAATTCCCAATTCCTAAAGCCCTTTTGAGACGGTCACATTTCTTGTAACAAATTTGTTGCAAAGTGAGTGAGAAGTGGCAATTCAACCAATCAACATTCACTGTGGTAGCTTATCTCTCTCACTTTGTAACAAATTTGTTACAAGAAATGTGACCGTCTCAAAAGGGCATAAGAGACTGACATTTGGTTTGAATGTCATTTTCTTAATGAATATGGTGTGAATAATATAGACTTATAGAATTATCCTGCAATATGAACATTCTTTAGGCGAGGGGCGCAACTTTTAGAACGTGTTTCTTTAAGGGTTGGTCTTTCCATCTTCCAGTTAAAGTTATCCGGCGAATAACTTGATTTTTATGAATGGTTGATTGAGTTTTCTGAATTGTTTCCATGGTAGTTATCCGTCGGTTAGTTTATCAAGAGGTGGAAAGACCAGCCCTAAGTTAAATTATAAGCTATTTTATTGATTCCGTGTATCCTTCTCGTAAGTTCAGTTGTTATTAAGCGAATCTTTAAAAATTAACATAAATGTATATGAAATGCTCCAAATATATGCCTCTAACTTCTTGGCAACATTCTGTACGTTTATATTAACCAGAATTCCGAACATTTTATTCGGATTCGCGTTAAAAACCGACTCAATTAACACTATGTGGTTTGTTGTTTAGAGTATCATTTCCTGTCATGATAAAATTACCGGAGTAATTAACAAAAAGTCAGACATGACATTTTATTACTAATTTATTCAGCATAATTTTTCATTATGGTTTATTATTTTAACAATACGTATTATGTAGAATGATAATTTTGCATTCTTAAACTTAAACAGTTTCATTGTGCTAAGAATCATGATTAATTTAGAGTTAGATGGATCTTATGACATGACAGCATTATACTATATGTTTTTTTAAAAATGCCATAAGGGATGGTGGCTGTGGAAAAGAAAATTCATATCTTAGCTCCATTCATGTACTTTAAATTATCATAATTTAAACGTTAAGTGTTTATGCGCCATTTAATGTCCGTTTAAAAGAGTTTGTGATACATATTTAAATTATCAGTTTTGGCATGTGTTAGATGCCAAGCTACGACATGAGTTTTAATTTTCATGGCCAACCTTTATGACATTTTTTAAAAAAATACATTATACTTTTATTTTATCGATAGGAGTGATGTTTTATCAAAATCGCAAAATTCAATTTTTCTCAGTGTACTTTTTAAATCTTCTAAATAAAAAAAATAAAGGAAGCTACATATGTACGTTGAGAGAGAAATGAAGAAAATTATTATTACATTTATAAAAAAATAGTTTTCTTTATTTTTAGTATTTTCACGTTAAAAAGTTGATTTTTTATTTCCTTTATATATTTTTAAATTATAAACAATATTAAAATTCTGAGCTAACTTTCTAAAGGCATTTTCAGTTTTTGCATCGAACAAAGTGAAATAGAATTTCAGTCAAACATTTCACCATTTCAGGACCATCTTCAACTTTGAATTTTTAAATACAACAGAGATGAGTTTATAATTGCATTCGGCAGCATTTTTAATTTTGTTCACGATATGTCGATATATCGACCTTATGTTTTATTATCGTTTGATGTTAGAACAAGTTTTTTTTGTTTCTCCTTTCACTCACTTTTACCCCGAGCTCAGAGCTTGTCGGGGAGGGGTGGCGGCTGCGACCGACTTAGGGGGCCGTTCTAATTGGATTTGCAACCTAGCAACGGTGGTATCTCCTTAGCAATTTGTAAGAAGCTTTAGTCTCGGCAATGTTCGGTGGTAACAAGATACAACGTTGCGCAGTCTCGCTAATGCTCGGAAATAGGATCATACCAAGTTGTAACTTGCAACACCAATTAGAATGACCCCCTTAGATGTTAATTTCTCCTTCGGCATTCGCCTAATTTTAATAATGAAGTATTTCTATTCCAATTACTTTCATTTTATTTTAAAAAATTATAATTTACAACATGGTTTAGCGCGATCTTCCTGAACTTGAGTCCCACATGCGCTTCTCTTATCATTTCGAAATAAATAAAGCAAAAGAAAATCAGTACTATTAACTTTTCTTCCACTTAACCAAATCTGTATCTCTAACGTTATAGGAGATTAAATTTAAAACACTTTTCGAATCTAAAAGATTGTAGGAAAGCGAGCGATTGCCTAATAAAACAACTATTTTAAAATATAAGGTGATACAGAATCCGACATTTCTTAAAATAATTAAATAAAATAATTATTCTGGAACGTCCTCTATAAATTTTCATATGTTAACCGAATGATTATCATACTTATTGTATTTTCTATCAAACATGTTTCATCCTGTTCGTTATTGTAAGAATTAATTTAAAATAAGAAAATATATTTACCTTTCTGCGTCTTTGTCTTCTGCTCCCTTAAAGTATCCACGATTGTTCTCAATGCTCTTTTTCGATCTGATCCCAATATAGGGTATAATCCACTTAACGGTTTCTGCTGCACTTCCTCACTTTCACCTTCGTTATTAAAGCTGTCCTTTACGGAATCACTCGCGATTTCGTCACCGTCATCTTCAGATTTGACCTTCGCGTCGGTGATCAAAAGATTCAGGGATTCACTCATAGTTACTCGGTCACATAAAACCAGCAGACATCAAAAAGGTACTGTCAAAAAAAATTAATTATTTATTTTTTGAGTCCCTTTTGAGTAAATTATCTATAAAACTCAGGCAACCAAAGTACATAAATAAAAATTATTAAAATCGATATTTTCAACTGAATTACTTTTATTGTGCGTACAATTCAATCATTTAATACAATTATTTTATGTTGGTTCAGTACATATATAACACATATAGGAATACGTTGCATTTTAAAATAATTGCACTGTATATTTGAAATTTATTTATCGTTAAAAACATGATAGCTTTCTAAATCGTTTCCTTTAGAATTAAATTTCTGAATAAAATTCTTTCAAATAAATTAAAAAACTTTATCCCCAGTTTAAATAGATATAATAAAAATCAAGCTATTGAATGCTAAAACTTTTTTTTGTTAGTCACGTGAGTGCAGTATCGTATCGATGTGCAATAGCAACAATAATTATTAAAATAAACATTCATTTCATAAAGCATTAAAAGCGTCACTTGACATAAAGCTGTAGCAATTCTGTTATTTTTGCTGCAAGCTCTCCTTCTTCTTCTTGTGCTTAATTAAGAAACGCATTTTTACAGTCGAAACAATGCATTAGTTCAAAGTGAAATGCAGAAAAAGCAGTGGCGTAAATTCTCACCCGATTTAATGTAAAACATAGGCGGACCTTCCGACAAGAGAACCAGGAGCAACAATGTTGATTTGAAATTTACACTAATATTAGACCCGACGCGGCGCGATCTGTCGCGATGCGGTTCAATTTTGGCGGGGTTACGGTGGCAGAGGTTAAAGTTAACATAATGACCTGGCACGACCTCGCGTTCTAAAAATGTTCCATTTAAAATAACCGACACCTTTAAGTAAAAATAAAACATTTCCTGACCGGCCACGCCAGAAATATTTATGTGTGTACGTACGATGCGCCGCAGAAACCTTAATTTATATCGAAACATCGCTTGAATGCTGAGAGATGTTATTACGCAACTTTTATTATAAAAAAAAAGTTACTGTAAATTATGTTTATAACGAGAAATTACTTTTATTTAAAGGTAACTTTCTACGGACTATTAAATGTTCAAGTTTTATAATATAAAGGATATAAAAAAATAGAGTCCAACAGATACATAATTGTGCACACTTTTTCTTGCACACAATTTCAAAATTTTCTGTGTAATAAATGAAAATCTCAATTTCAGAAAAAATTTTGCCAATTTTTAAAACTACAGTTCTACCAGTTGCCGATAGATGGCGCTGTACGGTTTCATTTTTTATTTTTCAAACTAAAATTAATTATTTAAATTCGTATAATTTTACAGTTTTGTGTTACGTCAGTGACTCGTAATCAATTTTCAATTAGATTTATACCTAAAGAATTTTCTTTTAATTCATTCAAGTTCTATCACTTGCTCATAGGTGGCTCTGCATGTTTTCTTTTAACAGTTGGTTCAATTATTGTAATAGTCAAAACTGGTGTACGCTTTTCGTGAACACAATTATTTTTTTTATTCTTGCGCTCTTCAATTTTCTGTGTCATAAAAAAATCGGCTGATTTTTAAAATTTATCGCATGATGGCTCTGTAGGGTTTTCTTTCTGATTTTTCAAACTAAAATTGACTTTTTAAATTCTAATTCTACAGTTTTCGTATCACATCATTGACTCTTAATCAATTTTAACTTTTACTTATAACGAACCTGCTCATTTTTTTAATTCATTCAAGTTCTATCACTTGCTCATAGAAGTCATAGATGGTTCTGCATGTTTTCCTTTGATAGTAGTTGGTTCAATTATTGTAATAGCTAAAAGTTGTGTATGCTTTTTTCTGAACACAAATTTCAAAAATTTTTATTTTATTTTTGCACCTTTCTATTTTCTCCGTATTAAACCAAAATATTAATTTCATGAAAAAATTCGGTTAATTTTAAAATTTATTGCAGTTTTACTAGTCGCCGATAGATGGCGCTGTGGGATTTTATTTTTGATGTTTCAAACTAAAATTGATTTTTTAATTTACAGTTTTTGTGGCATGTCATTGACACTTAATCAATTTTAAATTAGATTTATACCTAAAGAAAAATGTGCTAATTTTTTAATTTATTCAAATTCTATCACTTGTCCATAGGTGACTCTGCATGTTTTCTGTTAACAGTTTATTCAATTATTGTAATAGTTCAAAGTGGTGTATACTTTTCCTTATTGTCCATATTTTATTCCTTATTTTCCATATTGTATTTTATTTTTTCGCTCTTCAACTTCCTCTGTAATGAATGAAAATTTTAATTTCATAAAAAATCGACTAATTTTTAAAATTTATTACGGTTATACTAGTCACCGATAGTTGGCGTTGTAGTGTTTTATTTTTGATTTTTCAAACTAAAATTAATTTTTTAAATTCGTAATTTTACGTGTTCCGTAATTAACTCTGAATCATTTTTGCTTAAAACAAAGCTGACAATTTTTTTAAATATCTTCAAGTTTTATCACTTGCCCATAGATGGCTCTGCATATTTTTTAAATTTTTTTTTTAATTAATTTTTGACATTAAATTCGTAATTTGACAGTTCTTTTTTCATACATATTAAATTAGATTTTTAATTATTGCTAATTTTCTTGCAGTTCCATCACTTATCGATAGGTGGTACTGTAGGATTTTATTATTTACCCCTTTACTTTGTAACTCATAACGACATCGTTACATAACGATAATCGTATAGTGACATATTTTTGATCAATCAGTACATAGAAATGCGTTGTATCTAAGTAGTAATTGGTACAAATATGTCACTTAACGATTGTCGTTATAGAAAGATGTCGTCATGAGTTATAAAATAAAGGGGTTAGAATCCTTTATAGAGAGAGCTTTAAGACTTGAAATGGCAGTTTCGAAGATTAACGGTGGAATAAACAGCTGGCCAAGAAAAGAAACTAAGTCCATTTATAAAGAGAGCAATTCACTCTTGATCGGTCAACTGTTTATTCCGCCACTAATCACTTCATATCTTTGATATTTGTTATTTTAAACAAGATACATTTTAGTCTTTTCGTTAAAAAAAGTTGTAGACGCCATTAAAAGCAAATGACAACAAAATTAAAATATTTCACCGAGACATATATTTTACAACAAAAAAAAAACTAACCTAGCGTTTTCAAGCATTTTCAATATTATAATAAATTTATGTCTTGTTTTATTATCTAATTGATTAAAAATTATTGTTAAATAAAAGTTATGCTCAATTCTTGATAAGAACAAAAACAAACGACGACGTAGAACTATAAAGAATAATGTGGACGAAAGAAACAAAAGAGTTTGGTGCATCTTCACTGAAACAGCCTGTATACGTCACTTGACAAATAAATGCTTTTTCGAGCATGTCATTTGGTATTTAAAATATGCCATATTTTAAACCAATTCATTCATTCTTACAGTGGCGTACCCTTGGAGTATATTTTTTATCCCTCTTAATTTTCAAACTACGTTTAGTTAAGGAAGCGAAGTTTAAAGTTAAGCTCTAACAGGAAAACTGGGCCTTAATGTTCTTTATTGTTTTCCTTTCTCTCTTATTACCATTTATTTATTATTTTTTTCAAAAAGTATTTTGCATTTCAGCAGCAAGCAGTCTTCGACCCATTCTTGTTACCAAAAAAAAAGAGACAGCTGTATGCTTGTTTGTCAGCAATTTGTCTAGAATTCTATGGGCACTGAAGACAAAACTGCAAAAAAATTGTCCTTTGACTCTTAGTTTTCTTGTACTTAAGTCTTAAAGTTCACGCGTTTAACACTAAATTTTATGAAAATGGTTACGAGAACTTATATGAAGCACGTATTTTCTTAAAAGGCATGTCTAAATTAACATGAAACGTTAATTACAATTTAAATTAGAGATTCAGTTCTTTCAGACGTAATATTAAAAATCACCCCTTCTTTGTTTTGACCGTTTCTGAATTCGCAACCTGCGAACTACGATATGCCTGTGCATGGTTGGTAGAATTCTGGTAGAATCCATTTATCCTTTTAGTAGAATGTGAATTTCCACTGTTGGCAACACTGGAAGCGTCAACTCTGGATCAAGTTTTAATGCATAGGCAAGAAAGTTCTAGTTCATCACTTTTAGAGTTGGCTGTACCTAATAACGTTATTTATTTGGCAAATAACTCGATTTTTATGAATAGTATCCATGGTGATTGGTAAAGTTAATCATCAAATAAATTTATTAGCGGATTGATATCTCGCCCCCTAGTATAATGATAGTATATTATTTTACAAGTTTCACAAGAAGGCTAATTGTAACATGAGTGCCCTAACAGAACGAGTGGCACAATGCCTCTTGTGAAACGTGTAAAATATACTCTTTTTTCTACTTTGCGTCACTTATTGTACAAAAATATGAAAAATACTGTCAAAAATTGGATCTCCTTAGTATATGGGGAATTTTAGTTGTAATGCGTGGCAACACTGACAACCTTTCGTTTTAAACAAAAATCACATTGACAAGTTATTAATTTTTCTTATCCAGCTTGATTGTGAGTATTCTATTAAATAACAAATAAATAATGAATTATTTTGTAAAATCTATTAAATATTTGCAATTAAAAATTGACTAAAATTTCCCCAAAAACAGTTTCACAATGAACTTCATTGTAAAACTGTTTTTGGTGTCACAATGAGCTTATTGTGAACGCAAAGTAGAAAAACAACTATCTATTACTTTGTTGAAAGTATGCAATTATAATTAAATAACATATATTTCATATTTCATTTAAACAAACTTATTGTTTATCCAAAATTGTCGTTCACTCACAAATGTCGTTCACCTAGATGTCGTTCACCTAGATGTCGTTCACCCAAATGTCGTTTACGTAGATGTCGTTCACCCAAATGTCGCATTCACCCAATTGTCGTTCACCCAACTGTAGTTCACCTAAACGTCATTCACCCATTTTCGTTCACCCAAATGTTGCATTCACTCAATTGTCGGTCACCCAAATGTCGCATTCACCTATTTGTCGCTTGCACCCAAATGTCGTTCACCCAAATGACTTCACCCATTTGTCGTTCACCCATTTGTCATTCACCCAAATGTCGTGCTCCCAAAAATAACGTATCTTGTTTTAAATTTCTCCTTGTACTTGGCCCTGACTTGTTAGTTGTGAACCAGCCTTAATCACAACTAACAAACGAACAAGTCAAGGCCAAGGACGTACGAAATAGCATAACCTATTTTTTGAACTTTGACAATTCCTTCAATAAGAAAAGTGAGGTTATGATATTACACATCAATTTATTAATAGCGTTTTCGATTGACCGCTTTAGTGCGCACTCAGATTATCTTCATCTCGTGTTATTACATGAAGTTAAAAGAAGATGCAAATACACTGAGTGCAACCGGTGCACGTGAATCGAAAACGCTATAAGTTTCGAGCAAGACCGGTTCACAACTAACAATTCACGGCCAACTACGAGGAGGAATTTAAAAAAAGAACGTTATGAACAAAAAAAGTCCTATTTTTTGGTAACATACCTAATTTGTTTTTATGTTTTACACTAACCTAAAACTTGATATACCTTTTTCTATGATAATGTAAAAGCGACTTAAAGAAATGTAACAGGTTGTTATTGCTTCGAAAATGTTCAATATATCGTCGGGTTATTGCGAAAACTCATTAAGTCCATTTTTTTCAATTTTCAGCTTAACGTGCGTAAGTGTTAATTTTAATCATAAGGACTAGTAAAAAAAAAACATAAAAACACTAAAAACATAATAATAAATAATGTAAAAACCTCTAAAATCAATCGAAAATATTCTTCAATATATTTTATTGCGGAACTGCTAATTTAAAATTTGAATATCCAACAGTTTGGGTCTTGTAACTTAATGACTTTTTGCAATAACCCGACGATTTTAATTAAAATGTAGAAATTATGAAATAATATTAAATATCTCCTGAATCTTCAGTAATTGGTATAGGGAAGTGTATAGCTAATTGAAAGATATTTTTATGGAGCACCTAACGACGATATAAAAATAACATAGTTCCATTTAAAAAGCAAAAGTTATTGCCCTTCAATTGTTGTCGAAATGTAAATAGTTTTCCTGGATTCCTGTTTAATGAAAAGTAAATTTTGTTACTGCGATAGGTACCTTCCACTTAGCTTGTAACAGCACCACAATCTCTGCTTTAAAACTTTCTTCATTAATGAGATATTAATTGTGAAAGTTATATCCGTATTTTCCAAAAACCATAAACAAAGCCTAATATCTTAAAAACTAAAGGACTTAAGTATAGGAAACCCTTATCAAACTTACCCTAAAATAACCTGATAAGCTCAAATTCGTTATAAAATATAGCGTGTTCCGTTTAAAATAACGAAGCAGTACATCGTACAGCCAAACTGGGACATCCTGTATATTCGAAAATAATTTTAAATTATGTGGAGCTTGAAAGGATGATACTTTTGTATAAAACGTTTTTCCATATTTTCAATAAGAACGGCGTTAATGAAGAAACCCGGTTAAATGCCACACTCTGTATAATATACAAGAGCTAGGGCAGTGACTTCGTCAATTCGAAAATGTGGATATTGTCGCGATAGTAAATAAGGTATTTAAAACTTTAAATGTAAAAAGCGTATTGTGTAAACATAGATTCAGCGAATCGCGACAAGGAGTAGGTCATGAACATTAAATCTGTGTGATGCTAAATCCGCACAAATGATGTGTGTCATGTTGTTATTTATGTAACCAACGATGTAAGCATTTTATTTACGAAAGTGTTACCGTTTAATAGGATATGTAGGACATCTTGTAATCTTTACGTAGCTCATCTAAACAATAATTGAGTATAAAAGGCCAGGGGAAAGTTCTAAAAACCAGTCGTCCCAGACTCACGACCGTCGCCGTAGCCGTCGTCGCACCGCTGAGGGTCCCCGAACGCCGTCGCTATCGTCCCGACGCCACCGTTGACAACATCCCGCCGCTAGACACCGCTCGTCGTACCAGCCGGACCGTCTCGGTCGAAACCCATACAATTTTCTCCCCCTTTACGAGTAATTCATTTGTAACCCATCTTTTAGCTCTACCAACCCCCGAATCCTGTGCGGCATTACGTACTACATAGAGAGAGCCCGAACCTTTCCGTGACATGGTGGAGGCTTGGGCTTTTTCGTGACAATATTCCGAATTTAATGGACGCAATCGACAAATAAATGCGATCCGTGCGATGCGTCCGTTGCCGATAAGTGGACGCTTAGCTTTAGATAACGGACTAGAGCGGGAAGTACCTAGCCAAAATACTGACTCTTCATCAGATAAGTGATCATTAAGATACGTTAAAGTATCCTTTATATTTCAAGGTTTCGTTCTACATATTTTTCATGTAAACCTATTTAAAATATCATCTTGAATATCTCAATTCATTTTGATTTTACAAGTTCAGAACATATTATGAGCAAACAGCTTCTTCCCATTAACTAACTAAAGCTGCACCATCTATCTCGTTCGTACCATTCAAAGTTAACAAACGAAGAAAGGTCGGTATATATCAAAGTCCGCCAAGGTTATTTATCGTTTTTGCAACTGCACCACTCTTTAGAATAATGCCCCCTTGCATCACATCATCCGTCATCTTTTAAATTACGACTCCGTATGAGCGCACTTTTAGGTTTTTCGTTAATATGGAACGAGGTGCCTTTCTCTGCGGTGCGATGAATCTCGCGCTCGTTCTCAAATCGAACAGGCAAAGGAAAAAAATAACCGAATCGTATTACATAAATGTTATTAAATTGTACCTAAGCGAGCGCGTATCTGCTTGAATACAGGCCAGTGATTAAAATGAAAATTTCCTCGTTTAAATTCATACATTAATAAAGCAATAAATTACGGCCCGAGGCCATACAAGTCTACGAGTTTTCGTATGCATGTAATTCTTTCGCGGACCACGTCTAAAACTAACGCGGTTTTGCTTTCGATGGTATTATGGTTGCTGGCGATTTAAATTAGAACGTGTTAAAATATCACCGAGGTCTTTTAGGCGTTCATAAATTACCAATGTTTTCTTCATTTACGTTAAACCGATACATCATTTATTATACTATCTTTGCAAGTCGCAATCGCTTCGTTTGCCTTATGGCCAATGTCAGTTAAGTGAGGTGAAATTATCTTAGAATCGGTGTAAAAGGAACTACTTGATGAACCTTTTAATTGATGGTGTTAAATATGAGAGAGGGAAGAAGATTTAACCAAAAGCTTTCTAAATGTGAGGAAATTATATCAATAGCCAGGAGCCAATTTCTTCAAAGTTATATTTGAAATTAAAATAAACAAAATACTAATAAGTTCATTCATGTAAGATGCAAAAGTATTGAAATTAAAAAAAAAGAACTAAATAGGAATATACTACGTAAATGAAGTTGTTGTTTTAGTGATTAATTATATTATCATTTATTTTTAAATGCATTTTAATAAAACGCCTTTATGTAAGGTTTAAAAAAAATTGTACAAGTTTCTGTAATTGTTTATGCTTACAGGGAAATGATACTTACTATCAAAACACTCGTGTTTAATGCAGTTCGATGAGTAATACCATAGGCAATGTTTACTCAGACAAAATTTTCTAAAGCACACTAGAGTAGACGAGGTGACTTACATTTCCCGTTAGGCGCGCACAATTAACCTCGCGGCAAAAAAGAAAAACGGCACACGTTTTTACGGTACGTCGTGTAATTATTAGCAATAAATAATTATTACAAAGCGCAACTGTTACTTTGTGTAAGTAGAGCGAGTTATCTTAGCTCACTGGTTCATATCCAGGTGAGTCTTATCGCGGGTCACACAGGCTTATCAACGTTCCGCCGATATATTGTGTCATATGCAGGCATAAAGGTCACTTTTTAGGTAAATAAATGTGATGACACACGCACGTTCACCGTCTCGTTTTTATGAGACGAGGCAATTTCGAACGCGTAATGAAATAACACGTCATGAATAGGTACTAAGATTCAGTCGAGTAAAAAAAATGAATTTTGTAAATTACTTGCTGCGATGACTGGCCATGATTTATTAATACATTTCACTAAAACTTGGAAAACAACAGAGATAGAACAGGTTCTATTATAAACCGCACTCAGAATATCTTCATCTCGTGTTATTACATGAGGCTAAAATAAGATGCAAATACACTGAGTGCAACTGGTCCAAGTGAATTGAAAACGCTATTAGAAACATAATTCAGCTTGAACTTGACCTTTAAACGGAATTGACGTGATCAGTTGAAACATGAACTCCAAAATATTTATTTGACAAATGCATACAAATCACCTGAAGTAAATTATTTCGTACAAATTGTATAAAATAAAAATAGCAACGACCCCACTTTTCAATATGTAATTGATTTTAATTAACCTCATATTAGCAAATACATTTGCACGACGCATTCATCATCAGCTGTGCAACTGTGAGTTATTACTTCATGGTCAAGTTTTACTGAACGACTATGATTCTCTGCGTAACACCATAAATGTTTATTATACCGAAAAAATCACCATCAAACTTTTAGGATATCTTTTATGGACCAAGACAAGAAAAAGGTTCCTATGAACATATGCCCATATAGAATTAATTAAAAGTTAATGATTAACTTGAAGGCTTTCGCGGCCGTCGTCTGAATTGACTTCCGGTTGGGACTGTTTCACGTTGGTTTCTTCTGCCGACGTTTCATTCTCCGTTACAGACGAACTTCTTCAGAGCTGCTGCTGTTGAGATGACAGTCATATCGACTAACGAGAAGCAGCAGTAACTACACATTATCGAGCATATGTTCATGGGAAGTTTCTTTCTTGTTTTGGTCTAAATAACACATCCTTAAAGTTTGACGGTGATTTTTTGGGACACTCGGTATTACTCACAGAAAACGTGAATAAATTTTCAGTATTAATAAAAATATCTGTCATTTTGTCTTTAAGTTTTTAGAAAGACTACTACAGCGAATACTTAACCTGATATGGGCAATATCACCGACCTTTAAAAAAAGAGACCAATCTGATTGTAAAAACTACTGAGGAGTCGTACTATTAAATACGGCATTCAAACTATTTAGAACAATGATAAGAAATCGACTAATTAAACAGAGAAAAAAATTGGGTCAATATCAACAGGGATTTAGGAAAGGAAAGACGCGATCCATATGCTAACATAGATAATAGAAAAATATTACGAACATGGAAGTGTCCTCATTGATTTCCAACAAGCCCTTGACAGAGACACCAGTTAATAAGAGAAATGAGAAACATGGAAATATCAGCAAAACTGATTACACTATCAATGAAGACAATGAAGGAATCAACAGCAACGGTTACAACTAATGGGCATACAAAATAGAGGTAGGGGTAAGGCAAGGGGATGAGCCTTCGACAACGCAAAAGTTCGGAATTAACGAAGACGAATGTCCACAAAGCTTCGTGCAAGTTATAGGAGACACTGACGACAGCTTGAAGGAAATTATAACGTTAGTAGCAAAAGAAGGACTTAGAATCAGGGCCGCCCACGAGGGGGGTGCATCGGGTGCAAACACCCGGGGCCCGGGCCCCATCAGGTCCATAACTAGACAGCCTAGCCCTTGCGACAAAATTCTATCTAACGCTGCATTTCCTTCTCAAAAATATACAAATTTGTCAAAATCCAAATTATACATTTCAGGGAAACACATCTAAATATATACAGTGTGTTTACAAAATATATTCGGTTATTTTACCCAGTTATAGAGAAATACAAAAGTGTTAATAATCATAGGTCTGAAAATCAACCGTTTCCGAGATACAGTCGATTATGTAAAAAGTAATTTTTGCTTGTTAACCCTTTAGTTACTTTTCAATTATAAGAAACGTGTTCACTTAAGAAATTCATCAAGTAGCATTTGAGTTTTTCAGAACATTGCAAAGCAGGTTATGAATTAGATTGATGCGAAATGCCACTTTACGTTATGTCGCGTTAGATTATATGCAATCATAACTGTTGGACAACTGTCAAACGTCAAACGCCAATTGATTTAGGCAGTCATCCCTTTTTCGCTCTTTATTCTTTCATCAAAAAATCAAAACCAACTTTGGTGAACTTTTTAATCGATCAGTCGGTAGTAGTCTTAAAAAATCTCAATTAAAATCAATTACAGTGTTCTCCTTCCATTCTACGCACGCTCCTTTCCATAAAAATGTATTTTAAACCACTCTCATAGCACACGTTATTACTACCAAAACTCAACGCCCACGTAAGTAAGTTTCATTTCAAAAACTCAAAAAATGTCGGAAACGGTTGATTTCCGGATCTAAGTTCATTAAGACTTTTGTGCTTGTATTGATGTGATCTATAACTATCTATAACATATTTTTTAAACACCTTGTATAAATACAAAACTTAAAAAATTACAATATAACGCCTGATTTTTAAAAATTTTTATCAACTCTTGCCATGGAATTTCAACGGCATGTCGTAGCTTTAATGTAAAACAGCAAAAAGGAGTGCAAAGACGGACTTTTCACGTAAGCTAAGACATGCCATCCATATCTCATGGCAAGTGTTGATAAAAAATGTAAAAAATCACTCGGTGTAAGCCGATGTAACTCGTTAAGCCTGTGCTTAAAGGATTCAATTCCTTAAGCCGAAACAAATCAAAATGGAATTCACTGAAAGCCATTAGGCGCGCCTGTTTCGCTTGTGCCTATGATAAGTATCGCTCGTTACCTCCTAGTTACGACCCTGTCTCCCGTACTCCATGCCATAATACTATGCTTTAAAATTAGAGCTTACATTTCTTACCGCATCCGGGCCCCATCATTTAGAATTAATCAAAAGAAGCCAAAAATCTGATATGTGCTAGAAAACATCAAAGAGTGTAAGATTGATAATAATTACTCTTTTCAGAAAGTAGAAAACTTTAAATACCTTGGGGTTACTACAAACGGGAAAAACGATAGGAATATAGAAATAACAGAGAAAATAAAGAAATAGAGCCTACAGGCTACTAAGTGAAGCGGTCGCTAAATTGTTTTAAAAATTAAAGGCGATGATTGCATGTCTAATTTCAATAAACACATGTTCGCTTCCTCGGCGGGACTTTGCGCGGGGGGATCAAGAATTCGGGACGCCGCGTTTTCTTGCAGTGGACCACCACGGTCGGTTGTAAATCTGTCAAAGTAACCTTTATCTGGCATTTCGTGCTTATGTACCAATATCGTCACACAGTAATCGCAGGCGCCAGGCCGAAGCAGGGGGGTGGGCCGGACGTCATAAACAAATTTATTCGACGTTTGGACGTGTTCTCGTGGGCTTGGTATACGGCCTGTCGCGTCCTAATCACTTTTGCAAGTACGATAACAGCAGATTGTGTTTATCTGGCCCTGTTCTTAGGCCAGCATCATAATTCTTTGTCAAGTCAAAAGATTCTTGAAAGATAGTTAGAGCGGAAACACATCGCAGGCATCGCGAGGTAGAGGCATTCCGTATGACAGTTTGAGGTTCACAATTTATAATGGTTTGCGGGGAAAATGCAGTCAAGGCGTGTGCTAGAGTTCAAATCAACGGTTACCATTGGTCGAAGAGATTTCAGAATCCTGCTGCAATTACAAGGAATGTGTTGTAATTGTTTTCGTGTTAAGGGGAACGCAAAAAGAACGGCAGATAAGATTGAAGCTCTAGCGAAATCGGTCGAGTTGAATTCCAAGTTGTCTTGATTATGTTTATCTTCAGTCGCTTGTAGTCTTTATACAAATTTGTATTTTTATATATTTTTGTTCCGGTCCGGTTTAAATTTAGTGATAAGAAAGCCAATTAAAATCATACACGTGGGCGCCACGACGCGAGTGTTTTTAAATCCAGTGTATAGTGCCAGTGAAAGGATTATACGCTAGTGGTAATTAACATTTAATTGTTTCCTTCAACGCACCTTTGGTGGTAATAACTGCGCAGAAATAATTTGTTTGTCCTTAATCAGGCTAAGAGTCAGTACGTTTCATAGTAACATTACATTGAGATAAATTTAACCAACTATTTTGAGTTGCTTTACAGCGAGTATTGAAACGCACTAGTGACTTTAATATTTTAAAAATTGATTGGTCAGCGTTCGTAATTAGTAGCCGAATTCGATAATTTAATCAATCAACAGCAATTTGCTATTTCCTACATCTACCTGGGCTTTCAATGCAGTGTACTTTAGAAATCATTCTACCCTAGGGGAATTCTCTCAAGCAAATTATAAACCAAACAATTTGGAATACATTTCTGGCCATTTTCTTGACAAAGGTTTTCACACGAGACGGCGAAACAGCGACAAACAGAGAGTCCTGACAGGCCAGGCATTGGGTAAAGCGTCGCTCTCAAAAGCATAATTAACGCTCAGGTGACGTAGCAGAAGAAGTTTCGGCTCACTGCACGCGCTATTAATCAGGTTAGCTAGAGATAGGGTTAAACAAAACTCCCGGGAGCCCGTGAAAAACAGGTGATTGCTACTGATTTACCTGCAGATTGATCGCTGAAGGCGGCAGGTGTACCACATACTTCGCCCAAAAACATCTGATCAATTCATTAATTAACTCCATTCATTAAGTACACTGTAGTCCCCCTGAGACACTGTGTGCGTTGGTTTATTAAATCGAACAAGTCTTCGGATACAATTAGAGTGACGAACGCTATACCAAGACTCGAACTCATTTGAAC